>QANY01010875.1:819312-1482315 GCA_003255025.1 Datisca glomerata
GATCTTTTCATCAAATGTACACTTTTAACCCATTAAATGGTTGATTCACATTGAATTAATTTTACACCCCTCAAAATTTTATCCTCATTCTCATTGATTGAGTTGATGACAATCAACTATTGTAATTTCTTCACCCAATGCTAATAAAATAGCAAAAGAATGATCATGAATGGTAATTAGTTTAAACAAGTGTCACTAAAAATAAATAAATAATTTTGTTTGGGATATAAATATATCATTTTTTTATTTTTGGATCACTTAGTTCACTAATTACCATTTTTATTTTCTTCCTTCATTGCTAGGAATGATGATGGATGGTAACTAGTTTAAACAAGTGTCACTAAAGAAAATCCATTAAACTTTCAAAATAAAATAATTTTTGTTTGGAATATAAATATATCATTTTTTATTGAACTACTTAGTTCACTAATTATCATTTTTTCTTTCTTCATTCATTGCTAGGAATAATCATGGATGGTAACTAGTTTTAACAAGTGTCGCTAAAAATTATGGTAAAAAAATTAAAAAGAAAAGAAGAGAAGATTTGTAAGAACATAAAAAAATCAAAGCTTAAAATATTTGCATAATCTTGTATAAAAGTTTTACTCTTTATTTTATGCATTTTTATGTATGAGAAAATTATAATAGGAGATCTTTTCATCAAATGTACACTTTTAACCCATTAAATGGTTGATTCACATTGAATTAATTTTACACCCCTCAAAATTTTATCCTCATTCTCATTGATTGAGTTGATGACAAAAAAAATCTCATCATCAAACTTGTAGAGAGATAAATAATATATGAAAACAAAACTTAAGATTAAAAGTAAGAGAAATGATAAAGAATGAACAAACAAACCTATATATGGAAAATGAAACAAATAAATATCAAATAAATGAGTATGTAAAAGAGAGATGATTAATTAAAATAAACAAAATATATTGTAAGCTAAAATGTAAGAGATTTAAACTACCTTAATAAAAAGAAAATGAGAAGATGGAAGATGAATATAAATGAAAACTCACATTCTTTCTCTTTTTCACTATTTTTCTCAAAACCTCTATTTCTCTATCTAAAATCTCTTCTCTTCCTCACTCTCCCTTTTTTAAGTGAAGACCTCCCCTCTATTTATAGTCAAACTTAGACTTCACTTTTTTAATTTTAGTCTTTTGTTCTTTTTTTTTATTTTTAGTTCTTGGATAAATTTTCTTATTTTTTAGACATTGGGCTATTTTTCAAATCATACGCATAGTCTTATACTAGTAGATGGGCAAAAAAAATTTATATTTTCAAAATATTGGACCGGGCAAAATACAGTATCTACATCTAATATTCTTTTAATTGATCCATGCACTATTACAAACTGTTCCAATTCTAATTGTCTTTTTTCGTAACTATCCATCATCATGAGTGTCCAATTGTGATTATTTCTCAAGTAATATATATAACTTCTATCATTTCAAATTGTTAGGAATAATGTTTATCTAATAGTATTTTATTTATTTGACAATATCACATTTTATCTAAAAATGAAAATAATATTTCATTTTTTGTAACTCTAAAACAGTGCATGTAACTAAAGTTAAAATAATTTGTATGATAAAGTAATAATACTATGAACTTAAACGACTTTATAACTTCAAGTTAACAATTTATGAATAGGATAATTTATTTCACATGATTTATTGAAATTCATTTTTAATGTTGTTAACATATTTATTTGATTCGATCAATAGGAAATTTTTATTGTGTAAAATTATAATAATTATTAAATTAATAAAAATAGTTTATTTACTTCGATAAGTAGATAAAATATTTGTGACAAAGAGTGTATAAAAATTATGATTACTTTTGTATTTTATCAATAGATTAATAGATTCTCTTATGCGAACTAAAGTAATTTATAATTAATGTCTTTAATAATTTCCATATTACACTTATTGATTGTTATGACCTTTAAATTGATAACTCATTATTTTAAGCCCTTACAATTTTCACTCGGTTACACACATAAGCCTTAATTAATATATTAATTGTAGTTGAAGTACAACTACTATGGAGTCTTTACATAGCATAATGTGAGCACGGTAACATAATAGCAATATATCAATGTAAGTATAGATTTTTCTTTTAATTGAAAATTTAATATTTATCTCTCAAATTTTCTCATTGACCCATAAACTTATTGTACCCTCTAGTAAATTACAGGGTATGAATTGGATCTAAAGGATTTGACATCCTCCAACTTCATAACAAAATGTACATTGAAGATGTTGAATAATTAACTTATTATTTTAAAAAAATAAGAGTTGTGTGTTTACTAAATGTATTCTTGATTTAATGTTATTGATAATCAAATATATGTTGATTATGGATATATGAAAGGACATAGAAAGATGAAAAATTTTGTCTAACAAAAAGGTTGTGGTTACATGAATTTAATGTTACAGATTTAATTAGCTTTCGCCTCTAATTTTTACATTTTTTCTTACTAAATTCAAGATCTCCAAGTTTGCCTATAAATACAAAAATATGAGTTATTCTATGTTCCTATTTCTTTTTCTTTTTTTCCTTAAGTTCTGATGTGTACAAAAATATGAAACTTTACATATATGATTTTTTTAGATTATGTATTTATTTGAAATAATCTATGGAAGATGTAAGAAAAAATTATTGATGATCAAGATTTTCTTAATTTATGGTTTTAAATATTATTATAAATGCAAATAAATTTTATATTTATCACAAATGTTCGTGTGAAGCACGGGTATATAACTAATGATATCAATTTCTAGGTTGTGGTTATCAGTTGAGTTCTCATTGTTAATTGTCTGATTTATTTTAATTTTAATTATCACTATTTCGTTGTGAATTCATTTAAAACGTAAAATCAACAGTCAAAAAAACTTTTGACCTTCTTTGAAATGTAAAATGAAAAACTTTTGACATTTTTATACAAAAACCTTCTTAACTCATTGGCTCATTGCCGTAACTTTTGCCTCTTGTACATTTTCTTTTGATTTATAGTTATTTTTTTATTCAAAACTTATAAAGACTTTTAACATTATTCCTATAGAATAAATACTCACATTGTTTTAGTATTTTATTGCAAGAGACGGTTAAATCTTGATTTTTCTTTAATTGTAGGCTTTTGGTATATCTCATTCACTTCAATGGTTATTGATCAATAACCCTTCAAAAAGTCTCTAACTTTTTGAACTATAAATAAGTATTTCACTTATTCCTCTCATGTCACTCATCCCTTTCCATATGTTTTGCTAATATTGATATATATATTTCCATACAATAATGTGATATATCGCTTGATAAGTATATCCTTCTTTCTATTTCTGTTTTTTTTAAATCTTATTTTTCTTTTGGGGTTTTTCTTGATCCTATAGAAAATACAGATGATGCAACTCAATGCTAGGGTACATAGTATTTTCACCTACACCAATATTGGGGTGTAAATCATGTATGCGATACTATTTATTTTCACTTCCTTCTTCCATTCGAGTTTAACTTTTAATATGCTATGTTAACGGTTTGGAGAGAGAAAGCAAAAAAGGCCAAGGAAGGAGGAAAACAGATGATATATATTGGTGATATTATGAAGGTCTTGAATGTCAAGGATGGGGAAATTTAGAAATTTATTTCCAGTCTAATTTGTAATTCTACCTCTTATCCTTAAATGGTAGAAAGATTCGATTAATAGTTCAAAATAAGAGTTGAGTTTGGTGTGAACAATCCATTAATATTCACATAACACAAATAATGACGGATTTTTCTAAAAAATATTTTGCATGAATTATCCTATAGAATGAACTTTTGGACTGGTGTAGTTAAGGAGTCTAAATCAAATAAATCATAAATAATCAAGGCAAATATTTACGCAATATACTTGCAATTGAACTTCCCATGTTCATTCCTTAGGTAATGCACTAATTAAGTTTTTCATTTATTTTTACTTGTGGTATAAAGCACGTGGAACACACGTGTGCAACATTTAGTGCAGCAGAAAGTATTAAGTGTTTATTTTAAGTTCTTTAATGTTTCTTTTAGTTTTTTTTATATGTATATCATTTATTCATATTAAATGTAAATATCATTTGAAATGCATGTGACAAGTGATATAAAAAGGAGGTGATGGTGAGATATTCAATAATTAAGTGGATAAGTAATAGTTTATTTGAGTTTTTTTTTAAACTTTTCAATGTAACAAGTGTCAAAGATATGGATAAAGAGAGGTGAAAAACAGAATGACCTTAGCACTTCTTAAAGACAATAATATTGCTTAGCTTAGGTTGCGGTTGTTTAACTTTTGTTGTTAGTCTTAGTAGTAGACCCGTCTTTATTTCTGGTTCTAACTGATTGCTCTTCTGAGCTGATGATGTCCCTAAAAATTTTTCACATCATGTACATATGTTTTTTCTTTGGTTATAATACAATTACCTTGTAAGCGAAAAAAGAAAAAAAAAAAGAGTGCAAGTTCAGCCTTTGAAATTGGATTATGAAAGCATTAAAAAAGAATTTAACCCTCTTTAAAGTCAAGGAAAGAACCTATGAACCAAATTTTTGTGTGGTGTAAATGCTGTCATCTCTGTTGTCTATTGTATGATAGACAACACAATGGCTTCTCATTGTCTAGGTTAATGTCACAAATTATTTGCTTTTTTTTTACAAATTTTAACACGATGGCTTCTCATTGGCTTTTTTTAAAAATACTTGTTCTCCTAGTCTAGATGATGGGAGATTTTTTATTTTGTTATGTTATCTTTGAACCAATAGCCTTTTCTAAATAAGAATTAGAAGGATTGGAATTGTCTTAGTCAAGTTAAGTGTGCATGTCTTTGTCTTGGCTTGTTGGAAAGAAAGCATTCCAACGTGTAATGCACTAAAATTTTAGTCCAAGTGAAAGAAAAATGAGACTTAATATTTTGATTGAATTTGGGATTGTTTTTTCTCATCGACTATGCCAATAGAGCATAAGAAAGTTTAAGAATGAGTTATCGTGTGGTAACTTCAGCGGATAAATCTATACTCAAACTTGAGATAATGAATCCGAGTAGTAGTATCTTTATTTAACGTATAATTATAGTTTTGATAAAAAAAAAACTCTCGTGAGAATAAAGATAGAATTTATTAAAACTAAAAAATGGAGTTGGAAATTAATATATTTGGAATCAATACGCATTTGGAGGTTTTTATGCCATTGATGTTTGGAATCAATACGCATTTGGAGGTTTTCAACTATCAGATTCAGCCTCCAATTTAATAATATATAGATTAGTGTCATTTCAAGAAATCAAAAAGTCACTTAATTTTTGGTTTCACATGTAAAAAGAATTCCTGGTTACATAAGAATCATTTGAAAGAATATATAGAATTTTTTTTTGTTAAAATTATAAATTTTAAGGAGAATTAAAAATTAAGAGCACTTTAGGTTGAGCTTTTCACCAGTCATGTATTGGACCGATTTCATAAATTAGAATTTATAAATTTTATAATATGATGTAGTGTAGTACATATGAAACAATATAGAAACCAAATAGAAAGATAAAAATGGACCGTCAAGGAAGAGGAGGTCATGTGCCTGTTGCAATCAATCACATGAATGGGGATGCCCTTTGTTAGTGAAACAATAGAAAATTTTGTTATGTCAGACCGTCCATTCTAAATTATTTAGATCTATTCTAAGAAACGATAAAATCTAAAATAAAGAAAAAAAATGTCCTGAACTTTTTTCTTAACATTTATGTTAACTGATTTTGGTCATTGAATCTCAATATAAACGATCAGGATTATTAGATTAGGAGAATATACCTCATTCTGTTACAATCCTCAATTAAAAGATATCCGTTTTTAACAGGAGTGAAATTACTTCGATTGCCTTGTTGTATTTGGCTTTTCATGTAAAATGATTATAGGAAAACTACACAAAAGGTGTTTGTACTTTTTCTCTTGTTCTAGTGTTTTTAGATGGAACCGTTTTGAATAAAAATATCTATAATTTTAGAATTGTTTTTATATGATTCTTTCTTGACTTTCATTAACCAAACTTAACAAATAGACTATAACCAAACAACTCTAAAACAAGGACCATTTTCTTACTTCTTAAAGCTCTACTATCTCTCCACAGGCTAAATATTATTTCAAAACTATTAATTCTTAAAATGTACATTACTTGTGATAAATTAAATAATAAAATTAAAAATAAAATAACATCTCGAATTTTGAAAAATTATGAGACATATAATAGTTAGATAATGCAAAAGAAATGATATAGAGGATAGAATATTTGTATAATTCACAATAACATATTTCATTTCGTTTAAATTATATAATTGTTTTAAAGTCTAACTAATGAAATTACATTTGAATTCTCAACTTCTTTTACATACTTTTATCATTTCATACATTTTAAGGTATCTTATATTAATAAATTTAAGTTATAAAATTAATTATATAAAAAAAGATTATAATACAGTCTATAAACGTTGTTAAAAGATTAATTAAAAATAAAAATTATACAAAGTATTATTGGACAATTATGCTAGACGATAAATAAATAATTTAAATAAGGTACCTACATGTCAATTTAGGAATTTTAAATAGTTTATACAATTTTGTCCAAATAGTTATACATGTCATTAATTATTTTGTTCAAAATTATTATTATTTAATCTTAATATTTATAACGATAAATTATGATATTTTCTTGCGCTAAGCTTTGGTGTAGTAAAATTTTACTGCTGGTAGTCAAAATATTTTTATATTAAAATAAATACTTGTTAAAGTGTAATCTAAATTTTACTAGATTACGGTCTAGTATACATAAATTTAACAATAAAATTTTAAATTAAAGAGGAACTTAACCTTTTCTAATAAAAAAAATACTGAATTTCAAGGATCGTTAAATCATTTTTTTTCCTTTCATATTATCGCGGTTTCGTTTGATAAAATTCATTTGGCAAGTGTCAATTTTTTTACTTGCGATCGTGCGTTGGTCCCGACTCCGAGTACTATAATTTTTTCCGTCTTTAACGGTCTCTCTCTAACTGTAAAAACCGAGGTCATCCTCCGCCTTCTGTACCATTGCTTTTATCATCGTCGCGCCAAAGTTTGCTAAAAACATTCGAGACTTTAAGCGAAGCTGAGCTCGGAAGAAGAAGAAGAAGTAGATAGCATCAGTTTGAAACCCTAGGTAATTCTTTGAGTTTCGCAATGGAGGGGATGACGAATGGTCCAAACGGAGAGTGTTCGGGTCGGGTGATTGACGGGCCCACAAACCCGATGGTCACTCCTCTGCTTACGGATCAATACCAATTCACCATGGCTTATGCATACTGGAAAGCCGGCAAGCATAACGAGCGCGCCGTGTGAGTTTTTGTTTTCGGTACTTTTTGCTGCTGTTTTGATTTCGCTGTAATTGGGTGGATGAGAATTAAGAGAGAAAAGACTAGATGTTAGTGAATTATTGTTTAAGAATATTGGTAATAAACATAATGAAATTCATGAATTTCTTTGCCTTCTTGGCCACCAAGCTGAGCTTTGTTTATTAGTATGCGTATTCGTCATTTAGTTTGTCATCGTTTTGCTCGTATTAAGGCAGATTATCTTAATTTTTTTTATGATTTCTTCCTGGTTCTTTCTCTGCTTATCATTTTATCTTCCTTTCTCCCTTCTAAAGAGTTCGTACAGTTTTTCCATTTTGGCAATTTGAAGTGTTTTGGTGATTGTTAAATGTACCGTTAGACTAAATTGGAAGGAGGATTAGCAATCATTCACTCTTCTTATTTATGATCCATTAATTCATGTTTGAAGTTAAAATATTGAATTTTATTCATTTTGTTGATCACTTCGTTTTCCTTTTGTCTTGCTGATAAATCATAGAGAATGTGAATTCACATTTTATAAGATAAGTAAATGTGTTATGTGGAAATTCTATCTTTGTATTCAGTTTGAGGTTAATATTTGGAAGTTGTTTTGTTTGTTCCTTTTTTCCTTGCGGGTATTTAATAATAGGAAAAGTGATTTTTGCCTTTTGTGGATAAGTGAACTGCTTTTCTTTGGCACTATTAGTCACAAAGATTCTCCTTTTACAAACGTTAAGCTTTTTGTCACAATTTATGATTTGTTTCAGGTTTGATTTATTTTTTCGGAAGAATCCTTTCGGTGGTGAATATACAGTGTTTGCTGGTTTAGATGAGTGCATAAGATTCATTGCAAATTTCAAATTCACAGAGAAAGAGATTTCTTTTGTACGGGAGTCTTTACCTTCAACATGTGAGGTACCCTAATAAATGATTACTGTGGTAGTAATAGTAAAGATGTTATATTTCCCTATAATATGAGAAGACAATCTTGATCGTAAATTTCTATCTACAGTGTTATTATTAGTAAAAGAAAGATACTTAAAATCCCAAAAAACAACTAAGTCTCTCACCAGAGACAAATTAGATGGGTCTTTGGTTAGCAAAGAGAGGCAACGATGACAACCAATAACTTTTTTTTTATCGGTAAAGGTAACTATTTATAATTCACAAAAGCCCCAAAAAGAGATTTACGGCTCTAAGCTAGAAACTGAAAAGCAAATGATCAAGGTCTCCACTCAAGTTTTTCTAGAATCAAAACCTGGGAGCAAACACCCAATCCATTCTAGAAGACATCTGACAACCAATAACTTTAAGTTTTCTAGATTCCATATGTCAAGTGTTTGTCCAATTTAAGATACTATATTATTGCAACTCAGCCGGTTTGATTAATGAACTGTTTTTGAATAAAATATAGGATGGCTTCTTCGATTATCTTAGGGGGATTGACTGTTCTGATGTCGAAGTCTATGCCGTTCCAGAGGGATCAGTTGTTTTTCCAAAGGTGCCCCTAGTGAGGGTTGAAGGACCAATTGCGGTGAGTGTTACTAATTACCGAAGTGGTTATATGCCCATATTATTATGTGCCTCTAGTGTACTTGTATAAAGCATCCTTATCACTAAAAATCTGCACTTTGTTTGGTTCAGGTCGTGCAATTACTGGAAACTCCATTTGTAAACCTTACAAACTATGCATCCTTAGTTACGACAAATGCTGCAAGGCATCGATTTGTTGCTGGAAAATCTAAAATGCTTCTTGAATTTGGGCTTCGACGTGCTCAGGTTGCTACTTTTCCATTGTCCTCGTTGTTATGAGTAGAAAACTGATTGATTATTCAAATCCTTTTATATTGATAAAATATTAGTAGAAAACTGATCCGTACATGCCTTCACAAAATATATTCCTCTTTTTTTTTTCAATCTTAGGGACCTGATGGTGGAATAGGGGCATCAAAGTATTGTTATATCGGAGGATTTGATGCCACGAGGTAGTATCTGTTTAGTTAGAACTTTTTTGCCTCTTCAATTTTTGCAGTTGTCAGTGTCACTGTATTGGTAGATAATAATGTCATTTTGCATGTTGATCAAGGTTTGAGTTTGGTGAAGCTGATATATATTGTTGTTTGGCAGCAATGTAGCTGCTGGAAGATTATTTGGGATCCCACTTCGTGGGACACATTCCCATGCCTTTGTTAGCTCATTTATGGTTAGTATACATGTAATTAACTCAGTATTGTATTTTTCTTGGGTAATCACAAAGAGAAGGTAGAAACATACTGAAAGCCAACAATAATAACTTTAAGATGGCATGGATATTTTCGTTACTCCTGTGTTAACAACACTGCTCGGATGTGAAGTACAGTTTGAATTTTGACCATTCTGGTTGGTAGAAGGTTTATAATATTGAATGAACCCAATTGAGAAATATATTTTCAGAAATGCATGCTGCCATATGATCTAACATTGATCAGACCACAGTATCTGCTCCTTTATTCTTCTAACGGTTAAATTTCTGCTACCATTTTACTAAACTTGGTACCGTAACATGATGAATCAAATTTTACCAGTATTATTCTATACTATTACATTGTTTGCTTATGATCATTTGGGTGGCTTGCAGAGCCCTGATGAGATTGTAGATAAATCACTTCATAGAAGTGATGGCTCAAGCACTTGTGAGGATTTTTTAAGTCTTGTTCAGACTTGGTTAAGCAAGATTCAGGTAGTCAGCATTCAATTTGGGTATTATTATGATGAACTCCAATTTTTCTTTTGTTATTTGCATGCTAAAGTAGAAGAAAGTTAACCTAATACCATTGTTAAAGAAATCAGCCTGCTGCCAGATAAACTGGCTAATTCATCGAAGTTGGACAGTTTTATATGTTTCTCTGTTCACCATTGAGGTCTGTTCAGCCATCCCATCCACTAGAATTTTCTACACGTCTCCCAAAATTATACTTTATAATGCTTGATAATAGTATCCAAAATTAAGGATTGTTTTTACTAAACTTGACAATACTTGCAAGTTGAAGCAGTTTTTTTATGCTTATCATGGTATGCTCATGTGTTGACGACATAAATACAAATAACTCGAATTACCGGCTTTACACCGTGCAAATAAAAAAGTCAAAAAGAAAAAGAAAAGAGTTGGCTTTGAAAGAATGTAGAGGATAAAACCAATTTAAATGAGCAGAAGTCATCTGGGATTGATCATAATGTTGTAGTGGGGACGTGTAAAAGTTGGGAGCAATGGAGAAACAAGGCGAAAATATGTAAGAACATCCATGTAACCATTTCTTGTTTTGTGCTTTGTTTATGTGCCATGAAGACAAACTTTTCAGAGAAGAAATGATTTGGTTTTTGAGGAGCTACCTTGTTTTATAGAAAAGAGGCCGGAGGGGAAGAATCATCAAACAATTGGCCCTTAGCAGTAACATTCTGTCAGTTTTTCTATATATGTGTCTTAATGGTTTTACGATCATGATTCATGTAGTTCTATATTATTCCTTTTGAGAATTGGAGAAGGTGAAACTAATTACTATGTACTGCAGTGGTTGCATTCAGTACATGGCATTTTCGGTGAGACAAATCAAAGCGAGCTGGCAGCTTTCACATCATATGCTTTGGCTTTTCCTAACAATTTTCTTGCTCTTGTAGATACATATGATGTAAGTAAACAATTTAACACCCCATTACTGTTTGTTAATACTACATTACTCTTTGTTATAATTTCAAAGTTGCTTGTTAATTTACAATTGTTTCCCTTATTTCATTTTCAATTATAGGTAGGTCTTATATACTGTGAACGCTTTTGGAAATTGGAAGGTTTTGAATACCTGGTGGAATTAGGATAGGATAACATATTTCAGCTTCGACAACTTATGTGCCATCTATTGTTTGGTTTACTAGATTAGATAACATCTGGTTACTTTGTATGACATCTTATCTCGTTTGATGCATTCTGAGATATGACTAGAAAACTAGTTCCTCTTGATTTTTTGTGGGTAAAATTGGGTGCATTGAAAAAGAACAAATTGCCAACAAAATAATAAGAAAACTAAGAAAAAGAATGAAAGAAATTGTGGATCCAAGGACTGGATCCATTTCTATATAAGAGGTAATAAGAACATAATCCACTTGGGACTCGATCAGTTCAAAAACTCTCAAATCTCTTTCCGACCAAACTGTCCAGAACTTACAAAACATATGACTTCCTCTTGAGTTTATATCTTCTGCTAAGGACAAATAATACTAACTGCTATTGTATACTATGTAACTGTCAATTATATTCTTATAAATTGTTCTAAACTTGAAAAATTGTGTGCAGAATATAGTCGTTAATCTAACTAGTACTGTTGTGTACATCTACTTCGTGAAGGATAATCTGGCCCAAATTGTGCTGTAGGTAGCTATCTTTCATGTCAATTTGATATTTCTCATTTTTAGCACCAAATAATCTTATTTGAATCTAATTCTTTTAGTGGTCAAAGCCTTTCATTTGGACACAGCATTTTTACCTATGGTTTTCAAGAACATGCACTGACGTTTGTTTACCAGGTTATCAGAAGTGGAATCCCGAACTTTTGTGCAGTTGCCCTAGCACTCAGTGACTTGGGGTATGCCTGACGCGTTTTAAGTGTATCAGTATAGTTACTTAATTCTCTTAATTTGGGATTGATTATTGAACAGATTCTATTTTTGTAACTGCTATACCAGTTTTATCTTTTTGTGTGTAGTAGTCTTTCTTTATATGCTAGAGTCTGCAAATGAATATTGGAAGTAATGGTCACATACTGCAATGCTGCTGTTTCTAGGAGTCAAAAAGGAAAAGAATAACAAAGTTGATGAGTAATGAAGATACAGTCACGTCGATGGGTAATAGCCATATGATAGACAGGCCTCGGGGTAGTAGCCAGTTAGTATAGTGTGAAACATAGAACTATACTCATGCAGTTTTACATTAAAATTGTTTACTTATGCACTTATATTTGTTGGGGTGTTAGGTGGAATCGCTATGAAATAAAATTGTTTTACTCTCTCTCTCTCTCTCTCTCTATCTATCTCTCTCAATTTGAAACTATTTAACTTCAGTGCCATTTTTAAATTATGTTTGCACAGGTACAAAGCAGCAGGCATTAGGTTAGACTCTGGTGACCTTGCATACTTGTCTTGTGAGGCACGGAAATTCTTTTGTGCTATTGAGAAGGAATTTGGGGTCCCTGGTTTTGGAAAAATGAGCATTACTGCTAGTAATGATCTCAATGAAGAAACATTAGATGCTTTAAATAAACAGGTAATTTGTTTTACAGGAATAGACGGGTAATTTAGTCTAACCAAAGTGGTGTATTTTGGCTTGCTTTTTTGTTGGTTTTGCACTGAGAAATGTGTTGAGAGTGCTCATAATTTGTACTTAGTTACGTTGAATAAGTAGATGAAATAAGCATCGGTTATGTTGGTAGGCAATATATCTCTTTTTCTATATATTAAAATTTCATTAATATTTGAAACAAGTTACAAAGGATTTTATAAATAATCCTTATTGTCACTCAATTTACAAAGCCCCTCCACTTCGAGAGGACCAAAAATAATGGGAAGTCCTTTAAATAATAGGAGGAATACAAGTTGGAAAACCCAGCCCGATCACTCCTTAAAACCTAGGTGTTAAGGAGAGGGGTACTAGCACAGAATGGGCAAGTCTAGGTGATGTGGGACAATATTCCAACAGTACAATAAGGATTTATATTGGCACTTTTGCAATATTTTAATAGCAGTACTGTTTTAATGGAATGAAAAGATTCTTGATTGGATTAGTATTCTCCTTTTCAGGGTCATGAAGTTGATGTTTTTGGAATAGGAACCTATCTGGTTACCTGTTATGCTCAGGCTGCTTTAGGTTGTGTCTTCAAGCTTGTTGAGATAAACAATCAGCCTCGTATTAAACTTTCTGAAGATGTTTCTAAGGTTTGATTATCGCATTGACTAATTGCCATATTGTTTAATGTTGGCTTATATAGATTAATTCTGAGTTGACTCTCTTTTTTGGAACTTTTTGGCTCAAGGTATCTATTCCATGTAAAAAGAGATGTTATAGATTGTATGGGAAAGAAGGTTATCCTTTGGTGGACATTATTACAGGGGAAAATGAACCACCTCCAAAGGTATATCATCACCTAAGTGAGCCTTCTGTATGTAGAGGTTTTTGTGGTTAGATCTTCTATTCATCCATATCTTGTCTTATGATTCATTAACTTTTCCTCAAGCTATTAGAATATCTTACAAATCTATTAAGAGCTTGGGGATGTTGGCGTCATGCAGGAGACATGTAGTTATGTATTAGAAAAAGTTAACATTTTTTTAATCTTTCTGATGAAACATCTATATAGTTGTTCTAGTAAATAAGCACATGTTCGTGCATAATTTGAAACAGGTAGGTATCATGTTATATGATGACATTAAAGAGTTACTATTATAGAGACGTTGCTTCTGAATTTGTAATAAGATAAATGCATCTTGCTCAGCTTTTCCTCATTTAGATTTAAGATTTGTCTCTAGACGAACAAGTCATTTGCTTATCTTATAGTTTTATATTTTCTTTTTTTCATATTTATTAGGCTTCTGTTTTGTATTCTATTGGCCGGTCTTGACATAGATAGGGGTTGAAATCATGTAGTTTCTCTTGCTGTTTTGGTTGGGGAAAGAGTAACTAACTGAGTACTTATTGTGTCTAATGTTTCTTTATTGCATATTACTTTATATTCTAATTTTATAGGGGCAATGAGTGTACCCTAAACAATGACCGAAAATTGAAAACAAAAGGGTTTTGATTTCTTTAATTGTTATTCATACAGGTGGGAGAACGAATTCTGTGTCGTCACCCATTTAATGAATCCAAACGAGCGTATGTGGTGCCACAGCACGTAGAGGAGCTTCTCAAATGTTACTGGCCTGGGACCTCAGGTGGGTGCTCAAGAAAATGACAACTTTAAACATTCTTAAATAATAAAGTTAAAGTATTGTAGTTTAGTAATTTAATAGCAATGCAAAGCCATAAAGTTGAAATTAAACTTGAAATATTTAGAACTTCCTAGTTTTGACAACTTCCTTTTCTACAAACACGTACATGAAAATGCCAACAAACTTAAGAAGTTAAACGTAAACTGGTCTTAACACCCGTGGATACCAAAAAAAAAATTCAGGTTACTAGATCAATGTCAGTAATGTTTTTGGGCAAATAATTTGTTTAACTCAAATGTTTTCTTTTTTCTGAAGATAAAGCAAGAGAAAGTTTACCGGCATTGAAGGACATTAGAGAACGATGCATGAAACAACTCGAGAAAATGCGTCCAGACCATATGAGAAGACTGAACCCAACACCGTACAAGGTACTATGGATAAATGTCACTTGTTTGTTTAGATTTGTTGGTTGTCATTTGTTGCATTTTGAGGAAAATTCTTCCTTACTGTAACAGCAAGATACTGAGAGGAGAGAGAGTGAATTTTCTCTCTCCTCCCGCTCTCTCTACTCCCAGTACATTACTGTTACAGTGAGGAAATCGTTGTTTTTACATTTAACTGCAATGTTAAACAGGTAAGTGTAAGTGCAAAACTGTACGATTTCATTCACTTCCTATGGCTCAATGAGGCGCCTGTTGGGGAGTTGCAGTGAGTGACTTGCTGTGTAGTAACGTTGCAATTGTTGTTCGGGAAGAGCTTAAAAACTCAGGACAAGACCACATCACATGTAATTTAATTGATGAACAGATTTATAGTTATTTTTTACTTGAATAAAATAATTGTCGGCCTGTTTTTCTTAAGTTTTTCTGGCTGTATAAGTTAACACTGTTTTTGTCCTGTGCTCTCAGCAACAGTTTTACCTTTTTGGGTCTTCTTTAATTCAATTTGGTTGTTTCCTGTTTATGACTTGCGTTTGGCCATCGATCTCTGGCCAACGTCCAATGGTTTTGACTTTAACGAGGTGTTGAGTTAAGCAAATGAAATGAAATGTTAATGGAAATAAGAATGATAATGAAAGTGAAAAATAATAATTGGAGGAAGAGGCAGGAAATGTGAATTAAGAATTGAATGAGAATTCATGAGGGAGAAAGAAGTGGATATCCGTGTATGTTATAGAAATATTTCATTTCCAAATACCTATTCTAATTCTGTTCTATTCAATTAAACCAAACACTAAGTTATATTACAAACTTCATTTAAATTTGGTTCAAATTAGGCAGAAGCAATCTGCTTCTGACAACGTCTGCAGTGCATAAATAATACACATTACAAGGTTGGTAAACTATTGCCTCCAACTCCTAGCCTTGCTACTCATCTACAATCCTTTAGCAAACTAAATATCAATTATTTTACATAGAAAGTATGGTACGGTGGGTGTACCCCCCCTCTCTCACACTTGTGGTTAAATTTTAAGGAGTGAACACCTTCTGCAGAAATACCCTTCTATCTCTCTCTCTCACTTGTGGTTAAATTTTAAGGAGTGAACACCTTCTGCAGAAATACCCTTCATATATACAAGGCAGATTATAGATTTTTGAAACGTCAATATTGGCAGGACTTGGCTTCTCACAATGAGACGGTAAGATCCTGCAACTGTACCCATCCATATGCACAGCGGTCTCGTAGACTTTGAATTATGGAAGCAGCCGAATCAACCATTGGTCGGATTCTAGCCAACTCTTTCTCTATCGTTACTCTGGTGCTAACATCCACCTGCCATTTGAATAGCAATAGAAAGATTAGCACGAGTCATGGGAAACAATGTCCATCCCATGTAATTAAAACCAGAAAGCAAATAAAACCACTGACAAACCTTTTCAATACAGCGGACTGTATCTAAAACATAGCAAAAATATGAAAGCTGCTTGTACAGATCAGCTTCTGAGTACTGACGGAGGAATATTTGAGGTCAGATATAATTCCAATGTGTTTGAAAACTACAAAATTCAGCAAATTTTTGTGAAGTTGAAGTAAAAACCTTTCTTATCAGACTGCCATTGCAGCGGGGATAGTTGGGACAAACTGTTCCTCTCTCTGAATCACCAATAAGCCGGAGATTTAGACTGCGTGTTGTGTAATTGCAAGTCTCATCGTCACACTAAAATTAAAATTAATTCAAAGATTAATAATTAGTTATAGCGGATTTAGCAAACAATTATATATGAAAGGTTTACCGTCATTAAGCCATTATAATATACTGAAATGAAACTCTCTGCTTGTCTTTTGACCTGAAAGATGTAGAATACAGAATGGAACCATCAAAGAAATTCCACTATTCAAGAGTTATGTTAAAATAAGGCTATTAAGAGTTTGCTCATCCTAGGTTACTCTTAACAATAACATACTGAGATCAGGGAGAGAGAGAATGGAGAGGAGAAATAAACTTTTCTCATTTTTCTCTCTCGTCATCTATCTTTCTCTCTCCTCCTAGATGTTACTGTTAATAGCAACATAGAGGCCTAAGGTCTAAGGTTTTAGCATTTTCCTAGAAAAATGCAGTAACATGGTATAACAGAATCATACCTGATTAGCAATTGATCCGGGAGACATTCTACCCTCATTGCCTTCCTCTGGGCATTTAGGACAACGCAATCTGCTCCAAAAGTTGCTGCTAGTTTGGTCTGAACTTCTCACTGTTGGCTTTCCACCAATAGATGTGCAAATGGAACTTAAGATAGATGGACATTCAAAAGTACCAGAACAGCTGGTACATGTCAATTTTAGAGGTTCACAACCATGATACCTGCAGGAATGAATTGTTAGACTATGATTACAATCTGGAGAGTAATTCTTTAGTAATTGACACATTTATGAAAATTCATAGCATTCTAGATGGATACCTTTCCTCATCTATTGAACCAGAGAGTGAATAGGAAGGATCATTGCCCGCAGCTTCAGATGACTTGATTTGGAACTAAACAAAAGAAAATATCTCAGAAAGTTGAAAATGCCACAGTTATGAAACTTTTATGCAATTTTAGGTCAAATTAGCAAGACAGGGAAACTTTACTCTAGATGAGTCAATCCCTAAGCAATCAGCCAATCGCTCTGGGCTTGTACCCTGAATTGAAGCGCAAAGACGCGATACCACGGGATGAATCTGTATGTAAAGGCCAAAACTTCAAACAAACTACAGAATAATGATAATGAAGAACCTATATTATTTGTGACAATTTGATTAGGTTCCACTGAATAGAAAACAAAACCTGCTGTGACAGGTAGTAATCAATGTCAATCATCCATTTCCCATCATCTTTTTTTAATTCATCTGGATGTCTTGCACGCTGAGCAACTCCTGTTGAGCTACTGGAAGTAGATCCCTGTCCACAGAAGTATCGCAGACGTAAATAAAATACATAAAAGTTGTGCTATATATGACAATGCCATGCAGCATATGCTTCAGGGGAAAAGGCATACCTGCTCACAACAAATTATGTAAGGCACAGTGTCACCAACAGAAAAACCAGTAGAATAACCCATTTGCTTCAACCTTTGCGCGACCTAGAAATGGGTCAAAAGGAAACATCCCGGTAAAGCGTTTTTTGTTAAGTTAAACTCATTAGATGGACTAATTAATGGTTTGAGCAAAAGAATGTCTCTGAAATCACTTGAACATGGGGTTGGTTTCTGGCATCTGGATAGGCTTCAGGCGGCTTAGTCAATGTCTTGGTGATGATATATTTCTCAAGAGCTACTTGTCCATTCCTCATATCCTCTTGTACCTGTTTACATCCAAGGTTAGGCTAATGATAAACTCCAAGCATTTCTGACGTAAGAAGTATAAGTTTTCCGGTCAACTCAACTCAACTTCTCGAAGTACTAGTTTTACTGTCTTCCAAAGAAATTAAGCTTATGACTTATCTATTAGATGAAAACTCTGAGGAATACCTTGTATTATTTAGTAATTTATTGGGGAAAGAAGTGAATTTAAAGAGATGGATTTCAACCTAAAATCTGCTAAATATTCCACTCCAGTTCTGTTTTCACTCAGACAAGTTTTGACATGCTCCCAAACTACTTGTGCTGAGCCGTTTGGAACTTTTTAGCTGGTCACTAATAATTTTCAGCACCGAAGAGTGCATATATTATAGTCTCACATGACAAGTTAAACAGAAGAATAAAATGCAGATGCATATGCATTCAAACTAGTGCTCAACCTCATTGATAACCTGCTATCCTCCCTTATCATCAAAAGAACAACCAGAAGTATGAAGCAAAGGTTTAATTTTTACCTTCATTAGAGAGCCATGAATTGATTCAATGACATCCTCACATGTCCTGTTGGGATGAGAGCCACATATGGAACGAGATAAAGTAACCATTAGGTTAACACAAGACCATTTCAACGCAATTCCTAGCAAGAGTTGGGCAGAATGACATACCCTCCTGACAATATTTGAGTCAGGCAGAAATCTCCCAATTCCTTTGACAATAAGCTCCAGTCACGACGAACCATATCTAGACCCTTACGTTCAATCACCTGCACCAACAAAGTTAAATCTCACCCTCTTGTTCTATTACCAACCTCACCTATCATGGGCCAGTAATCTATACAAGTATATTAAAGATACCTCATATGCTGTCCCATCCTTAAACTGTAGCTTTACAGCTGCATATTTCTTTTTCTTGAGAAGCAGCATTCTCTTGTACAAACCATCAAGATCAATTTCCAAACATCTATACCTCTTGTTAACCTAAACAAAAGAAAGAGAAACCAAAATCTCACATTTGGAGGATCAACATAGAGAGAAAGAGAGAGATTCTTTGTGGAAATGCTTACGAAGCTAAAAGTTTGAAGAGAGAAGAAATTGTAGTCCTTAAATGCTTAAGAAGTTGTTCATATAAATAGCTGAAGTGCTTCAAAATATGTAGTCAAACCAGAAAAACTGTAGACCGGGATAGCAATAAGTTCCTTTTAACCTATGTTATCAGAAACTAGTTTTGCAACGAGTAACAGGATGCTTTGGAGTAATAGGTTATTGCTTGATCTTCCTAACTTGCACTCGCAAATATCAAAACAATCTGAACTGGAGTATTCAGTAAATACCAAGCTGATATAAAGGTCTCACCTCTTGAATAACTTTCCCTGCAATTGCTTTTGCTTTGGCTATATCATCCAGTCCACTATGGATCATAATTGAATCTGTATCACCATAAATTACCTGTCACACAGAAAAATAGCATCGAAAAGGGCAACACAACTTAGCAATTGAGATGAGATAAATGATGAACAATACTACATAACTTCGGAATAAAAGATAATCAAGGGATACCTCTAAGTTCAAATTATTCTGCACGAGATCAACAGTACTCTGCAGAATCTCCCTTCCCTGCACAAAGATTTCGTGAAAAGAAGCATTCTCCATGAAAAGAAATATTTTTTTGCCATATAATAGCATGATATCCATTAGAAAGCAAGTTGCCTTACTTGTAGAGTAATAAGCTCTGCCAGTGGCTTTGCATAAAACCTTGAATTTGAAAAGCCCAGACATCCATACATACTGCATCATCAAGAATATTGATGTATACAAGGAAAAATGTCAGTTTGAATTCTTTTTGTCGGTAGAACAGAATTGATATCAAACCAAAAGCTAACAAAGAAATTATAGAAATGATAACCTGTTTGCAGTCAGCTTTAATGCTTGTTGCTGAATGTCAAGTTGCTGCACTTTTAGACCAGATGCATTCTTCATCCATGACTTCACCATCCGTCTCCTTTCAACCAGATTTTTTAGCAACTACAGGAAACCATGTGAAAACCCAGTCATGTAGTTTCAAGGGGAAAAGGAGCACAATATTGAGCAAAATTCAAGTTCACTCACAGGTGCCACATCAAATGAACTAATACACAAACACACATAAGATTTAAACAGACTGTTGATAATGAGAACAGGAGTCAATGCAAATTTTTTTACCAGCTTACAGATTGTTTAATTTTAGAGTAAAAGTACATAAGAAAAACCCAAAAGGGAAGATTTTTAACCAAAGGCTTGAGAAGGATTAATTCAAATTCTACGATTCTCAAGTAATTTAAGCAATGATCTTTCCGTAGCACATTGGGTTATACCTCAGGTAGAACTCCTGTCGTTTTGGTAGATGGTAGAAGAGGAGCCACTCCATCTGGAGATCTTTCAACTGTGGTGAAGCAAATATTATATTCCTGTAAAGTCAATTAGGATTTAATGCTAAGGATAGCAATTGATATCCTCTCTGGAAATCTTGATCTTAAACTACGAAGATGAAAAGAAGAGGGATCTGAAACTAACCTGAATTATAGAAGGGTAAAGACTATTGAAGTCCAAGAGTAATATATACTTATCATATAAACCTTTTTTTGGCTCCAACACCAGCCCCCCTGCGTAGGAAGGTCCTTTTTTGCCCTTCCCATTTTCTGTGGGTGGACCATCGTTATCGAAATTCACATCATCCTTGTCAACCTCATTAACATTTTTCTCCTCAGAATCAGTATTTGTTCTCCGCTTTTTTAACTTTGTTTCCCTCATATGAGAAGAAATTTTGTCCGGAACAATATATTTCTTAGCATGAAATGCATGAAGTAGAAGGTACTCTACTCTTTGGGCCCTTGCACCCTGAAAAACATGTACAAGACGTAGACAGATTAAAACTATAAATTGGAAGTGAAGGAAAGTTTTAAATAAATTGGAAGGAGAAAGTTGGAAGCAGAGCTCACTTGTAGAGTTTTTCCCCAGAGATTACCACTAATATTAGTCAGCTGACGTGTTAGGGGAAGGACACTTAAATGAAACATAAGTTCCATAGACAGCCATGCATCTGTCTCTCCATACTCAATCTGAACACAATAAGGATTACAACTTAGTTAATTTTTAGAAGGGATTGTGATGGGGGTATGAAATTAGCACATACCATTAACGCTAATCATCAACAGAAAAGACACTGATATTCAAATCGCATCATGATCAAGAACAAGAACATAAGTTCAGCAAGAAGCAAACTCAAGGGACGAGAACATACAAGTTCAATGAGAGATTCTGATGTTTGAAACATTTTGGGAATATCATGTGGAGCTATCTCCTTGCGGTCCTTGTTCAGCTGTGTCTTCGCTAGTTGTGTCAAAGAATAACTAACCTAGAAGAACCAAAATGGCATGTCAAAGACCAAGTTGTACTTGCAGTACATTTCAGTACAAGGTATATACCTCTTTCAATAGGTCACGGGAACACAAAAAGGTGTCACACAAAAGCCGACCAGCAATGCAAGACATGATTCCTGGACTTGCTCCAGACCCAAAAGTGTTGCTTCCTTTTCCAAGTTTTGGCATAACAGACCGCCTGAGTCTACCTATCTTGGACCACATAATGCTCGGTACTCTACAAGCCTGAATTGAAAAAAAAAAAATTAATCTAATGGTGGCAAATTAAGTACGCCTGGAGGACAAGATGAAAAAGATGCGCTTTAAGATAGAAGAGATGCATTTCAGGACAATCAGTAATACAAAACGAGGGCAATTTTGTGTTCAGTGACTGCTGAACGTAGCATAATAGATAATAATACAAGAGGAATCTGCTATGAGGAACTTAAATCTCAGACTACCAAGAAAATGGAAAAACTATTTCTAAGACTATCTTGACATCTTGTTTGATTTTGATCAAGCAGTCCATAGTAACCAATCCTGGAATTCATTTCAGTAAGGTGTTATTTTTAACAAGAGTAACAAATTCACATTTCTGATAAGCTCAAATCAGCTGAATTACCCTCTGAATTTCAAATCAAACAATGACTATTCAAGTAAACGATCAGGTTTTCTCACCTGGGCTCTGTGGAGAAGCACATCTAAGTCAAACCCAGATATATTATGTCCAACCAGTACATCACTATCCAATTTTTGTAATTCAGTCATCAGTCGGTTCAACAAAGCTCGTTCACTACAAGGGGAAAATGTTGAAAACAGCCATATTTACAACTATAATAAACTGTATTCAGTAAGAAACTTAAAAGTTATGCGTACAAAGAACTTAATATTAGTTTCATATCATAGAAATTCGAAAAACAATACCTGCTTTCAGAGATTAGAACATCTGACCCAACCTTGGAGTTTCTGTCAGTTGCATCTTTTGCAAATCCCATTGGAAATATACCTCCATCCAGCCTACGGACCACGGTAAAATGTCTCAACATTCCAGGTCTCTTCCACTCTGAGGCCAACATGGGAGTGTCAATCTGAAAGATCATTTAGTAGGTAATCTCAGGGAAACAACTATAATTTGTATGGAAAATCTGGAACGTAAATGCCTAATGCACTGTCAAAAATAGCCGAAATATGATAACTAAAAATAGTTCCATTTTGAACATTGTGGTTATTCTTACATCTTCTGCAAAATTTTAGTTATTCCAGTAGTGATTTCAATACATATAGCTTTAGTATACAAAAGTCATATGTTATCCGATATAAAACAACCAATTACTGCAAACCATTCTATAAGACCACGTGACAACAATAGTTTTATTCAGGGAAAATATGATGTATACTATCACCACATTCAAGACTTACAGATTTACTGAGTAGAATATTATTTTTTCAAAAGTATTTATTAAGCAGACTATGATTCCCGTTTTGAAACAACAAATGCCGTAAATTAGCAATCCAGAGAGAGTTTCAAGAAAACAAACCTTCACTTTCTGACAACAAATAAGAGATGCAGATACAATTTCATTTGCATTCTGCTTTTCATTAATTATAGTCTTCAAATTTATTGCAGTAACTACCACAGGAGGAATCTCCATTTTGCTTGAGGAAGATGAGATGTGTATATCTTTTGGGGAGTCAATAGTCACCTCAAATTTACACCAGCTCACCTAAATGGAATAAAAATCACTATTATAAAAGGGAAATTAGACATGCAACGAGTAGCTTCGTAGGTAGAAGAAATGCCCAGACTTATATATCTCACCCGTTGAGAAGCAGGACAACTAGAAAATTTTGAAACCGACAGCCAGGATGGTCCCTTAATTTTCCTTTTAATGAGGAAAAGCTCCAAAGCACTGCAAGATATAGTAGTATAATAGTTGTTTAAAGGAATACTTAAAACGTCTGTAGTTCTCCACTTGACAAAATATGGCTAATTTAGCAACAATAAATTCAAATAGAAAATGTCCAACTTCATAATTATTTTCTTCATAAGAAAAAGATGGCAGCATTACTATGTTTATCCTTTAAAAGAAGATGATCAACTTCATGATATATAATTACCTGATCAGGATCCTATGCTTCAATTATAAAAAAACTCTCTCCCATATCCACAAAATTTTAAACAATACCATGTTTTCTCAACCCTCCTCTTTGAATAATAAGATTTTAGTCATTAAGATACATTTTAGAAGGTCTGGAGGCCTAAAGTTAATCATCCAATAATAACATCAAACTCAATTTTGTCAAACAAATTAACTGTTAACACCAATTCATTTTATCTTTTTCCTCTTAAAAGGAAACAATGGGCTCGACGAATGAGAATAAAGCATCTGCAACATGGTCGTATTCTAGCAAGCAGCTGTATCAGAAAACTGATACTGTTATGCGACATAATTAAGAAAGGTCTACCCAAAGAAACACCCAGCAATTACGCATAAGCTGTTTTTCTTCCATATAATACCTAATTGTAATGTGATATAAAGAAATTTACTGCACATTAAGTGTACTACGAAAGGTGCTATTCCACATTCTACATGGTCATTCAAACGCTAACAAGGCAATAGAAATCTTAAAAGCATGGTAAAGTTAACATAAGAAATGGTTTATCTGAGAGCGAATTTGTAAATTGGAGTATTTTTCGCAAGATCCAATGATGAAGATTCTAGACTTGCAAAAGGCATGGATATTGGTTCTACCTGCAATGAGTTCCTAACAGAGAACAGTATGATTCTCCTTTTAGATCTGCTGGAAGCGGGGGATCCTGGAGAGTAATAAAAAGGAGGCAAAATGTTAATTCTAGAAAGGGATCCCAAGAATGTGACAATGCAGTACCATACTTGTGCCTCAAGTCAACTTTGAGAACATAAACTTCCCAAAACTTTCTAAAATTTAATGTACGAAAGATGCATATGACAAAAAGGGAAATAGAAAACCAAGGGCTTTAAATTCAGAGTTCAATATTTTCAAAAAAAAGTCATCTAATTTCCATTGTAAGTTGAGCATTCTACCTTGAA
The DNA here is from genome assembly GCA_003255025.1 of Datisca glomerata. NCBI lineage: Eukaryota > Viridiplantae > Streptophyta > Magnoliopsida > Cucurbitales > Datiscaceae > Datisca > Datisca glomerata. The sequence goes on from QANY01010875.1 coordinate 843,885, forward strand.
CGGATAATTAATCTTGAGTACATAATTCTCCCCCACAGGTATATCGGTTCGATCAAACGCGTATTTCCTCTACAAGATAAATATATACAAGGAATAAGCAATACAGTAGAAAAAACTACCAGGAGAAACTTATGGCAAAACACAACAGCAAAATTTACAAATTAAAATACTGTTTTTTGACACAATGGAGATATCTACAACCTTAACAGGAGTCATGCTAAAAGTTGAAACACTGAGATCTAACAACTGTTTTGCTATTTCGTTCTTCAAACCTGCAGTCACTTCCTGAGAAAAGAAAAGAACAGAAAGGAGCATCAGCCGAAGATAACACCAAGAATATGAATAAGAGCAAAAAGAAAGAAGATAAACTACTTGCAGCTTTGAACGGATTTCGGTAGGAGAAATTTGAGCCTCTTGTGCATCTTTCTCAAGTTTCATCATCTCATCAGTGTGAAGCAAAGAACTTTCTGGAATTGCATACACACATCTCTGCATGTTCTTGACGACCACACAACAACTAGAATACAAATCTCCTTCCTTCACCTAATCTCAACAAACCAAAAGACAGAAAGCATCAAAATCATATTTATGATCTGATTCAAACAATTACAAACCAAAACTTCACGCCAATTCCTCATCATAACACAGTAGAATCATTGCCTTCTTTCTATAGGTCCATAATAAGTTCATGTTCCTAGTCTAATTTATGAACTGTAAAATAAATTTTCAATGTCCGAAACTGAAGCACAGTGTTGTTAAATGTCAATTAGTACCTTGCCGAAAAGATACACGTTTCCCATATTAGCACCATAGAACTCCTCATAAGCATCAATTATGTAGAAAGGCAGCAAGCCATCTGTGTCCAGGTCAAAATCTGATTTGCCTTCACAACTTGTACGACTGAATACTTCTGCAACAGCATCGATATTCATGTTCCCTCCACTCCTCAACGCCCGCCATCCAGCAGTGGCGCTCAATGCTAGGTCGCTTTCTTCCTTAATTTTCGCATTCAAGGTATAAGTCCCCTCCTTCTTCACCACCGGTTCTACTTTTGTTTCAGTCATTTCCAATATCTTCTCCTCATTTGTACCTACATTGGTGGGAGGATGATCTGATTGCACAATTGGATCCTCAGGGATTATATCATTCAAATTTATATTATCACTAAACTCCTTATCCCCGCCATTTTCCTTTACTTCTAAACTACCTTGGGCGGCGGAACCCAACTTGGAGACGTCATTAAATATAACAGGGGTGCCTTCTGAATCCCCATTTCCTACAGCCCTCGCGAGCTCCGGCCTACAAATCGAGTTAACCGTTCCAGCAAGTGATTTCTCACTTTTGACTCCAGCAATCGGCATAAAACTCTTCGAAGCCGGCGTGACGCTCACTTGTCCTCTTCTACGCCTCTCTCTATCTGCCTCGTCAGGTGCAAACTCCGCAATTACATCATCCACAATACTATCACAAGCCAACCCTTTCGTCTTGTCGTCTTTGCCACTCTTCTTAAAAATCGACGAAGTGAACATCGACGATAGCCTTTGCTTCCCCATTATCGCCGCCGCTGCCGAGAGCGAAGAAGATGGCTTTTTGGGCTGCGATTCCTTCTTCTCTACCTTCTTCTTCTTGGGCTTCCCACTTTCACCATCGGATTCATCCGAAGAGGGAGGAAGCCCAGCTTTAGACCAATCTTCTTCCTCACCTTCGTCTCCGTACCCAAGACCGTCATCGTCGACAATGAAGCCTCTGACCTCTTCGCGACGCTTGGCAACAAGGGCATCGTACTCATCCTCGGGGACGGTGTCGTAGATAGGATTTTCAATTTTGACTTGAATTCTGCCGCTCTCTGATCGCCTGCCACCGCTGCGGAGCGCTCTCAGGCGTTCGATTGCTTCAGCACGGGCTGATGCTCCCGCTCCTCGCCTACTCCGCCTGTCGGCGGCCACAGGATGATCATCCACCATCTCTAAAATGAGTATATTTTCTTTCTATCAATGAATCCCAAATCTCTCAAGACCATTAGAGGGTTTCTCCTGGAGGCTATAAGTGGCGGGACGAAATGAAGTTTTGGCGCGAACAACTTTTATTCATTTTCCCAACTGATCCGTTATTGGGCCGGGCCTATTTTATCCGGATTGTGTCCCATTACAAAGAGTGAGTAACGATTGTGTATTTCAGACATTTTTGTGATTTTTTATCTTGGCCATTTTTGTAAACCATGCCTAATTCTCGGTCATTATTGTAGTTGTCTCTAGTTTGAGATCAAATAGTTAAAAAAAATTATTTACTCAAATTTGCGTGCACACAGTGGATACGTTGTTGGTTCAGTGATATAATTTGATTATATACATATTAAATTATTGGACGTGGACACTATCTTCATAATTACTTGTTGGGTCTAAGTTATTCACATTTATATCCAATACGATAAAGTCTTAGTTTCAATCTTGACATAGGAAGAGTGTGGGTGGCCAAAATTAACGCTCCAAATCTGAGTTTGTAGGATAGTCTCATCTACCCATCTTATAGGTAATAAAAAAAAAAGTAATTTTGTGATACAATTCTAGTAGCAAAGCTTTCATAAGTCAAATTCACATGGAATCTGATTGAGAAAAAAATCACATGGAATCTAGATCATAATCCTAATTATTTAGTAAATTTAGAAACATTGTTACTAAAACCAAAATAATGGTCTGGTGAAGAATTTTCATCGTGTTCGAGGCACGGGACCAAAGGCTGGAACTATCTTTGCAGAAAGAAAATGGAGAATTCAACCAATTCGGGAAAGAGTCGCTTAGATAATGTTATTATTGTCGTCCATATGCTTCAGCTTTGACGCACAAAAGCAATTTTATTTCTAATAGTTTTGCAATTGTAGACGGAAAGATTAATTTAAATCATCTAATGAGATATCAATGTCGTAATATAAAATATCTGAATCCGAATTATTGGTATCATCCTAATATAAATATCTGAATCATTGATATTAAATCAGATAATTTAAATTTATCTAACTGTATCACTGTAATTATAATTCAAGTAATGCTTCTTAATCTCAATTCAATAAAAAAAATTCACATGTACACTCCGTCTGATCAACTAAACTTCAAACTGATGAAATAGTAAGTATGAGTTTTCGTATCCTACCCATTTACATTAATCTAAAAAATCAGAATCGATTTGTGATGAAACCAATTGAATCAGGGCCGTTGAATTCGCCGAAGATCTTCAAAAACTATTTCTTCGGCTTTCCTCCCCAGATCAAGTTCTTCGTCTCTCTAGTCTACTATCGAATGAACCGAATTTAATCACCTGACCGTCAGCCAATCGTCAGACGCCAACCAATCGAATGATTCATCGGTAGCAATCTGATGGAGTCTATTGCTAAGAGAAGAAGAACAACAAGAAGAATCGAAGCACGAAAAACTCGACCCTCTTTGAAACGGTTGATTGAATTCCGGTGAGAGTTCCGGCGAAGAACCATAAGTTTGTGAAGTGCCCACTGATTGGGCCGAAACCCAATCTGGATAATCAAAAGGACCTCTAGGTGACGTCGAGAATTCATCCATCTGCTTCAATGGAACAGTGTCGTCGGCCGCGGTGGCAACGAAGGGATGATTTAAAAGCATCTCAGCGCTCCACCTCTTCCGAGGATCCTTTACGAAACACTTTCCGAGAAAATCTTTGCCATCATCGGACAAATTGCTAGGTACTTCCGGCGATTCCTCTTGGCTCCCGATTCGGAGAAGTAATTGATAGATGTTTGATCCCGGCCAGAAATTCCAGGCGGGTTTTCCAGTCACCATCTCCACGACGGCGCACCCTAATGCCCAAATATCACATTCTGATTCGTACTCATTGTCGTTGACGGATTCCGGCGACATGTAAAGTGGAGTACCTCTCCATTCAAAGGCATGCCCTGTTTCTGCTCTGCTCTGCCCTGCTTTCTTCGCAAGCCCAAAGTCTGCAATCTTCGTCTCGCCACTGTTAAACACTAAAATATTCCCAAGCTTTATGTCGCAGTGAACGAATCCTTTTCCGTGAATATATTGAAGCCCTTTTAGTATCGCCCGAGTGAATCGCCGAGCATCCGGTTCCATTAATCGACCGCCGTGGTTCTTCAGCTGGTCAGCTAGACTACCTCCATTAGCATACTCCAGCAGCAGATTGTAATACTCCGTTCCCTTTTCGCTGCTGTAATTGTCGCCGAAACACTGAATAATTTCCGGGCAAGTACCAATCTGATCCAAAACTTCTTTCTCGTTCTTGAGCGAAGCAGAGCAGAGAGATTCCGATGACTTGACTGCTATCAATGGCGGAATTTCACCGCAACTCTTTCTGGGTATTGCTAAACTGATGGTTGCGAAGCTACCACGACCCACTTCGTGTCCTCGAACCCACTCCATGGATCCAAAGGCTAAATCGAGATTCAGATATCTCTCCGGCTACTGAGAATTTCGGAATTTTTTTTTTTTTGGGTTTGCTTGTGAGAGAGACGAGAAGAAACAGAAGTCACAACAAATTGTAGTTGGTTCTCTAACTTCAAACTTTCCGAACCTCTGGTTTTATATGGGGAAGGAAAGAGAAGACCTTGGGATCTTTGGTAATTTTAGATATTAATTTTCTTTTGGAGGTAATTAAAACACGTGATAAGTAAGGGATATTTTGCGCAGACAGAGCCCCAACTTTGAAATGTGTCTCTCCCCACGCGGATGGGATTATGAAAGTCCGGGTGCATTTGATTGACGTACTAATCTTACTATTTTTAGCATTATTAATGTAATTTTAGTTTTTGTTTATACGAGTAATGTGATGTGAAGTACCAATTTAAAGTGTGTAAGATTTTTTTATTTGTAAACAGTTTATTAATTAAATATTATAAAATAAATCAAATCTATTTTGACCTCCTTTGTAGTGGTGTGAAGTGTCATTTGAATTTAGTATAAAAACTAGACGGAATGAAGATCCACGAGTTGGTCATGATAGAATCGACTAGATAAATTTGGTCATGATAGAATCAAAAAATTTAATCATACATGTATTCACTAAAAATATCTAAGTTTATCATGCATTATAATCTGAAAATCAAAAACAATTCAACTAGTTCATAACATCACATAATTAAATGAGATCTAATTCAACATTCACAAAATCATAAATAAGTTCAAAACTCATCATTCACAAGAATAAGGTGAAATCTAAAATATTAGGCAATATGTGTGTGTATATAATGTAGAGAAAATTTAGAGTGAACTAAAATTTCAGTTTTTTTTAATACCAAACCAAAGCAACTTCAAATACCTAAAAATCAATCAAACTCATCGTTTTCAGTTCGGTTTGATCGATTTTTACATACCCCTAATTAATTAGACTAAGATCATGGTAACCCCGTTTGGATAGTGCCATGGACCCCTTCACGTGGTCGTGATAGACCCATGTGTTGTATGTAGGGTATATGGCTTAGGTTGATTTGTTAGTTTTTCGTGTCGCTCATTAACCTCATCGAATAAGATGTGGGTTTAACTTTGAATTTCAAAATAACTGTTACGCCGATATTATGGACATTCAACCATCATAATAATATTTAGATCATTCTTATTCACATTAGGAGATAATCTTGATGGATATTGTCTTCTAATAGAGTTTATCTAGATCATCTCATCTTCTTTGTAAAAATGACAACTAATTTGTTATTAAAAACGAATGGACAATTAACGAATTATATTCTCCATCATATTAAGGAATTGCTTTAGTGCCCCGTGTTAAATAGAGACAGAGGAAAGAACGGGTTTTAGATCTTGGTTACGTACAAAAGTTGAATCTCTGAATTTTATTATTATATGTTCCTCTGCTGGTGAATGTATGTCTAAACTATGACTATTATATTTAGATATATCTATAAATTTCATGTTTTTCTATATATGTATGAGTTTTAGAATGTCCTACGTTCAATTCACGTCAGAGTCATGACTCGCGTGATGAGTCATGCCCTCAAACTAGTGAATATGCTTGGAGACTCATCTCAATACTCAACTCGGTTCATCTCATGACTCTACGCTAAAAATGTTCTTAAGATGATTAGGTGTATCAATGAGTCATACTTGGATGAAAACTCACTCTTACAATGGGATGGATAATCCTAGATCAACATAGATTTAACATCCATCGAGGTTCTTATTATCAAATAGTAAGAATATCATCTTACTTTGAACTCTACCAGAGTTGTCTATGAATAAACTTATATGCAACTAGAACTATTTAACCGCACATTATAAATAGTTAGTACTAGATTCATCGGAATGTCTTTATTATTTCACATTCCTTATTAATTTATTAGCTTGATCGTCGTAATGCATTTGACTATGCACCACATAAGTGTCGAGTTAAACTTCATTTTTGTTCTTATTTACATATCTATAAAAGATACACTAAGTTATGTGTGTGATGACAATTGACAATAAATTTCTTGCATCTACAAATACGATTTGTGATCTATTACTAAGTTAAAATAACACAAAACCACTTGGGCATTTTCACCTATTCAAAGAAAAAATATTATTAGTAATGTATCTAGTAAATTTAAATAAAAAAGTAAACAAGTTTTTATATCGCTTTCTTATTTCCTTAAAGAATGAAAAAAGATATACTAAGAATAAATATCAATTGATTGATATAGAATAGGTCACGTTTTAGTACCGACCGATACAAGTACAGTAGATTAACTGATCTTTTTATAAATCGATTCGGTACCGTAGAATTTTTCTAAAACTAAAAGAAGTGATTAGCAAGTAACAATAGATCTCAATCATACAAATTGCAAGAGGAGCATAGCAAATTGACAGAAAATGACATTGTTTTATGCTTTAAAAAGTTTTTCTTCCAATTATTCAAGTCACGTGGATTAGAAATCACCAGCACTTCTCTTTCTGTAAGCTTTAAATGATTGCTTCGTTTTGGAAATATATAAGAAACAACTGTAAGATCTAATTCATATCTTCAATTCTATTTAATAATTACTTGAAAAATCTCATTTTGGATCTCTGTTAGAAATATTAACGACGTGGCTCACAAGAAGGTGGAGACAATTTGTTCTTCATATAATAGATTAATTAAAATAAAATATCCTTCTTAATCATAAGTTAATATAAGATATCCAAGTACAATGTAGCTGTCTTTACACTCAAACTTGGGAGGGATGTCTCACGCGTTGTTAGCAATGACTCAAATTTTCAAGGATTTATATCATTAATTAACCGTAGTAATCACGTTAGCTCACTTTATTCAATCTGGACCATTGAATTCATTTTTAAAAGATTATCTATGCTCAGAAGTCGAAACATGTTTTCTTATAAATGTTAAGAGCTTCATATTTCATAATTGATTTAGACAATTGAAAATAAAACACACGGTGCATAACTAACATGATTTATCCTAATTAGAAGATTCTCTCGAATGCTGAGAATCTCTGTTGATCGGCCGTTTAGTCTGCTTTGTATTGTTCACATGTAAATTTTTTATTTTTCAATTAAAATTATGTAAGTTGTTTAAATTTGATTAGATGGTCATCAAAGATCAAACTACTTGTGCATTATGTTTCACTACAGGAAAAATCACCTATTGCGGCGGTTTTAAAAGGTTATGGCGGTGGTTTGAACTGCCGCCAAAAACTTATGCGGTAGTTCGACAACCGCTACCGAAACTGTCGCCACAAAAAATTTTACGACGATTTTCATAACCGCTGGAGGACTGCCACTAAATCCTGACAAATAACGGCGGTTTTTTGCTGACTTATACCGACAGTTATAAACCGCCGGCAAATGTGAATACATATAAGAATATATAGTGGACCGCTAATGCTCACACATTAAAACAAATTGGATTGTTTAGCAAGATTGCTAAGTAATTATCATAATTGAGTATTTGGGAGAAAACATTAGATCTTTAACCACCACTCAACGTCTTTAAGCTATAGGAAAGAACAATTAAAATTTACTAACGTAATTACTCTACCTCTACAAACACATGCCAAATGACAACGCATAAGACACTTCTTATCAATTGCGTAGAGATAAATTTCCAGAAAACTCAGTCCTTAGTTTTCATATTGAGAATCGATAAGACAAAATATGTTGTCAAAGACTCAAACATAAAGCATGACACGGTGTTTCTTCTAATTGGGACCTTAAGATAGCTAATCTTTTCACGAGACAAGAAATATCGATTAAGTGAACAAGTAAAGTAGTCATGAGCAAGACCAAGAGATATTACATGATACATGTTGAGAAAACCAATATTATGAAATCAAACAGTATAAACCTTCCCAGAATCCACATCTTGCAAATGCATTTGAGTATAGACATGTATAAAAATGGAGAATGGTGAAAATAATCCAACAAAGAAATGATCAACATTCACCTGTTTGCCTTTTCCCAGCTTCCAGACACTGTTCAAACATTCCTAGAAGAGACAGCATCCCAATACTATCCTAGGGTAGACAATATGCAATGCTAACAACACATGAACATATTCCATTGTCAAATGCATAACCTACAGGAAACTACTAGGATAAACATTTTCCACCTGACAAGCAAACACGACCCCAAAGCAGAGGAGCATTTGGTTCACCATCGTCTTGTTTATTGCATTTGGCTTCATGGTTAAATCAAATACCTTAGCATATGAAAGCAAAAAAAGATATATTGAAAGTTGAAACAAGTGGAACTTAAAAATGGAAATCAGTACTGGGGTGGGGTGAGGATGGTGACTACAACATGCGGAAGCCATCGCAAATTTTATCTGGATGGACTCCTCACTTATAAACAAGTATGTTTATCTGTCACATAGTTGTTAAATTGGCACTAACCCCATAAGCTTAAATTAATGGGTTAAGGAAAATCTAAAAAATTGAGATTAATTTTAACCTTTCATATTTGCGAGGAAGATTGTTGATGTTAAGGGCTTGAACTTAGGATCTCTTGTTATGATACCATGTTCAAAGTGAGTAATACTTTCATATTTCATTATAGTTACAAAGTTACATTCATACAACCTAGGAGCGAAATTTGAAACAAAAAAATAAAATACATAGTTATAATAAGAATATCTCAGATAATTCGCTCCCTAGAATAAACCCTAAAAATACTTCATCATTACATCATTCGTATTCTAGAGAGCAGCCTATCACTCTACAACAAAAGCCACCAACAAAATCTTGGGATATTCTGAATTGATTTCTAAACATTATCTCATATGAATATCCTGATAATCAATTGAGAACTACTAGTGAACCACTCAGAAGTCCAAAACTTTGGAAAGAGATTGCTATGCCTAGAAAGGTAAATAATTAAAACCCTGCTTTTCTAGCACATGGTAGATTTTAAAGATATGTTTAAAATGGAATCTCAACTAAACTTAATGTATACTTCACATTTTTCTCTTAAGCAATTAGCACATAATAAACCATAGAGGTTCTGAGATTCAAAGATAACATGAAAGAATAAGAAGATCTCATATGCAGCGATGAAACTGGGTCAGTTCCAGTGAGAGATAGAGGCTTCGAAACTCCCGATTTCCACAATTATGAGTAAAATAAAAAACTTCCATCATAGCTCACGTACGAAGCTCGCGAAAGAGAAAGGCGAATCAAAGGGATAATCAAACGACTATAGAGAGAGGAGGGGGGGGCTTATTTGGAGAGAAATCGTCGCAAATCACCCTTAGGATTTTGAGAAAGAATATAGATGTAAATTGCAGGTTGGAAAGAAAATGAGGATTTAAAAGACTTTTAACGACGATTTTAAAACCGCCGCTAACCGTTCAAAATAAATAAAAACCGTCGCTAAAAGCTAATGTACACTATTTAGCGAGGGTTATTAAAAACCGCCGCTAAAGTACACTATTTAGTGACGGTTATTAAAAATTACTGCTAAAATTTTGATCACATTTTTTTCGACAGTTGTAGCAACCACCGCTATTAAACCGTCACCAAATATCATTTTTCTTGTAGTGTTTTCAAACTTGAAAGAATATGCATCTTGAATGATAGCTAGCTAGTGCTACCAAAATAGCAGCACGTGCTACTGCAACAATTTCAGGTCATTAGCATTGAGCAGGACAAGCTCATATTGTGAGCATAGACCCAATTTTTAAATTTAAATATCATTTTTGATAAGAGGTCGATTTTTTTAATATTTATGCAGTTTCTTTACATCTCTGTTTTCTCCAACATTTTATATTTGTTTAAGTTTTGTGCTAAGAAGTGTGGGGTTTTGCATTTTGTACAATGACTAGGTTTTAAAATATGGAATAAATAAAGTGAAAAGAAGAGGAAATTAGATAATGCATGCGGATCAGGATCTCCTCCTATTGAAAGAACGTGACTAGATCATGTATTATTGTTGGTTTGGCTTATCTAAAAATAAATGAACTATGTCTAATTTTTTATAAAAATAAAAATGTAAAAAAAGAAAATGTCAGTGCTTTTTCACTTCAACATTTGTGTAATAGTGATATTGGTCACATGAACGACTGGAGATTCAATGAACATATCTCCTTATATTAGGATCCCATCGTGAGGGAGTTCCCATCAAGAGACATCACTCAAGCAACCATGATTTTTCTAAAGTAAAAAAGACATAACACTGTAAAAAAAATTATCGAAATTGTGAACTCTCCATTTAATTACAAATCAACTCCTAATTCGAAATTATAATGTAATTACAAGGAGATTTAAAAATGAAATTAAGATTACAAAAAAAAAACTGATTTCTTTGTAGCCAAACAATGTAACATTCACAGTTTCATATAATTTATTAATAGATAAATATTTGCAGCCAACTAACCCCTCTTGGATCTAAAATTAAAATCTTAAATAATCTCAAAAACCCATTCCTTCCCAAGGTTAAATTAAGCCAGTAATTTAATCAGAATTGTGTACAAATTTTTTAAAGGCACGGTAATATGTATGGTTGTTAGTCGAGATATACATAATTTAGTCCGATCACCCATTGGAACCAAAATACAAAAACATTGCAGCCAAACAAAAAGGAGTCAAACTAACAAACCAAAATAAATCAAAATAATACAAAACATAAAACTAACCCTAATTCTTTTATATATATATATATAACTTGGAATTAAAAAAGTGAAGATATTTTAGAAGAATGTAACAAAAAACAAAGACCCAGAAAAAGGTGAACATGCACATAAAATGGTGGGAAAATGAACAGAAAAAAACCTGAAAACCAAAGAGAGAGAGAAATTATAGTTAAATATGATAAAACCAGAAGAGGTAAGCTGTGGGCTGAATTGAATGAAGAACAGAAAGAAGTGAGGGTGAGAAGTAGCAGTACATATAATCAGTTGTGGGCATGCACGTTCTCTGTTCGACCAATTATAAGCATAGTAATCCAATCACAGCCTAGAGCCTACAATACTTCTTTTGCCAAGTTGCAAACCCTAATGTCAGCCTTGAAACCAACAAAATATAAACACTACAATGTTTTGTTTTCTGCTCCCTTCCATCAGATACGCTTCTTGTTTCTGATTCTTTCATCATCGAGGGCTCAGATTTCTAGCCAGATTTTTTTAAGTAACGGTGAAGTTTGGTGTAATTTTCCAACTTAGTTGACACAATTGGTTAACAATGCTTTTACTCATTTTGTAAAAATTAGAATAGGATTTTGCTCGAATATGATTTTTGATACTTAATATAGGAATTTGAATAAAGATGAAGTAGAATATGGTTGTTTGTACTTTATTAATTTATGAACTAGAATCAAAATATGTAGCATCATTGAAATGTCTTTTAGAGAATAACGGTGAACACGGTTCAGTTCTGTTCTGCTAGTGGTTTAAAATCGAACTGAATTGAAACATTTAGTTCGGCTACATGCCGAACCTAACCGCATGGACCTAAATAATCAATCGAGCCGACTATTTTCGATTTGGTTCAGTCAGTTCGAGACAATTTTGAATACCCTATTAGAGAATATGTGTTACGATATAGAATATAGTATTATTAATACGGTGTATTATCACTATAATTAATATTTAACACATAATAATATATTATAATTCATCTCATTATATAATTATTATTATATTTTTAAAAAAGTTAACTAGAATTTTAATAAATCAATACCAATTTTTATATATTAGTAATTAATGCAATACTTATTAATGTAGTTTTATATGCGTTTTTAAACATGGGCAAGATAATTTTTTTCATCCTCATTCCAAAACTGTCTGGTTCCACATAGTGAGACTCTTAGCAAAATGATGAGAAAATTACTTTGTGGGTCAATAGCCAGAGGGACACTCAGGTCAGACATGCAAGACTGACAGAATGATTCTTTTATAAAGTAAATAAATGATAAAATAGTAATTAGACTACGCATAGTCATCCTTTTTTTCATTAATGCACACTCCAATATTTCGTTTATGACTTGATCGTATTAAACCTCAATCATTTGTTCATCCAACAACAATGAGTGATATATCATTTGTTGTGCTGAAATACTAACATAAAAATATTGCAATTCACTATTAAAAAAGAAATTGCATAATTCTTCCATTGCTTCTTATTGACAAACTCAAAACTCAAATACACCTAATTGCGTTTTTCACGTAAATTTAATTTGTTGAGTTATATATATTCTAGTGAAGTGTTATTTTCTTTTTTTTTTGTTCAAAATAGTGACATTACAAGTAGAATGACAAATCAAATTGAATAATAAAGAAACTAATTGATATACACCATAATCTAAATATAGTAGAAAAATGTAGGGAAACATGGTAAATGTTTTTACGCAGAGTACCAAAGCTAGGCTCCCACGTGCCTTACGTCAACTGTCTTAGGGTTGTGTTTAGATAATTTGATGAAAAACTTATAAAGCCCACTTGGAAGTTGGAAGTTGGGACCTGCCACTGTGTTACAACAACCTATGCATCACTTTAACTGTCTTACGGTTACCTATAAAAAAAATAATTTAAACTACAACATATAATATTTATCATCAAACCGGTTCTGTCGTCTTAGTCTAACATTTAGGGCACCTTTAGTATGAATGAATGTAGAATTAGTAAGATTACAAAAAAAATGTTAAAAGTTTTGTTTGATTGAAGAAAAAATAAAGAAAATTTGATTTTGTGCATCTTCATTTATTTTTTATTAAGGTATTTGAAACCCCAATTTTTAGGGGTTTATAATTCCGAACATTTTTTCTATTTTTTTTCTCAAGATATATTTAAAGTGTGATAGAATAATACTTAACATCTCAACATAGTATAGTCATACTTTCAAGATTTATTAAATTTTCACAATTATATTCTCGACAATCTCATTTTGAAAGTCATCTACTCTAATCAATCGCATACCCCAAACGACCCCATTGGGGGTATGTAAAATATGTACATTCATTTCTTTCTAAATTATGAACTAAGTATGTCTGAACTCACGTGTATTATCAAGTTATAGACATATCCAATATTACATTAATTCATCGTAATCATCAAAAATACCTATACATTTTAAACAGCTCAAGGGTTTATGAAAATCGCCCTGTTTCAAATACAATGTGCCTTTAACTTTAGTAGTGCGCAAGTTGATTGGCGCTGCTACCTTCAAATACAATCAATTTGCAAAATTAGTTAGTAAACATTGGTAAATAGTAAATAGACGTTAAGTAAGAAAAGGGTATTTCGGCGGGAGCTTTATATATTGAATTGTCTTACACTTCCAAAGTTGAAAGCCATTGAACATAGCCTATAAGGCTCTATTCCCAATATTGATGAAGAGCCACTGTCAAGTGTCAATATTTATTGAGCGACGTAGCTACTTCTTTATTTTTTATTTTTTTGAAAAGAGCGACGTAGCTACTTAAGCTTTGTGAAATTAAAATATTATTTTTTACGAAAAAATCAGCCATGAATTTGTGGCTGTATTTCTCTCCACGCCTACTTATTAATTTCAGTGACCAGGATCAACCTTTGTGGGTAATATCCAATGTTTTCAGATTGGATTTTCTTTTCAACAGTAACTGGAGTCTGGAAACGTACGTAGTGTGAGATATTTTATTCAGCATGTTCTAAAATCTTCAAGTTCAAGATATATTCTATAAATATCTACTATTATTCCTTTTTTATAACCCATCATTTTTAAAATTAGTGAAAGATTACGTGTTTCAATAAGATAATTTAAAAATATTTATGTAATCTCAAAATAAATCAAAAAATTATAAAATGAGATGAGAAGAAACTAAAAACACATTTTTGAGATGAGAAAATAAAATCCTGCAAATTATTTTACTACACGGATGATATAAGTGTAAAGGGTTATTTTCAGTATAGAGAATCATCTATGAACAAATGATAAAGATCATAATTTAAAGAGAGAAAGAGAATAAAAACACCATCATTTACGTGAAAAACTCTTAAAGATGAGAAAAACTACGGGAAGACCGTTGATATTCACTTATGTAAAGGATTTTAAATAGTTATTGATGAGAGAAGATAGTAAGGGCAGTGCCTTTAGTTGAGATTTGCTTAAGTCATCACTCGCCTTCCTTTTTTTACATGAGCATGTACTTATAGACCTTACAATTATAAAAATAATAAAAAGAGCACGATCACATCCCCTATGCTTTCGATTGATGAGATTGCTTTTAGGCGTGAGCTCGTTTACTCTGCTCATTCTTTTCAGTTGTTTTGTCCTCAGCAATTCAATCAGTCATAGTCACTTGGTGGTTCCTCATGGTTCAGGCCAATCAATCATAACCACCTAACTGCCAGTCTAAACCCTTCTTTCCGTTCTGATGTTCTGTCCTATCCAGAAGGTAGTGATTCCCCGTTCTCGAGATATCAGTTCCCGTTCTGAAAGTGACGATCTCCCATTCTCAAGATGCCAGTTCTCGTTCTGTTATTTTTTCCTATTCCGGCACCGTTCTAGAAGCGATAGTTCCCCTGTTCCAAAAGCAATTGTCCCCCCGTTCCAGAAGCGATAGAGGCCTGTTCCAGAAGCGATAGCCATCCCGTTCCAGAAGTGATTGTCTCCCCGTTCCAGAAGTGATAGTCACTCGTTCCATAAGCGATAGTTCCCCGCTTTAGCGTTCTGATGAGGTCTCCCGTTTCAGCGTTCTTTCTGTACACGTGTTTTGAGTGCTTTTTTTCCTGTTCGATAAGTTGGACACTATTACATTTAGTACAAAACTAAAAAATGAAATCTAATAGTAAATACTAAAATGATCATCGTATTTCAACTAAAAAAGTTCCTACAAATGGACGACAACCAATCATAATAATCGTGTTCTAGGGTATCCTGTTATTTGTTTCTATACTATTTATACTTGTATGAAACAAAAAAAATCATATTCACACTATAAATTTTCTCCAAACTGTGAATTTTTATGTTCACAATATAATTTCCCATGGTATTCATATTATAAAATAGTAACACACAAACCATTATCAACTAAAACAAATAAACATTCCGTGCACAAAATATCTCAAAAAATATTTTTAATGGACATCAATGTTCCTAATTACATCATATTATTATTTTAAAAAAATTTACATCATATTATAAAAATATATTTGATTTTATAGGATACATATACATACATATATATTGTTATGAATGTTTCCCCGAGCACCAACGACCCAATGACACGTGTCCCGTCCCATTAGGGAGCTCTAGGAAAGGAGCTGACCTTACCTGGTCAATATCAAGGGTGCTCGGGTTACACAGGCCCGAGCGCATGTGAGAGCATGAATAAAGTACGGAAGGGGGGCTCGAATAATACCGAGTGTAAGGCCATCATTGCCCGTCAAAAGTAGCACCCATCATGTCCAATCATCATGACAGAATGTCAGATCAACCTTCGAACCATCGCCTCAAAAGCACATTGACAATACATGTTTATCGCTTTATGTCAATGTCGTCTCTCTTCCGTCCAAGCCACGATAGTCAAGACAGGATTCGTGTCTCGCAAACTTATTCAACACGCGTCCAAGAGGCTTCTTCGACTTGTTTCCTCCTCTAAAACTTCAGTTATACATACCCCATCTATAAATGGTACAAGGTATGCCTTTTCTCCCCTAAGTAAACTTTGTCAAAATTTATCTAGGATACTAACTTAGGCATATGAGACTCTTCGATGAGGAAACCACCTCGGTTCTCTTCGCCTTAGAGTTCTTTGTCTGTGTGGTGCAGGTTTCCATCTGAGATGACCCCAACGTGGAGAAGAGATTGCATGAAGATCATTGTTGAAGTTTTTGACTAAACAGTTGGCGCAGTCTGTGGGAATGACTGCAAAGTCATTCCTATTCAAAGTATTTAGAACTTTCCCTCAAGGAGAGAATATATCTAGTACTCTACGCCGATGAAGTCCAGGACGGAAGCAAGGACCCACTTTTCCATCTACCGGAAGAAGGACCTCACGTCACCATAACAATCACCCTACAGAGGAAGAAAGACATGGCTGGTGTAATCCCCAATGTAACCAGGAAGGGGAGGAAATATGTGTCAGTCACCGTTCAGGTCATAACGGTCTCTTACACATAAATGATCCTTCCACAACTCAAAGGTTGGTTGGTAGAATCGCTAGGCATTCACGGAACCCTCGGGAAATATCACCCAGGGAAGGGCAGGACGACCTCCTGACTCGGAGAGAGTGTCATCTCTCGATGAAGCCGGTACCAACATGAAACTATACTGAGGATGGCTGGGCTCTCCCTTTGTAAAGTTTTGGATGAGGTTATCACCAGAAGATAAAAGAGGAGAAAAAAGTCACCAAAGAGTAAATGAAGGTGAAGACCCCTAAAGGACCTTCCGGGGCAGTATATGAGCAACGAAGGCAAGTGGAGGAAAGTACCGATTGGCCACGCTCTATCAAAATCCCTGGTGTCGTTCTTGGCCATCAATGATTTTACAAATCGCTAGTGCAAGTGAAAGGCAGTAAAGAATGGGTTTGGGATCATCCCCCACTATGGGTGAGATACAAATCTGGGCTACACAGCTTCCAGTTCCCAAATCCCACTTCGGGTGAAACAAAAGGATGAACGCTTTGACAAGACTGGCGCATAGGCTTGTGAGCCAAGCTGAGACATGAAGCCCCAGTGAGAGGACCAGGTTTTACTCCTACCAATCCTTTATGCGAGTCAGATCAGCCCACAGGACATGAGCTTGTGACTGGTGCACCACTCAGAGAAGACTTGAAGGGCCAAGATGGTTAGACGTACTCTCGCAGAATAGTCAGAAAGGAAGGATCATGACAAACCCATATCTACCCACAAACATAATGTGGAGCTCGAGAGGTCCCATCATCGATGCAAAGACGCAACTCATGAAATGAGGAGCCTAATCGTCTTCGGGTGCATACCATAATCACGAAGCTAATCATGAGGCATCAAGACCGAAAGATATGAATTTAATAAATGCACACAAGTTGCATATGATTTATTTTGGGAATGGTTCTCCACATCAGTTCCCCCCGTTCAAAGTAAAGGAAATGATCGACTATTCTTTAAAGTACGACAAAAGATTAAAAAGTGATAACTGATGAGGTGCCCTAGCCCGACAGTCGAGATTAAATATGAAGTGATGACTAGTGAGGTGCTCTAGTGCAACAATCGGGACTAAACAAAAAGCGATGACTTGTGAGGTGCTTTAGGACTGGTAGTCAGAATTAAACAAAAAGTGATGATTGGCAAGATGTTCTAGCCTGGCAGTCGAGATTAAATAAAAAATGATGACTGGTGAGGTGTTCTAGCCCAACAGTCAAAGATTAAACAAAAAGTGAAGACTAGCGAGTTGTTCTAATCCGATAGTCGGGATTAAACAAAAAGTGATGATTGGTGATGTGTTTTATCTCAAGTCGGGATTAAACAAAAAGTGATGACTGGTGATGTGTTTTATCTCAAGTCAAGATTAAACAAAAAAGTGATGTATGTCGAACATCCCAGCTCGTCAAATAGGATTTGAGGGTTTAGTTAGAGCAGACATGCTTGGCTAGATATCAAGGAAATATGTTTACCGAGCACTCCAGCTCGTCAGACGAGATTCAAGGGTCTAGCCATAGAAGGAACGCCTGGCTAGACATCAAGGTAAAAAGAGATATCTTTCGAGCATTCATTCTCGCAGGCGGGATCGATGGTCTAGCCAGAACAAAGACGCCTGACTAGACATCAAGGAAAGCCCTAGCCAAGGCAATCTCGACACTAGGGCCAAGGATATCTATTGAGCGTTATAGCTCGTAAGAGAAGGATAAGGCCTTCTGATGAGCTCTTCAGCTCAAGGGTTTATCCAGAGCAAGAACGCATGGTAAGTGATAAATGAAATGTCATCTGGCCAAAATCCAAAAGAATTCAACTTGCTTTCTAAATCACCAGACGAGGAAAAAACCCAAATAGGAGAGGGCACGCTAGACTAAATGTCAAAAAGTAAACCATCAAGGTGAATGAGGTTCGTCCGACCAGACTTTCCGGATGAGAACGCATGGAAGACTTCATAAAGGTCACCACAAGTCTATATGAACTACGAATGGGGCAACCCATCGGACAAGATTAGACAAAAAAAGATCAAGGCCCTTTCAGGGCCACTCCAGCTCATACCCATTTGACAGAGCTAAGGAAAAGCCTTGACAAAGGCAATCTCGGCACCAGGAGTAAGGATATCTACTAAGAATTATATCTCACAAGGTAGGGATAAGTCCCTTTGATGAGAAATTCAGCTCAAGGTTATACTTCAATCTGCTTCGCTAGATAAGGAAAAAGCTCAACTAGAAGAAAACATGATCGACTAAATATCAAAAGGAAAACTCCCAGTGAGGGCGGTTCACCCAACCAAACCTCCCAGATAAGAACACGAAAGGCTTCTTAAAGGTCGCGATAGAACCTACAGAGGGGGCAACATACCGAACAAGGTTAAGCCCACCGAAAAGGATATAGGCCATTAAAGGCCCATTCCAACTCAGGGTCACAAGTAATCCCACAGCTCAGGAAGGTAAAAATTAGTAGGGATACAACGCTCGACAGAATAAGTCAATAATAATCACACGGCTCGGGGTTAAGACCTCATCCAGACCAGATTAAAGATTGACTACTAAAAAAGAATTGCTCAATGCATGCCTACGTCAGGATAGGCAGAAATAGAAATGAGCCGAAAGTAAAGTTTATCTTCATTAATAAACAGATGGCTACAAGTACAAGTAAAGATACAAAAGTATCCTCGGTTAAATAGACGGGCCCCCTAGTGTAACTCAAAAGCCTCTCTTTGAGAATAAGGAAAACAATCCCTCAACTAGGGTAGGATCTCCATAGCTTCCTTGAGTTCGTCCGAGATCTTGAGGACTCCAGTTGCCCTAATCTTGGGACTCAATCTCTCCAACGTAAGGAGAAAGGAGGTAGCCCCACCTTTGGGTCTGGAACGTTCCCGAAGGACGCAATTGTGAGGGTTATGCTTGGCCTACCTCTGGTGCATCAAAAGGTATGGTGACACATGAGGATGGAGATAGGTTGTGGCCAGTCAAGATGCTTCATTATGAATGAAAGTCAAGGCTACCGGGCGTATTACAGGCCCTTCTTAAGGGAAAAGTCTCCACCGTCAGGGGCAAGTAGCTAATACAAGTAGAGAATTCATCGAACTGGCTTATCGACAACAAGAAAATCACTATAAATGAAACATCAACGACTTCGAGGCACAAAAGTCAATAGGTGATGGAGAGGGAAATGATAGTCATGAAAAAGGAGGATCCAGAAGGAGAACCTCCAGAATGGAAGAAGCCCCTGGAAATGGGAAGATTATCATTCTTCCAAAGGAATGAAGGGGAAGGACAAAGTTGAACATGGCTTTTAACTCCATCGAGAAGGCACGAGTGAGAAAAATGAAAACCAAGATCACATATTTATAGGCCTTGAATGAGGAAACCGCTTATTTAATGGGGATACCAAAAAAGGAAAGAAAAAAAAGAGGGGTCATACTGACAACTGTTGGGTCCATCGTACAATCAATGAATGACTGTTTCATGGACTAATGAGAATATTTCAGAAGACCAAACGACAGAATGATACGATGCAACGTACTGAGGGGTCAGGATCTATGGGATAGTAATACTCACCCCTCTGTGCGCGCTCTCACACGCCATTAATACCCTCACTCCCGAAAGGTTAATGATCTCAAAATAGGAATAAGATTGAACACAAGTGTGAGCTGCATGGATCAGGTGAAGTTTATCATGCCCAGGTAGCTTGGATGCAGAGCTCCAGTTAATGAAATCTTCAGACCTAAACATCATAAGCTACCAAAGAACTTAACTGGTGGTAACTGTTAGAGGTGTTTTACTAACCCTCAATGACACAACAACACATGTCGCGTCATAATAGAAAACTCCCTACGCCAAAAAAGGAGCAGAACTGTCCTCGACTGATCGGCCCCTGAGAAAGGAGGTCATGACTCATATTGTGGAAACATGGCTAAGGCCTGACTAATGTTCATAGTTTGTCCATTTCCTACATGTTTTGACTGCGTGGGTCACGTAACACATGGTAAATAAAAAGGACTCATAAGGAACCTTGAGTACCATCACAAAAAAGAGTCCAAGTATAGAAAAAAGTAAAAGAGTTACGCACTTATTTTTTACATTTACTCTTATGATTATATTACTATGTGCATAACAATTAATGCATAAAACTAGTCATAATATCATAAAATAAAGTTGTAGAGTTGCAATCAAGGTTTTCTGGTTGTGTGTGCTTGTTTTTTATTCCTCTTCTGTTACATTTATAGGCATTCGAGGTAAATGCATGAAATTGTTCCAGGCTCCACGTTCAATATTTTTTTTTTGAAAGGACCCGTTTTCATATTCTTCCCTAATGAAAAGTAGTTTTCTTTCCACGTTCATGGTTACCCAGCCTTATTATCCACGATCTTAACATCTTTTCCTGATCGCTTGCCACTTGTTCATACTCACATCTTGGTCGATCACGACTAAATGTTTCGACTTCATTTATTGAACACATGTTGCGTTTTAAGCTTGAGATTCGGAAATTATATGTGAGTAATAGTCAACATTCATACTTGTGTCACATGTATATTAGTGGATAACATCATATTTTATTGTGTGATGGTGTTGTTGACTACTGCCGTGCTACATAAAATGATTTTTAAAGAAATGACATGTATAAAACTTTATCTAATTAACTAAAATTAGAAATTTTATAATAAAATAAGATAGATCAATTTAGAAGTGTCAAAATGACTTTGGGTCTAGTCTGAACCAAACTCATACGATGATAATAGACAAAACCTCTAAATTCATCGTACGAACTTATTAGGTTTGTATAGGACTCAAAGTAATGCCGAATGACACAGTCATGTGACTTTCACCATCAAATCACATCTAATGGAGATTTCATCCCATGAAGTAGAATCCTCACGCACATCACTAGCTATTATTTAACAAATTAATAAATATATTAACGTGCTATTATATTACTAAACAGTGTTATCATGTTAGTAACTCGTGAAAGATGCAAGACCGGATTGATCCATGGTGGAGCCGAGGGTGGGACAACGTTGGGTCAACTAGACAAAGTCCCACAAAACCAGAGGCGGGCGACGGTTAACCAATAAAATAGAAAAATGAAGGAGCCAAAAAAATAAAGGGGTCAAGAGTCACGGTGTCTGAGTCGTTTAAGGGTTACATGCAATTTATGTTGGTGGGGTCCAACTGGCAACTGCAGTCTCCACTTGGTTTGGTTTGGTCCAAGTCGCCTGCAGCCATCTTTGATTTGACCCCCCCCCCCCCNCCCCCCCCCCACTAATATTAGATTTACTTCCTAACCACAGTATATTCGGTTTGGATCATTCTATTTAGTGCCAACTTGTAGTTCAATTCTTCTATTGCCTATCTACGTTCTATTTTTCATGAGATCTTAGATTCAATGTTTTCATACGAATTAGGTTAAAAATATTCAGCAACATTAATTAGAGGTTGACCAAAATTTAGATCAAATTTATTTAATTTATTTTAGTTAATCATATATAATGTTATGAGTATTTTTTAAATCTCTTCTAGAAGGAGACACACATCCTTCTTCTCATTAGGTCTGCGAGGACCTTACCCAAAACCATTTCCTAGTCATTAAAGGTATCGATGGAGGTGTCATATGGCCAAACAGTTTTGCTCGAGGTCATGCTACCCGGACCAGTGGTTCAAGTTATAATTCTAGATGGACTGGGAGCTAAAGGAAGGACGGCTCGAAGATTGCTAGTACGTGACCAGAATCTTAGGAACCTGTGAGTTTGTGTCTTCGGGGATAGGAAGATCCGCGACCCCACATACGTCACTCTAATCGACGTTGCTAGCTAAAAGTGGGTTTCCACGTGCCCCATGTTATTGGACCTACGACCATCCTGTTCAAGTTCCATATTAGAAGCGTCTCATTTAAGTTCTCTAGCCTTCTTTTGCGTCAGCTCAGGGAACAAAAACATGAAGTGTCACCTTTCTTATCAGCCGATGAGAACACTTTGGAATATTCTTCACTATAAACACCCATATGTGCCTCCACTATAAATACGCATCTCTCCAAAATCAAAAGTAATATCCTTCGAACTTACAGAAACTCTGCTAGATTTTCTATATGCTTCTAATTTAAACTCTAGAGACCATTTAGACGAGGAAAGCACCCTGGTTATCCTCGTTCTCCAGGTTATTTGATATACGGGAATGCGTGTATTGTTCAGCCGCAACATATAAGTTGAATCATCATGCTTAATTGCTTGAAAAAAATCTCTAGAGTATTAAAAAATTTAATCATTTTTATTTTTTAATTATAAATGACGTCTCATTTGTTCAAGTAAAGTTTGTCTAAAACTTGTTCCATCCATGATTACTCTCAAAATAAAAATTAACATTTTATTTTATTTGTTCTTTTTTTTTCCTTATAAATAATTGCTTCACGATTCAAGAGGAGATGGAAGAAATAAAAAGAATAAATCTCTGTTATCTGGTTCACAAATCACCAACTTGATGACAAAGGTGTATTTTATTTTTGGCTATAATTTTCACACTTTATCTTGTAAATAAATTATATAAATAAATAATTTAAGAATTAAACTATTTTTCTTGCCTTAGGAATTAAACTAATCAAATATGAAAGTCAAATGGAATAACGGGATACGCCTTCTACTATGTAAAAGCATGGCTTTTGACATTTCTAGTAAAAAAATGTTATAAATATTAGAAAAAAGAATTACACACATTTTGTTATGTTTAAATTTTAAAAACTATGTTTTAATTCCTCTGACGCTCTCAATAGCATAATTAGACTTGTGAGGGAGATGTTATGATATGTCATTAGATATTATGGAGAAGCTGAGCAAACTAAGTTCTATGACAATTGAAGATTGTATTGAACCTCTTTTGAATATGGTGGAATATATAGTGTTTTTTTTTTTGTAAAAATGGTGGCCTCTTGTGTTTAGATGAGGTGCCCTTGTGATGATGTAATCCTTTCTTTTTAGTATTTTTTACCTTTTAAAAGCAAAAGTATAAGAGCTTAACCAATGTTTGGTATGATCGAAAGTTTTGAAACTTTTTAATCTCAGTAATCATAAACTTGTTTAGTCTAGCGGGTGTCGAAGGATGGGGAGCAACCCTATCTCCCATCCCCGCCTCTATATGAACATCTCATCCCTGCACATCTCATCTCAAGAAGTTTTAGAAAAGCTATGGACATTTCATAAATATGTCAAAAATATATTTAATGCTAGGTTAGGGTTGCGATTTTAATATTTTAAAACATAGAAAAATAAATGGGTCAGAGATGGAAAATGTGACGACATGGAGAATATCATATATCCATCTTCCCTCATATCAACACTATGTCTCGTACCCGTCTCGTCACTCATTTATTCACCAAAATCCTAATACATTAGAGGTTGGTCCTTGTTGGTTCGGGGACTCATGAGTGCTTTTGATATCCTTAGTGTTGGAATATTGGCTTAAAAACTACTTGAGGCTCAATTTCGAGTAGGACTCGCTTCATCTTTTCTATAGGTCAAGGTGTATATTTGCATTATCCTCAATAAGAACGACGAAATGGTATATATACTCAATGTAATAGGTGAATGAGAAATTGATGTTTAAAATGCACGTGTGGAACCTTGTATAAAGTATAAAATATTTTTACTAAATGTCCCACATTGATTAAATATGGAGGCACATTCTTCTTTCTATATGATTGCACAACACAAGAGGGTAACCTTGTATAACGCAGATGCTTTTTCGCGCGCAGGGCGTGCAAGTCTGAGTGGGTCCTGCATACACGAATGTTAGATAATTTGGGCTCAACCTAGAATTTTTCTTCTTCCAACTCCTATTTTACTCAAATGTTATCAAATGGACATGTTTGACTCTATTTAAACTTATAACTTAAATCTTTAAGTTATAACTTAATTAAATTGAGTTTTAATCTATAAGTAAAAATGTGTTTGATATCACATAATCACTTTATTTTTTCAAACATCTAACTGTTAATTATTCTTAATTCTGAAAAGAAAAAAAAACAAATGATATTTCTCCACGTTGTGGGTCAGACGGAAGATGTAAGAGAGATAAAACAACAGACAATTTTTTGAGGATTAGCTTTAGCCAACTTGCAAATGGTAACAACTTGCGAATGGGTGGTGCGGATTCTTAGTATGGTTTCAATATTTTTTTATTTGGTAAAGTGAGATATGAATTAACTTCTTTTATATAAAAAGTATGATTACTATTAGTTTATGTTAGTTAACACGATATGAATCCGAGCAATGACTTAAGGAAGGGATTTTTGGCAGTGGTTCATCCAACTGTCGATGATAGTTTATTCTTTTAGACGGGATCTAATTATCGGGAGGGGCGACTCTCTATATAAGTCTTTCTCTTTTTAGAGAGTTTAAAAAGATTTAGACTGTAATATAGTTGTTCAGACATATTTATCTCTATTTATTCATCTTTCTATATTTATTGAAGATGGGTAGTGGGTTTGGCCAAATTCAAGCATAAAGACTGTATTTTTTTCTAGACATATTATTGTTATTGTTCTGCATGATGTAGATACATGGCTTTGGGGCAGTGGTGATTTTTCTACAAATCATACTTATAGTGAGCTTATTGGTGTTATTTTAGAAGTAGCTTGGTATACTTTTTTTTTATTCTTAGGGCATATCCATAAGCGTTCATTTATCCTTTGGTTAGCTCTTCTTAATAAGCTAAATATTAAAGATAGAATTTCACAATGAGATTATGATATATTTGAAGATTGTATTTTTTGCATGCATGAATCGGAATGAGTCTCTCACCTTTTTCTGAATTGTGATTATGCAACTCATATTCTTGGTCCTATTATGAGAAAATGTGAGAGAGATATTGCAAAGTTTAATTGGTCTTCTCTTATTCTCTAGCTTGGTTCTTTAGGTAGTAGCAAGTCTATTGAAAATTTATGTCACAAACTTATTTTTTCTTGTTGTGTCTATTGTCTTTGGCTCAAAAGAAATGAGAGAATATTTAGAGGGGAATTTTTGGATTCACGTTTGTTGTCTAGAAATATATGTTTTATGGTTAAAGAAAAACTTATCTTTATTGAAAAGATTAGAGGTTTAAATTCTGATGATTTCATAGCTAGTCTCTATTTTTAAAATTATTTGGATCTTTTGTATTTGTAATCCTTGGAATATGCTCCTTGTACTAGTATAATACTTTTGGTTCAATACAATTTTTTTGCCTTTGATAAAAAAAATATTTAGTTTAAACAAATTATTATTGCATGTAATTTTGTTTTTAATTTTTATTCTGCCGTTTTAAATAGAACGCCGAGATTCATAGCTAATACATGACTTAGACGTTTAAAGAATTAACTCCCACTTTTCCTTTTAATTTATTATTTGCTATGAAGTTTCACAGCCGTTGAAAGTTGTAGAAGAAAGAGAGGAAAAAGTTAAAAACAGCAAAATCGTATCCACCTTTAATTTGTTTGTGTTTGGACAATCCCTAATATCAATATGTTTTGGTCGTGGACGATGATGGTTCTTTAAAATTGACCAAAGATATTCATCTCAATTTCATAATATCAAGTTTAGAAAAAAAATACTTGATAATATCAGCAAAGTAATCTTGACTGAGGACATTTTGACCTTAAATGAACTATTGTTCATAATTTAAATGAAAAAATTTGCCGTCTTTGATAATGGATCATAAATTTTCTACATTATAATATGAAAATATAGAGAATAATTTAGAGAGTGAATGAAAGAATAGAAATATCATGATTTACGTGGAAAAGTCTTAAATGGAAGAAAAATCACGGGGAGATTTCAATAGTATTTCAATATGGAAAAATGGTTTGCAAGGCTAATGCCCCTGCATAGTCAGCTTGTTTTTTATGGGTGTTGAAAGTTGTTGTGTTCTGTTTGGAGTTACACATTACCTCTATTTATAAACATTCATATAATCCGATACAGCTTATCTAATTCTATCTGAAAATAGGATCAACAAAATATTAATCTGAGATCTAGTTTATCATCTTGATTAGCCTCTCTTTGAATTGCCACATCGACAATCCATGTACTTTCGTCTGATTGATCTATTTTTCATAATCGCCTATTTGATCCTACGGTTCACACTCTATCTTCTTTTCGATGAGTTTTCGGTTTAGATCTTGTCACGTGGCGTGTAAAATTTTGCCTGTACATTGACCCCCATTACAATCAACGGAAGTTTATTCGTTGATGTGTAATAATCATCTTTTCTTGTTCTGACGTTATGTATGCCCGTTTATATTCTCACGCGCTTCTTGGAAACATACAATGTAGTTTTCCAGAAACTTTTTGATTGTCTACTGTCACCGACATCTTCTTCTTTTCTTTCTGCCATTATGTTCTTCTATTTCCGTTTACAGATGCTTTGTGATTGTCGAGTAACTTATTTGTCAGCTTATTGTTGATGATGATTATTGCTCCTTCATTTGTTGTTATGCCTTTCCGTTCCTTTGTTATGTTGTGGGATCATTGATAAAAAAATTCCCATTTTCTTTCTTTTTCTTTTCCTCCTCTTATACGTTCAGATATGTGACAAGAGTATTATACAAGAATAATAATATAATAATTTATTAAAATGAGTAAGAGCGAGTGTACCATTACATAATTATATCGCAGGAGTTTGAGTTTGATGTTCTACATTAATTGGCAGAGTTTCTCCTATTTTTTTGCTATGAGCTCATTAGAGAGTTTCTCCCGTTTTCTTTGCTACGGGCTCCTTGGAAAGTTTCTCCCGTTTCCTTTGCTACGGGCTCCTTGGAGAGTTTCTCCCATTTTTCTTTGCTACAGGCTCCTTGGGGAGTTTCTCTAATTTTTTTTGCTACGGGCTACTTGGAGAGTTTCTCCTGTTTCCCAGGACTTAGATTCAAATAAAGAATCATGACCCCTTTTTTGCTTCGATAGGGACTTATGAACTGTCCATTTTCAAAGACTTAGGTTCAAATGAAGAACATGGCCTCGTTTCCGCTTTGAGAGGTGTAAAGGAAAAAAATCACCTTATTTGATAATCGGTCATGAATTTCCTACATCATAATATAAAAATATAGAGAATAATTTAGAGAGTGAATGGAAGAATAAAAACACCATGATTTACGTGAAAAACCCTTATAGGGAAGAAAAACCATGGTGAGATTTTGATAATATTTCATTATGGAGAAAGGGTTTACAAGGTTAAAGCAAGCTGCATAGTCAACTTGTTTCTTATGAGTGTTAAGAGTTGTTGTGTTCTGTTTGGAGTTACACATTACCTCTATTTATAGACCTTCATATAATCTGATACAACTTATCTAATTCTATCTGAAAATAGGATCAACAGAATATTATTCTGAGATCTAGTTTATCAACATTGACAACTCAGTAAATCTTGTCTGTTTGATCAATCTAATGATCTTGATCAACTTCTCTTTGGATTGTCACGCCGACAATCCATGTACTTTTGTCTAATTGGTAGGTTCTTCATAACCGCCTAATTGATCCTACGGTTCTCGCTTTATCTTCTTTTTGATGAATTTCCAGTCTAAATCTTACCACCTGACGTGTGAAATTTTGCTTGTACATTAGTCCCCATTACACTCAACAAAATTTTATTCGTTGATGTGTAATGAGCATCTTTTCTTATTCTGATGTTATGTAAGCCTGTTTATGTTCTCACACGTTTCTTGGAAACATGCAATGTAGTTTTCCATGAACTTTTTGACTGTCTACTGTCAGCAACAACTTATTCATTTCTTTTTGCCATTATGTTCTTCTGTTTCCGTTTACAGATGTTTTGCGATTGTCGAGTAACTTATTTGTCAGCTTGTTGTTGATGATGATTATTTCTTCTTCATTTTTTGTTATGCCTTTCCGTTCCTTTCATTATGGGCTCATTGATAAAAAAAATTCTCGTTTTCTTCATTTTTTTCCTCCTCTCGTACGTTAAGATCTGTAACAAGAATATTGTACAAGAACAATAACATAATAATTTATTGAAATGAGTAAGGGATGTATCATTACATAATTGCATCGTATGAGTTTAAGTTTGATATTATGCATTTATTGCCAGAGTTTCTAGGAATATTGATCATATCAGCTAAATTTGATTGATGTTAACAGGCACGGCGGTGGGGAGAGATTTGAAGGGAAAGAAGAACAATGTATTTAGGTTCAAATAAAGAACCATTGCCCCGTTTTCGCTTTGAGAAGGACTTACGAACTGCTCATTTTTAAGGACTTCAGTTCAAATAAATAACAATAGCCCTTTTGTAAGCGTGCTTCTTGTTCAAAATTTTCCATACCATTATGAGTGTTTCCTGCTTTGTAAGAAGCTTCAGCTTAATATTGATAGGACTTGATTTGAGGCATTCTTGTTTACAAATAGTTTTTTTACCTAGTTTTTCAAGCTGCTATTTGACAGGACATTGTTAATCTCCCTGCCGAGGATGTTACTATTAACCCTTATGTCGGAGATGTCGTTGTCATAGTCTTTTGCATGTTTTTGTAATTTTCCTTTCTTCAAAACTTTGTAAATTTTCTATATTCTTTGCAAATTTCCTATATTATTTGCAAATTTACTCTATTCTTTTATCATTTTCACTTTTTACTTTCACCACTTTCACTTTTTCCATTTTTAGTATTTATTCTTTTCTTCTTTTCAGTTTTCTTAGATGAAATCAATACAACCACTGATTGTTTGACCTCACAAGTCCCATTTGATTCCCTTTTTTGAATTTCTTTCAAATTTTCATTTGCTTCTCGTTTTGTTTTCCTTTGCTTTCTTTCTTTTCATTGCTTTCATATTTCTTCCTTTCTCCTTTTTGGTTTTTTCTAAGTGTTGAATACTCTTTTCAAGATTCTAACATCGTGAGACCTTCTTCCTTTACACTTATTCCTTCTCTTTATATTTCTTGTTTTTGATTTTTTTTTTCTCTTCAGACTTCTTCCTTTTTGGTTTCCTTTAGAGGGTAGTGCTCAGACACTATTTCTCATGGACTTAAGCTCCTCGTAAAGCAAAAGCTTTCATGGACATAAGCTATTAGTGAGCTCAGGGGCCCGTTTCTGTTTCCTATAGAAAACAAAAACTTTCATGGATATAAGCTCTTGGTGAGCTCAGGGGCATGTTTCCTTCTAAGATCGATGTTTGTAGACACCCCCAAGGACATAAGCTTTTCGCAAAACTCACAGGGCCTAAATTCCCTCGGGCTCTTTCTAGAGTTTCACCATTTCGCTTTTCTTTTTCTTTTTATCGTACATAAATATCTATGACAAGAATGTTGAACAACACCAATTTTAATAGAATGAGTGGGAAATAAGTATGCCGTAACTTTCTTCTAGAAGCTCAAATTTCATTCCATAAAGAATTTAAAGAAACTGACTTCCAGAGCTTTGTAGCGACGTATGATTTATCTCATAAGTTTAGAATTATTAGTGAAACTTAATAATGAAGCTGGTAGTTCTGTACAGTCTTCTTTCCTAAATATCCTCTACGAGAATTTCAATAACTTTTTGTCATGAACTCTAAACTAAATTTTGTAAAATTTACCGAGAAGTAGACTTTTGTACATTTCCGATGATATAATATTTGCTATGTAGTTGACTCCTAGTGAATTCAGCTTGATTTCTGAATTTGACCATTCTGTTTTCTTGAACAACCTTCACGAAAATCATCATAACTTTTTGTTGTGAGCTCCAAAATAAATTCTGAAATTTTTTCCAAGAAGTAAACTTCCATATCTTCATAATAGTATATGAATCTCCATGTGATTAGCACATAATTGATGCATTATAATTTCCGAAATTTACTATTCTACATAATCTTCATTTTAGAACATCATGCACGGAAACTATCATATTTTTTGACTGGGAGCTCCAAATCAAATTCTGTAAAAAATTTCAAGAAGTAGACTTTCGTATCTTTCTAATAGTACATGACTTAAAATGTAATCGGCCTCCAGTTTTTACAGTTTAATTTCTGAAGTTGACAATTCTACATAATCTTCTTTCCAAACAACATGTATGAAAACTGCCATAACTTTTGTCCCGAAACTCCAAATTAAATTCTGAACAGCGCCGATGAAAACCATCAATAAGTTTGATCAAGAGCTCCACATTGATTTCCGTAAAATCCTACAAATAGTAGACTTCCATATTTTTCTGATGATATAAGATTTTCCATGCAATTTCCTTCCAACATTTTCCTTTTCTATTATCGTTTCCGCTCTCGTTTCTATTTTCCATTCCCGTTGCCTTTCCCATATTGGATAATCATTCATATTTTCACGATTTCCTCCGTTCCCGTTGTCAAGACATCCCGTTGTTAAGACTTATTTTGTTGTCAAGACATTTTTCATTCCACGTCTGATAATTCCAGTTTTTCGAGTTCATCTAACACATCGGACGATCAAGAGTTGTTTGATCAAGCCCAAGCAGACATAAGGGATGACGAAAAGACTTTGCAGCAAACTCGTTGGTCCCGTTGAGAAGAGTACCCAGGCTGATACTTCAAGCTCTTCCGGCGTAGAGCTCCCACTGCAAGCTGACCCGCTGCGCAGATCGAGGCTCCCTCAAATTCTGATCCTCCTTTTCCACCAGCTTCTGTGTGCCCACTGTGGGTACTCCCGCTCCGGGAAATGGTTCCGGGTCCTAGAGCACTACTGCTGGTGAACCTTTACCAACTATGTGGAGGTTGAAATGATTTTCCAACGCTCCCATTCCGGAATCTGTGAGTTTCCTTGATGATGTTGCGGCTTCTCACGTTGTTCTATGCTGCATTTTGTCTGATGTCGATACTAATAGCATGAAGAGGCTTGGTATTGGTGAGCTCGTCAATATTTTGAGCTATGATTTGATGCGGGTAAAATTTTCTTTTCCTTTCTCAAGATATTTTTTTCATTCTCAAGGCTTTTCCCGTTCTCATTGTTTGTTCATCCCTTATTTTCCTACACTTTTACACATGAAAAATAAAAAAAGAAAATCTTCGAATATAAACTGATCGAAATTTTATTTTTTCGTTTATCAATCAAGAAGAACTTTTTTAGAAAATCTTAAATTCAAAATTTGATTCCAAGTTTTGATTTGATTTCAAAATTTAAAATTTAAAATAATCTTATCATAACAAGTTTTAGATAAGTTTTTCAAATTCAAAACATGATTTTAAATTTCAATTAGAATTCAAATTCAAAACATGATTTTAAATTTCAATTAGAATTCAAATTCAGGATAATCTTATCAAACCAAAATTTTTATAAGATATTTTATTGTTCAGAACATGACAATCTTATCGTTTCAGATAAGATATTTCAAAATTCAAAATTCAAAATATAATTTAAGATTCAGATTCGAATTTAAAATTTAAAATTTTATTTTACATGCATCAAATTGATTTTAACAAACATTTTTTTTCAACATTTTCAGATCTATTTTTCTTTATTTCAAATAATAATGGCGTAAAAGAAATAGGTTAATAATTATGTGAATCTAATAAACAAGGAACTAGTTGACCCTTTTTCACTTCTGGTTCTGTTGTCATGTCATTTTTGTTTCAGTTTCCAATTTGTTTCCGCTTCCACTGTCGTACTTGTTGCCATTTTCATCATCGTTTGCCACGACATTTCCATTGTCGTTGCCACAATGTTTCCCGTTCTCAATATTTCTTGTTCCCATTGCCACAACGTCCCTATTCTCAACATTTCTCGTTCCCGTTCTCATGCCGAGAAAGAAGTTTATACAACCAAGATCCTTAATAGAAAACTATTTCGACATATTTCATAGAAATTTCTTGACGAGGGAATTGTCATTTCTTGTTACAAGAAGGTCATCTACATAGACCAAAAAATAAATGGTAAGAGTCTCATGATTGTAAATGAATAAGGAGGCATTAGATTTAGAATTCACAAACCCATAGCCGATGAGATAATTTTTAAGTTCAGTATACCAAGCACGAGGAGCTTGTTTTAAGCCGTAAAGTGATTTGTGCAGCCGACAAACAAATTTTGGTTTGGATTCATCGACAAACCCTGGAGGTTGAGACATGTAAACTTCTTCGGTTAAGGTTCTTTGGAGGAAGGCATTACTGGTATCTAATTGATGAATAGACCATCCATAACTGAGAGCGATAGACAAAATGAGTCGTATTGTGGTTTGCTTAACAACAAGATTGAAAGTTTCATAGTAATCAACTTCGGGGAGTTGATGGAATCCCTTGGCCACCAATCGGGCCGTGTACCGATCAATACTCCTATATGAGTTACGCTTTGTGCGAAAAGCCCATTTGCATCCCACTATGTTTTGATGTGGCTGTGGTGGAACAAGATCCCACATACCATTTTTTATCAGAGCATTCACTTCATCACACATTTCTGCTCGCCATTTTGGATCCCGAATAGCTTGACAAACACATGTAGGTTCAAGAGGGAGTGAAAGAGGACGTTTAGTAACATAGTTCAACTGTTTGGGTTAAAAAATATTATTTTGGGAATGAGTAACCATTTTATGAGTGCGAAGCAAATTGAGTCGCATAGGTTGATTTGATTGAGGTCGTAGGGCCTCACACCTGAGAGTAGTCTCAAATTCACATCGATAGGCAACCATGGCATTGATCGAGTGTACGTTGTCAATAGGAGATGAAACATCAAGGTCACGTGTAGAAGTATTAGCATCAGTGGCATCAATTGACAATTGTCTATTGTCATGAGGAAGTTTTGTGTTGGGCATGGGAATTATGAAGTGAGGTGGCTCTATTGCATGAAGGGAGGGAGAGAGGGACGTCCAAGTGGCGATTACAGCTTCAAGAGGTGGAGAATGTGGGTGACTTTGTGCATTATTAGATAGGAAAGTTGATTAAGTGAAATCAACGTGGCGTGAAATACAATTTTTTTTTGTTCTTGGGTCCAAGCATTTATAAGCATCATGTATGTTAGAATATCCCACAAAAATACAAGGCTTAGAACGTGGCTCTAATTTGTGTGTTGTATAAGTTCGTAACCAAGGGTAAGCATAAACACCCAAACACCTGAAGTTTAGAATAATTGGTTTCTCATGAAATAGTGCTTCAAAAGGTAATTTATAGTCTAAGATAGGAGTAGACATTCTATTGATGAGATAAGTGGCAGTAAAAAATGCATGGAACCAAAAACTTGAAGGAAGTGAGGCTTTGTATAGTAGGGTGAGACATGTTTCTACAATGTGACGATGACAACGTTCGACGAAAGCAATGTGTTGAGGGGTATAGGGAGGAGAGACTAAATGTTGTACACCACGGGTCTCAAAAAATGATTTTAATCCTTTATATTCACCTCCACCATCCGTGTAAATGATAGTAAGAGAGGTTTTGAAGAACTTTTCAACCATGACTTTGTACTTAAAAAAAATGCTAAACACGTCAGATTTACGAGCCATAGGAAAAAATCAAACATATTTTGTGAAGTGATCTACAGAAATAACATAAAAACGAAAGCCATCCATGGACTCAACTTATGAAGGACCCCACACATCTGTGTAAACTAAATCTAGAGGGCCACGACTTTTAAGACTAGAAGTTCCAAATGGTTGTTTATGACTTTTATTACAGAGACAAGACTCACAATGAAATTTAGTAAATGATCCAAATGAAAGTAAATGGGTATATTTATTTCGAACTAGATATTGAAGAATTTTTCGAGAAGGATGACGAAGACGTTGATGCCAATTATCTAGTGATG
This sequence comes from Datisca glomerata, assembly GCA_003255025.1. Lineage (NCBI taxonomy): Eukaryota > Viridiplantae > Streptophyta > Magnoliopsida > Cucurbitales > Datiscaceae > Datisca > Datisca glomerata. Next base: position 878,136 of record QANY01010875.1, read on the forward strand.
CATTGATGCTAACATATGCACGTTTTGGCCAAACTACAACGTCTTTTGTTTGAGGCCATGCATATACATTATTTCTACTCCGACCATGAATGAGAGGTACCCTCGTAGTGAGATCCTTCACAACAAATGAATAAGGAAAAAAATTCAATAGAGGTATTATTAGATTTACAAAATTGTGAAACGGAAATAAGATTTTGCTTAATAGAAAGAACACACAAGACATTAGATTGAGAAAATGAAGTAGATGGTGAAGAGAGTTTAGAAGAACCAGTATGTGTTATCTCAAGACCTGACCCATCTCCAAGAATGATATCATATGGACCCTCGTACCATTGATGAAGAGATAAACTATTGAAATTTGAGGATATGTGGTGGGAAGCAACATAATCCACAAACCAATTAGAATAAGATTGTCCACCAGTAGTATGGTTAACTGTTGGAGTGTTATGCAAGTTGGGGAATGCTTTGAAGCATTGTCGAACATGGTGTCCAGGCTTTTCACAAAACTGGCATGTTCTTGTAGGTTTCTGTTTGTTATTGGCATACTGTCCTTGTGGAGTAAATGTGCTTGCATTAGAGTTGATGGAGAATTTACCACTTCGAGAGTGTGTTGGTCCATTCTTTGAGAAGGTAGACTGGTTAATATCAGAATGTCGAGTGAAATTGACAGTAATAGGAGTTGTGATGGTATTTTTCTCTTCATGCTTGAGAAATTCTTCATGGTCAATCAACTTATCATAAAGCTCTTCAAAAGATATAGCACTATCTCGAGTACAGACAACAACAACAATTTCTTTAAATTCGATTCCAATGCCTTTAAGAGCATACACAATAAGTTATTCACAAACTGGTGCATTTATGAGTGCAAGTTCACTGCAATTACTTTCAAATACTGAAGATATTCGACCATTGATTTTGTTCCACGATCATCTGTTAGTTTATCTTTAAGATATAACACACGTGATCGCGATCTGTTGGCATAAAGTCTTGCCAATTTGGACCAAGCTTCATTAGAGGTCTTGGCTGAGGCCACAATGGGCATAATGGGTTCAAATAGGGATGCGGAAATGGCATGAAGCAATAGTTTATCTTGACTAAGCCAATGAATATATGCTTGAGTTTGAGTTTCCAGTGGGCATGGATGAGAACCATCAACAAACCCAAGTAAATCATAACAAAAAAGGAGAGAGTCAAATTGAGCTAACCAAGAGGGATAATTTTGTTAGGTAAGTTTCAATGGCAATTGAGCTGTTGCATTGAAAGAAATAAGGCTCATTTGATTATTTGGAGTAGCCGAAGTAATGGTGGTGACTGGAATAGATTGAATTTGACTGGTTTGTGAGATATTTTCTGCCATGATAGCGATTGGAGGAGAAGGGAAAAAAACTGCTCGTTGGAGCCTTTAATGCTCTGATACCATATGAAGAGAATATATGCAAAGGTTTTTTATTGTAAAAACTGGATGATTTTATTCATAGAAATTGTAGATATATATATATATATATATATATATATATATATATATACACACTACATGTCAAAGACTTACATGGAAAGATGAAAAGACCTACATGTAAATGCAGCAAGAAATCTGCTGCAATAATGTTACATAATATGACAATAAAATGAATTAAAGAATATTCATACAGATCCTAAATGAATGGAAAAATTGGCTCCAAGTTATTTCTTGATTTGTGAGATCCTCTTTCCTTACAATTTGAAGAGTGCCAAATTGTATATAATTAAGTAATTTTATAAATTTTAAGGCACAAATAGTATACACTTATGTAATTTTATAGATTGAAAGATGGGTAAGTAATATATTATTTTATAATTTTACGTTTTAACTAGCTAATTGTATTTATAATATGAAAAAAAAAGAAATGAAAGGGGGGCAATTACCTCCATTTCCTAAAGAGTAGAATCGCTCCTGCTTTTAGTCCCATCGAGTCTCAGTGATCAGGACCGTATTAATTAATACGGTGATAACAGTACTATTTAGTCTGACCGTATTAATTAATCTAGACAGACTTTCAAGTCAAACACGAGATATTACTAAAATAACATTGTATAGTCTTTTAGTACTATTTTCTTATGATAGGCTCATTTTCACATATTAATGATATCACCAACATAGGTGAGATTGGGGGGATATTGGTTTGAATATTATTCAGCAGACCGACTTTCATTTTTCTGGCCAATCTTGTTCATGAGTTCTTCCAATTCGATTGGCATTTACATTTCTAGTAATGCGAGGTAAGATGATTCAGTTTTAAGACGATTCTACGAATTTGACACGCGTTAGAGGGGGAACAATATGTGGAGCAGTGGGTGATGGTGCGCTACGCACTAAGATTCCATCACTATGAGTTCTTTATAAGGTTCTCATTTTCACTCCTAAAATGGGGGACTGATAAATTTCAATTTATGAAACGCAATACTAGGCTCCGACAAAACGACGTCAAACTGCATATTCTAAAAAACTCAAAGCCTCAAAGCGATCTACTATCAATGATAAGAGAGAGAATAGAGTGCAAGAGTACTAACTCGAGACCGGTAGTTGTTTAATACACTTTAATGTACAAGTCGGTAAGACAGTTCAACATAGTAAGAGAGGTGTTCAATTACATGGTAAATGAGCTAGACACCTTATTAATAGAAGAAGATTGTGGGCCAACCCACGTGAAGCTGGTTTGAAGGGCTTTGAGCTTGGAGAGTTGTTGTCTGGGCCCAAGCATTTTTGGACCTGTACAAACAAGAATAGTAGAAGAAGAATATGGGTTTGATAAAAAAATAATTACATTATAGAAAGTTAATATAAAAATAGACCACAAGTTTCATAAATCTCAAATACAGCTATATTTTATAGGCCAACCTACTTGAAGCATTTCTCTTTCTATTTTACCCTTCTACATAACATTTCATAGGAACCTGTATTAGATTGATCCCTCGCACCAAAGCAACGGCCTTCCTTTTGTATTTGGACTCGGCTTGCTATTAGGGTTTTTTTTCTTTCAAATAGTTAATCTCTAATGTAAGAGACATAGAGAATATTAATCGAATGATCTAATTAAAGTTTACCAACCTTATTTTACCATAACAATAAAAAGAACAAATAAAGGTTAACCTCAATACTAATGTCGTTTAATAAAATGATGTTCGAAAAAATACACTCCTGTACCAAAGTGACACAATATTGTAGATCGTATTTTTTTGTAGGAGTGTATTTATGTAAGTATTTATGGCATATGCTGACTATACTAATGGCAAATTGGATGGAGTTGGACGAAATGACCAAAGTGACACGATTTCACATATCAAATGGTATAATTAAGGGCTAATAAGAATTATATGAAAGATTTCAGGGACCAACATGTATTTTTCTAATTTGATAAAAAATATGTTTTTTCTAATGATTTCTATTGTGCGTATTTTGTACGTGTCACATGGACCCAATCGATCTACATAGAATGAGTGAATCTCTCCATTTATTGAACAACACATACCAAAAGTCTTCGGAGTAGATCGAAGTCATCTAGCTTGGAGAGCCGAACTCAACGACACCTCGCTCAGAGCTCTTCTCGCACATCCATTTGAAGAAAGAGTATAGTTCAACCTTAGCATTACTCTAAAAAATATCATGTAGAGATCTGATTTAAGTTTTAGAGGTTCTTCTACGAGGAGAACGACTCATCTGATACTGCTTATCTTTGAGTTTTTTATCTTCTCATATAGAGATCTGGTTTAAGTTTTGGAGGTTCTTCGACAAGGACGACCCACTGATACTACTCGTTTTTGAGTTCGTTGTCTTCTCTGTATGTAAAAAATCAGCTCATTCACGCAGTTAAGAGCTCATATAGTATGGAAGGGAGACAATTGCCCCTCTTTGATTTTATAAGTTTACCGTATTGTATATATTCATTTATATAAATTCATAAAATTACCTAATAATATACTATTTGTCTTCGTCAAATTTATACAATTATTGAATTATATATTGTATGTCTAATCTCAGTTTATAAAGTAAATCAAATGGTAATCGTTTTGGTCTCTAAATTTATAAAATAATTATCAAAATGTATTTCCCATTCGTGTTCATAAATTACAAATTATATTAGCCCATTTAACTTTCAATTTTATAGAAATGACAAACATAATAATATAAATAATTATTGTGTGTAGAGAGAGACAAAGAGAGATATTCAATTACTATGAATTTAGAAAGAGGGAGCTGAGATGTAATTTTGTTCGATAGAAAGAGAGAGATAGAGAGTGAGTGATTTGATGATATAAATATATAGAGTGAAAAATTATGGAGAATGATAAATTTATATTAAATAATAAAAAAATGTGAACTAGTAAGTAACTAAATAGAAAATGTATTAAATTTATCAAATATGATATATTAACTATTATTTATTGAAAAATGTGATATTTGATGTTTTCAAAAGTTATGTAAAAAGTATATTTTTAAAGAACATAAACAATCATCTCAATCATCTCTAGCATATGTATGCTAAGCCATTCCCAATAGGAGAACATTCCACATTTTCGAAAGTTAGAGGAACATGCTTAAAAATCACTAGACAACTGGGAATTTATAGCTTCAATAAGAGTGGAAATAGCTGCAAAAATCTTGCTATGTTTCTTTTTCAATTAGGTAATCACGATTTAGATAGTCAGAGAAATAATTTGACATTCAGATAGAATGTAAAGAGTAAATCTACGCTCACATAAAATATCTTAAATGATTAAATAATTTATCAAAAATTAATTTGATGTATAATTTCTTTATAATTAGAGATTTAAAGATTTAACTAATGATTCAAAAACAACCATCAATGGAGTATTAAGTCTCCAGTGATTCAAACTTTAATGATTCAAAAAATGCAAGGATGTTCTCAGTATATTGTCATATCTATTCAGACAAGTTTAGATCTCAAATTCTGAAATACAATCTATTAAATAATTGTTTCTTCATTTAAAATAATTAGATTGTCAATTAAATATACTTCAAAATAAAATACTATAGGTGTTTGATACATCATGGGTTAAAATGTAATGTAAAATATTTATTAAGTAATATAATTGTTACACTTCTGCACTCCAAAACGCAACATAAGTTCAGTGTAATTCATCAATGCAACAAAGCAAAGGACACAGAATAATTACAACAAAAGTTTATAATTATAAACACATAATGCAATGCAGTCCGTAATCATATATTTCCCCAGATTTTAAAACCCATAATTAAGCTAAGCAACGACACCAACGTAGTTACTCTAATTGAAGTTCGATGCTAATTGAGAAACTCATACAACACACCTTAATAAGATCCTTAAAACATTTAAAAATCAAAACCCACAAAATGATTAATATATTATATTAAAAAATAAGATGAAGTTTATCTACGGCAGCGAGTAATGGCGGAGCAGCCACGGGTGTAAGGATGAACGGGGCCTCTAGCTTTGTAACAGTTGTGGGTGTAGTATGATCTTCCAGAGCGAGGTGGGCAGGGGATTCTGTTCGCCGCGAGTGCACCGTAAGAAATGTAGTACCTCACTCTACGCCAAAACAGAGATCTACGCCCAAAATCACCGTTTTCTATGTCACCTTCCTCGTTATCTCCGTCCTCGAAGTCGTCGAACAATGACATTGTGGTGGGCCATTCTAAAGCGTCGGTCATTAGCTTCATGCTTGTCTCATCGAGCTGAGCCCGTGCAGCTTGCTTGCCTCCTAAGTTCAGGAAGATGAAGAAGAAGAAGAAGAGCAGCAGAAGCTTGATTACAGGTGGAGAAGCCATGGAATTTCACAGAGAGGGGATGGAATATTGAGTTGCAGAGAGAGTGGTTAGGTTAGACTTAGAGAGAGAAAGGGAGAAAGGGGACAGAGAGTCACATGTTGAACTAGATGGGGATAGTGGTGATTGGATTACAGCTGTGCTTCATCAATGCCTATTACTGACGCGTGCCTCGATCTTCGTGAAGTTTTTTGCTTGTGTTCGACGAATATATGATATGTTGCAATAAGGTGCAGTAAGTAATGGCATGTGGACAGCCGTTCATTTCTATTATCATGCTTAAATCTAAAGCATAGACTTATCTAAAATTAAAATCAAACGCCAATCGTTGCCTGACACGAACTCAAAATCCTCCATTAGATGGACTCAAAATCCTCCATTAGATGGACTCAAAATCCTCATCTCATCAACCATATAGTCCGCCCTTCTGACCTTTGGCATCAATGACTTGAACATTCATCTGCTGCTCCTCTTCATCATTTACCCAAAACCTTTTTAGAAATTGTTTTTAATTTTAAGCATGTCTGTGATGTTTGAGGACTACACAAAATTCATACACACTTCAGGGTTCGTTATTTCTTAACAATTATCGTCGATTTTACACGTTTTACCTGGATACATTTTATGAGTTTTAAATCCAACACCCAATCATTATTAAAATCCTTTTTCTCTTGGGTTAAAACACAATTTAATTGAGACATTAAGATTTTACGTGCTGATAATGAAGGTGAATTCACATCTATGCTTCCTTTCCTTGACGATCGCGGTATTATTTTTCAACACATGTGCTTATACTCCTCAACAAAATGGGATAGTTAAACACAAACACCGTCATCTTCTGAATGTAGCCCATGCACTTCGATTTCAAGCCAATTTACCACTATGATTTGGGGGGAAAGCATTCAAACAACATGCTATCTTATCAACCGCCTACCAACACCTCTACTCTCACACAAAAGTCCATTTGAACTTTTACACAACATCCCACCAAATTATTCCGACCTTCGGATTTTTGGTGGCCTATGTTATGCCATAGACCTCAACCCTAATGACAAACTTGATTATCATGCACGTAGTTGCATTTTCATTGGATATCCTTTTAGGCAATAGGGTTACCGCGCATGATCTTGAAGACAAGAAATTTCTCGTCTCCTGAGATGTCACTTTCTATGAGCATACAATTCCTTTTCCTGAGTCCAATACCGCTAATCAGCCTAATCTTTATGAGGAGCCCAACCTAACCGACTCACCACCACATAATCAACTTGATCTTATCTATTCTCCCAACATGATACACAAACCCATTACCTCATCCAACACAGACAACTCCCCTCTAATAGATACTTCTCCTTCTATTATTTCTCACCCAACCCAAGTGTACTCCCGCCGCACCAAAACTATTGACTTCTCCACATCATCAATAATTCCTTTTGTGGCGATCGACCATTTAACAAATGCCTCCTATCCCAACACTTCCACGACCGACCTTCCTGACCCATTACTAATTGTCCCTGAACCTCGGCGTTCCACTCGCACCCGCCGACCTCCATCCCATCTTCGAGATTTTAGCGCGTACCATGCTGCTATCCTGGGCCATGACGTCCCCTCGTACTCCTCGTCAGGCACTCACTATCTGTTACAATAGTACGACTCCAGGCTATCTAGTCAATATCGTTCATTTGTGCATAATATATCTAAATTGGTTGAACCAGACAATTACGAACAGGCCCGTCATGATCCTCAGTGGGTTGAAGCTATAACTACAGAGATTAAGGCCCTTGAGGATAATAACACATTGTCAACAATTCTTTCACCTCTTGGCCAACAACCCATTGATTGTAAATAGGTCTTAAAGATCAACTATAATGTTGATGGTAGTATCAAGCGTTACGAAACTCGACTTGTTGCCAAGGGGTTTACTCAATGTGAAGGTATCGATTACAAAGACGCCTTCACTTCGGTTGCTAAGTTGATCACAGCTTGTTGTCTCCTAGCCATTGTCGCGGTGAGGAATTGGCCATTACATCATATGGATGTGCATAATGACTTCTTACACGGAGAACTCAATGAAGAGGTACATATGCTTCTACCTCCCAGTTATCGTCGACAGGGGGGGAATGTCGTATGTAGACTTCACAAGTCCCTTTATGGTCTTAAGCAAGCATCTCGGAGTTGGTTCCGAAGATTATCATGTACAATTCAAGAGATTGGATTCCAGCAGTCACGTGCCGACTATTCAATCTTAACACAAGTCCGTGGAGATTCTCTTACCATTATATTACTTTACGTCAACAATATGGTTATTACCAGGAATGATGAGAAGGCCATCAACGACCTTAAGATGTTCCACAATAATTGCTTCAACATTAAAGATCTTGGACCATGGAAATACTTTCTGGGAATCGAGGTAGCACAGTCCAAGGAAGGGATTACAATGTACCAACGAAAATATACATAGACATATTGGAGGAAGCTAGGTTGCTTGGAGCGAAGCCGGTAAGTGTTCCCATGGAGCCTGACTTAGTGTTAACAGATACAGGGACTATACCACTTAAAGACCCTACTAGATATCGACGATTAGTTGGAAAATTGATCTACCTCACAATTAGTAGATCGGAAATCACCTACTCAGTGAAAACACTTAGTCAGTTCATATAGGAACCCAAACTACATCATCTTAAGACCGCTCATCGACTCCTCCAGTACTTGAAGATAGCTCCAGGACAAAGGGTTGTTGTTTCCTTCAGATAGTCAGCTTCACCTGATCGAATATTGTGATGCAGACTGGGCAAGGTGTCCAATTACACGACGATCTGGTATAGGATATTGTACTTTTCTTGGTAAATCACTCGTGTCATGGAAAAGTAAAAAGCAGGCTACCGTGTCGAGATCATCAGCAGAAGCGGAATATCACTCCATGGCTGCAGCTGCTTATGGCTTACTTGGTTGATATATTTGTTGAAAGATTTGCATGTACCACATCCCAGACTAGCGAAGTTATTTTGTGATAATCAGACTACCTTACATATTGCTGCAAATTCAGTCTATCATGAGCGAACGAAGCACATCAAACTTGATTGTCATACGATTCGGGAAATAATTCAAAGGGGCGAAGTCAGAACAACTTATATACAAACCGGAAGCCAAATTGTAAATTTATTCACGAAGCCGTTAAGATCACCAGTGTTTCATACCCATCTCAGCAAGTTAGGTGTCATTGACATCCATGCTCTAACTTGAGGGGAGTGTTAAAGGAAATAAAATCAATTGAGGAGTAAATTGTGGATCAAATCTCTCCACAATCATGGAGGAGTAAATTTTTTATAATATTAATTATATATATACACCAAATCAGTGACTTAATTGTAGGATCTTGATTTGGTTGTAATTCCTAGAAATTAGCTATGCTCTTAATATATATATCTAGTAAGCCTGTACGGATTATTCATCACAATAAACAAAATTTTCCAATCATTTCGTTTATCGTAGGCTATGGAATACTATTTATACTTACATGATTTTATTGATATTCTCATTTTTTAGAAAAATTAATTTGTGTTGAACACCTTTAGAAGAAGATGAATAAGAGTTAGTGATCCAGGTCATTTGCTCAAAAATAGCTCAACACATGCTTTAGAAAAGAGAAAAAATATTAACTTTTTTGGCAAGCAACTAATCTAAACTACTGTTTTTAAATTCAATAATTCATTTAGATCAGGTGAAAATAACCTACATCTTTTTTTGTGTGTGAGAAAAAGAGGACTATTATGCAATATTATTGATATTTTTTTTATGCTATAATGTCATTGAACTTGATCAAGGATATCTGTGGACAATGTTTTTTTTGAAACCATCTATCGGCAATGTTGATACTGGGCCATTCATTCATTGGATTCTATATGAATATGTATTAGCATTAGCTAATAATACATAATTATTTCAGATTGACGACATTTTGAAGGCTATCCCTTCGCCTTTTATGTGCAACAGTCAGTCTATAACACACAACACCTCTCATATTATTACAAAATTTCAAATTTAAATTCTTCTAGTAGTATCAATGTGTCAATCAAGAATAATAACATCGTTACTCATTACTGATAAAATCTATTATTCATTATTTTATTAACCGTCGCCTCTTAATATCTTTCACGTGATTTTAAGAAACACCTAGATTTTTTTCCTACAATGTATTCGAAAATGGTAGATTCAAATATCATCGAAAATTTCAACCAGGTGATAGAAAATTTCTCCTTTACCGCTGTTTTTTTTATGCGGAGGGGAAGAGAGATTGATTGTCGTCTCATAAAATAAGAGGAGAACTATAGAAATAACCAGTTTTAAAGGGAGTTAATTTATTAATTAAAATTTGATAAAAATGACTGAAAATGGTTGACTGGTGTGGAATAATTAGTAACTGACATTAATATCATGTAAGAACTTTTCTGAAAATCCGAATCTAATAATTGTACAAGGCTATAACTAGTATCGGCATAATGGAATATGGGCTTTACGATCAAGATGGAAAGGGTAACAATGACAGTCACGTGACTAAGTCCAATGAAACTTTGAGGTCCAATTCCAAAGTATGGGGCTATGTTTGGGGCTGGACGGCTTATTATCAAAGTTGTTAATTTTGGTAGTGAGTGGCAAGTGACACACAGCAGAAACGACCGGAGAAAGGTTAAAAAAGCAGATGTTCAGTAAAATCCACTCGAAAACTTGGTGTAATTAAGTTGAACCTGAGAGTTTTGATAGTTGTTATTACAAAGATTGAACAGGAAAAATGATTGAGTGAGGTATTTATAGGAATTGTGTGAAGTATGAGGTGGAGACCGGCCAATGGATCTTAGCATGACAATGATCGCGAGTTAGAAAATTTAAGTATGAGCTGGAAGATCTAAGCATGATAATGATTATTTTATCTAACTGAATTTAATGCAAAGTGATCGACCTAACCATTTCATAGAATGACGACTCAGATACGATAAAGATTAATCATCATTACATTAGATCAATCCAACAACATATGATTCCATGTGGAAGAAACCTAAAAAGTAATGATCATTGTTGGAAGAGATGTTTTGACCATCAGATTTGGTTGGTGTTAGAGGGTTATGCCTTCTCTGACATTCCAAATGAAAGCGACAGATGTTAGTTTAGGTCTCTGGATGGTCCAAATCGGACCTATACGATCCAAACATATTAATACAAAATAAAGGAGCTGAGGTTGAATTACGATGACGGCGTGTGTCATGCATCTATGAGCTCGAAATATTCAAAGATAACAATTACTCTTATATCCTATGCTTTGTGTGTGGTCTTCATGGTTTCAAATCGCGGTCGCGGTTCGTATCACGTCGCGAACATGGTGTCACAGAAATCAGATGTATTAGACGTTGTGTAACGAGTTGTGGATGTCGCAACCGTGATTTTTTTTAAATTCTAATAAAATGATGAAAATTATATTTTTTAGAATTGTGAAAGCCACAATCGCATTTAATAGCACTTTTAACATTTTTTTTTATATTCTTTGACATATTCGACTACAATTTTAAACTTATTTTAGCATAAGTTATTAAAAATAATTATTTAACTCATTTACATGCATTATATATATATGTTATGTGCTATTATATATGTGTAATTATAATTTCATCAACATTATATTAAAAATCAATTAATTCATAAGAATAAAAAATAAGTAGAATAAATATAATTAAAGAGAATTAAAATGCTGAGATATTATTAATAAATTTTGGATCATGTAATGTGTGATCATAAAAGATGATCTAATGGTTTGTTAATATACTGTACGGTAGAGAGAATGTACACTATAACAATTCCAAAAAAGCAAAGTGCTCACCAGCTGGCTTCAATATTTAATAATTTATTACGAAAATTTTATGGTACGGGTGATGTGCCATAGAGTAGTGAACACAAGAGATGATCAAAGAGCAAAGCAAGTCCCTGTACGGTACAGTGTTTTACTGTAGCAGAACCCAACCCATCTCCAACCCCAAATTTTTCTCTGCAAGAATTTTAAAATTATATATAATAAATTTTAAAATTATTATTCATGTTAAAATAAATACGTTAACTTTTAAATGTAACCTAAAAAAATTATTAATGATAATTTTCTCAAAATTTATGGTTAAATTATTATAAATAAAAACATCATACATCACATGGAGATGATATATTTATAATAAAATCATTATAAATAAAATGAAACTTGAATAAATTGTGCATGATCTCAAGATGATAAGTTATCTACACGAGTTTTAAATTAAATAATGCAAAATCCTAATAATTTATATCATAAGATTAAATGAAAAGAAACTAAAAAAAATAAATATTTGAGAAAAGAAAATGAAATATGACAAATAATTTTACTAAGGATATTTGACATTGAAACTATTACTTTTATTATAAAGTTGAAAAAACTAAACAGAAAAAAATATTGACAAATAGCTCATTGTTATTGTTTGAACAATGTTTATAATATAATCATCTCTAAAATCATTTACATCATCATTCACATTCTAATATATAATAATATAAAATATTAAGTTTTATAAAGTATTAGTAAACGAATAATTAGTGAATAAAATTATAAACAAAATAAAATTTAATCACATATTATATTTAGTGGAGTTTAAAGGGTAAAAGGAGAAATCAAAAGTTTCTCCTCTCATTTTAGGGTTATTTGTAAATATGTACACTTTTCATTTTGGTTAAGAAATTTTATACCATTTTTTCAAAATCCAGAATATTACATTCATGATCCACCATAATCAACATAAAAAAATTCCAGCTCCCTCTTTCTTCATCATTTCTTTCCCGTTTCCCCATGCAATGATCAAATCAATACCCACTCCTTACTCTTCTTCTTCCCCTCGTTGTTTCCTCTATGCTTTTTAATTTGTTTCTTCCATGCTTTCCTATTCAACGAAGCAACATAGGTTTATTTTCTATATGCTTTCCTGTTCTGCGAAATTTTTCCTCTCAATCGCATTAGTTTTTGACAATGACATAGTCGTTTAGGTTTTAATGGTGGTAATGGCCGAATGAGTACTTAACCAACTCAGATCTATTGGATCCGATCAAAATGGCAGAATGAGTACTTGATGGCACAAAGTGTCAGTGGCTGGAGAAAACTTGAGGGTTAAAACTTTTTTTTTTCGTTTGGATTTTGTGAATTCTTTTACACTTCTTTGGATTATAAGTTTGTTGATTAAAATTTAAGTAATTATAAATCGATGAGGGGTTCAAGATTGATTACTATGTGGATGATGTCAATTTTTGTATCTAGATTGCTCTCTGTATAAATCATTGCATGAAACAAAATGACTACTTGAAGAGTTCAAGTAGTCATAGAACACTACTTGAACCCTTCAAGTAGTTACATATAAAACCAACGATAATAGATAATTTGATGACATGAAGGGTTCAAGAAGTCTTTTTTACTACTTGAACCCTTCAAGTAGTCATTTTTATCTCCTGCAGTGATTTATCTGGAGAGCATGTGACTACTTGAAGGGTTCAAGTAATAAAAAATGACTACTTGAACCCTTCAAGTAGTAACGAGCTTACTGGATAATAGACTTCAAGAGAAAAAAAATTACCTGAAGAGTTCAAGTATAAAAAATGACTACTTAAAGCCTTCTAGTACTCACATGCTCATTGAAAAATTGACTGTTGGAGACAAAAACGACTACTTGAAGGGTTCAAGTAGTATTTTATGACTACTTGAACCCTTAAGTAGTGAGTGACGAGCTTAGTGGGCAATAGATTTCAAGAGAAAAATTACTTGAAAGGTTCAAGTAGTAAAAACTTAATACTTGAGCCATCAAGTAGTTCTGCTTACTGAACAATAGACTTCAAGAGAAAACAAGTTACTTGAAGGGTTCAAGTAGTATAGAATTACTACTTGATAGCTTCAAGTAGTCACTAGTGTTTGAGTTACTAACTGATCAACCAAAAAACAACTGTTTGAAGGGGTTAAGTAGTCATAAACAATTACTTGAAGGGTTCAAATAGTCATAAACAACTACTTGAACCATTCAAGTAGTCACTTGGTGTATGTGTAATTGACTGACAAAAACAAAATAACTACTAGAACCCTTCAAGTAATCATAAACAACTATTTAATCTCTTCAAGTAGTCACCTGGTATATAAGTGTTGACTGACAAAAAAAATTACTTAAAGGGTTCAAGTAGTCATAAAAAATTATTTGAACTTTCAAGTAGAAGAAAAAGTTTCGTTGAAAAATTAAGAAGTGAAATAAGAATAAAATATTATTAAATTAATTTGATATTTACATTGAGAAAGAAAAAAATGATGAGAGAAAAGAGAAATTATAAATAGTGATGTGAAGTTGGTGGCCATTATATAAACTAAATTATTTTAAAAAAAGAGTATAAAGATCTCTAAAGTAAATGAAAAAGGTATATTTATCCTAAAAATCCCTCATTTTAATATAGAACAGATTCCTTTGTCGCGGTCTTGTCGCAGAAAATATCAAATGTCTCGACGTATCGCGGCTCTTACACCGCGATAACAGCCGCAACCCGGTGATTCGAGCTGGTACCGTGATATTGTACTGTAACGGGCTACGATACCGTTACAAAATGGTCGTGTAACGTGGTTTTTTGGAACCACGGTGTGGTTCCCATGTTTTGTTTTTAGAATTGTGATTGATATACAGAAAATTCTCTCCAACTCCATATTTATAAATCAGTCCGGTTGAAAACAAATTTGTGGAGGTTTTGTTTTCTACCCATATTTCATTTTGCACCTTGGTTTTCCACCGGCAATACTTAATAATTAGGTGTTTTGAAACTAAGTATATTATGGCAACTGTTAGTTGGGACTTTTGTGGGAGTGCATTTAATAAGATTTGCAGAGGTAGAACTTCCCTATAGAGGCTAGAGTTGAATTTTGAAGCCTCCTTTTGCAGGCAGCCTTTTTACTGTCAAAACAATGCATGAAGATCTTCAATGGTGGGTATCAGAAAACAGAGTAAGACAATCTGAAAAGAAAGCAATACAACAAGAACTTTAGGTTGGTGCATTTTGAGGTTAACCCTTTTAGCTAGCTAGCTCTATATATATATAGTTGTATCATCTCCTATACTGTGGTGAAGAATATCATGCATGGAAAGTGAAATAAACAGACTGTAAAACAAAACCCAAGAAAGGGGACCACCTTTCTTTTTTCCACCCCTATTTTCCCGAAAAGATTGTTAGTTTATCCTCAGGCTCAGCATATTGATTATCAGTTCTTTGAATCACAAAAGGATAAAGGTCTGTTTATATTCAACTAGAGAAATAACAGTTTCTTTGTAAATCTTAATTCGTAACTTAGATAAATTTGTATGCTTAGTTTGTGTTGTGTACGTGTACTGAGTTGGTTGGTTTTGAACATTTTCTTCATGATGAGTAGTGGAGTTTTCAAACTTCAAGCTGTTAAAACAAGGACCTACGGTAGATTTGACAGCCTGTAATAGAAGGAAGGACAGCAATGTAATAGAGGGTTTTAGGATGATAGTTAGTTCAGACTAATTAGTGTGATTCTTCAGTTTAGTATAACCTGTGTTTAGCATCACAATTAGTTCAGATTAATTAGTGAGGTCGTTCAGTTTAGTATGATGAGCATCATACTGACTAATATAGAGCTTATGTTGGAGTTTTGACCGAACTAAATAATAACTATTACAAAACATTGACTTATAAAAATCTATCTATAATTTTGATAATTAAAAGTAGAATTAAAATATTGATATAATTCAAATAAATATTCTAAAATTCTAGAAAATATACTTTTTGGATATATAATAAAGTTCAAATAGAATTTGAGAAAACATTAATATTTAGTATTTGTAATTAATTAATATTTAATAAATATTTTATTCAAGTAATTATATTGTATGAGTGGAATTGGAAAAATCTTTGATACCATTAAACATTAAAATATTTGATATTCCATATTGTAAAATAAAATATTTTTTAAAATATTCCGACAAAATAAGAAGATATTGAACGCTAATAACTAACCATAATATAAGGCTATATATATTCATAATATATTTTTGATCTATATGTAATTATGAATCTCTATGTAGGTTGTTTAATGTTGTTACTGATTCATGCTGCACCAAACACATTACAATATTAAATAGTCAAATCTAATACTATACAATAAATTAAATCAATCCTATTGAATTGATACAGTTCTTTTCAGACTGCCAAACGTATCTTGACTATCAAATAATTACTATAAAGTTCAAATCCATCGATCCAAATAAGTCTTAAAAAATTACATGTAAATTTCTCATTTTTTGAAAGATTGATCGAGCACCTAAGTATACAATTTATGTTGAAATATCATTCTACATCAATTGTGTTCTCCTCCCAAAACACCTTAGTTTTAAGGAGTATAAATGACTAGTTTCTTCAAGTTAAAAAGATTGCCACTCTAAACATTAGACACTACACGTTTAAAAAACAAATCGATCTCAATTCAATCTCACACTATGCACATAGGTAGGCAACATAACTCTCTCATATAACAACTAAATCTCTCTCTCTCTCTCTCTATATATATATATAACTATATAAGTAATGAGTATTGTATCTTTTATCTTACGATTTAGAAGATAATTAAACATTGGTGAACTTTAGTTTTTCTTGGAATTGCTTATGGAGTTGATTGTGTCATCACTGAAGGTTACTTGAATTCTTCTTGCAAGTACAGAGTCTGAGAGACTTACATATTGATGGATCCTGAAAAAGCCAATTTACATCACAAGTAAAAAAATATAAAAAGAAGAGTAGTTAACCGTTTTAGCAACTGAAGAAATCTTTACTGATATACATATATAATAAATACAACCACGGTAAGTCAGAAAGGGTCCCCCCACCACCACCGTCACTCTCTGATCCACCTCCCTCAAATAGCGTGCCAAAGGTGCAGCAAAACAACTCCTTTCTCACAATCATCTTAAATTTCACTTCTAATTTACTCTTCTTATTTTTTGGTAAATAAAAACCCTATTCAAAACAATTAGTTTACCATACACATAAACTCTTTTAAACAAATGTTTAACAAACATATACTAGAATATGCGTTGATAAATTGTTTCCGCATATGTTTTCCGATATTAAAAAAATGTTTCAAGAAGAACCTCATGTTTTTTTTTTAATTCGTTTACAAACCATCAACTAGACAGATACATGTAGCGTTCTAATGTCTCTCGTAATCAAACACAATACATATCTTATTGGCTACGTACACAGAAACAGGTTGGGATCTTAGCAACTGAGTGCTGCACATTTCTGCAGTTGGGGGATAAGTGAAGAAATCCCATAATCTCTTTCAAACGGTTGTTATTGTTCTGACACTTGTCATGTGAGAGTGGGGTTCATTGGTCTTCACAGAATAAATTTTTGTATCAAAAGCAAGGGAAATGGCCAGTTTTAGTCAAAGGGGGGAGTGGTTCATGCACCCCTTCAAATTCAACAATTTCTAATTTATTCTTAGCTCTCTCAGTTTTGAACCCCACTTTGAATTTGGAAATCTACCAATGATATTTTCATTTTGCCTTGAGAACTAAATTACACAAATGTCTCATTTTTATACGTTTTATGACAATTAAATAAAATTTCAGATAAAATTAAAACAAGTTTTTTTCATTCAAAATTAACTTCTTCATTGATATGAAAATTCAATAAAATTTTTGGAGAAACTTGAAGCTTGCCATATTATAACGTTCGAAATTTTGGGTTTTGAAATGTTCCCAGTTGGTTCCAATTATATAATATAAAAAGAAATATAACAAATTAGAAGAAAACAAAAAATTAAAAGTATGAAACAATTGTATTATATATCGTAGGTCCATACATTATCAAATATCACTATGTTTGAATTTGTCTAGATTTTTATCATATATGTCTTGTTATATGGTAATAGAAATGTATCAATAGGTTAATATTTTAAGTCAATGGTTCATCACACAATTAATAATTTATAAGAGTAATTGGACACAACTTTGAAAATGAATACTTTAATCCTTTAACTTTCAAAACGAAACTCCCATAATCTCTATTTAGTTACGAAGAGAACGGTCACCTGCTACGCAGGTATGAAATTTGGACTATAGGACTTAAATCACATGATCTTCAGCAAATTATGGCAATGAGATAGCTAGTATGATTTCGTGTGCTTTTATCCCCATTTTACCCAACTAGTCAACTGTATGTGTGTTGCATGTGTTGAAAAACTAATAATAAATAATATTTATAAAAATATGAATAGTACTACACATAAACGTGTTTGATTATTTTTTGACTTGTTATGTTAAATACTAAGAATTCAATCTATTAAATGTTGATGATATTTTTTGTTAAAGATTTTGTGTTGCTATAGAGAGAATAACTTTTTTAATTAATATCTCAGTTTGACATGTTCCTAGATACTGCAATTTGGTTGTTGATCGTATTGTGAAGCTGACATCTGCTTCGATTCCTTGTCATATTTGGTTTGATGTGATTGCTCATGGTGTTTTGATTTGGTGCTTATATTGACTCTTATTAATTAGTTTTTTGTTGCTATTCTGTTGATGTATTTATTCCCTAAAAAAATAAAAAAGATTTGAACTATTAATTTCAATATGAAATTATTCATTTATACATGTAATTCGATCTATTTAAACTAACTTATTTCTGAATTTTTTACAACTCATATATTTTTAATAATTGAAATAGTAAATGTGATCTTGGTAGAGAGAATATCAGGAGACGTATCAATTCAAAATTCTATATAACAGTGAGAGCATGTGTGGAAAAACACTTTTCCCTCTTAGTCTCATCTATAGGTGCTATAGACTTAAAAAAGTTAAAGAAAAAGAGTTGAAGTATTAAAATATCAAATTATTCACTTATCTAATTTTTTAACAAAATTGATCTCAAACTAATTTATCTTTTAATTTTTCACGATAATATATTATAAATAATTGATATGATAAATATGATTTTCGGTAGAAAAAATATCAAAACACTTATCAATTTGAAATTCTATATAATTGTAAGGGCAATTTATATCAAAAAATGTTTCTCTCCTAAAATCCATTTAGAAGTAGTAGTGATTTTGTGCCATAGTTTGCTAAAGATAGTGTGAATATTTCGTGTGGATCAGTCTCCAATTTCACCCAATTCTGAGCACATGATTATTCCGTTATTAATTACTAGTAGTGAGCGTTTAAATAACTACGGAACTATAGGTGATTTAGTTTGAATGTTAAACTATTAAAGTATATGTTTTCAACTTTTTAGAAACTAAAGTGTGTTCATTAACCTAGAATTTTTAAGTTTTTGGAGTCTTTTACCACTTTAATAATCCAAAACTTTTAACGTAAGGTTACAATTGAATTAGGCTATCAAAGAGATCAAAAGATTAATATGATGGGCATGCTTAGTTAGACGTATCCCCACGTAATGGGCGGTCGTTATCAAGGTTCATAAATGCAATCATAAATTGAGCTGAGGGTTTTTCTACGTGATGATTCTTCTTCTTTTAATCCATTGCACGCGACCCTCTTCATCTCTTTCTATATATATGCAGTATGCCTTCTGAATTTTGTTGTGGTCGATCACAGTTTCTCACTATTTTATTCAACTTTTATCTTCTTCTCCATCTCCCTTACTCTGCAACTATTTCAGAATTTCAACCTGAAATCTTCGAATTCCTCCATAACCATTTCCAATCACTCACACCCAATTGCTAAGTTCCCACCAGCAACACTCTGTTTTCTTTTCCCCATCCAGCCTCTGTTCGTCTTCCTCCCACCAAGTGTTTGTAAAAAAGCATGAACGTCGAAATGATGAAATTCACAGGTGGGGATGAGATGGACATGATGACAATGATGTTGCAGATGGAAAAGCTCCCTGATTTCTATGACCCTTTTGACAAATCTCCCATATCCCCTCAAATTATGGACTTTTCAAACACACCCACACCACCAATTCTTTTCAATAACCCAGATGAGTTTGCTTTATCTTCACCACATCTCCAACCGAACTTAATGAAGAATTGTGGAAATGGGTTTTCAATTTCGTATTCATCATGTGAGAAGAGGAATAGTAATTCAATGGGTGCAATGAGGGAGATGATATTCAGAATAGCAGCAATGCAGCCAATTCATATAGACCCAGAATCTATCAAACCACCAAAAAGGAAGAATGTGAAGATTTCAAAGGACCCACAAAGTGTGGCAGCTAGACAGAGAAGGGAAAGGATAAGTGAGAAGATAAGGATATTGCAAAGACTTGTACCAGGTGGGACTAAAATGGACACGGCTTCAATGCTGGATGAGGCTGTTCATTATGTTAAGTTTTTGAAAAAACAAGTTCAGACTTTGGAACAAGCTGGTTGTGTTAGTAGTAGTCGTCTGAACTGTGTGAATTTGAATTATTCTTCTGCTTTAATGAAAGCTTGCCAGCAATCTCAGATGGTGGGAGAAAACAGATTTTTTTCTTTATGAGTTCTTAATTTGTAGTTTTCATATTACAGAGGAACTCTGTGTAATTTGAAAGCATGTTGTTAATTAATTTTATGTATTTATAATCAAGGCCTTGTAAAGAGAGTGTGTGTTTTACTTTCAAATGAAACTTTCTTTCCACTTTCCAGTTCTATTTGGTTCCTCCCACTATTATTTCAAGATTATTGCTATTAATTAGGTCTGCATATATTTTGGCCTTTATCGCCAATGTGCATGGAATTTTAACTTGTATGCTACAAAATTCCCATAAACATCCTTTTAGTTGAATCTTTGAAGACTAGAGTAAAATGTGTGGCTCAAAGCTTGTCAAGAGATGTCAAAACTCGTAGAACAATTGTTTAATTAAAACTCTACGTAAAATGTTAATATGCAAGTTGATAACATCTATATGAATATACAATGATAATTAATTATTAGTATGATATCTATTGGATGGAAAATGATATCGGTGAGGTCTAGTTTAGTAGAAACAAACATTAGTAGATGTCATATATCATCCGAGGTCTACTTTAAGGAAATAATAGTACAACCATATATATATATATGGGGTTTTATTTGACATTTTTAATTCTAAAAATTAGTATTTAGAGTTGAGATTTTCTCTCATATTTATAAACTGACTATCAGTCTCTTCCACAATCAATATGAGATAACCCTAATAATATGCACTACCATCCACGAATCAGAAGATCAGTTGTTTGTGGATTTATATCTTTTGATGAATCTTTGAGTGGATGAAAATGATATTTTAAAATGGGTGTAACGTTTATTAGGTCGAGATTAAATTTTCTATTATTTTCTTCAACAACCTTAACATAGAATTCTAGCATGAGGTTTGAAAAGTTTATATGGTATACTAGAGAAGGGAACCTTAAACATGGCCGGCTATATATTTGAGTAAAAACTTTAATACATGTACCAAATGGATCTAACCATAATTAAAATGATAAATGAATTTGCAAATAACCTTTTTCTTTTTCTCTTAAAAGAAAATTGAAGTAGGTTGCCTCCCAAGGCAAGGTATAAATCTTAAAGTGTTCATGTTTCAAGAATCATGCCTCACTAGCTAACAGCCATTTTCCTCCCAATCAATCTTTATCAAATGATTTAAATCCAAACAATGCAAAAGTAATTAGGAAAAGGAATAAAAAAAGGGGGGGTCAAAGTCCATTCAACCAGATAGCAATGGCCATGTGATATTCATCACTAAGGTTCCAAACCAACACATACCCGAGAGAGGGTTTGATTGGATTTGGAAGGGGGTAAATTTGTTTTGTTTTTTTCCTTCCATCCAAACAAGTGCATGCATTATATCCTTACTCTGACACTTTCTTTCTATCACTTTGCATTTTCCCATTCACATCGGTCCCTTTTCTTCTGTGGGATAACTCTCTCATGTTCTTTGTGATAGGATAAACTAATCTCTCTCTCCTCCTTCTCCCTCCCTCAATCTTTCTTAACAGAAAAAAAGTCCAAATTTTTTCATATTAACAAAAAAAAAATCTCACTTAGAAAAGATAAAACAAAATGGGGCTGGGTTGGTTGGTCGTTAGATTAGATTTTGTCAGACTCCCCATTTTAAAAAGGAGGAGGTATGAATAAAGTCTCATATATCTTTATTTATCTTTGAACAATAATTCTTTTATCTTTTGCTTGTCGTTTCTCCAGGGGGGACGCATATATTTGTCATAAATAAAGCTTTTGTGTCTGATTTAATTAAAAAATATTTTTGTAATTAGTTTTTCCCCAAATAAATTTACTCAAATGACATTCAAACTTATTTTTTATTTATATTATCAAAAGTATTACCACATAGCCAGATATATTTCATATGTAACTTATTGAATCGAAATGATAAAGATTTATATATACTATACTTTATTTGAACAAAAATGGACCAAACATTTATATATTAATTAGCATATATATCTAAAATCATTAAGAATGAGTGATAAAATATTTAATATGATAATAAAAAACTTGAACTATATCTTGATGACTCAAATTATTCTTAACACATTATGCTGGAGATATAAATATGACCAAAATATGGTCCTACTTTCTAAGGACGAGCCCTATCTAATTACATATGGGCTCGGACTAGACAGAAAAGAGAAGTCCTAACAGGAGAAAGCCCAATGAAAGAAGTGCATGATGGAGCTAAAGTAGAGAAGATTTCATGTTTGGAGAATCTCCATTGCCAAACTCTCCAAGCAAGTTCCCAAAAGCTTGTTAATTTACAATCATACTTGCTGATCATCTCAACCAATTTAAAACCCGGACATTGTTGTTTAAAGCCTCAGTTATGACCATTGAATTACAAGATTCTGATATATTCATTGATGTATTTGACTTTACAAATCTGTTTGATCAATATAATTATTTCTTACAAACCGAAATGTGTTCAATAACAATAAAATTAAACTATATTCATAATTAGATTACATGAGTTGACACAATTATTAATTAAAGTCTCACACCCATATGACAATCTCGTGAGTTCAGGTAGCAATATTCTCTTTCTAGTAGAAAAGCAACTTTATTTATAGTCTTTGGCAGAAATGAATCAAAAGCACCATTTCTCTTTTTTAGATAACATAGCTAAGTATATATACTTTGTCTCTTCTTATCTATATACTCCTATCAACATGTTGAGAATTTTATATAAATTTATAATAAAATAATACCAAAACCACTATTTCTTTTCTCATTGAATTTCATTTGTTTCCACACAAAAAAATGACAAATTCACATGATTTTTCAGGTAATTATTTGGTGTTGGTGCCACAAGAATTAGGTGCGTTTGATCTATTAAGCATCTTATGGAGCAAAGATATAGAGAGAAAAGCTTTTGTAAAGAGTCCAGAGGGAAGAGGGGAAAATCTTAAGACTAGATGGATAATATTTTTCTCTCTTTTTGCTCAAAAAATTCTTCTGTCTTTTGCCAAACCCATGTCTAAACTTGGATCAACTTTGGAGCTTTGGCTTAATCTTCTCTCATTTAATGACGGTTTTCATAAGCTTATGCTGAGATTCATGCAAGGTTAGTCACATATATTTTTGTGTAAACAAAATGTGTTATATCTAGTTTCTAATTATCATTTTCACAATTTTCATACTGTTTTACTATCAAAGTTATAAATTTTACAGGGATTGAGAAAATTATAGCTTGAACTCAGCTTTTATGTTATGATTGTGAGGACTAAACCGTATATATCTCATAAATTTTAATAAATTTTTTTTGTGTCAAAGTTATAAATTCTAAGGAGAATTGAGGTATTACGACTTGAACTCTATTGATGTGTAGAGTTAACGATCTATACCAACTGCCAACCCATATGTCTTACAATTTTCATATTTTGTTATTGAGAGATTTGTAGGAAACATGCTGCCCTTGATAGACGTGTTCATGTTTTTCTCATGTTTGGCTAAACAGGAAAGAAACATGTCTGATTAGCGTCATTCGTTCTAAAAACAATGACACATATGGACTTTAAAACTTCTAAATTTTAATTTTTTTTTATCTCGATTCAAGATGTTATCCAAATCCATCATTTTTTGTGTTAGTAAGGAATTTGTTAAATATATGGGAATTAATGTGAATGGGTCAAAAATTGTAGGGAAGGTGGAAATTCCTGAAAAACCAGGGGCAAATTTCATTTCAACATTTGGGTATTTAGACAAGAGGGTAGAACTAGCCAAGAACATCAAAAGTGGAGACATCAGATATAATGCAGCACTCTCTGTAATGGCCTCTAAGATATCCTATGAGAACAAAGCATTTGTTGAAACCACTGTCAGAGATATCTGGAAGGTAAAAATATATACTTCATAATTTTCTTCAATATTTTTCCATTTTAATATATTTTCAAAAAAACTTGTAATTTCCATTTACCATTGAATATTTTATATATTTTGTAATTTCTTTACTTTAAGACCTCTGAAATATTTGCTTTGGGCGCAGATGGAGTTGATTGGGTACTATGATTTTTGGAATGGTAAGAAACAATCTGATAAATTATTAGTAATTTGTAAGAAAGTGAGAAAAAAATCGTATTCAATACTAACTTGATCGTAGAAAAGTAGGACGTACTTAACCTAGGCACCCTGAGTTTTTTAATTTTGATTTTTTTGACTACGTATACATTTATGTAACAATTAGTTGAAAGATAAATTATCAATTTCACTTTTCACATATAAAAGAGACAATTAATTCTACATGAATTTACACATTAAAACAGATTTTCAAGGGAAAAGAACAACACAAGCCTTCATGCTCCATGACAAGAAAGCTAACCCCAAAATAATAGTAATCGCCTTCAGAGGAACGGAATTATTCGACGCAGACGCATGGTGTACCGACATAGACATCTCATGGTACGAGTTCCCGGGAATGGGAAAAGTCCATGGTGGATTCATGAAAGCTCTTGGCTTATTAAGAAACAAAGGATGGCCTTCACAAATTGATCACCAAGATCACAAAGAAGACCAACAATTAGCTTATTACACCATTAGAGAAAAACTCAAACAACTTTTGCAAAGAAACAGCCACACAAAGTTTATATTGACAGGACATAGCATGGGTGGTGCACTAGCAATCTTGTTCCCAGCAGTCTTAGCAATGCATGGAGAAACATGGTTATTGAGTCGATTGGAAGGTGTTTATACTTTTGGTCAACCTAGAGTTGGTGACCATGGTTTCAAAATTTTCATGGAGAAGACAATGCATAAGTATGGTTTCAGGTACTTGAGATTTGTTTATAGTAATGATCTGATTCCGAGGTTGCCTACAGACAATCCAAGATTCATGTTTAAGCATTTTGGAACATGTCTCTATTATAACAGCTGCTACGAAGGAAAGGTACTTAATTCTCGATAGTTTTCAATCATGCTAGCTTCACTCTTAGTATGTCATATATAGTTTCATCATATTGTGATACTATGCTTCAAGTTTGAGATGCCATATATATGGTATTACATAATCCTTTACTCAAAACTCGAACACTACGCTTTTTTGTTAAAGGTGAATGTATTCCGACAAAATATAAACATGTACACAAAGAAAGATTTTTCAGAAAACTAGAAACTAGCTATAAGCAAGAAAAAGTTAGAAACCAGAAACATGGCAATACTAGCTAAACTAGCTAAGCACTTATTATCAATTTATAAAATCGAGGATTAACCTCAGGTATTACTAATAATGCACTTTTATACGGACTTTTGATTTATACAACTAATTATATATCGAGTTTTATATGTCGTGGAGCAGATAGTTAAGGAAGAGCCAAACAAGAATTACTTTTCAGCTATGAAAGTGATACCACATGTATTAGTTGCATTTTGGGAATTGATAAGAAGCTTCATAATTCCATACGCAAAAGGAGCTGACTATGAAGAAACTTGGTTACTCAAAGTATTGAGAGTAATGGGGCTTTTAATTCCGGGTTTAGCAGCTCATAATCCTCAAGATTATGTTAATTTAACTCGGTTGGGATCATGTGTTTTGTATCAAGTACACCTCCAAGATCTTTATACTACCAGCAGCTCTTCATATTCAGATTGATTTCAATGGCTCTTCTTGTACCAACAAAAAGTATAGCAAGAAATTATTACCTGTCATATTGATTGTTCATATGATTCAAACAGTTTATGATAATGAATCCTTGTAACAATTAACAATACTTGAAAGTCACTTTATGCTCCATGATTTAATTGAAGCTAAATTTTGTTATTTCTTTCGTAAACATAAATTAAACCGAGAGCATGATAAACTAACCCTCTAAACTATAGTAGTTTATGCATTTAATTAGTATATAAGTTTATTACTATTTTATTATATCATAGAATGACTCAAAGAAAACTAATATATGTAAGTAGAATATTGTAAATTGTTATTTAAAATTTAAGTAGAATATTGTTAATTGTTATGTAAGCAGAAAACTAATATATGTAAGTAGAATATTTTATTAGTCATCTTTTTCTTTGTCATTCCGGTCTTAAAAACATGCTATGCATATAAATTTTGCACTGTCGATAAAACTAATATATGTAAGTAGAATATTCAACATTTAAGTTACTATAGAATTAGTATACAGCGAAGTTTGAAGTTTAGGAACATAGAACAGAATTTATTTATAAATTTTCTAGAATCTTTTATATAGCTTATACACACATGTTATTGTCAATGTGTACAAGAAAAAAAGAGAATAAGGATAGACTAGTGAATAGGTGAATGATAAACACTATTTTATAAGTGACTGTAAGTTAGCAATCAAGTGAATATATTTGTGAACTTCCTAGTGTGGAGAGAAAGGAGACAGAAGATTAAGAAGAAGGAAGAAGAGGAATGCAGAAGGGATTTGAGAAATGTATTGAGTATTCTCATTGTAATTTTATTGAATTTTTCAAGAGTTTGTCAAAGTCTTGCAGTATTATTAGTAGATTTAGTATTTTATTTCTTTTGAATTACCTCTTAAGTCTTTCAAGATATTCTTGTTTTAATTCAGGATTTTCAATTTTACCGATTAAATCTAACTAAACATTTTCTTGTTCAACATTTTTATTTTGAATATAAAAAATTTTCTAACAAAAGCTATCTTTACATCTCATAGAGATGTTTAAAGAATCACTGTTAGAGCTTGGAGAGTTTAATTTTTTAGATTCAGAGTATTTAAATTCTTTTAAATCTTCATCACTACTTTAATAGTAATCTATGGATTCTATAATTTTAAATAATTATTGTTTTTCTTTGTTAGAGAATTTTAATTGATTATTTTTTTAATTATATGACCTGATCAATTGGTTTAACAATGGAATGATAAATTTCGAATCCTAGAAATCTAATCTTTGATTGAAACAATTTGATTTTACTCGCAGAGATAACTAAACTAATTCAAGGTGTTTCCAATATTGTTCTATTGATATAAAAAAATGAGAACATCATCAATATAAACAATTGAGAAAATAGTAAATTGATTAAATATTTCATTCATTATATTCTAGAATTTACTTGGAGTATTTTAAGATCAAAAGGCATTACACTCCATTTGTAATGACCAAATAGAGTTACAGATGCAGTTTTGTACTTATTATTTTCATTTATCTAGATTTGCTAGAATCTAGATTTCGTGTCAATTTTAGAAAATACAACATCTCCAAGCATGTTGATTAAGTCTCTTTTATTTCATATAAGATATCTTATCCATTCCAAAATATTATTAAATGGCTTGTAATTAATTACTAACCAAGGAACTCCTTGTTACACTGGCCTTTTGAAAATAAAAGATCAAGCAAGGCCAAGGAGATTTGCTCATTTTAATGTTATTTTTATTGAAAAATTCTGTAATTAACTTTTCACAGAATTCAAGCATTTCATAATTCATCTGAATTGGTCGTGCCTTTGTTTATTCTCAAATCCCTTAATGTAAGACATACTGGTAGTATGGTACTTTCTGTACCAAAAAGTATTGGGAATGTCAGCACATAATTCTTTACAAATTTTTTGTTCAAAGATTTTAATTTATTTTTGAAGAGTAGGATTTTGATGCTGTTCTTCAATTCTATTGAATTTTATTTCATCTGGTAGAAAACATAATTATTTTTTACAAGAAATTAAATTCACAGTTTATAAACAGAATTTTGTTTTAAAGTTTTCAATTTCTCATTGTGGGAAAAATAAATAAATTTGAATTTGACAAAATTTACATGGGATAAGAAATTATCCTATCATGCTTTGTTGTAAAAGAATATAGCAGAGAAATGGATGGTAAATCCAAAATAATTTTGTCTGTCATATTTTTCACTAAGACAAATGATATTTTAAAACATACATTGTTTTGATAAATATGAACTTTAAAAAATTCATAATTGATATGCATTCTAGTATTATTGGCAGAAGACAAAGATTCTTTTATCTTCTTAAAACACTTGGTAGGAATGAATCATTCCTACATGCAATTCAAATCAAGTCCTGAATCAGTAAGAGCAATTGAAGTGAAATCAAAATCTTGGACTATTATTCTAACCATCATATGCCATTTTTTATGATTAAGGATTTTAAGTAAGTTATCATTATCTTGAATGTTGACAACAATTACTTCAACCTCATTATTAGAAATCGGAGATTTACTAGGTTCTCCTAGTTTACTGGATTCATGATTTTTAATTAAATTTTCTATTTTTAAAAGATTTAATCCTTTTGTTATTTTTGTATTTGAATCTTTTAATTCTTTTATTTCATTTTTAATAATTTTTCCTTTTTTGAAGTTCCTGAAGAGTAACTTCTTTTTCTTTTTCTTTAATTTTATTGAAGTTTTCAAGGGTTTGCGAAAGACTTGCAGTATTATTATAGACTTAGTATTTTCTTTCATTTGAATTACCTTCCTAAGTCTTTCAAGGCATTCTTGTTCTAATTCTGGATTTTCAATTTTACTAATTAAATCTAACAAAAGATTTTCTTGTTCTTCATTTTTATTTCAAACATTAACATTTTTCTGGCAACAACTATCTGTACATTTCATAGAGATGTTTGGAGAATCACTGTCAGAGCTTGAAAAGTTTAATTCTTCAAATTCAAAGGATTCAAATTCTTCTAAATCTTAATTATTACTTTCATAGTAATCTATGGATTTTATAATTCTAAATAATTATTACCTTTCTTCGTCAGGGATTTTTAATTGATTAATATTATTTTTTACTAAGTGTTGAAAAAATGACCATTCTGGTCACATTTAAAACACTTAATTTTACTTTTATCAACAAGTTTTTATTTAAATTTTCTTCTTGAATAATTTTTACTTTTAGAAAAATATTTGTCAAAATTTTGATTTTTGTTTCTGTGAAATGTTTTCCTATAAGGCTTGTAAACTCTTTTAGGATTAAGATGAGAATTTTTCCTATTCTTTTGGGAAGGAGCAATAATAGGTAATGCATATTGCTCAGAAAAATTACCTAATTCGTATTTGATAGTTTTCTTTTCCTTTTTAATTTATTTATTAATTTTTATGTCTATACACATTCTTAGACATTCTTTTCATATTGTAGGGATAATTGTACCGTAGGTTAGACTATTACAGTCTATATTTCATAGATCATCATTAAGGACTGTTCTAGTCGTAAGCCATATATTAATTTTCTTTCCAAAAGGGTTGATTGCTGTCATCCCTAGACATTACTCTGGATAAAAATATATTTTTATACCAGTCAAATTCACTTAGGGTAGGACACATAAGATTGGTTAATTGGTGATGGATAAACGAAGTAACATTACTTGGCGTTCCAATGAAATGTTCAATTATTGTGTAGAATAGTGTATTAATGGCATCCGACATTGTTTACGGATCCTCTCCAAGAATTAGTGTTCTTTCAGCATCAATCTTTATTGTTGTAAAGATGATATTTTTAGATTCTTCAGTGAGATGCTTTCCCCACCAGGAATGAAACATTCCTGTGAATCCTGTGACTAAAAGCTTTATTACCTAATTGTGAGGCAAAATGTGTAAAGTGATGGAACTGTTGGCTACCATAGCCATGTGCTATAATTTGTTGAGGACTTCTTATTCTGAAAGACGATCAATATTCCATTTATATATTTTTTTTGAAGAAACAGAAAATTGATTAACTAAAAAAAATTCAATAATTTAAATATCTAGAGGAATATGCCTTTATGCCACTTCCTTTCTAGTTTATTAATTTCTAAATTTTTAAATTGTTCTTCAATACTATGAATGATTGAAGATTAATGTATTATGGATGATTCAAAGGTAGAATCTGACCTATGACTTTCTGAATAAAAAATATTGTCTTAGTAAATAACCTTAATAGAAGAAGATGGCTTGACAAATTTATTCTTTAATTCTTGAAGCATTTTATGAATCCTTTTATTAGGTGAATAATATTCAGAGAAGTTTTATCTGAAAGATTTACTAAAGGAGTTTCTTTCAGAGATTCATTAGATTTAGATTCATGAAGATCATCAACATTATTCTCAATTTTATCTAATTTTTTTCTTATTATTTTAAACTTTGATTAGTGTAGTTAAGTTCTTCAACAACTTTTTTATTGAGTTCTTCTTCCTTTGAAATCTTAAATGGAGAAGCAGTTATTAATGAATTTTTATGATTAATCATAATATTTTCAAGTGGGGGACGACTAACTGTCAATCAACTGGAGTCTTCCTTGACCCATTTGGTCTTAGAATAACTTTAAAATTTTTTTCATAAATATCTTCGATATAATCAAGAAAAATAATGTTAAAGTTATTTTTAAGACCAAATGGGTCAATGAAGACTCCAATTGGGTAATTGCTAGTCATCCCCACATGAAAATCAAGGAAAAATATATCAACTCTAAATTCTTTCATGAATGCCTTCTATTCAGAAATGCTAATTTTTCTTTGATCCATATTGTATGTCTCTCTATACCTTTTATGTCTATTGAGATTGACTGGGTCATTCATGTGTTGGCTTAAACCCTCCTAATCAAGCTTGTATTCTTGATTTAAGGTACCTAAATTAAGAACTAAAAGTTGGGGATTGACAGGAGGTAAGACTTTTTGGAAATCAGAGGTAGTTAATGATTCAGATTCGTCAGATTATTCATTCTTATTATCAAAGATTGGTTGAGTGACTTGGAAATTTGTGGCTAAGCCTTTAAGTCTTAAGTTTTTTATTTTAAAATTTTTAATTTTTTTCTAATTGTTGGATTCTAAGATCTTGATCGTCATTAACGATGGATTTAGAAAAGAATATTTTAGGAGTGCTAGACTGGCTAATCTCCCTAATTTTAGGATTAGATTGGAAGATTGTAAATTAATTTTAATAGTACTATCCATGTACTGTTGAATGTAATCAACATCTTCAATTGATCTTTGAATTGGAGTGGGTTGGCTTTCATTTATTAAAAGTCAATTTGTAGGTAAGGTATATCAGGCCACCTAATTATTTTAGGGATTCTAATATTAACATTAGTTTGACTAGATTGAATCAATAGGGTTTGATTTTTTAGACTCCTATTGATGGCTTGAAAATTCATATTAATTTTTGTAAATTTGTAATATATTCTAAAAATCAAAGCTAGGGGCTGGACACCTTCAAAGATTTGATAACCACTAGTTTTCATATTCAAAGTTAAAGATTTAAGAATATAGGGGTCTGTTAAACTAATAGACAAATTTGGAAAACAATCAAAATGGATTGGACAATTTCAAAGTGAAGATTCAATTAGTCCTAAAATACTATAATTAAAATTTATAAATCTTGCATCTCGCAAGACTAACAAGACAAGTATTTAGGCATTTCCTTGTGACTGGTTTGACTCCAATCTGAACTAAAGTAAAGTGAAGGAAATTATATCCTTCTTCAATGTGATGTTTAATTGTATTATGAGAAAGTAATTGACAAGTTTCATGCTCTTTCCCAAGAACATACATATTTTTAATTATTTTGACATGATGTTGAGGCTTGAAGCAAGCAACAGACTATGTTGATTTATATTCCTTATTAGAGATTTTGGGTATATTCCATACCCTATGATCTACTTGATCATCTACTAAATATTCAAAATGTTCTTCATTAATTATGTCTGGCATTATATTTATTGTAGACCTATTGCTACAAGAATAATTACTTTGAAATAATCTACTAATTGCTCAAAATAACTAAAATAATCTTATGATTAAAAATTTTATTATGTATTTTGATTTTCAAACCTGTTATGACTTCTACAACATCCTATGAAGTCATTCTTCTCCCCTTTGGCCTTACAACTACCATACCCTCGGGATTTACGTATCTAAAAGGTCTTATTGGGGTGCCTAAAGTAAACTAAATAAAAACTGATACGTTAGATTCATAGATTAGTAAATCAAAGATTACAAAGAAATAATCAAGCATAAAAATAATCAGCCAGTTGGGCTGAGAGTCAGATTAAATAAAATAATTATTCAAGTAAGCAGGTAAATAACAATAGCAACAATATCCAGTCACTTGGGCGGTGAAGATCAATAATTAAGTAGGTATTAAACAATAAAATACCCTAGTAGGTTTGGCTCTGATACAAAAGAGGTGGCATTGCATATAATTCATGTATTTAAAGACATGGTATTATAAGCAAGAATTCACAATGATTTTATTGAAGGAAAAAAACTTACATGTATTGAAAAATTGTTTTATAACAATTATTTAGTGCCCAACTCACTTATTAACGTTGAGGAAGAATGAGAAAGATTATGAAAGAGGAGGGAGAAGAATGTTTTGTTTTCAAAAATACTTTTTCCCTCAAATCGTTAAGAGTGAAAACAAGTTCTGAAGAATAAATGGGAGAGGACAACCTATTTACAGGCAAGGAAAATGAAGTTCATCGGAAACCCATCACTTTCCTGCACTATTCTTTTCTACAAAAGTAAAAACATTTTACATTTCTACTTTTGAATAATTAAAGCAAAATGACAAATAGTTGCTTAATTATTTGACAACTAGTACAATAATTGCAGAAAGAGATAAATTACAAAGATTTCTTGATAATTGTAATATTGGACTTTGCGTCTTCCTTATTGCTTTATTCTTGAAAAGTAATTGTTGCCATTCCTTGATAATTGTTATATTGAATTCTTGTGCTTTGATTATTAATTTTTGGAGAAGTTGTTATCACCAATGTTGAAAATCATCATAGCCGTTGCATTATGCTGGAGAGTCATAATGACATTTGAACTTACTATTTCAAATTTCTTGATTATTCCACCAATGACATTTTTCCAAAAGTAAATTATTTTTTATTTATTCATCTATCATATTAGCATCATCAAATGGATTTTGAGAGTCTTAAAATACGTCATACGCCCATTATGGTAGGACATGAACCTTTAATTTATTTTTATCCTTCAATTGCTGAGGGGAAGCCTTTGATGATTCGTCTATTTTGATATTTGGATAAATTGGGTGACTTGACTCTACAGATGATTCAGAGTCAAAATTATTATTGTCTTTTAAGAGGAGAAACATTTTTTGGATCAATTCTTGCATCAATTTGGATTTAGATTTTGTGACTTTTGATTTACCATTTGAAGTGGTTTGGATTCTCCAGATGAATTTGAACTAGATGGTCTAATTTGTGGATCTAGGTTAATGTGCTCATTAATTTTTAATGGAGGTTTGGCAAAATGGTTTATCAATTTCATAATGGGATGTATATTTGCAAATTCATGGTTGATGGAGGGCATAATTTTTTGGGTATTGAATTTATCCCACCATTTAACATAATACTGTCTTGTGAGGATTTCATCTTCAACTGAGTATTTCCATTTTAAGATCTAGGGTATTTTATTTATTTATTTGAAAAGTAGAGTAATTTGGGAAAAAAGCCTTAATTGATTAGGGTTTTTATATTTTCAGAAATAAGTTAAAACCTTATTGAAAATAATTCTAAGACACGGGCATGAATGGATCACCATCTTAAGAGCTATTTTAAAAGATTAATTTTTAAATTCTTATCAAAATTTAAAAACCGTGGGTGGGAAAAATCACTATTTTGATGCATGAAAATCATTTGCCAAACATCAATATAGTATAAATAATTATATTATTTTTTATTTAAAAGAGTTTTACGGCCGGAAGGATGGGCTTTCCAATCCTCCATGATTATGATTTTGATAATATAGAAGGGATGATGGAGGATCATTCCTTTAGAATTTTTGATTGAGCTAATATTAATGGTTTTTGTTTTTAAGAGAGTATCTCTATAAAAACTTAGACTTTTGTCCTTGTGACCAGGGACAAAGTGGAAATATGGAAGAAAATTAGCTTTTGCTATTTCAGCAGGATCTTCCAAATGAGCAAATGGGGGCTCAAAATAAAATAGATTTTTGCTGGGGATTTTTCTGAAATAATACGGTGATTTTATGTATTCTGTAATTGATTGATTTACTAATTATGCATTAAAAGGTTGAGTAATTGAGAATTAGTCAAATTGGTTGACCATCGCTGATTGATAATTAGATTTGATGGACCCAAGTATTGTTAATTTGGTTTGTTTGGAAGTAGATGACTTTTCTTTGATTTGGGCTTTAAGGGCCACTTGTGGAGTAGAAGACTCCCTTTCGATTCCAGCTTTAATGCTTGAGGCTTAGACCCCATCTCAATGATCCTGTAAGAATTCAAGAGTAAGGAAGTCAGGAATTGAATTATTAATGCTCGGAATAAATTTAATATAAAAAATAAAAAATGTTAAGGATAGATTACCATCTAGGAAGAATTTGTTTGGAAACAATATTTTTTACATCTTTTTACAAAACAATTTTTGCAGATTTACATAGGGGTGTTCAAAACCAAACCAAACTAGCCGAACTGAAAAGGGTAGGTTCGGTCGGTTCTTTATGTGTGCTCGATTCAGTTCAGTTCAGGAAAATTGTCAAACCGAAGTTTCGGTTCGGTTCAGATTTTTGGTGGTTTTCGAACCCAAACATTAAATTTGTATTATTTTTTTTATCTTTATACATAATTTCTTATAGAACCGAACTGAATCAAACTGGACAAAAGTAAAACTTTAATTTTATATTTGTTATTCAATAATATCATTTAAAATTTATATATAAAGCTATTTTTAATTAATAATACCGAACTGAAGAACTGAATCGAAACTCACGGTTCAGTTCAGTTCTTCTAGCATTCACGGTTTGGTTCGATTTGGTTTTATCGCAAGACTGAAGTTTCAGTTCGATTTTATCACCAGACTGTAGTTTTAGTTCGGGTTTTAATCAAAAAACCGACCAAAATGAACCTTGAACACCCCTAGATTTACAATATATTTTTAAAAGAAAATTTTGATTTCATAAATCATCTTGAAATTTTTGTATACATTATACAATGACTAAAATTTATTTTTAAATTGTACTATAAATATTTTGTGATTGGGTCCAAGTCCTAGATGTGAACCTAATAATTTGTTCAGGTGATTCTGGATAGAATTTTGTTAGAAGATACATCCATATCCAAGTTTAGAGGTATCAGTTTTGAGAATTTTAAAAGAATTATTGGTAGGGATGCCAAGACAAGGAAGTATCTTAACATAGATTTTAATTTTCTTAATTAAATTAGTGTGGACAGTTGTCCAAGGAGGAGAATTTTTCTTAAGCCTTTTAAAAAGAGGCTTGCAATCAATCCTTAAATTATTATAAAAATTAGATATGTAATTTAAGGATTCTAGAAATCTTTGCAATTAGGTTTTATTAAGGATTTCATCAAAAAATTTATCTGTAAATTGTATGACCCAATCAATTGGTTTAATAATGGAATGATAAATTTCAAATCCTCGAAATTTAATCTTTAATTGAATAATTTGATTTTACTTGCAGAGATAACTAAACCATTATGCTTTATTATCTTAGCAAATAATTCAAGGTGTTTCCAATGTTGTTATATTGATCTAGAAAAAATGAGAACATCATCAAAATAAACAATTGAGAAAGCAGTAAATTGGTTAAAGATTTCATTCATTATATTCTGAAATTCACTTGGAGTGTTTTAAGATCAAAAGGCATTACACTCCATTCGTAATGACCAAACAGAGTTACATATATAGTTTTGTATTTATCATTTTCATTTATCTAGATTTGTCAGAATTCAGATTTAATGTCAAATTTAAAAAATACAATATCTCCAAGCCTGTTGATTAAGTCATTTTTGTTTCATATAAGATATCTTATGCATTCCAAAATATTGTTAATGGGCTTGTAATTAATTAGTAACCAAGGAACTCCTCGTTTCACTGGCCTTTTGAAAATAAAAGGTCGAGCAAGGCCAATGAGATTTGCTTATTCTAATAATATTTTTATTAAGAAGTTCTATGATTTTCTTTTTACAGAGTTCAATCATTTCATAATTCATCTGAATTGGTCGTACCTTTGTTTATTATTTTCATCAAATCCTTAATATAAGGCATATTGATAGTATGATGTTTTTTGTACCAAAAAGCATTGAGAATGTCAGCACATAATTCTTTACAAATTTTTTGTTCAAAGATTTTAATTTGTTTTTGAAGAGGAGGATTTTGAAATTTTTTTTTCAATTCTATTGAATTTTATTTCATCTTGTAGAAAACATAATTATTTTTCTTTACAAGAAATTAAATTCACAGTTTATAAACGAAATTTTGTTTTAAAGTTTTCAATTTCTCATTGTGGAAAAAAGAAAGAAATTTGAATTTGACAAGTTTTCCATGGGATAAGAAATTATCCTTCATGCTCTGTTGTAAAAGAATATAGTAGAGAAATGGATGACAAACCCAAAATAATTTTATCTGTCATATTTTTCACTAAGACAAATGATGTTTTAAAACATACATTGTCTTGGTAAATATGAACTTTAGGGAATTCATAATTGATATGCATTCTAGTACTATTTGCAGAAGACAAATATTCCTTTGTCTTCTTGAAGTACTTGGTAGGAATGAATCATTCCTACATGCAATTCAAATCATACCCTGAATCAATAAGAGAAATTGAAGTGAATTCAAAATCTTGGACTATTATTATGACCATTATATGTCATTTTGTATGATTAAGGATTTTAAGAAAGTTATTATCATCTTGAATGTTGACAACATGTTCTTCAATCTCACTATCAGAAATTGAAGATTTACTAGGTTCTCCTAGTTCACTGGGTTCATGATTTTTAATTAAATTTTCTATTTTTAAAAGATTTAATCCTTTTGTTATTCCTGTGTTTGAATATTTTAATTCTTTTATTTCATTTTTAATTATTTTTTCTTTTTTGAAGTTACTGAAGAGTAACTTCTCTTTCCTTTCCTTTAATTTTATTAAATTTTCAAGGGTTTGTGAAAGACTTGCAGTATTATTATAGACTTAGTATTTTCTTTCGTTTGAATTACCTTTCTAAGTCTTTTAAGATTCAGGATTTTCAATTTTACTTATTAAATCTAACAAAAGATTTTCTTGTTCTTCATTTTCTTTTTCAAACATTAACATTTTTCTGACAACAACTATCTTTACATTTCATAGAGATGTTTGGAGAATCACTGTCAGAGCTTGAAGAGTTTAATTCTTCAAATTCAGAAGATTCAAATTATTCTAAATTTTCATTACTACTTTTTTCATAGTAATCTATGAATTCTATAATTCTAAATGATTATTATTTTTCTTCGTTAGAGATTTTTAATTGATTAATATTATTTTTTACTTGGTAAATGTTGGAAAAATGA
Source organism: Datisca glomerata (assembly GCA_003255025.1). Classification (NCBI taxonomy): domain Eukaryota; kingdom Viridiplantae; phylum Streptophyta; class Magnoliopsida; order Cucurbitales; family Datiscaceae; genus Datisca; species Datisca glomerata. The sequence continues at coordinate 915,708 of QANY01010875.1, forward strand.
CAATTTTGACCACATTTAAAACACTTAATCTTACTTTTATCAACAAATTTTTTATTGAATAATTTTTATTCTTAGAAAAATATTTTTCAAAATTTTGAGATGAGAATTTTTCCTATTCTTTTGGGAATGAGCAATAGTAGGTAATCCATATTACTCAGAGAAATTACCTGATTCGTATTTGATAGTTTTATTTTCCTTTTTGATTTATTTATTAATTTTCATGTCTATACACATTTTAGACATTCTTTTGTATTGCGGTGATAATTGTACCGTAGGTTAGACTATTACCGTCTATATTTTATAGGTCATCATTAATGACTGTTTTAGTGGTCAGCCATCTATGAAATTTTTCTTTCAAAAAGGTTGATTGTTGTCATCCCTAGACATTACTTTGGATAAAAATATATTTTTATACCAGTCAAATTCACTTAGGGTAGGACAAATAAGATTGGTTCATTGGTCATGGGTAAGCAAAGTAACATTACTTGGCATTCCAATGAAATGTTCAGTTATTGTGTAGAAGTGTGTATTAACGGCATCCAGCATTGTTTCTTGATCCTCTCTAAGAATTGGTGTTCTTTCAACATCAATCTTTATTGCTGTAAGGATGGTATTTTTAGATGCTTTAGTGATATGATTTTCCCACTAGGAATGAAGCATTCATATGAATCATGTGACTAAAAGCTTCATTACGTCATTGTGAGTCAAATCGTGGGTGGTGATGTAACTGTTGACTACCATAGCCATGTGCTGTAATTTGTTGAGGACTTTATGTTCTGAAAGACCATCAATATTTCATTCATATAATTTTTCTGAAGAGATAGAAAATGGATTAACTAAAGAAGATTCAATAATTTTAATATCTAGAGGAATATGCCTTTTTATGCCACTTCCTTTCTAGTTTATTATTTTCTAAATTTTTGAATTTTTCTTCATTATTGTGAATGGTTGAAGATTCAACTATTATGGATGATTCATTAGTGAAATCTGATCTATGACTTTCTGAATCAGAACTACTATCTTAGTTAATTACCTCAATAGAAGAAGATGACTCGACATATTTATTCTTCAATTCTTGACGCATTTTATCAATCTTTTTATTGAGGAGAACAATATTAAGAGAAGTTTTATCTGAAAGATTTATTAAAGGAGTTTCTTCCAGAGATTCATTAGATCTAAGTTCATGAGGATCATTAACCTTATTCTCAAATTTATCTATTTTTTTCTTATTGTCATTAAACTTTGATTAGCATAATTAAGTTGTTAAATAACTTTTTTATTGAGTTCTTCTTCCTTTGAAAGCTTAAAAGGAGAAGCATTGATTAAAATTTTTTATGATTAATCATAATTTTTTCAGGTGGGGGATGACTAGCTGTCACCCAACTGGAGTCTTCTTTAGCCCATTTGGTCTTAGAAATAATTTTAATATTCTTTTCATAAATATCCTCGATATAATCAAGAAAAAGAATATTAAAGTTATTTCTAAGACCAAACGGGTCAAGGAAGACTTCAATTGGGTGACTGCGAACCATCCTCACCTGAAAAAATTATAATTAATCATAAAAAAATTTTAATCACTGCTTCTCTTTTTAAGATTTAAAAGGAAGAAGAACCAAATAAAAAGGTTGTTGAACAACTTAATTACACTAATCAAACTTTGATTATAATTGAAAAACAATTAGATAAAATTAAAAATAAGGTTGACGACCTCCATGAGCCTGAACTTAATGAATCTCTGAATGAAACTCCATTAATAAATCTTTTAGATAAAACTGCGTCAAATATTGTTCCCCTTAGTAAAAAGATTGATAAATGCTTCAAGAATTGAAAAATAAATCTGTTGAGTAATCTTATTTTGTTAAGGTAATTAACCAAAATAGTAGTTCCGATTCAGAATGCCATAAGTTAGATTCCACCCATGAATCATCCATAATTCATGAATCTTCAACCATTCATAATATTGAAGAAAAATTTAAAAATTAATAAACTGGAAATGAAGTAGCATAAAAGGCCTATTCCCCCAAATATTCAAATTACTGAATACTCTTTAGTTAATGTCTCTATAGAAAAATTATATGAATGGAAATGGTCTTTTAGAACAAGAAGTCCTCAAAAAATTATAGCACATGACTATGGTGACCAACACTTACATTACCACACACAATTTGCCTCACAATGAGGTCATAAAACTTTTCATTACAGGATTTACAGAATGCATTATTCCTGGTGGGAGAAACAGTTCATTGAGAAATCTAAAAATATCATCCTTAGAGCAAGAAAAATTGATGCTGAAAGAACTTCAATCCTTGGAGAGGAACAAGAAACATTGCCTGATGTCATTAATACACTCTTGTACACAAAACGTTACTTCTCGTATCAATGACCAATTAACCAATCTTAGGTGTCCTACCCTAAGTGATTTTGACTAGTACAAAAATGTATTTTTGTCCAAAGTAATGTCTAGGGACGATAGCAATCAGCTATTTTGGAAAGAAAAGTTCATTAATGGCGTACCAAAGTTGTTTGCCCGCAAACTTTGAACATTCCTTAGTGATGACCTGAGAAATATAGACTACAGTAGTCTCACCTACGGTACAATTATCACTATGATAGAAAAAGAAGGTCTAAGAATGTGTATAAACATGAAAATTAATAAACAAATTTAAAAAGAAAAGAAAAATTCCAAATACGAATTAGCCAATTTCTGTGAGTAATATGAATACTTGCTATTGCCCCTTCCCATAAGAATATGAAACATTCCCATCTTAATCCTAAAATAATTTACAAATCTTATGGGAAAAAAGTCCACAAAAACAAAAATAAAAATTTTGACAAATACTTTTCTAAGAATAAAAATTATTCAAGAAGAAAATTCAATAAAAAGTTTGTTGATAAAAGTAAAATTAAGTGTTTTAAATTTGGCCAGAATGGTCATTTTTCCAACACTAGCCAAGTAAAAAATAAAATTAATCAATTAAAAATCTATGACGAAGAAAAATAAGAATTGTTTAGAATTACAGAATTTATAGATTAATATGAAAGTAATAATGAAGAAAAAGAAAGATTACAAAAGAGGTGGAAGAAGAATGCTTTGTTTTCAAAAAATAAGTTTCTCTCTCAAAATCGTTGAGGGTGAAAACAAGTTCTGTGAAACAAATGAGAGAGGCCAGCCTATTCATAGGCAAGGAAAGTGGAGTTCACAGGAAACCCATCACTTTTCTGCACTATTCTTTTCTACAAAAATAAAAATATTTTACATTTTTGCGTTTGACTAATTAAAGTAAAAAGATAAATTGTTGTCTACTTATTTGACATCTAGTACAATAATTGCATAAAAAGACAAATTACAAAGATTCCTTGATAATTATAATCTTGAACTTTGTGTCTTCATTATTGCTTTATTCTTGAAAAGTCATTGTTGCCATTCCATTATAATTACTATCTTGGATTCTTGTGCTTTGATTATTGATTGTTGGAGAAGTTATTATTACCAATGTTCAAAATCATCATAGTCGTTGCATTATGCTGGAGAGCCATCATGACATTTGAACTTACTATTTCAAAATTCTTGATAATTACAAGAACGACATTTTACCAAAAGTAAATTATTTTTATTTATTCATCATCATTGAGATTAAAATCATCAAATGGATATTAAGAATCTTGAAATGCTTCATAGGCTCATTGTGGTAGGACATGACTCTTTAGTTTTTATCCTTCAATTGCTGATAGGAAGCCTTTGATGGTTGGCCTCTTTGGATATTTGGATTAATTGAGTGACTTCACTCTACAAATGATTTAGAGTCAAAATTGTTATTGTCTTATAAGAGGAAAATCATTTTTAGGATTAATTCTTGCTTCAATTGGGATTTAGGGTTTGTGGATTTTGATTTACCCTTTGAAGTCGGTTTGGATTCTCTAGATAAATTTGAACTAGATTATTTAATTTGAGGATCTGAGTTAATGGGCTAATTAATTTTTAATGGAGTTTTGGCAAAGGAATTTATCAATTTCATATTGGGATGGATATTTGCAAATTCGTGGTTAATGGTAGGAATGATATTTTGGGTATTGAATTTATCCCACCATTTAACATAATACTGTCTGGTGAGGATTCTATCTTCAACTGAGTATTGCCATTTAAGGTCCATGATATTTTGTATTTATTTGAAGAGCAGAGTAATTGGGGAAATGAAGTCTCAATTGATGAGGGTTTGTATATTTTCAGAAACAAGTTAAAACCTTGTTGATAATTGATTGGACATAATTCTAAGACAAGGCCATGAATGGACCACCATTTCAAGAACCATTTTGAATTTCTTATCAAAATTTAAAAATCACGAATGAGAAAAATCACTATTTTGACAAGAAAATCACATGCCAAGCATCAATATAGTCAAAATAATTATATTATTTTTTATTTAAAAAAAATTTGAGACCTGAAGGATGGGCTTTTCAATCCCCCATGGTTATGATTTTGAGAATATAGAAGGAATGATAGATGATCAATCCTTCAAGATTTTTGATTGGGCTAATATTAATGAATTTTATTTCTAAAGAATATCTCAATCGAAAATGAGACTTTTGTTGTTATAACCAGGGACAAAGTGAAAAGATGGAAGAAAATGGACTTTGCTGTTTCAGTTGGATCTTTCAAATGTGCAAATGGGAGCTCAATATAAAATATATTTTCTGGAGATTATTTTGAAATGAGAGAATGACTTTCTGTATTTTGTAAGTGGTTGATTCACTAATTATGCATTAAAAGATTGACTAATTGAGAATGGGTCAAATTGATTGACCAGAGATGATTGGTAATTGGTTTGATGGACCCAAGTATTATTAATTGGGTTTGTTTGGGAGTAGAAGACTCCTATTTAATTTGGGCCTTAAGGGCCATTTATGGAGTCGAAGACTCCCCTTTGATTCTAGCTTTTATGGCCTGGGGCCTAGACCCCATTTTGATGACCCTGCAAGAATTCACGAGTAAGGAAGTCAGAAATTGAATTATTAATGCCCTGAATAAATTCAATATCAAAATAAAAAATGATAAGGATAGATTGCCATCTAGCAAAAAAAATTTGTAAGCAATATATTTTACATCTTTTTCCAAAACATGTTTTATAGATTTGCAATCAGTTTTAAAATAAATTTTTATTTAAGAAGTCATCTTGGAAATTTGTATACATAATACAATAGCTAAATTTTATTTTTTAATTGTACTATAATTGTTTTGTGATGAGTCCATTATGAACTTGACAATTTGTTCAGATGATTCTGAAGATATTTTTTGTAATAAGATGCCTCCATATCTAAGTTCAGAGGCATCGATTTGAAAATTTTTAAAAGAATTATTGGTAGGGATGCAAAGACAAGGAAGTGTCTTAACATAAGTTTTAATTTTCTTAATTAAATTGGTGTGGATAGTTGTCTAAGGAGGAGGATGTTTCTTAAGCCTTTTAAAGAGGCTTACAATCAATTCGTAAATTATTATAGAAATCATATATGTAATTTAAGGATCCTAGAAATCTTTGCAATAGGATTTTGTAATTGATTTATTCAAGAAATTTATCAATAAATTGTATGACCTGATAAATTGGTTTAATAATGGAATGATAAATTTCAAATCCTAGAAATCTAATATTTGATTGAAACAATTTGATTTTACTTGCAGAGATAACTAAACCATTATGATTTATTATCTTAGCAAATAATTCAAGGTGTTTTCAATGTTGTTATATTGATCTAGAAAAATTGAGAACATCATAAATATAATCAATTGAGAAATCAATAAATTGATTAAAGATTTCATTTATTATATTCTGAAATTCACTTGGAGCATTTTTAAGACCAAAATGCATTACATTCCATTTGTAATGGCTAAAATAGAGTTACAAATGTAGTTTTGTATTTATCAATTTCATTTATCTGGATTTGTCAGAATCCAGATTTCATGTCAAATTTAGAGAATACAATAACATCTTCAAGCTTGTTGATTAAGTCCATTTTGTTTGGTATATGATATCTTATCCATTTCAAAATATTATTAATGAGCTTATAATTAATTACTAAATGAGGAACTCCTCGTTCAATTTTACTAGCCTTTTGGACATGAAAGACCGAGCAAGACCAATGAGATTTGCTCTTTCTAATAATATTTTTATTGAGAAGTTCTGTAATTTCCTTTTTACAAAATTCAAGCATTTTATGATTCATCTGAATTGGTCGTGCCTTTGTTGGTATATTGTTTTCATAAAATCTCTTAATGTAAGGCAGACTGGCAGTATGGTGCTTTTTGTGACAAAAAATATTGGGAATGTCAGCACATAATTCTTAACAATTTTTTTGTTCAAAGATTTTAATTTATTTTTGAAGAGCAAGATTTTGAAGATGTTCTTTAATTCTTTTAAATTTTATTTCATCTTATAGAAAATATAATTATTTTTCTTTACGAGAAATAAAATTCACAGTTTTATAAACACAATGTTGTTTTAAGTTTTTAATTTCTCATTCTGAGAGAAAGAAAGAAATTTAAATTTGACACCTTTTTCCATGGGATAAAAAAGTATCCCATCATGCTCAGTTGTAAAATGATACATTAGAGAAATGAATGGTAAACCCAAATTAATTTTATCTATCATATTTTTTACTAAGACAAATGATATTCTAAAGCATACATTATCTTGGTAAATAAGAAATTTAAGGACTTCATAACTGATAAGCATTCTAGTACCATTTGTAGAGAACAAAGATTCCTTTGTCTTCTTGAAATACTTGGTAGAAAATAATCCTTCCTGCATACAATACAAATCAGGTCCTGAATCAATAAGAGCCATTGAAGTGAAACCAAAATCTTGGATTATTATTCTTACCATTATGTGTCATTTTTAATTTTATGTGATTAATGATTTGAAGGAAGTTATCATCATCTTGATTGTTGACAACAAGTTTTTCAATCTCATTATCAGTAGGTTCTCCTAGTTCACTAGATTCATGATTTTTAATTGAATTCTCTATTTTTAAAAGATTTAATTCTTTTGTTATCTCTGTAATTGAATCTTTTAATTCTTTTATTTCATTTTTAATCTTTTTATTTATTTTTGAAGTTCCTAAAGAGTAACTTCTTTTTATTTTCTTTAATTTTATTGAATTTTCAACGGTTTGTGAAAGACTTATAGTATTATTATTATTAGACTTAGTATTTTCTTTCTTTTGAATTACCTTCCTAAGTCTTTCAAGGTATTCTTATTTTAATTCAGGATTTTTAATTTTACTAATTAAATCTAACAAAAGATTGTATTCTTCTTCATTTTTATTTAAAACATTAATAATTTTCTGAAATAGCTATCTTTACATCCTACAGAGATGTTTGGAGAATCACTGTCAAAGCTTGACGAGTGTAATTGTTCAGATTCAGAGGATTCAAATTCTTCTAAATCTTCATTACTACTTTCATAGTAATCTATGTATTCTATAAATCTACAAAATTCTTGTTTTTTTCGTTAGAGATTTTTAATTGATTAATTTTATTTTTACTTGGCAAGTGTTGGAAAAATTATCATTTTGGTTACATTTAAAACACTAAATTTACTTTATCAACAATTTTTTTGTTGAATTTTCTTCTTGAATAATTTTTATTCTTAGAAACGTATTTGTCAAAATTTTTATTTTTGTTTTTGTGAATGTTTCCTATAAGGCTTGTAAATTCTTTTAGGATTAAGTTGAGAATTTTTCCTCTTCTTTTAGGAAGGAGCAATAGTAGGTAATCCATGTTACTCAGAGAAATTGCCTAATTTGTATTTGGCACTTTTCTTTTTCTTTGTAATTTGTTTATTAATTTTCATGTCTAGGCACATTCTTAGACCTTTTTTTTGTATTGTAGTGATAATTGTACCGTATGTGAGATTATTATATTCTATATTTCCTAGGTCATAACTAATGACTGTTTTAATTTTTTTGGGCAAATAAATTTGGTAAGCCATTTATGAATTTTTCCTTAAAAAAGGGTTGATTGCTGTCATCCCTAGACATTATTCTAGAAAAAAAATACATCTTTGTAACTAGTCAAAGTCACTTAGCGTAGAACACCTAAGATTGGTTATTTGGTCATTGATACGTGAAGTAACATTTCTTGACATTTCAACGAAATGTTCAATTATTGTTTAGAAGAGTGTATTAATGGCATCATGCATTATTTCCTAATCCTCTCCAAGAATTGGTGTTTCTTCAACATCAATCTTTATTGCCGTCAGGATGATATTTTTTTTATTCTTCAGTGAGATAGCTTTTCCCACCAGGAATGAAACATTCATGTGAATCCTATGATTAAAAGCTTTATTACCTCATTATGAGATAAATTATGTGTGGTGATGTAACTGTTGGTTACTATAGCTATGTGCTGTAATTTATTGAGGATTTTCTTTTGTGAAAGACCATCAATATTCCATTCATATAATTTTTTTGAAATGACAAAAAATTGTTAAACTAAAGAAGATTCAGTATTTTGAATATCTAAAGGAATATGCTTTTTATGCATCTTCCTTTTCAGTTTATTAATTTATGAAATTTAAATTTTTCTTCAATATTATGAATGGTTGAAGATTCATGTATTATGGATGATTCATAGGTGGAATCTGACCTATGACTTTCAGAATCAAAATTACTTTCTTGGTTAATTACATTAACAGAAGAAGATGACTCAACAAAATTATTCTTCAATTCTTGAAGCATTTTATCAATATTTTTATTGAGGGGAACAATATTTAGAGAAGTTTTATCTAAATTATTTATTAAAGGAGTTTCTTTCAGAGATTCATTAGATTTGGGTTCGTGATGATCATCAACCTTATTCTCAATTCTATCTAATTATTTTTCTATTGTCATTAAACTTTGATTAGTGTAATTAAGTTGTTCAACAATTTTTTTATTGAGTTCTTCTTCCTTTGAAATCTTAAAAGAAGAAGTAGTGATTAAAGAATTTTTATGATTAATCATAATTTTTTCAAGTGGGATGGCTAGTTGTCACCCAATTGGATCTTCCTTGACCCATTTGATCTTAAAAATAAATTTAAATTCTTTTCATAGATATCCTCGATATAATCAAGAAAAAATATATCAACTCTAAATTCTTGCATGAATGTCTTCCATTCAACAATGATATATTTTCTTTGATCCATATTGTATCTCTTTCTAAAACTATTACGTCTATTGAGATTGGATGGGTTGTTCACGTGTTGGGTAAACCCTCCCAATCATGCTTGTATTCTTGGTTCAAGGTACCTAAATTCAGAACTAAAAATTGGTGATTGACAGGAGGTAAGGCTCTTTGAAAATTAGAGGTAGGTTGTGATTCAGATTCGCTAGATTGTTCAGTCTTATTATCAATAATTGGTTGACTGATTTGAGAATTTGTGGTTATGTCTTTAAGTCTTAAATTTTTAATTTTTAAAATTTTTAATTCTTTTTTTAATTGTTGGATTCTAAGATCTTGATAATTATTAACGGTGGATTCAGAAAAGGAATTCCTAGGAGTGCTAGAGTGGCTAAACTCCATAATTTGAGGATTATAACTGGTAGATTGGAAATTAATTTTAACAGTGTCATCCATGTAGTGCTGAGTGTAATCAACATCTTCAATTGGTCTTTGAATTGGAGTGGGTTGGATTTCATTTGTTAAAAGTCAATCTGTAGGTAAAGTAATATCAGACCACCTAATTGTTTTAAAGATTTTAATATTAGCATTAGTTTGATTAGATTGAATCAATAGGGTTTGATTTTTTAGACTCATATTGATGGCTTGAAAATTCATATTAGTTTTGAAAACGTTGTAATTTATTCTAAAAATCAAAGCTAGGGGCTGAACATCTTCAAGGATTTGGTAACCACTATTTTTGTTATTCAAAGTTAAAGATTTAAGAATATGGGGGTCTGTGAAACTAATAGACAAATTTGAAAAACAATCAAAATAGATTGCACCATTACAAAGTGAAGATTCAATTAATCCTAAAATATTATCATTAAAATTTGTGAATATTGCATATCGCAAGGCTAACAAGACAGAGTTCTTTAGGCCTCTCCTTGTGAGTAGTTTAACTCCAATCTAGACTAAACCAAATTGAAGAAAATTATATCCTTCTTCAACGTGATGTTTGATTGTATTAGGAGAAAATAATTGATAAGTTTCAAGCTCTTTGCCAAGAGCATATATTTTTTCAATTGTTTTGACTGATGCTGAGGCTTGAAGAAAGTAACAGACCATATTGATTTATAAATTTCTTTATTAAGAATTCATACCCTATGATCTACTTAATCATCTGCTAAGTATTCAAAATATACTTCATTAATTATGTCTGGTATTGTGTTTATTGTAGACCTATGGCTACCAGTAGAATTACTTATAAATAATCTACTCATTGCTGAAATTAACTAAATTATTCTCATGATTAAAAATTTCATCATGTATTTTGATTTTCAAACATACTATGACTTCTACAACCTCGTATGAAGTCACTCTTCTTCTCTTTGCCTTTACAACTACCTTACCCTCAAGATTTACGTATCTAAAAGATCTTATTAGGGTGTCTGAAGTAAACTAAATAAAAACTGATATGTCAGATTCATAAATTAGTAAATCAAAGATTACAGAGAAATAATCAAGCATAAAAATAACCAGCCACTTGGACGGAGAGTTAGATTAAATAAAAATAATTATTCAAGTAAGCAAGTAAATAATAATAGAATTAATATCCAGCCACTTGGGCGGTGAAGAACAATAATTAAGCAGGTATTAAATAGTAAAATACCCTACCAGGTTTGGCTCTGATACCAAAAGAGGTGGAATTGTGTATAATTTGTATAGTTAAAGGCAAGGTATTATAAGCAAGAACTCACAATGATTTTATTGATTGAAAATAAACTTAGAGGTATTGAAAAATTATTTTACAACAATTAATTAGTGCTCTCTCTCACTAATTAACATTGAGAGTTAGATTAATCAGGTATTAAACAAGCATTAAACAACCACTTGGGCGGAAAGTGGGAAAATCATGAGTGGGAAAAATCACTATTTTGATGTAGGAAAATCATGTGCCAAGCAACAATATAGTTAAAATAATTATATTATTTTTTATTTGAAAGAATTTTAAGATCTTAAGGATGGACTTTCCAATCCTCTAGGTTTTTATTGTTATTTACTTGCTTACTTGAATAATTATTTTTATTTAGTTTGACTCTCCGCCCAAGTGGCTGGTAAATTTTATGCTTGACTATTTCTCTGTAAGTTTATTTTCCTTCAATAAAATTATTAACAATATCCAGCCACTTGAACGGTGAAAAACAATAATTAAGCAAGTATTAGACATTAAGATACCCTATCAGGTTTGGCTATGATACCAAAAGGCAGATTTGCTTATAATTTACGTATTTAAAGATAGAGTATTATAAGCAACAATTCACAATGATTTTATTAAAGGAAAATAAACTTACAGATATTGAAAAATTATTTTACAAAAATTAATTAGTGCTTCTGCTCACTAATTAACGTTGAGGAAGAAGAAGAAAGATTACAAAAGAGGAGGATAAGAATGCTTTATTTAAACAAGTTTCTCTCAAAATCGTTAAGAGTGAAAACAAGTTCTGAGAAACAAATGGAAGAGGGCAACCTGTTTATAGGCAAGGAAAGTAGTGTTCACTAGGAACTCATCACTTATATGCCCTATTCTTTTCTACTAAAATAAAAATATTTTACATTATAACTTTTGACTAAGAATAGTAAAAATGACAAATAGTTACCTAATTATTTGACAACTAGTACAATAATTACAGAAGAAGACAAAATAAAAAAGATTCCTTGATAATTATAATCTTGGACTTTACATCTTCATTATTGCTTTAGTCATGATTGTTGTCTTGAAAAGTCATTGTGACTATTCCTGTATATTGGAGTCATTGTTGCCATTCCTTGATAATTGCTATCTCAGATTCTAGTGTTTCGATTATTGATTGTTGGTAGAAGCCATAACTGTTCATTTTGATAATTATCATGACTGTTGCATTATGTTGGAGAGTCATCATGATATATTTTTTCAGATTACTTGATTATTCTGACATTTGCATTTTTCCCGAGCAAATTATTTTTATTTACTCATCATCACTGAGATTGATGTCATCAAATGGGTCCTAAGAGTCTTGATATGCGTCATAGGCCCATTGTTGTAGGACGTGATCCTTTAGTTTATTTTGATCCTTCAATTGCTAAGAGGTAGCCTTTCTGGATAATTGAGCTTTTTGAATTATTGGTTCAATTGAGTGACTTGACTCTACAAATGATTCAGAGTCAAAATTGCTATTGTCTTCCAAAAGGAGAAGCATTTTTTTGGATTAACTCCTGCTTCAGTTTGGATTTAGGCTTTGTGACTTTTGATTTTCCATTTGAAGAGGGTTTAGATTCTTTGGATAAGTTTGAATTGGATGATTTAGTTTGTGGATTGTGGGCTTCTTAAATTTTTATGGAGCCCGAGTAAAAAGGATTTGCCAACTTTAATTGAGGGTGGATATTTGCAAATTCATGGTTAATGGAGGCAATGATTATTTGGGTATTGAACTTTTTCCACAATTTAACATAATATTATTTGGTGATGATTTCATTTCCAACTAAGTATTGCCATTTCAAGATCCGTGGTTTTTTGTATTTTTTTGAAAAGCAGAGTAATTGGGAAAAATAAACCTCAATTGATGAGGGTTTGTAAATTTTTAGAAATAAATTAAAACCTTGTTGAAAATCGATTGGAAATAATTCTAAGATAGAGTCGTGAATGGACCACCATTTTAAGAACCAATTTGGAAAACTAATTTTGAAACTTTTATCAAAATTTAAAAATCACGAGTGGAGAGAATCACTATTTTGTTGTAGGAAAATCATGTGTCAAGCATCAATATAGTCAAAATAATTATATTATTTTTTATTCAAAAGAATTTTGAGACTTGAAGGATGGGCTTTCCAATCCTCTATGGTTACGAATTTGAGAATATAGAAGGAATGATAGAGGATCATTCATTTAGAATTTTTTATTGGGCAAATATTAATGGATTTTACCTCTAAAAGAATATCTCTACAGAAACTGACTTTTGTCCTTGTCACCAGAGACAAAGTGGAAATCTAGAAGAAAATGGGCTTTTGCTATTTCAGCAGGATATTTCAAATGAGAAAATGAAGGTTCAATATGAAAGAGATTTTTACTGGGAATTTTTCTCAAATAAGAGAATGATTTTTTGTATTTTGTAATTGGTTGATTGACTAATTATGCATTAAAATGTTGAGTAATTAAGAATATGTCAAATTGGTTAACTAGGACTAATTGGTAAATCGGTCTAATGGACCTAAATATTGTTAATTGGGCTTGGTTAGGAGTAGAAGACTCCTTTTTAATTTGGGCCTTTAAGTGCCAATTTTAGAGTCGGAGACTCTTCTATAATCGAACCATTCATCATCCTCATATGATTTCTGAAAGTGATACTGATTCTTTTCGTTAAGAACTCCACATGATGCCTATGGCCTTTTTGAAATCTGTCAGACATGATAAAGAAAGTTCATTTTAGTATAAAAATTCTTTGACTATTTTGTCTGAAAATTCAATTTTAAAAATTGCTTGTCACAAGAGGTTCACGTTAAAATTTTTTTGTCATCATAACAAAATTTATTATCTTTGTGAAAACTTATTTTTTCACCTTTCTCATACCCTTGAATTACTACTGCATTGAAGTCATGTTTCAACCCAGATTCTTCCAAAATTTTATCTAATTTATCAATCCATTCATTTCTTGGATATTTAAATCGATTATGACCATAATTAATGAATGTGAATTTTGAGCAAAAAGCGGCTGCCCTACCATTAAACTTCTTGATTTTAAAAGAATTTTGGTTGAGTATTCTAGGTTTTACCTTTCTGTATTCTAGTAGGTCAGGATTCTCAAATTCCTCAATGAAAGAATTTTGAAATGATTTCCTGCATAAATTCATAAGAAATGAAGTCATGAATTGAATTATTAATGTCTTGAATAAATTCAATATTGAAATCAAAATTGCTAAAAATAGACTGTTACCTGGTAAAATTTTGTTTGAAAGCAATATTAAAATATGTTTTGCAGATTTGCAATCCATTTAAAAAAATGATTTAATAGATTATCTTGAAATTTATTATTAAATTGTATGATTCGATTAATTGCTTTAATAATGAAATGACAGATCTCAAATCCTGGAAATCTAATCTTAGGTTGAAACAATTTGATTTTCTTGTAAAGATAACTAAACTATATTATTTTATTATCTTGGCAAAAATTCAAGATATTTCCAGCTTTGATAAATAGATTTAGAGAAAGTAAGAAAAACATTAATGTGAACAATTGAGAAATCAATATATTGGTTGAAAATTATATTCAGGAATTCACTGAGAGCATTTTTAAGTCTAAAATGCATTACATTCCATTTGTAATGACTGAATGGAGTTACAAATATAGTTTTATATTTGTCATTCTCATTTATTTGAATTTGCCAAAATCCAGATTTCGTCAGCACATAGTTCTTTACAAATTTGTTGTTTATTTTGTTTTTAAAGAGCATGATTTTGAAGTTGTTATTCAATTATTTTAAATTTTTTCATCTTGTAGAAAACATAATTGTTTTTCTTTATAAAAAATAAATTCACAATTTTATAAAATATAATTTTGTTTTAAAGTTTTAGTTTCTCATTGTGAGAAAAAGAAAGAAATTTGAATTTGAAAGGTTTATCCGTGAGATAAGTAATTATCCCATCATGCTCAGTTGTAAAAGGATACAACAAAGAAATAAATGGTAAACCTAAAATAGTTTTGTCCATCATATTTTTTACTAAGACAAATGATGTATTAAAACATACATTTTCTTGGTAAATATGAACTTTGGAGATTTTATAATTGATATAATGAGTACCATTGGCAGAAGGGAAATATTCTTTAGTCTTCTTGAAGTATTTGGTAGGAACGAATCCTTCCTACATACAATTCAAATCAGCTCATGAATCAATAAGAGCCATTGAATTGAAATCAAAATCTTGGATTATTATTCTGACCGTTATGTGCCATTTTTCAATTTTGATGTGATTAAAGATTTGAATGAAGTTATCATCATCTTGAAAATTCTCTATTTTTAAAAAGTTTAATTCTTTTGTTATTTCTGGGTTTAAATATTTTTATTCATTTGTTTAAATTTTAATATTTTTTATTTCTGTTTGAAGTTTTTGTAAAGTAACTTCTCTTTCCTTTTCTTTAACTTTGTTGATTTTTTCAAGAGTTCGTGAAAGACTAGCAGTATTATTATCAGACTTAGTATTTGATTTCTTTTGAATTACATTGCTAAGTTTTTCAAAGTATTCTTGTTTTAAATCAAGATTTTTAATTTTACTAATTAAATATAACAAACGATTTTCTTGTTCTTTATTTTTATTTAAACATTAATAATTTTCTAAAAACAGCTATCCTTACATCTTGTAGATATGTTTGGATAATTACTGTTAGAGCTTGAAGAGTTTAATTCTTCAAATTCTGAGGATTCAAATTTTTGTAAATCTTCATTATCACTTTCATAGATTATATAATTCTAAACAATTCTTGTTTTTTTTTCGTCAGTGATTTTTAATGATTAATTTTATTTTTTACTTGGTAAGTGTTTGAAAAATGACCATTCTGACCACATTTTAAACACTTAATTTTACTTTTACCAACAAATTACTTATTGAATTTTCTTCTTGAATAATTTTTATTATTAGAAAATATTTGTCAAAATAAAATTTGTGGAATTTTTTCCTATAAGGTTCGTAACTTCTTTTAGGATTAATATGTGATTTTTTCCTATTTTTTTGGGAAGGAGCAATAGCAAGTAATCCATATTGCTCACACAAATTGTCTAATTCATATATGACAATTTTCTTTTCCTTTTTAATTTGTTTATTAATTTTCATGTCTATACACATTCTTAGACCTTCTTTTTGTATTGTAGTGATAATTGTACCGTAGGTGAGACGATTATAGTCTATATTTCCTAGGTCATCACTAAGGACTATTCTAATTTTATGGGCAAACAAATTTATTAAGCCATTTATGAATTTTTCCTTCCAAAAATGTTGATTACTGTCATCCCTGGATAAAAATATATTTTTATACCTGTCAAAGTCACTTAGGATATGACACCTATGATTAGTTAATTGGTCATGGATACGCGAAGTAACATTACTTGGCGTTCCAATGAAATGTTCAATTATTATGTAGAAAGGTGTATTAATGGCATCATGCATTATTTCCTGATCCTCTTCAAGAATTAGTGTTCCTTCAACATCAATCTTCACTGTTGTAAGGATGGTATTTTTAGATTCTTCAGTGAGATGCTTTTCCCACAAGGAATGAAGCTTTATTACCTCATTGTGAGGTGAATTGTGTGGGGTGATGTAACTGTTGACTACCATAGCCATGTGCTGTAATTTTTTGAGGACTTCCTGTTTTGAAAGACCATTAATATTCCATTCATATAATTTTACTGAAGAGACAAAAATTGATTAACTAAAGAAAATTTAGCAATTTGAATATCCGAGGAATAGTAGGCCTTTTATGCCACTTCCTTTCTAGTTTATTAATTAGTAAATTTTTAATAGAAGAAGATGACTCAACAAATTTTTGAAGTGATCTCATTTGACCATCTACCCAGATGCACTAGAAACTCTAGCGTCCATGTTTTCCGTAGACAAAGGAAGAAGTTCAACCTATAAAAATTGAAGAAGCGAGATTTTCTTGCTCACTATATGAGCATGGAAGAAGAGCCAGACACAATACCATGGTATTACGACATCAAGTAGTATATAAAGAACGGGGAATATCCATCTAAAGCTTCGAGAATGCTAAATGCACTATTAGAAGATTGTCCATGGGTTTCTTCTTGAACATTGAAATACTCTACAAAAAAACCATGATATGATACTTTTAAGATGTGTTGATACAAGGGAAGCAAATCAAATCATAGAGGAAGTTCACGAAGGAATTTGATGTGTTCATGTTAATGGACACATGATGGCCAAACAAATCTTGAGAGCGGGATATTATTGGTTGACTCTAGAAATTGACTGCATCAAGTACGCCAAGAAATGTCATGAATGTCAAATTTATGCGGACAAAATTCACGTACCCGCATCCCCTTTACATGTCATGACCGCACCTTGGCCTATCTACATGGGGCATGGATGTCATTGGTCCCATCACACCAAAATACTCTAACGGGCATCGTTTCATTTTGGTCTCTATAGATTATTTTACTAAATGGGTGGATGTGAGTTCATATTCAAGTGTAACCAAAAGTGTTGTTGTTAAGTTCATTAAGAATGAAATAATTTCCCGATATGGTCTACTTGAAAAGATCATCACAGATAATGGGACAAATTTAAACAACAAGATGATGAAAGATTATGTGAGCAGTTCAAACTTAAGCATCATAATTCATCTCCTTATCGTCCGAAGATGAATGGTGTAGTGGAAGTAGCCAATAAAACATAAAAATGATCATATAGACGATGACGGAGGTTTATAAAGATTGGCATGAGATGCTCCATTTCGCTCTACATGGATACCACACATCAGTCCGAACATCAACTGGGGAAAAGTTGTTCTCTTTGATATATGGCATGGAAGCGGTCCTTCCAATCAAGATGGAAATCCTCTCCCTCAAAGTCTTAATGGAGGCAAAATTAGAAGAATCAAAGTGGGTACAAACACGATATGAGCAATTGAATTTCATCGAGAAAAAAAGATTGACTGCAATACGTAGAGGGTAATTATACAAAAAAAATAATGCATGCATATAACAAAAAGTGACGTCCCCGATGTTTTCGAGAAGGAGGTTGGTGTTGAAAAAGATACTCTCGTATCAAAAGGATCACCGTGGGACGTGGACCCCAAATTACGAAGAACCTTTCGTTATTAAGAAGGCATTCTTTGGAGGAGCTCTCATGCTAACAAACATGGATGAAGACGATTTACTGCATATAGTTAATTCTGATGCAGTCAATATGTACTTCGTTTGACCGCTCTAAGTATGGGAAAGGTGAAGTTGGGCAGAAAAAAGGTTTTCAAAGAATTGTCTCGAATACTTGAGAAATTCTTATTCCATAATTTTTTCAAATCCTTGTTTGTAAACATCGTTCATCATCAGAATAAATAACCTCTTTTTAGTTGACAAACATATATACTTTGTCTTCTCGTTATTTGCATTATTCCTTATTCCGCTTAATTCCAAGGCAAATAAAATATCATTAATTACTCTTGAAATAACTCAGAAGCAAAAACTTGGTTAGGTGAAAGCTAATTGATTAAAAAAATGGGAGAGAAGAAAAGAAAAGAACCTGAGAAGGGCAGTCTGAATGCGAAATGAAATCTAAAAAGTCATTACAAAGAAAGTCAGTATGTGCACGACGAAAGCTAAAACACGATTGTAAGAAAAGAAGCAAACTATGGAAAAATTTATTTTGTCTTCTTTATTGACGCGGGGCTGAATACTGAGGCATAAACCAATGAATAAGGATGCATCATTTCTTGAAAGTATGCTCGATACTTAATTGCGAGTCCATGATCCTAGGTCAAGTGATTGTTTTGAAGGATGACGGATATGGCTATGTTAGTCAACTTTTAAAAAAATCATCAAATAATTTTCTTACAAATGTTCACAACCATGCATAACATGCATGCATTCAAAATCACTACTTTGCATATATACTTAAGAATTACAATGCATAGACATGCATCACATTGCTATGTTTTGATACAATTAAAGCGCATGAATCATTTCAGGATATTTGTTTTGAAATCCACACATGACTTTTCAACATTTAGAGCTCGCACTAGTCTAGTTCCGTCTACCATATGAAGCTTGTATAAGTCAGATCAAACATCATTTCATTTTCTTTGGTTAAATCGAACCCGAATTGAATCGAGGTTGAAGTTTGTGTCTATTCAGGTCCATTTTATTTTGAATATCTCTAGTTAAATCAAACATTGATTTGAGTCGAGGTCGAAGCCTGTGTCTATCCAGGTACATTTTCTTTCAAATATCTTGGTTAAATCAAATCTGAATTGAGTCGAGGTCGAAGCATGTGTCTATCCAAGTTCGTTTTCTTTTAAATATCTCTGGTTAAGTTGAACCCCGAATTGAGTCGAGGTCGAAGCCTATGTTTATCCAGGTCCATTTTCTTTCAAATATCTCAGTTAAATCGAATCTGAATTGAGTCAAGGTCGAAGCCTGTGTCTATCCAGGTTTGTTTTCCTTCAATATCTGTGGTTAAATCGAATCTGAACTAAGTCGAGGTCGAAACTTGCGTCTATCCAGGTCTGTTTTCTTTTAAATATCTCGGTTAAATCAAACCCGAATTGAGTCGAGGTCAAAGCCTACGCCTATCTAAGTCCGTTTTCCTTCAATATCTATGGTAAAATCGAACACGAATTGAGTCGCGATCGAAGCCCGTGTCTATCCAGTTCCATTTCACATTTCTATCATTTCATAGAGCCTTAATCAGTCAAGGCATCTATTCCCCTTATCCATGTAGTCTTTTCTCATGCCAATCAAAATACTTATCTACACATTTGTATACCTTCTAAGTTCATAAGCGTGCACAAAGGGGGTAGTTGTAGATATCATATTTTACCCAGTCTAATACTTTAAATATACACAAGTTTTTGCCATATAATAGTCCAAGGACTAAAAAATAAGAAAAATGGTCTAAGGACTAAAAAATAAAAAAGGAGCAAAAGAACTAAAAATAAAAAGTGAAGCCCTAAATTTGCATATAAATAGAGAAGAGGTCATCACATGAGAGGAGGTCATTTTAGGAGAGAGAAAGAGAGATCTTGAGAGAGAAGGAGATGATATCTTTTTAGAGAGAGTGTGTGCGAGAAATAGGAGAGATCTTTCAAGATAGAAATAAAGAGAGTTTACAATTCTATTCACCAATTCATCTTCTCTTTCTTTTTTAAAGTAGTTTAAATTTCTTGCACATTAGCTAACAACATTATCTTGTTCTTTATTCTTCATCCTCTCCTTCATACTCATGTAATGCATAGTCTTTTTTTCCTTTTCCATGTATAAGTG
This sequence comes from Datisca glomerata, assembly GCA_003255025.1. Taxonomy (NCBI): domain Eukaryota; kingdom Viridiplantae; phylum Streptophyta; class Magnoliopsida; order Cucurbitales; family Datiscaceae; genus Datisca; species Datisca glomerata. Next base: position 935,863 of record QANY01010875.1, read on the forward strand.
TTTGTTCCTTATTCTTCATCTTTTAATCTTAATCTTGAGGTTTTTTTTGTGCATTGATGATTTTTAATAAATTTGATAATGAGATATATTTATCATCAACTCAATCAATGAGGATGATGATAAGCCTTTGAGGGGTTATTTTTTAGATACCAAGAATAACTCCAATAATGCTTTGATCTTTAAAAGAATTAAAAAATTAAAAAATACTTTTCAATGGTCTTTGTACCACCCATTAAATATCATTTACTTTGTTTCATTTTATGAGACAAGACATAATGGGACATTCAAATTTCAATTTCTTTAACATTATTTTAAAATATAATTTGGATAGTATTTGATTAAATTTGGTAACCATTTTTCATAATGGGTGTTGTGGGGTACAAATACCTTCCCTACATGCAAATGACTCCTGAACCAACTTTGAATTTTCAGAGACCAAACTATTTGATTTTAAAATGATTGCTGGTGACTCCAAATTTCTTTTCTCCACAAATGATTTTCGAAAATCATGTATTTTGATTTTTGACATTCTATGACTTCTACAACCTCCTATGAAGTCACTCTTCTCTCCTTTACTTTTATAACTACCCTACCCTTGGGATTTACGTATCTAAACGGTCTTATTGAAGTAAACCAAATAGAAACTGATACGTCAGATTCATAGATTAGTAAATCAAAGATTACAAAAAAATAATCAAGTATAAAAATAACCAACCACTTGGATGGAGAGTCAGATTAAATAAAAATAATTATTCAAGTAAGCAAGTAAATAACAATAGCAACAATATCCAGCCAATTGGGCGGTGAAGAACAATAATTAAGCATGTATTAAACAAGTATTAAATAATAAAATACCCTACCACATTTGGCTTTGATACCAAAATAGGTGATATTGCGTATAATTTATTATTTAAAGACAAGGTATTATAAGTAAGAATTTACAATGACTTTATTGAAATAATTTAAATAGCCACTTGGGCGGAGAGTCAGATTATATATATATTAAGAGTAACTGTCATTTGGAGAATAGTTACAATGAAATTTATATATTTGATCCAAAATAGTAAGATAATCACCTCATTGTTGAGCTACATATTATATATATCACCAAGCATTAGTGCAAGTTAGTTACAGTAATAAAGAGAGAATGGTTATTGAATCAGTGGTCCTTAAGCATGCTAAAACTAGCCAATAACAGCCAAGGACTCCTAACTAACTTTTTCCTATAGTGATCAATGCTAACGTGTCTCCTTAAGCTGAATGATGCTGAGGTGAATGTTGAGGTGGCTAGATATGTACGTTGTTGGGCATAGTGCCCTCAAAATATGTGTAGGGACATTTTATTTAAAAATTAATAAAAGTGCATTTTTTATAATAGTATTCTTTGAATAATTAATATAAATATCTGAAAATTTCATATTCATTAATGAGACTATGATATTGTATTAGTATGAGATGATTAAGATCATAGATAATGAATAAAGTAGTCCGCAACATATTAAAGTATGAAATCTTTAATGAGTGGTTGCTAGTACGGTTCGTTAAGCATTTTGAATGCATGTGATCTTGATCTGGATCGCTTATGTGGTAGACATCTTAGTGAATATACTTTATATAATTAGATTATATAAGACAAGATCAATGTGAATTAATATATTTTTATTAACTTACCATTTATCATAAAGATTTAATACACATCAATCAAATGATCATATGTAGATCAGTCTAAATTATGAGCGGTCATGAACTCCTATGCATGTCTACTGGATCTTTTGATTCACGCGTTAAGGTTTATTTGTAAAATAAACTAGTCACTTTTATTTTGGAGATTCAGTGGCATGCATGGCTGGGAACGTGATCATACAAGATTTAGAATCCAAACTTTCCTGATGGATCATATATTGGTTCCATTAAGTGTTAATTCTGGGACTGACTGGTTATCGAGCTCAAATTTATAATACATTTATAAATTGACCGTTTATTAGTGAATTAATGGTACTTAAGGATCAAGAGTTAATTAGAAGGATAAAACGATAATTTTGATCACCTTTAAATTATGAACCAATAATTGGAGGATAAAACTATATGAAGTGATTATATCAATGAACTACATGAGACTACTCTATAAATATATTATGTAACTACTAAGAGTACAATTCCATTTTTATAGTGGAGTAATAATGAAAATAATATGAGATTATTTAATTAAAGAGTTTAATTAATAATTTGATTTATTGAAGCTTAAAGTTATGGGTCCATGATCCCCAAGCTACCTCCGTACTACACAGTATAGGGTGTGGATGTTTCAAGACCTAAGAAAAGGACTAGCTTGCAAAAAGAATTAAGCTTTCGGGGAAAGTATATAATTATGAGATAAATATGTGTTATTAATTAATTAAGAATTATTAATTAAATTAATTATTGCAACTTTTTAGAAATTACAACTAATTAACTATATATCAAGTAGTTATGAATTAATCGCTGATGAGACAGTATTCTTGGTTTATAAAATTAAATAATATTAAATTATTATAAGATAATGATTTGAAGTTAAATTGACTAATCTGTTATTTTTTAATTAACAGATAAATTAGTTGATAGGTGTTACCAGATAAGTTAATTTTAAGTTAACTTATATTTAGATATTTATCTGATTAAATAATAAATTTGAAAAAATTACCACGTGTCATATCAGACTGCCACACGCCAATCACTGATTTTAAATAAGAGATTGGCGTGACACACTGTAGTGTCGCACGACACTATAATGGTGCGTGACACACGACACTATAGTGGTGCGTGACACACTGCAGTGCTGCATGACATTACAGTGGTGCGTGACACACTGCAGTGCCACACGACACTACAACTGTGCGTAGACTGCAATGCCACATTTTTATAATTAATTTATTATTTGAAAACCCTAAACCCAATGAGCCTTGACCTAGAATATAAATAGATAATATTCTATTGGATTCACGAGTAATCAATTGACTAGTCAATCAATTAATCAAAAGCTTTGTGAATTCTCTAATTCTCTCTCAAAGTTCTGTCTCGAAAGTCCTCCGAATCTCTAAATCTCATGTGTTGAATATATCTAGAGATATTAAATTGGCCTTGATTCATTCTACGTGCCCACACACATCATGGTGTGTTTGAGGATTGGTTTGAAAGATCTTGGTATAAATCTCAAAGTCTCTTCATCGTGGAATCAAACATTATCACTAGAAGATAGTGATGACGCGTGATAGACTTCAAGAGGTAAAAATATTCTTTGAATGTTTACTAATTTAATGTGTAGATATATAATGGATTCGTATAGAAAATTTGTGTTTTTACAAAAATGATTTATTTGGAATATGTGGTGTCGCAATTATTTTTTTCTTAATCGATAAATTTTTTTGAAAACTCCCCCCTTGAGCTGCGCCTACGCCGTAATTCTGACAATTGGTATCAGAGCAGTCTTTATATATGTATACATTAAATGTTGTGTGGGTTTACTTGCATTATTCAATATATATGTTGGTACGTATGAATGAATGGATGGTTATGTTTAGGGGTGTAAGTAAAACCAAAAAAACCGCCCAAACCGACTGAACCAAAATAAACTGATTTCGGTTCGGTGGCAATAAAGGAAAATAAGTGCGGTTCAGTTCGGTGGCAGTAGTGAAAAATAAGTGAAAAAAACATATTAGTTTTACCCTAATATGTTCGGTGCGGTTTTTGTGAAAAAAAACGTACCAAAATGAACCGAACCGCATACACACACACACACATATTAGCTTTACCCTAATTTCCCCCTATCTCTATCTCACTGTCACTTTGTCTCTCACACTCACAGACTCAAAAACCCCTAACCCCCATTTGACGACTGGTGAGACTCTCTGCGAAAGGAGAGGTGATTGAAGAGAGGAAGCTCACCGCGAGAGGAGAGGCATTGATGACCTACGAGCTGAGTACCTCCCACTTACCCTTTCAAAACCATATCTCCTCTTATTTCTCATTTTGCCCCGACAGTGAAACCCTTATCTCCTAATCTCCTTCAATTTTTGCATCTTTCTCCATCCTCTATCTTTAAGCTTCTTGGTCATGTTTCGAAGCCTTAGGATTTGAAGCTAGAGATCTGAGGCTATGCAGATCCCAGTTCTTAGGGGTATTTTGACGTTTGACTTTTTTTTTTTTTGTATTTTGACGTTTCCCTTTTCTATTTTTTCTCTAAATTTACATTCTTTTCTTTCTTTTCCTTAAAGTTTCACCTTTGTTATATGTCATCTTATTCATATTCTTTGCTCTGTATTTTAAACATTTTTTCAGAAACACTTTTCTGTATTGGTTTTCGTATTCTTTACTCTCAGCATATTCTTTACTTCGTCATGGCTCAGCATGTATGGGTGTTCAATGGTCGGTCAAGTCATATTTTTGGAGGAAAATAAGATCAGACTGAAAATCATGGTCCTCCTATATGGAGGACCGAACCGACCATAAATCTGGAAAAATATGGACCGACCAAACTGAAATTTAACGGTCGGTTCGAACAGACTCAACGATCTAAATACTTGTTTCTTCAGCACAGTAACTCCAAAGGAGATGTTAAGAATAAATAAATTGACTCGTCATCATATTTACACAAATAACATCTACTTGTTATCCCATAGACTCTCTTTGTCAAGTTGTCTACTACATTAATCATGAAAATATAAAGACTTACTCTAATTGAATATCGGCAAGAGATGATATAACAATAATATAACCACTATTTGTAAGATCTAAGAAAGGACTTTCATCTCAAGAAACTACCAGATGATATCATATTCTTTTATGACTTAATAATAACATGAGTCACAAACATCGTCTTCCCTTCACAAGAAGCTGATTTCAATAATTATAAAGTAGAAGCAATTTAGTATATGTGAACATGATAGAATCTGATATGTTTTCATCAAATATTCATTTGAAGTCACAACTTCAAAAGTTTTTACAAATGCAGGAGAACATTGATTTTGCTCACCTTTGGAAGACACTGCCATAAACAATTAAGTTTCATACACTAAGAAAAGGATCATTACTAAACTAACTAAACAAGTTTAGAAATATCCTCATACTCACTTGCTTTACGCACCCTACCATCATAGATACCCTTCTCAATCTGTACTTTAGCGCAAAACTTATCTATATCCACAACCAACAACCTTGCATTAGATCCACGATATGCTCCATTTACTGTTCTCATGAGGTCGCCAATTTATGGAATCACAGTCTCAAACTCTTCTTGATCAACTCTGAGCACATGCTTGTTATCGAGCATTTCAATCTCCCCAACATATCTATCAATCAATTTCCTTACAAGCCCATTTTTCTTATAGTATCCCTTATCAGCTAAGGCTTTGCTCATGACCTTAACAACAATTCCCTCACATAGCCAGTAATCTTTCTAATTAAGCTTCTCCTTCTTCTTTTCTTCCTCTCTCATCAACTCCTCCAAAGTCGACAAACCACTACCACCCCCATTTTTCGGTGGGGGACAGATCCATGAAGCAAGTAGGAGAACACAAACAGACCAGACCTGTACAAAATCTCGACCTCTTACCTCCTTCGTAGACCAACGAACACGAATAAACCATCATCATTTTAGATCCACGACGCAAGTATAGATCCATGACATAACTGATTTCCTTGAAGCTTAAGTGTAGAACGTGAATTCGTGAAGGATAGAAGAAGGAGAAGGAGGGGTTGCTCGAATCTGAGAAGCTTTGAGAACGTCTCATATCTGAGACGAGGGAGAGAGAGGAGAGATGGAACGTCTCAGATTTGAGGCAAAACTTGAAGGAGAATGTCTCAGATCTCAATGAGAGAGCTTTGAGAGAGCTGCAAGAGAGAGAGAGAGCTTTGAGAGACAGAGCTTCGAGAGACAGGCTTGAGAGAGAGAGATTTATGAGTGAGAAAGATTTACGAGAGAGTGATGGAAAGGGTTTTAGTTGGAGGCGTATAGGACTGTAGAAGTGAGGTAGGGTTCAAAATTATATGTATAAATGAAGACTGAACCGTAATCATCCAGACTGATCAACTTCGGTTCGGTCCGGATCGGATTACACGGTCTAGACGGTTTTTGAACACCCCTATCAGCATGTTCCATAAAGCTATTGGTTTTTGAAAAACATGAGCCACATTCTTGTTCTTTCCTTGGCTCTATATTTTTGATGGGAAAATCATCCATGTATTATTATGTCTGCTTATTTTTATTATGGATTTTGGTCTTGAAATTGAAACTGTTTCTGGCTTCTGTATTATTGACGGCTCGGTCCAATTTTTGCTTCATGTTGGCAGCTCAGTTCGGTTCAGTTTTTAGCTTTTATTCGGTTCAGTTTGATTTCTTTTCGTGAAAAATCCATTTGCAGTTCAGTTTGGAAAAAAACCCCTAAACCACACAGAACAGAACCGCTTACCCCACTAGTTATATTTTTTGAATGTATGGTTAATTATGAATCATTAATTGTTTGGTGACTTTCTGGTTTAGGCTTTTTTTCTTTTTTTCTTTAGATCGTGTGTAAGCCATTTGGGGCATAGAAATAATTGTCATTTTATTTTGAATATTATGTTGTTAAATTTCCGTACGTGAGAAGACGAAGAACACATAAGATGGATGCTAGGAGAAGCGGAGGAGGAGTTATTGTGATGGAACTCCACCACCGATGGCAGCGGCGGGACTGTCCCGCTACCGCCGCATGACAGTAGCGGCATTGGTGGTGGGACTGTCCCATTGCTACCATCAACGACAATCTTTATGATTGCCAGGGTACAGGGTGCAGATGCCCTAATACCGTGTTTCACTATCCCTGTGATGCTTTGTGAAAACCCTAATCATATCTTTTATCTTTTAATTTTAAAATTAATTTAATTTAAAAGGTTAGTTATCAATTTAAATTTTTAAAAAATTAAAACTAATTAATTGATTGGGTTTGACTCAAGTTTGATTAAATTTTTTACTAATCAAATTCAATTATTTAAAAAATGTAATTAATGAGATTATTTAATTAAAAAAATAGTTTTTTAATTAAAAGGGTTTTGATGAAATCTTGAATATTATGAATAAGAGTCTTTTATGGAGAATGAGCATCTTTTGAAATATGTATTCTTGAAGCCCGTTTTGTAATTTGTTTTTTCTATCTTTTCAAAAGTTGTAATTTAGAAATACCCAGTCGTCACTCGGTTCATCATTTATTTATTGTATTTATTTAAATAAATAGTTATTAATTTGATTAGTAACATGACCATGCATTAGTCGAATACATGTCATACATGAAACCCCGCACATTTTACTTTAATCATGTATCACATTTGAAGAAATATGATTTATTAGGATTGTCCTAATGCGTTTATATGAATTGTTTTACGAAATCAATTGCATGTAAATTGAAAATTTTTAATTAGTTAAACTTAGTAATCACACCACTCTATAGGCATGTGTATAGTTAGGCCTTTAGGATTTAAAAGTTTTTTACTAAAGTTAGATGAATGTAATTGACTAATCATTCTAAGTTCACCTAAATTAGTCTTAGACTCTTTGGAAGGTTAAATGAACTTAGACCAATTAGATTGGATTAATAATTAATTTTACATTCATAGGATTATTGTAACTAGTAATTAATTTAGAATTAATTGATTAGTTAATTAGAAACACATTAATTATAAAATAGTGAGTGTGAGAAGGTTGGCATATCAACGTGACATATGTTCTCCATTATTAGTACAACAACGTGAGATATGGTGAGGGCCTCGAGACGACTTTGATTTCGTCCCCATAAGAAAGGTTTCAAAGTGTATCAATATCAAGGTTGACTTCTTATAAAGATAGGACTAAGTGATGTATTTTAGAATTGATTGACCCTAAGGCAACATTTTATAATTAAGTCAAGGATTTTGAAATAATGGGTTACACTCACAACGTTACTATTAAGCTTTAAGTGGATAATTATGACTTGACCAAATAAACCATACCTCATTATTAAAAGAGAAAATATGAGATATTTTAAGTTTTAATTGATAATGATGAGAATGTCCCATATACAATTTAAAATTAATATGACCGACCCAAAAACGACACATTAATTGTTAGATTGTCTTATCGTGGATTAATAATTGTTAAATTTATACGTTTGATATGTGCATTCATGCATCACATTTACATTCTCAATTATACTGAATAATGTATGTTTTATTTTTTTCAGTTATTATTATGTCTACCATGGACAACCCTATTACTTATTTACTTGCATTTGAAAAACTCAATGGTGATAACTTTATAAGATGAAAATCAAATTTGAATTTGATGCTAATATGTGAGAACCTCAAGTTTGTCCTTATTGAAGAATGGACTGAAGAGCCCGCTGCCAATGACCAACAATAAGGCTAAGTGCTACATGCTTGTGAGCATGAATGATGTTTTCAGAACAAAGCATGAAAGCATGGAAACTGCTTTTGAGATTATGGAATCTCTAAGGCGATGTTTGGGCAGCAACTATGAAGCTACTATGAGCTACATGAAAACTAAGATCAAGAAAGATACTTCTGTGCGTGAACAAGTTCTGAACATGATCAATATAATGCATGAGATAGAAGTACATGAGGCTACCATTGATGAGTGAACTCAAGTCAGCATTATACTTGAATCGCTCACACCTTTTTTTCTGCATTCACTACCAACTATGTTATGAACAAGTTGAAATTCAACATGACCCAGTTGTTGAATGTGTTGGAATAATGTCTGTAAAGTAGGGTATAATAACTATTTATGAGTATTTAGTTATTTCTCTGACATTTATGTATTACTGAATTTTATGAATAAATGAAAATTTTCCTTTAATTAAAGTGTATTTATAATTTACTTAAGTCCTGGAACTATTATCAACGTAAGAAGAGTAAAGACAGAGGGATCTTTTAGACAAAATTTTGTGAATTAGTTCAGAATTTATTTGTGGTCTTAGGATCGACTAGGCAATCGAATCTAATTACGACTTTTAGGTTGAACCAAAGGATGCCGGTCTTGAGGCATGGGAGTGGAGAGTCTTACTATTGACCTAGATATGTTATGGAATATGTTGAATAGACCGGTAACAAATTAGTTTAGAGCAAAGTCATTTATCTAGTTCTAAATGTAATGTTACACCTTAAGAGTATTTTCATAATTACCTTAATCTTGAAGTGATACGAAACTTGACCTAGTTACTTGCGATCTTTGATACATCAAATGAGTGAGTTCAAATTGCCGGACAATGTCTGAACTATTGGGATCGTGATTCAACTATGTTGGAGTTGTATGATTTACAGATATGGAATTCATGGTAAGATTGCAATAGCAACAACAAAAATATCACCTTATGCTTTATTGATGGGTGTGTGAATAAATAAACCGAGCCTGATACTCGATGACATGAGTTATTGAATAAGAAATTGTGAACTGTACGAGACACTTCACTAATATGTCTTTCTTATTCACAGTCAATAAATGAGTTAAGAAAATAATAATTAGAGGGGTAAAATGGTAATTTTATATCCAACTCTTGTTACTAATATTCATGAAGGGTAACATCATAAAATATTCTATGGACCATGAAATATGTTTATTTGCACCAACAGAAAATGTAGCGCGCATGAATCGATTGTTGATTCGACATCGGACCTATAGTGAAATCGTATGATATAAAGATAAATTAGTCGAGCATTTGAATCTCATAGCTTTATTGATGTGGGTCCATTTGTCTCAGAAGTAGCTCATAAGGATAGGAATGAGAAATAACATCAGTTGGACTAAAAATATGTTTTGGACCAAGATACATTTCCTGAACTCATAGGTGATGAGTGTCATCACTAAATTAGTGAAGAGCATAATTAATATTCAAATAATTAATTGTTATTTTTTAATTATTAGATAATTAATAAATAAATAAAATTAATTAATTAATTAATATGGATTGATTTAATTTATAAATTGGACACAGTATTAACTCTAAGGGAGATGTAAAAATCACAAAGAGCAGTGTAAAGAGATGGTGAATTTTGGCAATTTACAATATAGGGGCATATGTGTAAATTCTATAGTTATTATATTAGGGATTGCAATAGGATTGCATCCCTAACCTAAGCTTAACCCAATCACTGTGTGTGATTATTCATAGCAAGAAAAATGTTTTCTCTCTCCCCCTCCCTTGTTGTCACCGAAATCATAGTGAGAAAGAAGAATTTTTTTTCTTCCTCAGTTATTTAGAGAGCTCACACTCTATTCTTAATAATATCCTTGTCAAATGTACTTATGAATCCTATGAGTGGTTGTTGGTGTAAAAATCGATTGAAATTCTGCGAATCTCAAGAACAAGGACCACGAGACAATAAATTAGATCCCGCCAATTAGAAATTCTCCATTACAAGAAAATGTAAAAAATTATATATCTCTTCTCGATACATTTATCAAAATAGGTATGATCGTTGTATGGTTGTATATTTAATATGATTAAATATTTGTTTTGAAAAAAAATTATATTCCACCCACGAACCGTTCGTGGTTAATTAATTTTCTTCAATTTTTAAATCTCGATCCAACAATTGGTATCAAAGTCTTGGGTTCTCGATTATACATATTTAGTGGTTAAATGTATGTATGGATGGATATTGTGATATTGTCATATATTTTTGTATGGTAGATTCAAAATATGTTTTATGAATGGATCCCGATTGATTGGTTCAAGGTGTTTATTTTTCAATTTTAGAATTGATGTACACCATCATTGTGGCATAGGATTTGATATAATTTAATTTTTGCAAAAGTTGTATCTTTAAATTTCATGTAAATCCGTCGTCGCAAGAAAAGTCATCATCCACTGTCGCTGTCGCTTAGTGCCGCACACCGCTCGCCGCCGTAGGTTTCCTAATTATGGTTTAGGAAACTTGAAGTTTTGGAAACTTCTGACTTTAGGAAACCTTGGAGTTTAGGAAACCTTAGGGTTTTGGAAACCCTAGTGTGCAGAAGACCATGTTAGGCCTTGGGCTGGCGTGGACCACTAAGCCTATTTAGCTGTTAGACTGAGCAAAAGTTGTTTGACCCAAATAATACGTAGGGATTCCAAGCCCAATCCAGTCCCTAAAAATTATTTGTATTCAATTCGGTAATTTTTCAACACTAATTTTAGAATTTATTTTATTAATTATTTTTAAAAATAAATCAATTGATTAATTTACTTGGTAATTTATTTATCAAAGTAAAAATTGTTGAAAATTTAAGTTTCAAATTAAAATTTGAATTTTGAGAATGAGACTGAACCCTAGTATTTATATTATTTTAGTTTATTTATTATTCTTTTTGTTAGTTGTAATTAGAAATGAGCCATAGAGTGATTAATTTTGAATGTATGATTTATTATTAATCTCGAATCATCATATAACATGCCATATAGTACTAGGGATATGCCAATATCAAAATGCCATATAATATGCACATATTATTATAGTTTAAATTTATAATGAGTTATAATTTAAAATACAATGCGAATTTTATAAAAGTTATCATTTTTAAATTGTGATTTAAATTTATAGAAGTTTATAATTTTTAAAACTTGTTTCTTCAAAATTATAAAGAGTTCTATTTTTTGAAAAAGCAAAGAAACTTTCATTTTTGCAAAAATTAAGTGAGAGAGTCGTTTACGTTGAAACGTTCCTAAGGTCCCCAACGAAAATTGGTTATGGCACGAGGAATGATTTAGAGACGCCCTAGCGGTCCTCTCTTTAGTGGGAGAAACTTGAGAATCGTTTCATTTTGAGTCATCAAGTTGCTTGAGAAGCTAAAGCTTGTAAATGAAGTGGTGAGGTAGGACCATTCCTAGATTGACCGTTAGTTCATAGCAACCTTTAAAGCCGAAGCACATTGGAATCTCTCATAGGAGCTAGTCAATGGGGCCAAGGTGACAAAATCATTGGTGATTGGTTAAGCTAGATGTTGTGACATCTTCAGAAGCGTTAAACAAACGAAGAGAGTCTCGATGTGATAGGAGGTAACTTAGGCGTTGTCCTTAGATGAGACAAGCTATCGTTGTTGATCGTAATATCATGGAATAAATATTTTTTATTAGATTTTTACTATTTAAGTATTTGCATCATGCATCACACTTTCCTAAATAATTAAGTAATTATTTACACCGCTTTATTTATTCTTTTCAGTAATCATGTCAATATCCATATTCTCAATGATCTTAAATGCGAACAAACTTACTGGTGAAAATTACATGGATTGGAAACGTAATCTTGATATCGTATTAATGGTAGAAAAGCACAAGTTCGTGCTCACCACCCCTTGTCCCTTTGAGCCTATTGCTAAACCGACTCAAGAGGAAAATGATGATTATGCTTCTTGGCTGCATTCTGATGAAATTGCCAGGTGTAACATCTTGGTATTTGTTAGCAATGTGTTACAATAACATCATCAAAATATGGAAACTGTCGCTGATATGATGTTGAACATCACCCAAATATTTGGGGATCAGGGTCATCAAGCCAAACAGGTTGCTGTGCGAAACTTCATGAACTACCAGATGAAACCTGTAACTCTTTCCAGAGAACACATGATGTTGATCATAAGTTATCTAAATGAGATGAAAATCATGGATGCTGAGACTCAAGTTGATATGGTACTTGAGACCTTACTAGACACTTTTGAGAACTTCAAACTTAATTATTCGATAAATAAGTTGGGGTACTAGTTTTCAGAGCTTATGAAGGAGTTACAAGCTGCTGAGACCCTATTTCTAAAAGGCAAGAGAAAGATTGGAGAGGAAAACTTTACTGAAAGTAAGCCTTCCACCTTTGCGCCAAAAGGAAACACAAGAGAGGTCTGAAGAAAGCTAAGAAATGGAACTCGAAAGCTGTGAAAGGTAAGGGCACTACAAAAGTGGACAAGTCAAAAGACAAATGTCATGATTATGGAGCCGTTGGCCATTGGAAACACAACTAATCAGATTTAAAGGAGTTTAAATCCAAAGAGGTTCAGGAAAATCAGAAGGCTTGATGAGAGCGAGTTCAGCTTTCGTTAGGGGAATGAAGCACTAGTGTTGGCTGTATCAGTTGGAACCATTAAATTGTCATTTGAAAAGAGTTTTTTGGTTTTATGAGATATTTATTATATCTCGGTTTTGGGGGGGGGGTTGATTTTATAGCTAGTTTAATTGAGCAATGATTCACTATGAATTTTGTTGATAAAGATATTAGTATTTTTAGAAATGATTGCTTAATTACTACTGCACGGTTGATAAATAACTTAATCTATGTAAAACCAAAAGTTCCAATGATATGTGACACTAAAGTAAATATTGATTTATAAAGGGCTGGTAAAAGACTAAAGACTGACTCAATCGATCTAACCTACTTGTCGTATTTACGTCTTGGTCACATTAACCTAGACAGGATTAAAAGACTTGCAAATGATGGTCCAGTGTAAACTTTAAGTGTGGGATCACTACCCACATACAAATCCAGCCTAGAAGGAAAAATGACCAAGAGACCATTTTCAATAAAGGGTGAAAGAACCAATCAATGCCTCGAACTCGTACATAGTGATGTATGTGGGTCATTGAATATCCAAACATGAGAAGGTTATGAATATTTTGTAACCTTCACAGATGACTACTTGCGTTTTGGACATGTTTAGAAAAGTTTGAAACCTTTGAAAAGTTCAAAGAGTACAAGACTATGGTTGAGAAACAATTAGAGAAACAAATCAAAACACTACGATTCGATAGTAGTAGAGAGTACTTGCTAGGAGAGTTCAAAGACTTTCTTAAGGAAGAGTGTATTCTTTCTCAACTTACATCATCTGGCACTCCATAATAGAATGGTGTGTTAGAGAGAAGGAATCCAACTTTGATGGATATGGTTAGACCCATGATGAGTTACTCATTCTTCCCAGATTCATTCTAGGAATATGCCTTGAAAATAATGACATATATTCTGAACCAAGTTTCGTCAAACACGGTGCCTAGTACATCATATGAAAGATGGAGTGGACGAAAGTGGTCCATAAGCCATCTTAGGATATGGGGATGCTCGATACACATTCTGAGACCAAAGACAGGCAAGTTAGCAAGTCGATCAAAATTATTCATGTTTGTAAGATATCCTGAGGGAACGAAGGGATACGCCTTTTATAGTCCAACCGACAAGAAAACATTCGTGAGCACGAATGTAAATTTTCTTGAAGATGACTATATAATAAGTGTGAACTTGAGAAGCACACTTGTGCTAGAGAAATTATTTAGTAGGAGGGCACCGACTCCCTAATCCGGAATTATTCCGATTTAATAATAGAAGAACCATAGCAGGAGCCAAAGCCTATGGAGCCTCGACGTAGTGATAGGGTCGTGAGACAACCTGACAAGTATATGTCTTATGGAGATACCTTAACAGAAGTCTCAGATAAAGATCATGATGAATATATTTCCTACTCACAGATCATGGCTGGTCCTGAAGCAAACTTATGGCAAGAAGCTATGAACATGGAGATACAATCGATGTACTCAAACAACGTCTGGAAATTTGTAGATCCTCCTGAAGGGGTAAAACCTGTAAGGTGTAAATGGATTGATAAGAAAAAGAGAGGTCCAGATGGAAATGTGGAGACATTCAAAGCTAGGCTAGTAGCCAAGGGTTACACCCAAAAGGAAGGTATTGACTACGAGGATACCTTCTCGCTGGTGGACATGCTTAAGTCCGTCTGAATCCTCCTGTCAATTAATGCTGTCCTCGATTATAAAATCTGACAGATAAATGTGAAGACTGCATTTCTGAATGACAATCTTGAAGAGCACATTTATATGGCTCAACTAGATGGTTTCATGGAGAAAGTCCAAGAGGGTAAGTTTTACGAACTGCTGAAGTCCATTTATGGACTTAAGCAAGCATCCTGATCGTGGAATATCAGATTCGAAGAAACTATCAAGAACTTTGGTTTTGGAGAGCTAGTGGACGAACCCTGGTGTATAAGCTGATACATGAAAGGAAGAGGGTTTTCTAGTCTTATACGTGGATATTCTACTCATTGGAAATGATGTAGGAAAATTTTTCAATGTCAAGATTTGATTTGTAAAGTAATTTGATATGAAGGATCTTGGAGAAGTTATCTTTGTCTTAGGTATTCAGATCTTTCGAGATTGGAAGAACAAACAATTAACAATATCTCAAACATCATGTATTGATAAAGTGATGGATCATTTTAGTATGCAAGACTCCAATAAGGTTGTTCAGCGTGGAGATGTTGTAGTAAAACACATATCGACGATTAACAACCGAACAAATCCATTCACAAATAATTTTAGTAAAGTCTTTGATTGTCATCTAGAGGGCATGATGATACAAGATTATACAAGCTTACGTTAGTCCAAGTGCGAGTTTGTTGGAATTGTGTCTATAAAGTTGGGTGTAATGACTATTTATGAGTATTTAGTTATTTTTCTAACATTTACGTATTACTGAATTTTATGAATAAATGAAAGTTTTCCTTTAATTAAAGTGTGTTTATACTTTACTTAAGTCCTAGAACTATTATCAACGTAAGAAGAGTAAAGATATAGGGGTCTTCCAGAAAAACTCTTATGAAATAGTTTAGAATATTATTCGCAGTCTTAAGATCGACTGGGCTATGACTGTTAGGTTGAACCAAAGGATGCATGTCTTGGGGCATGAGAGTGGAGACTCTAACGGTTAACCTAGTGTTATGGAACATGTTGAATAAACTAGTAACAAATTAGTTTAGAGCAAAGCCTTTTATCTAGCTCTGAATCCAATTGTTACACCTTAAGGGTATTTTCATAATTACCTTAATCTTGAGGTGGATACGAAACTTACCCTAGTTGCTTATGATCTTTGATATGTCAAATGAGTGAATTCGAATTATCGGACAACACCTGGGTTGTTAGGATCGTGATTCAATTATGTTGGAGTTGTGTGAGATTCACTGATATGGTTCGTGGTAAGATTGCAATAGCAATAATATCACCTTATGCTTTATTGATGGGTGTGTAAGTAAATAAATCAGGCCTAGTACTCGATGAGATGAGTCATTGAATAAGAAATAGTGAACTGTATGAGACAATTCATTGACATGTCTTTCTTATTCACAGTCAATAAATAAGTTAAGAAAATATTAACTAGATGGGTAAAATGGTAATTTTATATCCAGCACCTGTTATTGATATTCATGAAGGGTAAAATCATAAAATATTATGTAGACCGTGAAATAAATATGTTTATTTGCATCAACAAAAAATGTATCGCGCATAAATCGAGAGTTGATTTGGTATCAGACCTATAGTGGAGTCATATGATGTCGGGATTAAAATGTCAAAAATTTATGGAGATAAATTAGTCGGGTATTTGAATCTCATAGATTTATTCATGTGGACTCATTCAGTTTCAAGAGTATCTCAGAAGGACAAGAATGAGAAACAACATCAGTTGGACCAAAAATATGTTTTAGACCAAGATACACTTTCTGAACTCATATGTGATGGGTGTCATCATTAAATTAGTGAAAAGTAGAATTAATGTTCAAATTAATTAACTTGTTATTTTCTAATTATTAATTAATTAATTGATAGGGTTCAATTTTATTTATCAATTTAGATTCAAGAATTTGGACACAGTATTGGCTCTAAGGGAGATGTAAAAATCGCAGAGAGCAGTGCAGGGAGATGGTGAAATTCAGCAATTTACAATATATGGGTATATGTGTAAATTCTGTAATTATTATATAAGGGACCGTAATAGGATTACATCCTTAACCTAAGCTTAACCTAATCACAGTGTGTGATTATTCAAAGCAAGAAAATGGTTTTCTCTCTCCCACTCCCTTGTTGCCGCTGAAATCATAGTGAGGAAGAAGGAAATTGTTTTTTCTTCCTTAGTTGTTTAGAGAGCTCACACTCTATTCTTGATAATATACTTAGGAGATATACTTCTGAATCCTACGATGGGTTATTGGTATGAAGATCGATTGAAGTTCTTCGATTCTCAAGAACAAGGAACGCGAGACAACAAATTGGATCTCGCCAATTCATAAATTCTCCATTACAAGAAAATGTAAAAATTATTTCTATCTCTTCTCGATATATTTATCTAAATATGTATTATCGTTGTATGGTTATATTTAATATGATTAAATATTTGTTTTGAAAAAAAAAAATATTTTTCCCACGAATCGTTCGTGATTCATTAATTTTCTTCGATTTTTAAAACCCGCTCCATTAGAATGAACTACAGACTATTGAGTCACTCAACAAGAGTATGACCAAGGAGAGCGAGGTAAATGTTGCTAAGCAAAAGCCTTCTTCCTCTAAAGACAAAAGGAAGAAGGACAATGGTAAGGATAAGAAAGGAAAGAAAGCCAAGAGGTCACCTAAGAAGAAAGAACCCAAGGGAAAATGTTTTCATTGTGTAGTTGAAGGTCACTGGAAGAGAAACTGTAACAAGTATCTCTTTGAGCTGAAAAATAAAGGTAAATTTGATTTACTTGTACTTGAAACTTGTTTAGTGGAATATGATTTGTCATCCTGGATTATAGATTTAAGAGCCACTAACCATGTATGTTCTTCTTTGTAGATGCTTGATTCCTCAACGAACTTGCTGATTGTGAGGTGATAATGAGAGTTGACAGTGGTGCGCTCGTTTCAGCAAAAACATTAGGAACGATCCGTTTAAGTATAAATTTATTGTTTTGAACAACGGTTATTTTATACCGGGATTTTCTAGAAATTTAATTTCTTTTTGTTGCATGAACAAAATTTTACAGGTACCCTTTTGTTGAAAGTCGTTCGAGCTTTTCCTGGGAGTATGGCATCAGTTACTTCAGCGTCGTAGCGCTTGGTACTCGAACAATGGTTCGACGTGTTTTCTCTACCCCTTCTTACCTTGAAAAGACAGGGGCACCTTGCGTCCTTAAACCGACAACCATCTTTTGGCTAACTTAGCCTCCTCCATCCCTTGGGACCAACAAGGGTAGTACATGAATATTCACCTGTTTCTTTTAATAATAATATGTTTGTTATTCAAAATAATGGTCTCAATATTTGTCATGCAAAAGTTTTAAACGGACTGCATATGCTTAAATCAACTGAACGACAAAAGCTTCTGAAGAAGATGATATATATCTCTGGCATCTTATGTTGGGATATATTAATCTTGATAGAATAAATCGATTAACAAAGCATGGTGCTTTGAAAGAACTAAAAGTTAGAACTCTTCTGGTTTGTGAATCATGTCTGAATGATAAAATGACCAAGAGACATTTCTCTTCAAAAGACCAAAGAACTACTTGAGCCAGTACATAATGACGTCTCCGAAATGATCAACGTAAAAGCTAGAGGTGGGTATGAGTATTTCATCACTTTTATTGACGATTACTCATGATACGGTTATACTTACCTAATGCATAGAAAGTCTGAAACTTTTGGAAAGTTTAAAGACTTCAAAGCTGAAATTGAAAAGCAATTAGGTAAACTTTTGAAAACACTTCGATCAGATCAATGTGGTGAATATTTGGATTTAGAATTCAAGGATTACCTGCTGGAGTATGACATTCTATCCTAACTCACAGCACCTGGAACACCACAGCAAAATTGTGTTTCAAAAAGGAGAAATATAACTTTATTAGATATGGTTAGGTCGATGTTAAGTTACTCATCACTATCACTCACATTCTGGGGATATGCACATCAAATGACAACTTACATTTTGAATGTAGTCCCTTTTAAGTCTATAAGCAAGACACTTTTAAAGTTATGGAATGACTTCAAACCTAGTTTGTATCATTTCCGTATATGGGGGTTTCCGGCTCACGTTCTTAAACCTAAGATTGAAAAGTTAGACTCAAAGTCTGAAGTGTGTATATTTGTTGGCTATGCTCCAGAAACAATAGGTGGTTACTTTTATAGTCACAATGATAAAAAAGTATTTGTATCGACAAATGCTACTTTCCTCGAACATGACTATATGGTAAACTACAAACCTCAGAGTAATGTAGTTCTCGAAGAACTTGCATCTGATGATATCAGACGATCTTCATCATTAAGTGATAAATGAGAAACCATAGAAACCGTTGTTCCTGTTCAAGAATTCTCGGTGTAACATCATAGTGGGAGGGTTGTAAGATAACTTATTCGCTATGATCTCGATGCACATGTCCTAGTGTCTGACACTGATAATGATGATTCATTAACCTTTAAAGAGGTAATGGAAGATCCTGAAAAAGGAAAAGTGGCAAGATGCCATGAACCAATAAATGTAATCGATGTATTCTAACTCTGTGTGGGAACTTGTAGATCTACTTGAAGAAGTCAAGCCCATTGGATGTAAATGGATCTTAAAAAAGAAAAGAGGTGCATATGGGAAAGTAGAGACTTTCAAGGCACGGCTAGTAGCCAAAGGCTATACACAAAGGGAATGAGTCGATTATGAAGAGACCTCTCCTGTTGCTATGCTAAAATCCATTCGCATTTTTTTATCAATAGCCGCTAGTTTAGACTTTGAAATATGACAAATGGATGTCAAGACATCATTTCTGAATGACTCTCTTCAAGAAAGCATCTAGTGATGCAATCATAAGTGTTTGTGAAAAGACGCAATATAATAAAGTATGCAAGTTGCTTAAATCCATTTATGGATTGAAGCATGCATCGAGATCTTTAAAATTCTTACCTTTAATAAGACCATATGGCTTCAAACAAAATGTTGACGAAGCTTGAGTTTATAAATACATCAAAGATAAATAAGTGGTTTTCTTAGTTCTTTACGTCGACGATATTCTACTCATTGAGAATGATGTGGAAACTTTGTCGAAAGTAAAGAAGTGGTTAGCTGAGAAATTCCAAATGAAAGATTTGGGAGAAGCGAGCTTTGTTCTAGGCATCAAATCCTAAGGGATAGGAAGAACAAGCTCTTGGCACTTTCCCAAGCGTCTTATATTGATAAGGTGCTAGAAAGATTCTCTAAGGAGAATTCCAAGAAAGGTCAATTACCGACCAGACATGAAATTATCCTTTCCAATGAGCAGTACCTTAAGACACCTTAGGAGGAAGATGATATGAGAAAAGTTCATTATGCTTTAGCAGTCAGGAGTCTTATGTATGTCATGTCGTGTATGAGACCGGACATTTGTTATGCAGTAGAAATTGTCAAACGTTATCAATCAAATCCTGGTTTTGAACACTGGATTGCAGTAAAGCACAATCTCAAGTATCTTCGGAGAATGAGAAATTGTATGCTTATTTATTCAGGAGGAGACCTGAACCGCACTAGATATACTGATTTTGATTTTCAATCAGATTGGGACAATCGAAAGTCGACGACTGGATCAGTACTCACCTTAGGTGGATGATCTGTAGTCTAGAGAAGTATTAAACAATTTAGTATTGTATATTCTACCATGAAAGGTGAATATATACTGATCTGGAAGTAGTTCCAGATATGGATAAAATACTAATCATGTATTGTAACAACAATGGGGCGATAGCTTATTCAAAGGAACCAATGAGTCATAAGAAGGGCAAGTACATTGAGAGGAAATATCATTTTATAAGAGAGATTGTACACCGAGAAGATATGATTGTTATGAATATAGTGTCAGATAAGAACTCGACTGATCCTTTTACCAATACACTTTCAGCGAAATCGTTTAAGGGTTCTGAAATATGGGGTTGAGAGAGACGCCATATTTGTTTTAGGCCAAATGGGAGATTGTTGGGCATAATGTCCTCAAAGCATGTGTAAAGACATTTTATGTGAAAATTAATAAAAGAACATTTTTCTTATAATTGCATTCTCTGAATTATTATTAAATAATTAATATAAATATTTGAAAATTTCATATTCATTAATGAGACTATGATCTTGTATTAGTATGAGATGATTAAGATTATAGATAATGAATAAAGTAGTCCGCAACATATTAAAGAATGAAATCTTTAATGAATGGTTGCTAGTATGATTCGCTAAGTATTTTGAATACATGTGATCTAGATCCGGATCGCTGATATGGATAGACATCTTAGTGAAAGTACTTTATATAATTAGCTTATATAGTACATGACCGATGCGAATTAATACTTTTATTAACTTAATGTTTATCATAAAGTTTTAATACACATCAATCAGATGATCATATGTAAATTAGTCTAAAGTCTGAGTAGTCATAACTCCTATACATGCCTACTGGATCTTTTGATTCACTCGTTAAGATTTGTTTGTAAAACAGGCTAGTGGCTTTCGTTTTGAAGATTCAGTTATATGCATGGCTAAGAACATGATCATACAAGATTTAGAATTCAAGCTTTCCTGATGAATCATATATTGGTTCCCTTAAGTGTTAGTTCTGAGACTAAATGGTTATTGAGCTCAAATTTATAATACAGTTAGAAATTAACAGCTCACTAGTGAATTAGTTTTCCTTAATACTTAAGGATCAAGAGATAATTAGAAGGGTAAAATGATAATTTTGACCAGCTCTAATTTACGAATCAATAATTGGAGGACATAACTAAATGAAGTGATTATATTAATGGACTACACGAGATTACTCTGTAAATATATTCTGTTTACTAAGAGTACAATTTCATATTTATAGTGAAATAATAATAGAATTAATAAATAAAATTATTTAATTAAAGAGTTTAATTGATAATTTGACTTATTGAAGCTTAGAATTATGGGTCCGTGGTTCCCAAGCCACCTTCATACTACAAAGTCTAGAGTGTGAATGTTTCAAGACATAAGAAAAGGACTAGCTTACAAAAGGAATTAAGTTTTCAGGGCAAGTATATAATTATGAGTTATTAATTAATCAAGAATTAATAATTTAAATTAATTATTGTAATCTTCAGAAATTACAACTAATTAACTATATATTGATTAGTTATGAATTAATTGATGATGAGATGGTATGTTTGATTTATGAAATTAAATAATTATAAGATAATAATTTGAATTAGCTAATATGTTAGTTTTGAATTAACAGATAAATTAATTGATATGTGTTATCAGATAAGTTAATTTTGAATTGACTGATATTTAGATATTTATTTGATTAAATAATAAATTTGAAAAAATTATCATGTGACATATCGGACTGCCACACGCCAATCATTGATTTTGAATAAGGGATTGGCGTGACACACAATAGTATCACACGGCATTACAATGGTACGTGACATATTGTAGTGCCCACGACACTACAATGGTGTGTGACATAATGCAGTGCCACACGACATTGTAGTTGTACGTAAACTGCAGTAGCACATTTTTGTAATTAAATTATTATTTGAAAATCTTAAACCCAATTAGCCTTGACCTCGAATATAAATAGATAATATTTTATTGGCTTCACGAGCAATCAATTGATCAATAAATCAATTAACCAAAAGCTCTGTAAATTCTCTAATTCTCTCTCAGAGTTCTGTCCCAAAAGTCTTTTTTCAAATCTCTAGATCTCATTTGTTGAGTCCATCTAGAGATACAAAAATTTTCTTGATTCATTCTACGTGCTCACACACGTCCTAGTGTTCTGATGATTGGTTTTGAAGATCTTGGTGTAGATCTTAAAGTCTGGTGTAATGCTACTGATAGGAAAAACAGACCAGAAAGGATAAACATAGCGAGGCATGGACTGTGTGCTAGGTGAAGTCAAGAAACTAGATGTAAAAGGAAACATGGACTCATTAAAAATGACATTCCTAGCAATGTAAATTCTCTCAGAGGAGTGGAGACACAAGTAACCCTTATGCATGGAGGAGTAACCAATAAAGACCAGAGATCAGACCTGAAATCAAGCTTATGAGTTTTGTAGGGCCTGAGATGTTGGAATCAAGCGCTACCAAAGACCCTTAAGAACGAATACTCAGGAGGTCGATTGAATAACATTCGAAAAGGTGATTTGTAGGTAAGGATGGGTGTAGGTGGTCTGTTAATGAGAAAAGATGTTGTGGAGACTGCTTCCTACCAAAAGGATATAGACATAGAGGCTTGGGACAGTAGAGTGAGGGCAACTTGTAGGAGATGTATGTGTTTTCTTTATGCCCTCCCATTTTAGTTATAGGTGTGAGGGCATGGGTGCCTAAACAATATCCCTTTGTGTCAAGGTACTTTTGAAAGCTTCGATACTCCCCACCCCAATCAGATTGAACTGTTTTGATGGGGAGGCCAAGTTGGAAGTAATAATGAGAAGATGGGTGCCCAAGTCTATAGTGCCAGAGTTGCATAGTATCAGTAATAATAAGAGTCAGAGAAGGAACAGAAAAAGAGTCATTTTTACTAGATGAAGTAAGTACATGACAACTTGGTTCTCTTTTACATATATCAAAATGACTTGACTGAAAAGTAGGAGCAACAAAACTTGGACTAGAGGACGCAAGACCTAAAATAGTCGACTTCTTATTGACATCAGCTCAAAGTGTGAACTAGATGCAGGCAAGATGGGGTGGCCAATGGGTGTAAGGTAGACATTGCAAGAGACAACAACAACATTTCCTTTCTTAGGCAAGAATCACTCTTAAGATTCCCATGGAGTAGTGTAATCCCTGTTGCTAGGTCCTTAACAAGACAGAATTGAGAATAAAAAAGATCATAAGTAGGGTTATCTTGAGTTAGCTTAGAAATACTGATAAGATTTTTTTTGTAATTATAGGTACTCTAAGTAACTTAAGTAAATGAATAGGGTAGGAATGGGAATTAAGGGAAGTAGAGCCAACATGACTGATGGAGAGACCCTTACCATTTCCCACTGTAAGCTTGTCTTGACCTTGATACTCACTGGTAACATTTAAATTCCCAATGTATGTAGCGATGTAATTAGTGGCCCCACTATTAGCATACCATGGGGCATCATTCACTGACTCTAGAGCAGGTAGAAATGCACCTGGACTGAAATTGGGTGACCCAAATGTAGTATTCTAAGGTGGAGTATGGTTGAGAGGTTGTGAGGTCCCTTGGAAGTATCTGTCAAACTGGTACCAACATGTTATGGCAATATGCCCTTGCTTAGTGCACACTTAACAACTTATCCTATTATTGGGTGATCTTCCACCTCTATGACCTCCTCTATAGTTGTTTGAGGTACTGTTGTCTGATATAGGTACTATAGTTCTTGTTGGTCCACTCCTATTGATTTGTTGGAAACTACCTCTTGGTTCCTGACTGTAGTGCAAAATTAGTAGAAGCTCTAAAGAGAATTAACCTTTCTATATTATGTCTTTCTATCCTACTTTCATGGTTCATAAGTAGAGTTTGGACCTCCTCAATTATGACTCCTTCAGCTCTGGATGTCACATTAACAACCATTGAGTCACACTCAAAGCCTAATCCATTTAGAATGTGCAGTTTTAGATCTTGTTCAGCCAATGGATCTCCTGCAGTAAGAAGATTATCAACTATATTTCTCATTTTATCAAAGTAATCAGAGATTGTCATTAAGTCTTTTGGAGTATTGTTTATGGCATTCTTAAGCTGCAACAGTCGTGCTATTGACCGACTAGCAAAAGCTCTTTCTAGAGCATTCTAAAGGCCCTTTGTACAATTATATTGTAGCATTGATCCAAGTATTCTCTCATTCATTGGTGATTTCAACCAACTTAATAAGAGCTGGTCACTTATGGTCTAAGCCAGAAAATCAGAGTTAATTGTTCTATTTAAAGTCTGTGGTTGATGAGTGTGTTTCACACTCATATTTTAGATAGTCTTAATTTTAATTTTATTGGCCATTTGAGTTTTCTTTTGTTTGATTTATGTTTGTTTTTGTTTTTATCTTGTAGGTTAGATATTCAAATGCATTTGGGTTGATTTTGAAAGATTTGGAAGGCAAAAATGTGGATAGAACGAGAAAAAGATGGATTTAGGTAGAATAGCCAGCATCGTGGCGCTGGCTTCCACTGTGCGATGCTGAGAGAAACCACAAGAAGCAGTAAGCCAGCACATGTGCTGGCTTCCCAACGTCGCGACGCTGGCGCGATTTTAGATTTTTTTACAATTCTTTTGCTCCAATCCAATCCTTGATGAACCCTAGTATATAAATATAATATTTTAGGTCTTATAGAAGACTTTTTGGATGTGAGAGGCAGAGTAAAAAGCTTTTGGGAGAGGAAACAAAGACATATCCAATCGGGAGACAGATCTCAACTTCAATTTATCCTCAAATCTAGTTTTTTCTTCTCTTTTCCTCTATGTTCATGAATCTTTTTAGGATGTTTGCTTATTCTAGTATGTTCTAAACTTCTTATCTAGGACTATGATGTAGCCAAACCATTATTGTTCATATATTTTGATTTTCATTTAAATCGATGTTTATTCAGTATTATTGAGTGTTATAATCCATTCTTAATGCTTGTGATCGTTTGACCAACTATTTCATGATTTTAGATTTAATTCCGAGATTGAGAAGTGATGATAAAATTTGATATTTGTTTATAACACCATTAGAATTTCATAAGTTAGAGATAATTATGGATCTAGTATAGAAATTATAATTTCTTGTGCTTGATGAGTTTTAATTTATTTAATCTTAATAGAGATGTGGGATTAGTGTTTTTGATTCATTGACTGATGCTTGAAAAAGATTGATAACTACATTAGAGAAATTCGTTGTCAATAATTTAATAAACATATTTGGTTTGGTGAAATCGAAAACCCTTGAGTTTTTAATTAGTCAAATTTGAATTAATTCTCCTTATCAAGTTTTAATCTTGTTTTAGTTTTAATTTTCATAAAAAATCCTAACTTTTCGTCATTTTCAATTAGAATTAAGGTATAGTCAATTTCTGTATTCTAATATCAATCAATCCTGTGGACGATACTATATTTCGTAGAAGTTTATTACTTGCACTCTAGAATACTCGTAACAAGTTTTTGGCACCGTTGCCAGTGATTGACTTTGTTTATGAATATTGGAGTTATATATTCTTAATTTTAATTCGAGTCTTGATTTTTTTATGGTTGTTTACTATTTTGAATTTTCAGGCGTTTTTTTAAGGTGTATGAGAAAATTTAGAAGCGAAATTTAACTCTCATAAATTTGGAAATTGAACGAACTTATTGTCATAATAGAAAAGTGAGGAGAGAAACTTCTAACAACCTCAAGGAATCATGGAAGATGTCAGAGAAAATCCTGAAATTGTAAACAACAAAAATAACTGCCATTCAACGCCATGTTATTAATGCCAACAATTTTGAGATTAAGTCGGCTATCATTCAATGGTGTAAGCAAATCAGTTCAGTGGTCTACCTAACGATGATCCAAATGTTCATATAGCCACTTTTCTCGCAATTTGTGAGACATTCAAGCACAACAACGTCTCAATTAATGCAATTAGGCTGAGATTATTCCCATTCTCACTACAGGATAAGGCTAAGACTTGGTTGAACTCTTTGCCAGCTGGATTGATCACTACTTGGAATGGCCTCTCTGAGAAATTTTTAGCCAATTTTTTTCCACCAGCTAAAACAACCAGAATGAGGAATAAGATCACCACCTTTGCCCAACATGAGATGGAGTCTCTTTATGAAGCCTGGGAGAGGTTTAAAGAGATGTTGAGAGGATGCCCGCATCATGGACTTCTTGGATGGCTACAAGTCCAAACTTTCTACAATGGTTTGGGAAATTCAACAACGACATTAGCGGGCGCAGCAACATGAGGTGCTTTGCGGGAAAACACATGAGGGTTTTTGTGCCTTGCTAGAAGAAATGGCTGCGAATGCTTATCAATGGCCAACTAAGCACAATGTACCAAGAAAAACTCATGGAGTTCATGAAATAGATGCGCTTACTACTCTCACAGCTCAAGTAGTTACTCTCATGCCAATGCTAGTGCAATTCATGCTACACAGGAAATTTATGACTTATGTATTGGATCTCATTCTAGCACTGAATGCCAAGCTGGTAATCCATTTGCTCCTTCTCAGTCTCAACAAGCTAACTTTGTTGGAAACTACAATAGGCTGAATAATCCATTCTCCAACACCTACAACCAAGGATGGCGAAATCACCTCAATTTCTCTTGGAAGAATAGTCAGAATGTGATTAATCCACCAGTTGCTACTCGACCTTAATTTCAGTCTAAGCGGCCTAAATTTTCTTTAGAAGATGCTCTTGCCCAGTTCATAGTCAATACTACTCAATTTATGGAAAGAACAGATGCTACACTTCAAAGGCTAGAAATAAGTATTCAGAGTCAAGCTACATCTATTCAAAATTTGGAGCTTCAAATTGGTCAACTGTAAAAAATACTCAATGGTCATAAGGTTCTCTACTGAGCAACACTGAGAGAAATCCAAAAGAACAAGTAAATGGCAATACCTTCACAGTGGCAAGGAGTTAGCAGAACCTTCGGAAAGCCAATGTTAAAAATTCTCAGCCAATTGAAGCAGAAGCTGAGACAATGGGTGATGATCTTGCCAAGAGCTTAGAAAAGAAGGAAGGCAAGCCTAAGTCAAAGCTTTTTCCTAATAATCCCCCCATATGTTTCACATATTTCATACCTTCAGCAGTTCCAAAAGGAGAAATTGAACAAGCAATTTTCTAAGTTTGTTGATGTGTTTAGGAAACTACATATAAATATCCCTTCTGCTGATGCTTTGGAACAAATGCCGAGCTATGTCAAATTCACGAAGGATATTATCTCAAACAAGAGAAAGCTAGAGGAGTATGAGACACTTGCACTTACTGAGAAGTGTAGTGCTATCTTGCAGAATAAATTACCTTTGAAGTTAAAGGACCTTGAGAGTTTTACTATTCCTTGCACCATTCGAAATTTATATTTTGAAAAGGTTTTATGTGATCTTGGGGCTGGTATCAATTTGATGCCATATTCAGTTTACAAGAAGATAGGTCTTAGAGAAGCTAAGCCCACGACGATATCTTTATAGTTAGCTGATAGGTCTATCAGATATCTATTGGCGCTGGCTCCGACCGTCGCGACGCTGGCGCGATTTTAGATTTTTTTTATGATTTGTTTGCTCCAATCTAATCCTTGACAAACTCCAGTGTATAAATATAATATTTTAGGTCCTTTAAAGGACCTTTGGACGTGAGAGGCAGAGTAAAATGCTTTTGGGAGAGGAAACAAAGACAGAGCCAATCGTGAGACGGATCTCAACTTCAATTCATCCTCAAATCTAGTTTTTTCTTCTCTTTTCCTCTATGTTCATGAATATTATTAGGATGTTTTCTCATTCTAGTATGTTCTAAATTTCTTATCTAGGGCTATGACGTAGCCACAACATGATTGTTCATATATTTTGATTTTCATTTCAATCGATGTTTATTTAGTATTATTGAGTGTTATAACATGTTCTTAATGCTTATGATCGTCTGATCAACTATTGTATAATTTTAGATTTAATTCTGAGGCTGAGAAGTGATGATTAAATTTGATATTTGTTTATAACACCATTAGAATGTCATAAGTTAGAGATAATTATAGATCTAGTGTAGCAATTATAAATTCTTGTGCTTAATGAGTTTCAAATTATTTAATCTTGACAGAGATGTGAGATTAGTATTTTTGATTCATTGTTATTGATGCTTGAGAAAGATTGATAATTACATTAGAGAAATTCGTTGTCAATAATTTAATAAATATTGATTGATTGAGATTTGAAATTTAGAATATATTTGGTTTGGTGAAATCGAAAACCCTAGAGTTTTTAACCAGTCAAATTTGAATTAATTATCCTTATCAAGTTTTAATCTTTTTTAGTTTTAATTTTCATTAAAAAATCCTAACTTTTCGTCATTCTCAATTAGAATTATTGTATTTTAATATCAATCAAACATGTGGACAATGCTCTATTTTGTAGAATTTTATTACTTGACAACGATAGTGTATACTTACATTCTAGAATACTCGTAACAGTGGTGGTGGGGTATGGGTTCCAAAATGAATCTCACTCAACCCATGTCCTGTGATAGTAGCTACAACCTGAGGCTTCCAGGAGCACAAAAATAGCACGATCAAGCTTTATCGACAGCGTAGCACTCGGCGTATTCTTAAACGGATTTAAGCTGTCCGGTGCTCTATTTAGCACTCCAGAAGTTTCACCACTGTTCTCTGAAGTTGCAGTGGTTGTTTTTGGTGCCGTAGCATGAGGTGCATTGATGTCCTTTTTTATTCGTCAAAGAAGATGAAAGCCGCTTTAATACCGAATGAAATTTACAAATTTGTGTAATCTCATACGTATTTTCATATATACTATTCATGTTGGTTGGTTCAACGAGTGCAATGCATATGTTAAAATAAAAAACTAGTTTCTACAAAACACGTGGCAGAATCTTACTATGGTGCCATCTAGTCCGTGAAACATATGATTGACACCTATGTTCATTCGGAGGCCTTGGACCTCATTAAAAGAGAAACCCAAGTGCGGGAAGGTCCTGAGCGGCGCGAACAAGGGAGGTAGAGAGAGAGGAAAAGAGAGAGAGAGAGAGAGGAAAGAGATCAGCGTTGGGGGTTTTTGATAATCCAATATAAAGGTCAGTGAGCGTGTAATCCGAAATTTATTTTTGGTTTTTGTAAGAGTTTTTTGGTTGTTTTTGAGCTTAATTACGATCTCAAACGGTGAAAAAGAATGGTGAAAATGGTGAGTTTGATTTCATATATGACAATTGTGTGTGAGAAAGAGGTGCGCTTCTTATTGTTATCATGTGCAGGAGACGAGTGTGAGAGATTTAGAGAGAGTGAGCGAGAGGGCTTAGAGCGAACAAGAGGAGGAGAGAGATATATATTTCTTTAGTTTTAGGGTTCCGTTCTTGTACCTTCACCTCGCCAAGAATCTCATGGATCGGAAGCTTGTGGTTAGTCCTTCCCCCTCGTTTGATATAGTCAATTTTAGATACAGAACATGAATCGTGATGCAAATCTGAAATTTCGAAGAAATCTGTTTTGTAAATGCTTAGCTTGTTAATAGCATTGATTTGTGGTTAAAATTTTGGCGTTTAGGTTCTGGGTATTCCATGGGACATCGATACAGACGGATTGAGAGAATACATGAGCAAATTTGGGGAATTGGAAGATTGTATTGTCATGAAGGTTTCTTCTTTTTATCCTTCTTATCTTTGTACCGACTTCTTCCTCCTTCCCCAAGCTTACCTGCTAAATTTGGACAATTTCAATGGGTGTTCGAATTTTCTCTCTTTTATCATTTAGGAGCGTGCAACAGGCCGATCTCGAGGTTTTGGATATGTGACATTTGTATCAGTTGAAGATGCCAAGGTCAGTAGTACATTATCAAATTTATCAAAAATTCTTTTGTCATCTGAATACTTAAGATGTATAATCTTGGCATCTACATCTTTGGGGCTACAGAATGCATTATCAAGTGAGCATTGCCTGGGAAACAGGATGCTGGAAGTTAAAGTGGCTACTCCGAAGGTTCACAGAAATCTTAGATTAATACTTATTTTTCCTACAGTATTTTGGTTACATGGAATTTCTCTGATTGTTCCTTTGTTTTTGTACTATTAAAGCTAACAAAACTTGGGGCTTTACACTTCTGCAATCAACTGAATGCTATTTTATGTTTTCTGTTGGCAGGAGGAGATGAGAGCACCTCCAAAGAAGGTGACCAGAATCTTTGTGGCAAGGATTCCACAGTCTGTGACAGAAGAAGCCTTCCGCAGGTCAGTGTGTTTGATATTCTGGAAACCAGTTCCGATTACTTTTATTGTTCATTTTCCACATTTTAGTGAGCTATGAAGACTACAGATAAACATTGTCTTTACGTCGTCTTTTTGCAGTCATTTTGAAAAGTATGGTGAGATAACAGATTTGTACATGCCCAAGGTACGCATTCTCATT
The DNA here is from genome assembly GCA_003255025.1 of Datisca glomerata. NCBI lineage: Eukaryota > Viridiplantae > Streptophyta > Magnoliopsida > Cucurbitales > Datiscaceae > Datisca > Datisca glomerata. Next base: position 966,726 of record QANY01010875.1, read on the forward strand.
GCATAACCAAACTGGAAAGTTTCAGATATGAACTTATGAGAATTTATTTTGATTGACAATTTATTTTGCAGGACCATGGCTCGAAAACACATCGTGGAATTGGGTTTATCACTTATGCAAGTGCAGGTTGGATCTGTTTTTCTCAGTTTGTGAGCAAGTTTTAGTTTATAGGAGTTTTTATGCAAGGAAACATACGTGGTGAAAAGGTGTTTCGGGTGAGGGGGTTTTGGAATGTGGGAGATGTTACGCAGGAGATGCTAAGTTGTTATCAGGCATTGTTATCACGATACATTGATGTTGACCCCCTGGCACGCATGCACACACGCACAATGAGAGGGATTAGCCATTGTTATGCTGTGACTAATTTCTATTAACAAAATGAAACATGGTATATTTTTTCTGTAGACTCTGTGGAAGATTTAATGGTTGAAACTCATGAGTTAGGAGACACTACAGTTGTTGTTGACCGAGCGACACCTAAGGCAAGTAATTGCAACTGCTTTCTCCTCATGGAAGATGCCCTATTTTATGTTTAAATTAATCATATTAGTTTAGCCAATTAAGGTTTCAGATGTAATTTTTCAGGAAGATGACTTCAAACCTATCGGTAGGATGCAACAGGGTGGGAGGATGCAAGAGGGCGGATATGGTGCATACAATGCTTATATTTCTGCAGCAACTAGATACGCAGCCCTTGGTGCCCCTACCTTGTATGACCATCCAGGGTCTGCAGTTTATGGAAGTAAGCATTTATGAAAAGCATGAGTATGTATGATAAGTAATTAACGTAATGCATGAAATGATGTTCTCTTTACACCATTGGATTAGGAAGGGAATCTGCTCGTGGGTTGGGGAAAAAGATTTTTGTTGGTAGGCTTCCTCAGGAGGCAACATCTGAAGATCTCCGCCAGTATTTTGGTAGATTTGGCCGAATATTAGATGTTTATATTCCTAGGGTAAGATCGGATATACCTATTGTTCTAGATAGACACTTTTTTATTGCTTAAAGCCATATTCATGCTATTGCTTGTAAATGTAGGATCCTAAAAGAACGGGCCACAGAGGTTTTGGTTTTGTAACATTTGCTGATGATGGTGTAGCAGATCGTGTATCTCGAAGATCTCATGAAATTTGTGGACAACAGGTATTATAATGATTATGTTGATGAGTTTGGAATACTCACCCTTTCATAGTTTAAACGAAATGCTGAGCAAAGATGAGCTATTTTATCAATTGAACTGGACTTTTTGGAATGTAAGAGGAAATGCCCCGTGGTTTTTTCTTTTCTTCTTTGGATGGGTACTTGGATGGTCTTGTACAAGCTTGGTACTTGGATTTTCTAGTTTGTCAATGTTTTTCTTTAGTTTTTCTTTACTTTTATTTAGACTAATTTGTTTTTCTTGCATAATGCTGCTACAGTAGCCGCACTCATGATATCGGGTTTCGCAGGTTGCTATTGATTCAGCGGCACCTCTTGATGATGCTGGCAGTGGCGGCACGAGTGGAAATTTTATGATGAATAATAATGCAGAATCTTTTGGGGGATATGGTGGTCCAATGCGCTCGTATGGCAGGATGTATGGCAGCCTGGATTTTGATGATGTGAGTATATGTGTATGAATTTTCCTCTACCGAGTAAATTTGAGTTGATTAGAGATAAATTTAATATACTTATTCATCACTTAAATTTAATTAAACTTGGAGTCCTCCATAGGTTGAAAATTTATATGCTGTCGTTAAGGGATGAAGAAGCTATTGATGCTATTGCAGCACTGTTAGACTTTAGATAGTCCAACTCTCTGCCATATGGAGTGGTTTATCAAGTTTCTAACAACCTGTTATGTCCGCGTGGTTGACATTTGCAGTGGGGTTATGGAATCGGTAGCGGTGGAATCGGGGGTGGACGACCGTCAAGGACAGACTGGCGGTATCGACCATACTGAATATTTCAGCATAAGGCTAGGGGTTTCGTCAATCTTATTCTGTCTCTATCTCAGCCTGTTTTAAGTCTTATTCTGTGTGAAATATTGATGGACAGGAAAATAGGATTATATTCTGCCATTTCAGGATTGTGGTTGCTTCAGTGTAGGAAACTGGTAATTTTGTGCCTTGCCTTGCATGCTACTCTGGAAATTGGATTTTTTTATAGATTATAAAGGATCTAAAAGATGTAAGGCTTGATTAGCTTATTACAGACAATTATTAACGTTTTAGTACTTTCTATTCGAATTATTGAGGATCTTTCAGGGCTCATTTTATATTAGTTTTTGTTAATAAACTTCTATTAGAAGTATAAATGCATGCGATTATTTATCTATTAATTAACGAAAATTAGGCTAAAATGTAATTTACAAAGTTTGTGCAATTCATAGCCCTTCACTTCCTAGATGACTATTTAAGTCCATGTAATTAATTGAACATTTTTTATCCTTGTCTCACGTTTTTCGTTTAACAAAAACGGAAGAGTGGATTTAACTATTAGAAATAAGAGAAAATCTGAAAGAAAAAAGGGGAAGGCTTGAAGACGGGAAGGGGAAGAAAGGGGATCTGAACCACAGCAATCTGCAGAAAGCATCCTACTTTCTTAATTAAAAGAAAAAGAAGTGTTATGTGAATTTAGATCAGAAATTTGGTGAAGATTATAAACCTCATTAGCTACATTTGCACCCATCAGCACTCGCACAACAATTGATTCACTGTTATTGAGAGATGAGAGTGGAGATCATGTGAATTTCATTTGGGAAACCTAGAAATTCTAACTCGTACCCATTAAAGCTCCATTTAGTTGCTAAAGAGAAACAGAAAGACAAAGGCTTTCATCCCAGATTCTTCATTCATTAGCATATAAAGATCTATATTATGTATGAAACCCAGCTCATTTTGCTCCGGTTGAGAAAATTAGAACAAAGTTCAATTCAATTCATTCCAATAGCGCTAAATTGGTACAATAGAATCAACAATTGTTCATTTACGAAGAGAGTGAATCATAAAACTCAAAAACCAGCATTCTCAGCATGCAAAATGTAAAATCCACTTTCAGATCCCCTTCCCCTGCTTCGAGCTTCCCCTTTCCCTTTTTCTTTCAGATTTTCTCCACTCTCCGTTTCTGTTAAACAAAAAGCGTGAGACAAGGATAAAAAAGGTTGAATTAAATAAGTACAAGGACTTAAATGATCATTTAGAAAGTGTATGGATATGAATTGCATAAACTTAAAAGTACATCAATTACATTTTAACCTGAAAATTATGCACAAAGACGTCAAGCAACTTAGTCGGGAGATTGAATGTTATGATGTGAATATCATCCTGATATCTACCTCCTACAATGCTGCCATTTCTACGTTATTATTCGGAAAAAAGGAGAGAGAAGTGTATCTCGGCTTCACCTCTCTCCTCGTCTTGGGTTATTGTTAACAATAATATAATTGATACTCTTTGTAATCTGTTACTAATAACAATAATATAATAGTGACTCTCCTCATAATATATTATTATTAACAATAATATAACAGTGACATAGCCAACAGAAAAAATCAATAAAATACCCTAACCACAAACTTTTTGTCTAATTGACATAAGGGTTATTTAGATAAATATAACATTTTCATTTTTTTGTTAGGATTTTTATACTACTTTCCTAAAACTCAGAATTTTATATTTTTGGTCACCACTATCAATATAAAACAATTGCAACTCTCTCTTTCTTCATTATTTCATTTCTATTTCCCATGTAAAGATCAAATCAACAATGGTTGACATATACTCACTCCCCCACTCTTAGCTCTCCTTTCAAGCTTCTTCTCTCTTCTTGAACAAAAACGTACTTCTTCTTCTTCTTTGGCTCTTTTTCTTCTTTTTCTTCTTCTTCTGTTGCTTCTTCTTTATCTTCTTCTTCTTCTTTTATTCTTCTTCTACTTCTTCAAGACACCGTGGCCCATCCATTTTCAGCGAGACCCGATCATTCTTCTTCTTCTTCAACAAAAGAAGATCGGTACCCATTCTTCTCTTATTTTTTCATGCATAAAACGCTTCAAGTAATGGTTCGAGTGGCGACAGAATAAAATCAACTATTTGGACGGAACAGCTACTTGAATCCTTCAAGTATCCACTGATGTTTGGGTTGTTAATGCAAGAAAAAATAACTACTTGAAGGGTTCAAGTAGTTAGAGACTCATTCTTAACCTGTCAAGTGGTTCTTTGCTTTACTGTTGCTTTACTGCTGTCATAATAGAATCAACTACTTGAAGGGTTCAAGTAATTATAAACAACTACTTGAACCCTTCAAGTAATCACATGCTCTCTGGATGACTGACTACAAGAATCAAAATGACTACTTGAATGGTTCAAGTAGTTATACTATTTGAACCCTTCAAATATCCACAAGCTCTCTGGATAAATGACTACTTGAAGGGTTCAAATAATATTTTATAACTTCTTGAACCATTCAATTAGTCACGTGCTCTTTATATGACTGATTACAAGAATCAAAATAATAACTTGAAGGGCTCTTTATATGACTGATTACAAGAATCAAAATAATAACTTGAAGGGTTCAAGTAATGTTTTATAACTTTTTGAACCATCCAAGTAGTCACATACTCTTTGTATGACTGACTACAAGAATCAAAATAATAACTTGAAGGGCTCCAGTAGTTATAAACCATTACTTGAACCCTTCACGTTGTAAAATGGTCTTTTTTCCTTAATGAGACTAAATATAATTATTATTCATAAAAAAATAACTACTACAAAATTAAATAAACTTTAATAGGTGAAAGGTTTTTGAAGTTTTTTGTCTTAAACAGATATGTCTGAAATTCAGATATTGCTGGTACACGATGGTGAATGGGAGAGAAACGGTGTGTCATTCATATTTAATGATACAGTAAGCTCACCATTAGACATACCACCAAGCTGTACTATCAAGATTTATCCAGTATCATATACGATGAAATAAATGTTGATCCAACAAAGTACAATATTGCAATGACATTTTTATACAAGACTCATGTGCCCTTCCCACTTGCTGAAATGTTAAATGATTGCCACGTGAGGTTTTTCATTACCGAGAATAGCTTCGAAGCACTTCGTACTCCTTTAATGTTACTCTCAAACCCAAACCTAAGACAATTGTTGATAATCTTATAGTCCAAGTCAAATTCAGGTTCTTGAAACAACTCTCTCACAACAAGATCATTATGATACATTTCATGTTTTATCGATGAAACAAGTCGGGTTCGCGAAACAGCTCCCTCGCAGTGTTATGGTCACGTTCCAGGTTTTATGGGTGAAACAATGATTGATAGTGATGAGAACAATGATATTGACAATTTTCATTCAGGAGAGTATTACTGTGGGAGATATGATGATGATAATTGTCAACAAGATGTTAATGATGATGAACTTGAATATCCTGACAGTGATGATGGGCTTGATATTGGTGTTGATGATGATCTTGATTTTGGGCTATATGAAGAAGCAATTCGGGATGATCCTTCTACTTTACCAGATTTGAATAGAAGACCAGAGGCTAATGTATATCCTTCATATATTCGAAGTAAAATTACATCTTCATCACGACCATCTTATAATGCTCCTAGATTATCACAACTAGAGGAATACGAGCATGTAAGTGTCTCAGATATGTTAGATACAAAAGAACTTTACCAAGACAAAAATGAGCTGAAAAGAATTGTTGGACTTTTGGCAATCCGTCAAAACTTTGAGTTTAAAGTCTTTAAATCCACACCGACATTGTTGGTTATTGTTTGTGCTGAAAAAACATGTTCATGGAGGTTACGAGCTATTAAGGTATGATTTTCAGAGTGCTTTAAAATAACAAAGTTCATAAATACTCATACGTGCTCTTTTGACATCTTAAAACACAATCATCGTCAAGCAACGAGCTTATTGGTCAATCATTGCATAAATACACTGGTGTTGGACGAATTTATAGGCTGAAAGATATAATCGAAGATGTTCGTAAGGATTATGGCATCAATATAAGCTATGACAAAGCTTGGAGGGCTAGGGAAGTTGTATTGGTTCTAGTTCGAGGTTCACCTGAAAGTTCATAATGAGGCTCTCATTCTACTAGAGGTGAAGAATCCATGTATTGTTACTCATATAGAGACGGATGAACATAACCATTTCAAATACTTCTCCATGTCGATTGGAGCCTCGATTCGTGGATTTCTTAATTGTATACGTAATTGATGTCGATGGAACATCATTAAAAGTCAAGTATAGGGGGGGCAATGTTTATTGCAACCTCTAAACATGGGCATAACCAAGTATATCCACTTGCCTTTGGGATTGCTAACTCTGAGAATGACGCATAATGGGAATGGTTATTTAATAAGCTACGTAGGGTTTTTGGAGACTTAGATGACTTGGTATTTGTATCGGACAGAAATGAAAGTATGAATAACAAGCCCTAAATTATCTATTTATAGAGAATTCAGGTGTTTGGGAGTCCCTGATGATTAATGATTAAATAAACCAAGATTTTACTATGACTGCAATTTTAGAGAGACGCAAAAAGGTATATTGATTGTCTTCCCACAATCATTCCATGGTGCTTGCATCTACCATATGAGAATGAATATAAAATCAACGTTCAAAACTAGCAACGTCAATCCTTTGTTTTTCAAAGCACCCAAGGCCTATTGTGTATTAGAATTTGAGACATACATGAGTATCATCAACTAAGTTCATCCAGGTATTGGAAACTACATTGAGACAACCAGATTTGATGGATAGGCTCATTCTCATTGTGGTGGTAGACGCAATAACATAATGAATACCAACATCGCCTAATGCATGAATAGCATACTAAAGGATGCTAGAGCCCTCCCAAAAATAAGTTTAATAGAACATCTGCGTGATTTGATGCAACAGTGGTATTATCAACGCCGGACAACTACTTGTGAGATGCACACATCGATGACCAAATGGTGTGAGAATGAGCTTAAAAAGAATCATGATGCTTCTCGCAGACTTTCAATGGACGTCTCAGATATTCAAGAGTTTCATGTAAATACTGGGGATAGAGAACATGTTGTGAACTGGCATAAAAAACATGCACTTGTCGTGAATTTGATCTAGACCAATACCCTTGTGCACATGGGTTAGCTTATTGTCGACAACGCAACATATATGCTTACAGCTTATGCTCGAAGTATTATAAAACTGAGGCACTAGTGGCACCGTATGCAGAAACAATTCACCCCCTCGGAGATCCTATAGACTGGACTATCAGTGACAAGGTGAGAGAAAGAATTGTCTTGCCCCCTATGATGAGGCAGACTAGTGGTTGGCTGAGGGTAAACAGAATATCATCTAGAGATGAGGGTGTACAATCAGATAAAAGTAGTAGATGTGGTTTACGCAGACACAATAGACAGACATGCAAACATCATATCCCCATTCACATGTGTGATGAATCACAACCAGGCACATAAGCTTGTATGTATACTGTTAAAATTTTGTATGTATTTTATCAATCTATTTTTTTATGTATATTGTATGAATTTTGTATAGATATCGTATCTATTTTTATCCACTCAAGTAGTTATTTGTTTTGGTTAGTAAGCAAACTAATGCAAATTGCATATATTTAATGACTACTTGATGGGTTCAAGTAGTGGTTTGTGACTACTTAAACCCTTCAAGTAGTCACATTGTCTCTGGATAAATCACTGCAGTAGATAAAAATGACTACTTGAAGGGATGAATTAGTATTTCTTACTACTTAAAGGGTTCAATTAGTATTTTTTGACACTTAAAGAGTTCAAGTAGTAATCTTTGACTACTTGAACCCTTCAAGTAGTCATATTGTTTGTTGCCGTCAGTTTATACAGAGAGCATGTAACTATTTGAAGTGTTCAACTAGTCATTTTTTCTACTACTTGAAGGGTTCAAGTAGTAAAAAAACTACTTGAACCCTTCAATTAGTCATATTGTTTGTTGTTGTCAGTTTATACAGAGAGTGTGTGACTACTTGAAGGGTTCAAGTAGTCAAAAAATACTACTTGAACCCTTCAAGTAATCATATTGTTTGTTGCCGTCAATTTATACAGAGAGTATGTGACTACTTGAAGGGTTCAAGTAATCAAAAAATATTACTTGAACCCTTCAAGCAGTCATATTATTTGTTGCCCTCAGTTTATGTAGAGAGCATGTAAGTACTTGAACCCTTCAACTAGTCCTATTGTTTAGTGCTGTCAGATTATACAGAGAATATGTGACTACTTGAAGGGTTCAAGTAGTCAAAAAATATTACTTGAACCCTTTAAGTAGTCATATTATTTGTTGTCGTCGGTTTATACATAGAGCAAGTGATTACTTGAAGGATTCAAGTAGTTAAAAAACACTACTTGAACCCTTCAAGTAGTCATATTGTTTATTGTCGGTAATTTATACAGAGAGTATGTGACTATTTGAAGGGTCCAAGTAGTCAAAAAAATTACTTGAGCCGTTCAAGTAGTCATATTGTTTGTTGTCCTCAGTTTACACAGAGAGCATGTAACTACTTGAAGAGTTCAAGTAGTATTTGTTTACTACTTGAAAGGTTCGAGTAGTAAAAAAAATTGCTTGAACCCTTCAAATAGTCATATTGTTTGGTGTCATCAGTTTATACAGAGGGGGCATCTTTCTCAAATTGTTCTATCCGACGTTGATTTCTTGCCGGGTCTGTCCAAGGAGATTTGACATAATAGGAAGGAAAATGTTTTCTCTTTCCCAACTCCCCAAGCACCTCTACATTGTCAGATTCTGAAGAACTATGAATTTCATTTCCACCCTTAGTATCATCTAATTTTTCCCCATCACTACCATCCAACTTTTCTTCACGCCCAACATCCACCTTGTCAAAATTGTTGTGACCATCCTTAACAGCTTGGTCAAAAGAATGTATATAAAAATCTTGTCCAATTGGGGATTTCACTTGCTGATAAATAAGGATTTGTAGCTGAACTACAATGCTTCTTAATTCCTGCTTAGTATCGACAACTTCTTTTTTCAGCATTGTTGAATCACCCTTAAGTTCCTTAATATCAGAAGCCATGATGTTCAACTTCTTTTTTGTCTCATGTGTGAAAGCATGGACATCATCCTCCCCACTATCAGCAATAGCCCCAAAAGCAATATACTCTAACAGTGGAACTTCTTCAGCCACAGTTCCACTTTCAAGCAAAAGACTCGGCAAGTCCATCTCTTCTAGTCTTCCTTAGCAACAGTCCCAACTTTATGAACATCTGCAAAATTCTTCTAGAACAGTTGTTGCTCTTCTTAGTCAGTTGGGTTCAAAGTTAAAAGAACCTTCAACTATAAATTAACACAAAAAACATGTCGTTATCTGTTGAAAGATGCATATATAAAGTAAGTTTCATGATTTATTTAAAAAAACACTTGAGCCCTTCAAGTATTTACGTGTTTTGATTTTCAGAGTCAAAATCACTACTTGAAGGGTTTAAGTAGTCAGCTACAACTACTTGAACTCTTCAAGTAGTTACATGTTTTGACTTCTAGAGTAACATTCACTACTTAAAGGGTTGAAGTAGTCAGATGCAACTATTTGAACCATTCGAGTAGTTACATGTTTTGACTTTTAAAATCAAAACAATACTTGGACCCTTCAAGTAGTTACATGTTTTAGCTTCTAGAATCAAAATCACTACTTAAAGGGTTCAAGTAGTCTGTTACAACTATTTGAACCCTTCAAGTAGTGAAATAATCACTACTTGAAGGGTTCAAGTAGAGGTAGCAACCGGGCCAGCTCGGCCCAGGTGGTTCACGGGTCAGCCTCGTGCCTTTTCAAACGGTTCATAGGCGAGTTCCGGGCCGGGCCACTAAAATTTTAGGGTGGTCTGAATGAACAGCTAAATCGACCCGTGTATTCACGGGCCGGGCCTGATTAAATAACTGGACCGGCCTATTTTCGCTCCCTTTAATGTGATTTAATTCTAAAAAAATGTAGATGGAGAGAGTTGAACCTTAGTGGAGAACAAATGAAGTGTATGGAGCACTAAATTATATGGAAGTCATGTTACTTTCTTTTGATTTTTCTTTTATTTTAGAATCTCAGTAGAAAAACTTGCCATACTAATAAGATAATTATTTTATTCATTGAATTAAATAGTTGCATCACTATAAATTAAGTACATTCCAAAAAAATATTTATTTAAACAAAAAATTATAATAATCATGGAGACTCTAAGTGTCATAAATTTATTATTTTTTATTTATTAAATTTGAGAGTTGCATCACTATAAATTAGGCGCATCCCAACTAGGTCGGCACCTGCCTATTTATCAATCAGCTGTCGACTGCTTGCATTAATGCAAGCAACCATTTCTTCACTCACTTTTTTGTTTTTATTTTCATCAAGTGAAACTATTACGAGCAAACTTTCCATCTAAAAATTGGAGGAGGAACATGCCATTTGAAGAGGCATTATAATTTTTAGCATGGAAGTGGAAGGAAAATTTGAATATTGAGATTATATTTTTTTGCTTTTGTTTTTGTTAATTGGTGTTAGAATATGCCTTTGGACCCTTTATGTATATTTCATTGATTGAATAAAATATACATTTAAATAAAAATATTATCTATTTACTTAATTAAATACATATATCTCAAATATATATTTAATAAAGTATTTGACAAAATGTATTGAAAGACAATAAAAATATAACACAAACAATATTTACATAAAAATAGCATTGGTCTAGTGGTAAGGTGTCACATTAATAAGGAAGACGTTAAGGGTTTAATCTTTAATATATACAAAATCAATGATTTTTTTAGATAAAAACAACTTGTCCACGGGCCGGGCAAGTTCAGGCCCACGGGTTGGACGAGCTGGGCCGGGCTGGGTCATGTATCTGGTCCGGGCCATATGACAAAACTGCCAGATCCGTGTAGGCCCAGGCTTCGCCCGCGGGCCTTAACCGGCCATGTACTGTTCATACACGAGTCGAGCCTGGCTGGTTCAACCGGTCTTACAGGCCAGACCGGCCCACTTGTCACCTCTAGTTCAAGTAGCCAGACATAATTATTTGAACCATTCAAGTAATTACATGTTTTGACTTTCGGAGTCAAAATCACTACTTGGAGGGTTCAATTAATCAGATACAACTACTTGAACCGTTCAAGTAGTTACATGTTTTGATTTTCAGAGTCAAAATCATTACTTGGAGGGTTCAAGTAGTCAGATACAACTAGTTGAACCCTTTAAGTGGTTACATATTTTGACTTTCAGAGTCAAAATCACTATTTGAAGGGTTCAAGTAGTGAGATACAACTACTTGAACCATTCAAATAGTTACATGTTTTGACTTCTAGACTCAAAATCACTACTTGAAGGGTTCAAATAGTCATATACAACTACTTGACTTGCCACTACAAAAATGATAAAATAAGAAAATCAAGTGTTCTTACCAATTTATGAGCTAAAATATCATTCTGCACTTGTTCATGAGACACAATGGTGTTAGTCGTCCAGTTAAGTAATCTTGGAAAACAATTAGCAACTTTTTTCACATACAAGTTTCCAATTGGGGATGACCTCATATGCCCAAATCTGTATAAATCAATATTAATTATTCTTCACTAATTTTGGAAGCATAAACAAAGAAGAAGAGGGGAATGAAGATACCTGAAAAATATATGAGAAACCCTCAAATGTGTATGTATGCTCAGCAATTTTTTCCCAACCTTCTTCTTTTTCTGACTTCCACCCTCTTCCTCATCATTAACTTTTTTGGGAAGGGCGTCCTTCAAAACTCGTATGGTCCTCCCAAAGCATACCTCCCCCCACTGGTAGCTATTGGAATCATTCAGATTATCAACTAACATCACCCACCTATTATCAATATTGTTCATTCTCTCATTTCCAAGCAAAACATGCTCCAATAAATAAAGTAGCCCCAACTTCACAACATCACCATCCTCAACACCTTCACTGCCAATAAAAACTTCCTCCAACCATTTGTTGTTGATGTTATCATCACAGTTGAAGTACTGATCCCTAATCCTATTAGGGACAGTCTTGCCATATGTCCCAAGGTCAGGAGGAGTGCCATAGTGAAGGCAAGTTATGAAAGTAAATTCTCTCTTAGAGAACCTTATTACTTTTCCAGCTATGAGAAAATACATACCATCTTTAGCAGTGAGATGTTTTGGCGTAGCTTCTCTGAGAAGCATGTGATGATATATAGTTCCAGAAAACTGGATACTTTGTATGTCCAGCAAATGACTGAAACATGTCTTCCTAAATAGAATCTTCTGAGATTCAGTGAGCTTCTCATTCGGTTTCGTAATAGCATTTAGGTTGGGGAGGTAGTTCACCTTTCCAAGGATAATTTCATCATCATTAAATACTGGAGTCAGCTGAATTTTTGGAGCCATATCTGTTGAAGGATGCAAATATAAAGTTAGTATCATCATTTATTTATACACATATAAGCAGTTGATTGCTTACTGAAGGGTTAGAATAGTTATATAAAACTACTTGAACCCTTCAAATAGTGAACCAATGACTACTTAAAGGGTTTAAGTAGTCAGATACAATTACTTGAACCTTTCAAGTAGTGACTTGTTCTGATTTTTCAGAAATAAATCACTACTTGAAAGGTTCAAGTAGACATATACACTACTTAAACCCTTCAAGCAGTGATTTGGTTTGGCTTTCAGATTCAAAATCACTACTTGAAGGGTTCAAGTAGTAAGATACACTACTTAAACCCTTCAAGTAGTGACTTGTTTTGATTTCCAGAGTCAAAATCACTACTTAAAGGGTTCAAGTAATCAGATACACTACTTGAACCCTTCAATAGTCACTTATCTTCACTTCAAGAATCAAAAAGACTTATTGAAGTTTTCAAGTAGTGAGATACTGCTTTCAAATTGATTACTTGAAGGGTTCAAGTAGTCCTAAACAGCTACCTGAACCCTTCAAGTAGTTAATATATTCAAATGGTTATCAAATTCATCTATAAAAATATTAACCAATCCAAACATGTAGAATATTATAATCATCAAGAGGAAGAACCTAAACCCTAGAAAAAGTCCAGTAACAAGAATAATGGGTGCATGAGTTTCAAATTGACTCTCTAAGTCCTTTTTGCGTAAAAAAATTAGTGGGTACCTGAGTTTGTCCGTAGGTGGGTGTCGTGCCTGGCGATCATGTTGGAGTGCTCTGAAAACAAAAGAAGAAGAAGAAGATGATGGCTTGCAGGGACTGTCTTGTCAAAGAAAAGCAGAAGAGATGCGAGAAGAGATAGCACAAATGAGAATGGAGACAACGAGGAAGAAGAGAGCAAATGAGCGTAAAGAGAATAAAGAGAAACAGAAGAGACGCAAAGAATGAAGCAACCGTCTTTTCCTACTTGATGGTAACTGCTTTGAGCAGTGTGTGAACAGTGAAATTCGTTTGATTTATTGGGCCAGGAGTATAAATTTCTGAGATTTGAAAAATGGGTATAAAAATCCTAACAAAAATGGAAAATGGTATATTTATCAAAATAATATTTGACAACTTTCACCATTTTCTTTTAAAATTGAAAATGATAAACTAAAAGAATGAAAAAAAATCGTAAAAATTTGACTGCATAGGTTTATCTTAGTGCCAAAATTTTTGACATTATTCATATAAATATTTAGTAGTGAAATCTTTTTTAGCTAATTACTTGAAAGGCAAAATTGAAAGTTTGGACCTACCATTTTTTTGTCTCGTTGACATCAACAACATTCACCATTTCTTTTAAAACTGAAAATGATAAACTAAAAAAAGAAAAAAAAATGATCTGCATTGGTTGTGTCATAGTACAAATATTTTTACAATAATCATTTAAGTATTAAGAAATGGGTTCTTCGTCATTGACTTTCCAACAACAGAGGGCAATTAGCAAAAGATTAGACAGTCCATTAACATCCAGACGGTTCCAATTTCTCTTAACTATCAAGTGTAAAGTTAAAAAAAACCATTTTTTTCTTTAATTCAGTCGATCTGAATTATTCAGATTACAATAAAGATTCTGATCAAACTTTCGTAATGGTCGTTTCTCAACAATGACAAATAAACAGGATTCTATGTAATAAATGATAAGTCATATCTTTTAGTTATTTAATTGACAGACAAACTTGGACCTACCCATTGTATTTTTAAATGTTGATTTTAGATGTGTGAAAACTAGAGGTGGCAACCAGATCAATCCGGCCCGGCCCGACAATGCTCGGCCCAGACGGTTCACGGATCGGTCTTGTGCCTTTTCAAGCACTTCACAAGCCGGTTCCGGATCAGACCGCTGAAATTTTAGAGCGATCCGGAATGAACCGCTGACTAGCCCTGTACTCATAGTAAGTAAGATCTTTTAGTTATTTAATTCAAAGACATACTTGGACCTACCTTTTGTTTTTTTAAATGTTGATTTTAGATGTGTGAAAACTAAAGGTGACAACTGGGCCGGCCCGACCCGACTCGGCAATGCTTGACTCGAGCGGTTCATGGGCCAGTTCTGGGCCTTTTCAAGTGGTTCACGGGCCGGTTCTAGAATGAACTGCTGAAATTTTAAGGCGGCCTGGAATGAACTGCTAAACCGGTCCGTGTACTCACAAGTCGGGCCTGTGACGGTTCAGGCCGGTCCCGATTAAATAACCGGGCCGACCTTTTTCCCTTCTTTTAATGTGATTTAATTCTAAAAAAATATAGATGGAGAGAGTTGAAAACATTGGTGGGGAATAGATAAAATGTAGGGATTATCACTAAGTTATATGGAAGTCATGCTATTTAAATTTTAATTATTTTCCTTTCTTACTTTAGAATCTCAATGGAAAAACTTGTCATACTAAGTAAAATAATTATTTTATTCATTAAATTAAATAGTTGTATAATTATAAATTAAGTATATCTAAATAAAGTATTCATTTAAATAAAAAGTTATAATAATCATGGAGACTCTAAGTATCATAAATTTATTAATTTTTATTTATGAAATTTGAGAGTTGCATCACTATAAGTTAGGCACATTTCAACTAGGTTAACACTTACCTATTTATCAATCACTTGTAACAATCTCAGAACTTAACCCCCCCCCCCAACCTCCGAACTAACCTCGATAAAACTTTTACTAGAAAAAACCTCATTGGGAAAAACTCAGAAAATGAAATAATTCGATAGTTAACTCATCATTTTCTTTAACGTCATATTCCGTTTCAAAAAAATTATAAAGTTCTGATCTATAAGGAATAAAAATAATGTTCTTTATTTTAAATTTCATTCTTTGTTGGGAAATAATATTTTTTTTAATTTACATTTAATTAAATACATCTATCTCAAAAATATATTATTTAAGATACACGATATTTTAATAAGAATTATCTTGATATATTGGTAATGAGTATTGTTAGTAAAGGAGATGTCAAGGGTTCAAGTTTGAATATATGCATAATTTTTTAAATTTTTAGATAAATGGAGAATGACACGAACCTGGCCGGTTCAGGCCCGTGAGGGCATGAGTTTGACCCACGGGCCTGAACGGACTCGGTACTGTTCATACACAGGCCGAGCCAGTCCGTGTTTTAATAGGACGGTTTAATCGATTTCTCAGACTGAACCGACACACTTACCGCTTCTAGTGAAAATTCAGTGACGTGCACGAAACAGCCTCCTGGACCACCAAGCATTTGATATATAATTTTAGTGATATTGACTTAGATATTTTTTAATTTGTAAATTATATCGTACATGATATGTGTTAAATACTAAATAGTGCGTGTTGCTCATTGCTTTTCCCATACAAATGTGTGGCGTGGCATTCAATCACACATCTTAATTTTATTCAAACTGATATGTACCTCTTCTTTTTCAATTTCCCTTTTTTGGTTCTCTTTTAAATTTTCATTATTCGAAACAAAAGAATATAATTTTCTTCCTTTTTCCCTCGTTTTCAGGAATCTCCCTTCATTCATAATAAGCTTCCACTTAAATTTAAAACCTTATAATAATGTAGACCACTCTAAAAATTTGAAAGAAAATATTTTGAATGAAAGAAGAGAGAAATTGTTATAATTTAGTTTCAATAAATTATAAAAAGTTAACTGGTTTACTTAACCATTTTGAGCTGAGATTTCATACATATTATTGTTAAGAAAAATAGTGTTTAAAACTCGATATTCAGTACCGTTATGAGTTGACAATATATGTGGTCTCACCTATATTTTTATATTTATACTATATAGAAAAATGTTTAAGAGATAAATTTTGATAATTAGGGTTTTCACCTTATTTTTCATTCAATTCATTTACATAATTGAATTTTATAATAGTTTAACAAATTTATATTTTTATAATATTGTAATTAGGAACGTCAATGAATGTAAAGATGATTTTCGAGAACCTTTTATACAATAAATTTTTATTTTTCAGTCAATAAGAATTTATTTATTAACCGTTTGTAAAATTGATATAGTGTAATATTTGTTATTAGCAACATAAAATTTTATACACATTTATTAATAAATTTTTGAAAGAGGAAAATAATCACTTAGTGAAATAATTTTTTAGGAATGAAAAATTAGTGAAATAACTGTTGATGAAATACAATCATTTTATATATTGCCAAAAAAGAAATGAGATGTCATATATGGTACAATTTAAATTACAAAATTTTCAGTTTAACACAACATACTTCTAATGTAAAAAAGACTACAATTTACATTCTTACTTTTTTTTGTTAATCACTCTATAATCAGTTCTACACATAAAGGAACGTTGTTTGAATATAATAAATAAATATGTAAGAAAAATAATAAATTGTCAATAGTATACAAGTAATTTTAATCTGTATATTACAAAGTCAATAGCATAGCATTAGCTTTCTTATTAGTTTTTCCTTTTCTTTCTCTAATAAGAAAATGTAAAAAGCAATTAATGGTGCATTACGATGGAATATTCCATTGCATTAATCATGTTAATTGAGTGCTCAATCATGATCAACCAAAAATAAACATGTCAGAAACCAAAACAATCGCAGCCGTCAAAAGGATTCATTGCCATATGGAGATCGAGTTCCAGCCAGAGGATAGCTTTTTGGTGGGGTTGAAAGTTATAAGATAAGATCAACAGTATAAAATATTAAACCACCACCACAGAAACATCAACGTCTGTCGTAGATTTTTCTCCACACTGTCTTGAGGAAAAATACGGTAGGAGCTCTCTCACACTGCCACATGGCTTCAGAATCTCCACCACTGGCTGCTAATTATGCCTATATTCTTGCTCCATTTTCATTCATTCATTGGCTACAATTCTCTCTTGCACCTCTCTTTCTCCTTCGTCGTTTGCTACCACTACTGCTCATAGCAAACCGACTGTTGCCGACTCATTTCTTCATCTCCACAATGGCTTCCACTTTCTTTAACAACCCAATTAATTCATTGGCAACGGTTTTCTCAAGAACTTATTTCCCAGTTCCCAATTCAAATTACCCAGTTGAATGTTCACCTTGTATGCACTATAACTTCTACTTTGGAAGCAAATCAAGTAGTGGGGGGAGGAAGAAATTGACCCAAGTGAAAGCTACAGTCGCAGATGCCCCAAGGGCACCACCCTCGACGGAGAGCTTCTCTGAGATCGATAACAACCGAGACACGGCGAAGAAGAAGCTGAGAATACTTGTGGCAGGGGGTGGGATAGGTGGGTTGGTCTTTGCTTTGGCGGCTAAGAGGAAAGGGTTTGAGGTGTTAGTGTTTGAGAAGGATATGAGTGCAATTAGAGGGGAGGGACAGTACAGGGGTCCGATTCAGATACAGAGTAACGCATTAGCTGCTTTGGAAGCGATTGATTCGGAGGTTGCTGACGAGGTTATGAGTGTTGGTTGTATTACTGGTGATAGAATCAATGGCCTCGTTGATGGTGTTTCTGGCAATTGGTAAGATGGCCTTCAATTGTTTTCCCTTTTCTTTTATCTGCATTTTTTATCCTCATTATTGGCTTAATTGGCATGAATTCCATGTCTTCTGGGATTTTGGAGCTCTAAAACAAAGGGGATTTTTAAATTTTCTAGCTGATTCCTCATAGTATTAATTTGGACGAAAGAAATTAGTTAAATAGAAGCGTTCTAGACAAAACCTGGGTTTCAGGGACCTTTGAAACAGGGGACATGAGTTTGTATTTTAACAGATATCACATGTAAAGTTGTAATTTTGAGTACATAGAGGAATATTTAAATGTCCCTAAGATTTAGAATGTTTTCGTTCAATATGGAGTAGAAGCTTGATTTCCCGTTTTTCAAACGTTTAATGTTTGTGTTACCTAATAGTTTTCCTTTTAAAATTCCTTGTATAGTGAAAAGGTATCTATGACTTCTTTATTTCTTCTTGTACTTCTATGTATAGAAATCTGCCTGTAATTTACCAAATCTGCCGGTAGGAGTTGAAAATGATGTCTTTAGGAAAAATTGAGTCCATTTTTATAGAATGTTTTTTTTGACTAACAACGATAAATAATAATAATAAACGCATTATCAGGTACATCAAGTTTGACACATTCACTCCTGCAGCCGATCGAGGACTTCCAGTGACTAGAGTTATAAGCAGAATGGCATTACAACAAATCCTTGCTCGTGCTGTTGGGGAAGATGTTATTAAGAATGCAAGTAACGTTGTTGACTTTAAGGATGATGGAGATAAGGTACTATTCTCAAAAAGGCCTTGTTTTGTCTCTTCTTTACTAATTCAATGGTTGTTAAATTATATTGGCTTTATTCCACGACTTTAGGTCACCGTGATGCTTGAAGATGGGCAACGTTTTGAAGGTGATCTTCTAATTGGAGCTGACGGTATATGGTCGAAGGTAGAATCTTGCACTAATCATAAGTCTCTCTTATATTCTTCTTCTTTAGACCTTTTTTGTTATTCAACGATGTTTTTCTATTGAATCGTTCAGGGTATGTTTGGATCAATTAAATTAGGAAGGAAAGATAAAAAGAGAGGAAAACTATGTCTGTGTTTGGAGTATTTAGTATTATTAACAATTGCCTTCATTTTTCCTCTAATTCCGCTTACTTTTCCTCTCATTTTTCTTGGTCCAAACATGGCCTATAGGAATTTGGGGGATAAGACTTAGATTATGCTTTCTTTTTGTTAGGTGAGAAAGAACTTATTTGGACTCAAGGAAGCAGTATACTCAGGCTACACTTGTTATACTGGTATAGCCAATTTTGTGCCTGCTGACATTGAAACCGTCGGGTATTTTCTTTTATCAGTTGATTTTTGTATTAATATATCAACTCTTCTGTCATTTTTCTTTGTAATAATAGTTTTTCATATGATAAGAAGTTCCATGAACTTGTGTTTTTTGAAGGTACCGAGTGTTTTTAGGACACAAACAATACTTCGTCTCTTCAGATGTAGGTGCTGGAAAGATGCAATGGTATGCATTTTACAAGGAGCCAGCTGGTGGCACTGATAGTCCTACTGGTATGCTAAGCTTAATTCTCAATCTTTTTCTATTTTCCTTTCACAATTAACTCCTGAAACTTCTCTTATCTACTTTATGAACACCTATCAGGGAAAAAGGAAAGGTTGCTGAAATTATTTGGAGGGTGGTGTGATAATGTGATAGATTTGATAGTTGCTACTGATGAAGATGCAATTCTTAGGCGTGATATATATGATAGGACCCCTATTTTAACATGGGGAAAGGGACGTGTTACTTTACTTGGTGATTCTGTTCATGCTATGCAGCCAAATATGGGTCAAGGTGGATGCATGGCCATTGAGGTATGATTGCCTTTTATACTAACTCGTTTATTTGGAATTAAAATAACTAAGAAAACATAAAAGATAGTAGATTTTTGAGAAAACTTAGACCTCCCGATAGGTTTTTCGAGGAAACCCGACCTCCAAATTTGAAGCAGACACTAAACCCCATTACAAGTAGTACTCCTAAAGTGGTGACGTGAGAATGGCTAGGAATTTACTACCCATAATCTAACAATTTGACGGTTAAATTAAATAAACTAAAAATTAGGAAAAATTATATAAGACAATATTTAATGGGAAATGGGATCGTAACAGCCTTGCTCTGGTTAATAAAAAAATTTCCTTAGATGCAGTAATTCTTCTCCAATGTCTAGATAAACCAGGATCACCATTTTCATGGAGGATAATTGTCTTGATAGAAAGGACTCATGCCAGTTACTTAGAAAAAACAGTTTAGAGTGAGCTAAATAAACTTTTTGGGGTTATTTTACATATTTTTGTGATATTTACAGGATAGTTATCAGCTAGCTTTGGAGCTTGATAAAGCATGGGAAGAAAGCGTCAAATCGGGAACTCCGGTCAATGTCGTCTCTTCTTTAAAAAGGTAGCAAATTCTCATTTGCTTGTGAAGTAATTAAAAAGAATATTGATCTTTTGGATGAAGATTCAGAAAGATGGATAATCATTCTACTAATATATATTCTTTATCTCTTTAAACGATTGCAGTTATGAAAAAGCTAGAAGACTACGGGTTGCTATAATTCATGGAATGGCAAGAATGGCAGCATTGATGGCTTCAACTTACAAAGCTTATCTTGGAGTAGGACTCGGTCCATTATCTGTAAGGAACTTATGAATCAGATTAACAGTATACATATACTTTGTTAATTTGATGATGACAAATGCCGATACTATTTGCAGTTCCTAACAAAGTTTAGGATACCACATCCCGGACGTGTTGGTGGGAGATTTTTTATTTACCTTGGAATGCCTTTGATGCTTAGTTGGGTATTGGGTGGTAATAGGTAAATGATCTTATTTCCACCTTTTGATATAGAGATATTAAGTACATTGGCATTTGAGTTTGACACTAGTGTTTTGCTTTATGCAGTTCTAAACTAGAAGGAAGGGCACCTAGTTGCAGACTTTCAGACAAAGTATGGTCTCAACTATCATGAATTTTGTATTACTATCTTTTTCTCTGTCTTTTTTTTTTTAAACTTCTCCAACCTTTCCTCTAGTTTTGCTTAAAGTGGACCTCCATTATTCTAAACCCAAAACCGTTGTTTTTAATTAACTTCAATACCAGATTTGCCCCTACTTTTTTTTTCTACGTGATTGTTCTAAACCCAAAACCATTTTCAGCTTTCAAATTTCTCCAGTTCTCTTCTTTTAAAACCATTTTCAGAAAGAAATGGTTGAGGGTATTTTTTTACTTTCATAGAGAAACTAATGGTTTTCTAATTGCGTGGACTTGTTTCATTGAACAAACTAGATGCAAGGTTGGAACTTGTAAGAATTTTCCCTTTTTTTTCCTACTTACAGACAAAAGAGATAATTAATATATGGTAAATTTTGTGTGTTAGGCAAATGACCAATTACACAGATGGTTTGAAGATGATGACGCACTGGAGCGTGCTATCAGTGGAGAGTACGTATACTGTCTTAAATTTCGTAAATTATCAGCCATGTTTGGTACTCAACAACATATTGCATTGTTTTAACATGAACCACCTTTTCTTTTCAAGATGGTTACTTCTCCCAATTGGAAACGAAGCTGGTTCTTCTTCTCAACCTATTCGTCTAAGCCGAGATGAGAACCAACCGACTATGATTGGGTATACAAACACATTTACTCAGGACTTCTTGTTTTCTGTTTGGTTAATTGAAAATGAGTGTAAACTGTCTTCTTTCTGTATAAATGAATGTGATTGCAGAAGTGTTTCACCCGAGGATTATTCCGGGGAGTCAATAGCTATTCCATTGCCTCAGGTAAGATTGTATAAAATGATTGTGACCCAACCCAATCCATATTTTTTTCTAGATATTGATGAAGGCATTTTCAATGCAGATTTCAGAGATGCATGCGCGTATCAGTTGCAAAGATGGCGCCTTCTTCTTGACTGATCTACGCAGTGAACATGGTACCTGGATCACAGAGTAAGTTGACAGAAAATTGAATTTTTTTCTCTCTTCTTCAACGTTGAAATTATTGTTCTTAAATGACAATTCTCTTTACTATTTGCAGTAACGAGGGAAGACGATACCGTGTTCCGCCGAATTTTCCTGCTCGATTCCACCCATCTGATATTATTGAGTTCGGTTCTGATAGGAAGGTAACTCTTAATCCTTATACTGGAAATTTCCACTTGAACCTTTTGAATATGCATAGTAGTGTTTAGCGAATATTATACACGACTGTTTGGTATCAGGGCTTGATTAGACCTTTATTTGCGGCGCTTTAGTTCGGATTGTTTGATACGTTGTTAGTTCGATTGTCGTGTTATGATTCACGAGGGTGTGTTGAAATGTTAACCTATATTACATAACTTTGCACTTTCTGTACTGGTTGTTACAGATCATGTTGGACATATTGCTGCTTTAAATTGCTAGGATAATTGAAATGAGTTTTTAAATTGCTAGGATAAATGAAATGAGTTGGTGATTTAGAATTACGAAGCATATGATATTGTAGGTGGCATTCCGAGTCAAGGTGATGAATTCTGCTACGAAGAATATGGAGAAAGGTGTGAGTGAAATTCTGCAGGCAGTGTGACTGAAAGATCTTAATATAGTTCATTTTGTTTTTGTTTTTTAAGAGTTACAACTGGAATTGTACAGAGCATTTATTCCTGAAAATGTAAAAGCATATCATTATACGAACATTGTATTCTGTATTATGTAATGTTTATGATAAATTCAATACATGAACCATATACCACATTTATTGAAAATCACAAAAGCTAGGTAACATGAATTCGTTGAATACCGTTTGACAGCAGCACCCTACCGCTAAGTAGAAGTTGATGGCAATTACATCAATCATGTTATCAAACCAAATTGAGAATTAACATTTAAAACAATGCTCCCACAATCACAAGATAAGGTATTCTCCTGTTCTGTTTTTTTTTTCTTATTTCTGATCTGGTCAGATTTATACTGTTAGCTCACAGCTGATGAACATAACATCTCCCTTTGAATATGAACCAGAGGATATTTGCTTCTCTAATAAGTAAACGTATACCTAAATAGCTACACCAAATTCCACAACAGCAACTTTTGAAGAAACTGTCCAACCAAGACAGCATTGTCTTAAATGTCAACGTGTGGTCACTATCCCAAGTTTTTCTTGACAATGTTGGTCAAGCAAGGTGCCACTGTCTCTCTTTCAAGACCAACTAGCTAACTTCTCTTCTAAAAAAGACAGACCTCTATCATGTGTTTATGAGTCTAGTGTATCTAGACTGTTCAGATGTGATCGCACGGCTCAAGCTTAACAGCATAGGGTCTTCTTCGGTTAACGCACACCACTTCTTTCTTAGCCTTCTGTATCAACGGCTGTAATTTGGAAAAAAACATGTGGGCCTAGCCCATCGAGCAATCCTGGTTCCTTAAGGCTTCACTCTTCCCTGTCATTGCGTTGTGACTTTCAGACAGCCCGACATAACAACCTGACGAGCTTAGCCCATACATTTATTAAGTCCACAAGGGCCTATTCCCTAAAATATTATTATTCTTATATATATATATATATTCTAATCTTCTACTCAACGACCTGAAGTACAGTCTGCACGTGCTATACATTAATGTCACGTGGAGAACGAGGCAGAGAGGTGGTCATGGAAAACCACGTGACAGTAACGGCTGGATCAATTGGCGGTGGCATTGACGTTGGGGGAGCATTAAATTTGTACTCCTTATGAATTCAAATGACTTTCTTTCACAATGCACGTTTCACAATTGAACAACTCTTAATTTATAACGAACTAATTAAAGTTATTATGGGATTATGCGAATAGTTAGCAAGTCTTACAAAAAGAAATTATCATAAGAGAGAATTTACAGAGATTAAATGTTGATTTATATGCATATAAGCGAGAGAACGAGCTGTATAGAGTGTATAGTCAACATAAGCACATTGATTATCGGCTAAGGGTGGTTGGTAGCATGAATTAACTTGCTTATGGGTCAAAATTAGGGGATCCTCCCAGGTTCTAATCACCCTGAATGAAGAGTGAGTGAATAAAATACAAAATATATAAGAGATCTTAAATTCTAAGAAAGAGAGGATAGTCAAGGCCAAAAAGCAAAAGAGAAATACGGGTTGCTCCGAGATGAAAAATCAAAGATAGTGCTAAAGTTCGAGGGGAATGTGAAAACAATGGTGAGTGAATTTACAGGGATTGAACTCTGATTCATATGCAGATAAAATCTCGGCATGGTCAATTACAAAAAAAATGTAATTATTTGTTGGAGTTATCTCGCATCGATTGTAAAATATACCAATAATCAGTTTGAGTATGAGAAAAAACTTTAACTCACAATCTAACTTTATATTCAATACTACTCAACACTGATATCACGGTCAAATCCAACTTTAGTTAACAAGTCACCAACCCAAATTCAGTGAAATGAGTCGTTAGCTCTTTGACTCATGACTCAAAACTACGACGAATCTAGATGAAATAATCGACGATTATAAGACTCAGGACCTGATGTATAATGAATTCGGGTTATGTAGTCGACGTTATTCGACTCGAAGCCTGACGTTTGGTGAATCAGAGTTAAAAAAGTCGATCAAGTCATGACTTTATGTGTGATAGTCAATTAATAAAAAAAAGAGAAAAACTTAACTGACAAGTTAGATTCACGGTTTAAGAACACTTAATATAAACAAAACACTGTGTTTGGTGATTTTTGTCACATATATCTTTCTTCTTAAGCTTACGGTCATTATATGTCCTTCTGACTCTCCAGGCAAATGTTTAATCATGATGACAAATTACAGATAAAAAAGCTAAACCCATCCTAGTACAACTCCAACCCCACCCACATAAACAAACAAGCTTCAAGAGCTAAAGAGCGCCAAGTGTGAAATCTGCCACTTTTTGCATTTTTTTCCCAAGTATCCGTCAATCCCCATCTCAGCCTCAGGTACGAACGGAACCCTCTTAATTTGGACCCCACACCACATTACGCGGCTCCTTATATCTTAATATAATTTTCCTGATATACCTACCCCCTTCTACTTTTTCAAAATTTACGACCCGTTTATTCAAAATACGGATCCAAATCAAAGATACGTATCCAAAATCCCATATTACACACCTCGTAGTTCTGTCTCTTAAAAGCTAAAGACGGTGACTGCAGTGTCAGTTTCTGCCCCGAAATTTATATCCAAATTCCTTTTCCAAATTCCAAGAGGAAAAATTTTAAAAAGCTAATAATAATAATAATAATAATTACTTCCTCTTCTTTTTTTGTCCCTATATCTATTGTCTTAATTTTATGTGTTCTTAAAAGAAGAGATTGTTTCTCTACATTTCCCGCGTGCCCAGACAGACTTATCCAGTCACAGGATTCCTGTAAATTTCCCGGAAATTTAAACTGATTTATAAGAAAGGTGAAAGGGAAATCTCTATTTCTTCCAATTTTAATTTCACAAATAATATTTTGTTGCCTAAAAAATAAAGAGAGATTATATTCGAAATAAGAGAAAATTTTCCATTCTCAGTTTGAAACAGTATTGTCAAGCTCATGCCCATCCATGGTTAAAGATTTGGGACCGGACAACGACAACGGCCTTTTGAATATAAAAAACAAGGATACACGTGCGATGGAAAAGGTCTAGAAACCTGAGTCCGGTTCAGCATAAATGATAATAATAAGAATTACTAACCACTAATTACAAAAAATATTGGCTGCTAGACATTATATTCATAATAATTATTCGTATGTGTGTAAATCAAGTAATTTAAATCCGCTTTGATCAGTTTTATACGTTTTGTTTCATAGTACAACGAGTTTCCCCAAAATCTATTTAACTTTTTTTCTTTGCTTAACCCAAAGGAGAGGAAAAGGCAGACCCCGAGACCTTAAAATTTGAAATTAAAACAATAATAATAATTAAAGGAGTAAAAAATCTAGATGCCAGTATTATGACCGGGAAACTGATTCAGCCAGTTTCCCGATTTTCTCCACTAGTTCTGGGGAGAGTTTCTTAGCGGGTTTTCGTTCCTTCTCCGGTCGAAAATCAAACCCCAATGCATCCGATACCTCTTCGGAGCTCCATCCCGATTTTCTGAGCATGTCCGAGAAACGATCGGCTTTGAGTAGCAGAGCGTCGAGAACTGCCTGGTTGTCTAATAACACCACCTCTCCCTCGAAGAATCCGGAGGCTGACACTTGTACGATTTCAGAGATGTCGGATTCGCTCCAACCTCCGTCTCTTAAGACGGATCCTATTTGCTCAATGTACTCCATCACCCATGTTGGGAGTTCTGATCTAGGCATCTCGAAGAACCTCTCAGGTGATGAAGATGACGAAGAGGACGAGGTTTTCCGTCGCCGATCAACAGCAGCGTCGCTCCAAAACTCAACCCATCGTGGCGTCCGGGCGCCGGATGCGATTCCAGTGTCTAGGCTCCGCCGCGAGAAATTAGAAGATGATCCGGCTGATTTCTCGCTTACGGATCTTTGTTTTTTAAGAAGCTGAGGATCAGAGTCGGAGCACCGGAATACTGATTCTCGTTCGAAGAAATCGCAGAGATCGACGCCGCAGCAGTAGATTCGATTCTCGTCCACGAAAAAAACAGGATTTCCAGCTAAGGAAGGGTTACACGGAATGTAGCAATGGTTGAAAATAGGAATCAATAGTGGAGCTCTCTTCAGTGCATTCCTAGCGACCCGTAAAGCCTTCTCCGGGTCTGACGGTCTCGGACCCCAACACTTGGACCAAACCATGTTCTTAGCAATTTGGAAACAAATAGCAGCAATGGGAAAATCAAGGGATGATCGCAGGTGAAGCCGAGCACCATTGGATCGCCAGTCAGGGAAACCAGGGCCGACAGGTAAGCCAGCTGCTAAAACAGCCCGTAAATCAGGAGGAAAGGCGAATCCAAACTCAGCTTCAGCTCGAGCAAACTCCGAGTCGGATAATCCAGGTTGAACCTCGATGCCCGAGTTACGTAAATGGGTAATGACCTTATCTGCAAGAGAAGAGAATGAGAGAAGACCGTTGCGTGCTGGTAGAGAAGCAGCGGCAGTTGCTGAAGGAACCGCAGCGGCTCGAGCGGAGAGACGGCGAAGGCCAGCTATGTGGGCCGGATTAAGACCGGACATCCTCCGGTCAACGTCTACCATTGTGATTCAGAGAAGAAATGATTTTATGGCTCTGAATTCTGATGACAGAGAAAGAAAAATAAGAGTATGGAGTGAAAATGGGGAAAGATAGGGGGCGAGTTAGAGTGGGGAAGATGGAGTGCTTTGAGAAGGAAAGGTGGACTTTGTTAAGTAAAGCAGCTCTATGTATTTATATATAGACTGTCAAATGAGTGGAGCCCACCTCAGATTTTTGATTAGCAAGAATGTCATTAATTAAGATTCTCTTAATTATGATTTACCCCCTACTTCTACTCTGATAATCACCTCTTAACATTTGTTTTTGTTTTGACTAATTTTTTATTAAGGAATTTATTGAGCAACGGCTCTTTTGATTTTTTCCCATTCCGAAAAACAAATCATTAAAATGGACAAAAGCAAAACTGGTAAAATATTGGCAGCAGATTGTCAGCAGTTATCATCTATCAAGAAATAATTGCTGTTTTGAGGGCCGGTTTTGCTCTCCTCTTGTTTTGCAGACTAATACGCATTTTTCTACTGTTATCTCTTCGGGTTCTCATGTCCAGGATGGTAATTACTGGTATCTCTTTGCAGATGGCTCTTGGATCGCTAACAATAAAAAGGCAAAGCAGGGCTGAGTTGGGTCTTTTGAGATCCGGGTGGTAAAATCTTCGCTCTTGATTCGATTGTCAGTAATTATCTATCAAGAAATTTGATCATCACCTCTTCTTGTGGATCAAAGACGGTTGAAATCTGAACCACAATTATGAAGCATTATTCATAAATATTGGAGCAAAATTATTATTATTATTATTATTATTATTATTATTATTATTATTATTATTTATATATTATTATAGAGATGTAAATTAAGGATTCAAATAAAACAATATAATCTTTGATGGTGAAAACATGAGGTGATTTGTATTCATTTATTTAGTGATGTTCACTCAGGACGAATTCTACTATCGGCAAACAATAAACATTTTTCATGATTTTATGTAGATTTAAACTTAAAATATGTACTCTAGAATTTTAGAGTTTAAATATACATAAAAGAAGCTAATGTAGTGTAAATATGTTGTACTCTAGAATTTTCCATTGAGAATAAGAGGTTGATAGATAGTGAGGTGGGGGCGCATTCACAGTTTCATCATCAGAAATTTCTATTAAAATAAAAAAAATTAGAAAGAGAATAAAAATGTTGGGAGCGGTTAATCAATAGTGTAATTAAATATGGGATTAGTCAAATGAATTGAGATTTGTGCTAATTACTGTTTAACTTCACATGGTATAAGGCGCTGATATTACACAACAAAAAATGGCCCCAAACTAAATGATGCTTAATGTTTGACAGCGAAGATAAAGAGGGAGCACACGTAATCATCATGATATATGTTGTGTTGTGTTGTTTTCCTAACGTTCAACTACTTTTTGTCTACTTAATCAATTAAAAGACATTATTAAAAGCAAATTTTGTTAACAAGAAAAAATATTAGAGCTCTAATCATTGATTAACTCCATCAAAATTGTCAAGTATAAATGTTCTATCCCAAGATCTAAGCAGATTTTTTTTGCCTTCAATCGGATCTCTAGATCCGACTGTTAACCCAAAAATTTTAACTTTGAAACAAAAGCCCGACCCACTTTTATTTGATCATGTATAGGGTTTAGTCTATTGGTCTCAGTTTCAGATTATAATATGGTTGATCTCTGATGAATTTGTCGGGTGTTGGATTCGTCAGTTTTTTTTCTTTTCTACATCTCTATTTCAATTCTTGTCTACACATTAATTTATCAAATAAAGGTGAATGAAAAAAATTCAACAGGTGCTGAGGGAATAAATTCTAGATGAATCTGACACTTTATAAATTCATCAGAGACCAATCATACTATAATATGAAACTGAGACCGATAGACTAAATCCTAGACATAACCAAATTCTCCGGTTTTTTAACCAGAGAAAATGTAGGATTAATATAATCTCAACATGACTGTTATATGAAATGATTAAATAATTAATCATCGTCCAACATTAATACATTCCCAGTACTGTAGAATTTTACGGATTTAAAATTATGTTAATTAAGTTGGTTAATATAAAACAAAACTCAATGAGTAGAATCACGGGCAGCCCGAGCATCCAATCTCTCACAATTCTCAAAGAGAAGACGGTTGAGGAGGTGGAATAACAATGCTCTCTAATTAATGTTCTCTAGGAAATATACATTAGCTAGAGAAGCTTAAAAAGCAGACATGTAAAGAGTCACAAGCTGAGATCACCGCATTATATATATGAAGACTTGGTGTATATCTTCACACGGGATTGCTCACTTGCTTTCCTTTTTTCTGTTTTTTTATGAAGAGTTCATATAAATGAGATCCAGATTATATCTTCTGTTGGAAGATTGAGTGAAAGTCAGATTTATATCGTATATTCTGATTTAGTTGATTAAGATCAAAATAGGCGACGTGTATGATAACAACTATTTTTTTTAACGATAAATAATTTATTTTTGTGTGAACGTGACGTAATTATATTTACCTTAGAATTGAAAAATAATATAAGTTTGACAAAGTCAAAAGAGGAAAAGAAAAACAGAAAGTACAAATGAATGTAAAATGAATGTGATGGATATAATTAATTGGAAGAGAAAAGAACCGAAAAGGGAAAGGCTAAGTAATAATTGAAAGAAAGCAGGCAAAGGCCGGCAGTTTAATTAAATTTCAAAGCCTCTTTAAATACTTAAAAGAATATTCACATTCATCTTTTCTCTTTTAACTATTCAAAAAACTTGTGGTCTAGTACCCGATGAGTTGCAAAGATTCTTGGCTTCCCCTTTTAATTGTATATACAAAGAGATAATTTTATATGCAATATGCATATGCTTAGCATGCATGTATCTAGCTAACTACGGCCAGCTTATGATCATTGGGAAGATTGACAAATTTCATTCATGTTTTTGGTTTAGTAATGTATGTTCCATATACATATATCATTGATAAAATTTTCCTCTTACCTACAAAAAATAACACCTGAGGGCCAGCTTCCATTTAAATATTGAACAAAGAAAATAAGATGTTAGAGAGTAACGTGAAAAGTTTTAAAAATCAAGAGTCAGATCATAATTAACCCTTTGATAAGATATGTGTGGCTAAGAAGAGGTTGAAATGGGGAGGGAGTAGGTTATTAGTTGACTTGAGGGGTTTGGACAAGAGGTAGGCTAGGAGGACGTTAACATGTGAGTATGTCCTTGATTTTCGTCCTCTGATTGAAGAAGGAAAGTGAGAGAGAAATTGAGGTGTAAAAAGTCAATAATTATTTGCATTTTAGTCAATGCCGTCAAGATTTCTCCAATTAATTAATTGAGTTTTATAATTATATGATCTCAATCAAACACATTCTTAAACACTGATTCTCTTTCAATTTATCTGTAAACACAATGTTAATTGTTTCGAAATTTCACACCTCCAAAACCAATTCCAACGTCTAAGTCAGAATTAATATATCGATTTACAGAATCTCAAGTATTTTTTTTGCGAGATTCAACTCGTAATAGGGGCATGAAAATATTCTGTATAACTATTTGAGCTCGGCTAAGAGTGATTTTAATTGCATAATAGTAAATAGTATTAGTATGGAAGTAACATTCTTACATCTCTCACTTTCTCAATCGATATTTTGCTTTTTCAGAACATGAGTACTCATGCAAATTCTTCCTTTCATACATATACTCCTCACATTTCTAAAAAAATATCTTGAAAACTATCATTGCTATAATTTATATTCTCAAGCGTTACATACAATAATAAATATGTGAACTTTACGAAATTTTTGTATGATATAATGTAAAAGAAAATTCTAATATTTCAATCCCTTTTCTTTTCAATTTTTTGAATGACCCAATAGGCAATAGGTGAAGATTTGGTGGGGGATTTGAGATAGACCAACAAGCATGTACGTAGATACGAACAAGGTGATATATAATTAAAAAAATTATGTTGAAGGGATTAGATTTGTAGGGCTTTTTTTGAAGGGTATGTGAATAGACAAAATAGTATGGCAACCAACCCAGATCCAAACCCTAATTGTCTGTCTGTCTACACAAAAGGTAAGCAAAAACGGTGTTTCATTTGTAAATGTCGACCTAATTTGTCCACTCTCCATATCTTGTCAACATTATCAGTAGCCAAAGTGGCTAAGTGAGGGACCATATTAAAGACGTAAATCACCTACACGATTCTCTCCGGTCTCCAAGTTGGTGTGTGGAGTGGGTAATATCTGTCAATTTCATCTATTTCTCTGCCTCAAGTCCTACATTTATTTATTATGCTTCCATGCATTAAGGTTAACCACATTGCTAAGAACAAGTAATTAGTGCCTAATGATTTTATGATGAAAATGGAATGGAAAAAGTTAAACACGCTGCTAATTAGTATTGTAAGAAAAAAATGGTTAAACACATATACTCACGTTCACATGATTAATATTAGTAATCAAAGGTCCGAGTTATGCAGTTTAGTAAAAAAAATATACACTCTGTTTGACTCAAATCTACAATTTATAGTTTTTTAGCTTAAATAAACCTATAACTTATTTTTAAAGTATATTTGGCTCGACTTTTTTGAAATAAATAGGCAGTTTAAATAAGTCAAAAAAGTTATACACTTTAAGTTTAAGCAGAAATAATGTTGTTTTTCAGCTTAAACTTCTTTTATTTTTTATTTTTTTTACATTTTCAAAACTACCGTATGTAGCTTTACGTTTTTTTTTATTTGATATGTGCTAAAGAAGTTATTAGTCTTTGATCAAAATTCTAATTATTGGATCTTTGTCCTTTAGTTGTTAATGCGTCACTTTCTCGAGAAAGTGTGGTGGATTTTATGTTGGAATTTCGAAACATACAAAGTAACACTATATTTGAATTAATAAAATTTTAGCTCCACTGCATTCGTTCTAGCCTATATATAGCATATAATATAATGTATTTTACATTGCGAGTCGATGGTCTTTCTGCACTTGCATAATCTTTAACCAAATCTTAAGATATTGACAATAAACCTACAATGAAAAACATAATCTCAATGAAAATGAATGCTAAATTTAAGTATTAAACCAATTCTTTTGTAAAATAGTTTTTTTTTATTTTATTAATGAACGAATATAAATTCTTCTTTCTGTCATGTCATCGAAAAATTGAAGAGAAAATCAATTAGACAAAAGTACATTATTTGCTAATGTGGCAATCCAAGAAAATCAATCAAGACCACTAGATTGACCAGACGGTTAAGAATAATTTATTCAGTTGTTAATATTGATAAACTAGATCTCAATGAAATATTCTATTGATCTTATTTTCAGTTAGACATAGATAAGCTATATAAGATTATATATAATTGATTGAATGCCTAAAAATAGAGGCTAATTGTAACTTCAAATAGACTCTCAACGCATACAAAAAATAAGCACAACATGTAGCTTACATTAGCCTTGTAAAGATTTTCTCCATAGTGAAAACACAATCAAAAGCTTCCCGTGGGTTTTCCCATCAAAGGTTTTTCACGTAAATTATGTTGTTTATTACTCCTTTCTATTTACTCTTTATTTTTCCATTATCTTATAAGAAATTCACGACAAATTCTCTAAATTGTGAATTTTTGTCTTTACATTTGGTGTATTCGTTGAAAGTGAATCAACGCTCAAAATTTTCTTCTCTTCTTACACTACTACAAAAATGGGCTACAACGATAGCAACCCATTTACTTCAATGACAACTTTGTAAAATCTGTCAAAGAAAAAATGTGTTGGGTACGGTAATTTGAATAATAAGACAATGTTTAAATAAGCTGTCATAATAGATTTACCTATTATGACAACTTAATCTTAAATAGTCATGACAAAGATGTGTAACTGTAATTAATGATTTTGTAACTGTCATTATATAAAACTTTTCCATAATTGCAAAAATGCCACTTTATATTCTAACCCTAATCTATTAACATTTTCCAACTCTCATTT
Source organism: Datisca glomerata (assembly GCA_003255025.1). Lineage (NCBI taxonomy): Eukaryota > Viridiplantae > Streptophyta > Magnoliopsida > Cucurbitales > Datiscaceae > Datisca > Datisca glomerata. Next base: position 999,853 of record QANY01010875.1, read on the forward strand.
CTAAGATGATAGAGGCGGAGAGGCAAAAAGGCTATGCTCTCTCTCTCTACGATTCTCCCTCTCTCTCTCTCCATCCATTTCTTCTCAGTCGCGCGACTGAGAAGCCCCAGTCGCGCGATTGTGAAGCTTCATGACGGGGAAAAACCAGTGACCAGGTAATGGATAAAGCTCACATATAAAACGGCTTATGTATCATAAGTGAAGCTCAGATTTGGCCTGACTCTGTATGACCACAGAAACATTACACGAAAATATAACTGAGAACATGAAGATATTTATCTCATAACAAAATATTGTATATCGACGAGTCATTAACGTCGAATACAATAGGGGAAAATGAACGTGCATAAATTCTCATTTCCTCCATGTTACCAAAAAATGAAGAGATGACCAATCAGATAAAAGTATATGACTTGTCAACGTGATAATATAAGGAAATCAATCAAGACCACTAAATTGATCATACAATTAAGATTGATTTATTCAGTTGTTAATGTTGATAAGGTAGATCTCAATGAAATATTTTATTGATCATATTTTCAGTTAAAACTAAATAAGCTATATCAGATTTGATGTAACTTATTGAATGCCTATAAATAGAGGCTAATTATAACTTCAAAGTGACTCTAAACACAAACAAGAAACAAGCACAACATATAACTTGCATTAACCTTGTAAACATTTTCTCCATAATAAAAACGCTATCAAAAGCTTCTCGTGGTTTTTTCCATCAATGATTTTTTATGTAAATTATAGTGTTTATTAACCATTTCTATTTACTCTTTATTTTTCTATTATCTTGTAGGAAATTCACGATCCATTCTCCAAATCGTGAATTTTTTCTTTACAATTAGTTCTTTAGTAAAATAGTTTTCTTACTTTATCGGTGACAAGAAACCATCTCCTTGAATATTCTTAATTCACAACAATTTTAATTAGTAAAATCATTTAAGGCGTATAAAGTGCCGGTACCGTGGTAAGCGTCATCTAGAGTGATCCAAAAAGTCAATTGTTCCTCATGAAAATTATAGCAAACCAATATGTTAAAATAGTTTTAATTAGGAGTTAAGTTGTAAACATTTGCCGTCAATATATGTTGATATATGAGTTAAATCATCTTCACACTTACATCATGAGATCAGAGATCACGAGAATTTGTGGCTTCAAGCATTCCTATGCTTTTTAAAAGATCATGATGTCATGATGATGATAGAGAGAAAATACAGACTATGAAGATAGAAAATAAGAAGACACTGTTATATAGAATATAAGTTTTACTTCAAAAATAGATTGACTAAATAGAAAGAAAGATTTGCCTAGGTCAATGTGACTAATGCAAATATTATTATAATAAAACGATTATAAGAGGGTGCATGCTTAAGAATAAAATCATTTTGTAGGGTAAGGATCTAAACCTACCTTATAACCCTACTTTAAACACAATTGGAGATTAAATATTTAATTAGTGCTAGCTAGAGAGGAAAACATCCCATGTGCTTCACTAACCTTCCTAAAATATTTAATTCTTGGAGAAATGAAAAATCTACCTATATGGGTAGTTAAAGCCTAAAAGAAGAGAGATGTTAAATGGGTAGATGTGGTTTATTTAACTAACATTATTGATGAATTAATTAATATAATTAATGGCTTAAACTAATGAGGCAATCGATTAAGGCGGCTCTTTTAAATTACAAATATGCACAAAAGAGTTTAGGCTTGAGATTAAGTAGTGTGAATATAGTACTCTTTCGGCTCAGTGATATTAAAAATAGCACAAAAATAAGTCTACCCCCAAAAAATTATGATTATCAAATCCAATGAAACATTACCAATGTTAGTGCACTTAACCACCTACATCTATATTGACAAAAAAAATAATAGCTATAGTATAGCTTATAAGAAATGAAATAAAGTGAATCCTAACTATAAATATATATAAGAGAGAAGTGACCACTCGTGTGGTGGTCACATAATTATTCTTTACTTTGATAGAGTTTTATCAAAATTAATCATAAATTGAAAGTTGGGGACAAAGTATATATATTATATATAACTAAATATGAGCCTAAAGGAATTGGAATAAAGTGTGAGTTATTAAGATAATAAGATTAGATGGAAACTTTGCTTTAGAAGATAGAATAGAACCCTGCATGGAGCCAGTCCCGTGGGGTTGAAGAAATGGAAAAGAGAATATCAAAAAAGATAAGATAAAAGGTGATCCATAGCTAGTAGTGGTGACGGTATAGTGGTTTCGTTTTCATAGCTTTCTTTTTGCTGTTCCCTCTATTTTGTTTTTGAAAGAACAAAAAAAACATTTTTTTAACTTTCATTCAAATATAGAGAACTTCTATAGTAATGAGATTACATGTCGGTACCATACTATAGTGAACTTCATTTCGTGTTAAATGTACAACATGTACCATATTTATTTAGTATCTAATATATTTTATTTGTTTTCAATAAGATACATGTAATATAAATGAGTTACTCTAAATCATTTACGTCATATTTGTTAAATGTAACTCATTGCCCCGAAAAAAATAGGCCTGAAAAAATATGTTTTGATCTTTTACTTAATGTCTAGATCATTTTGGCATTTGAGGTCTTTGATGAGGAAGTAATGACATGACAAAGAATGGATGGAGATTAAGATTTAGTCATGATATTCACCGGATAAATAAACTCACTTCTAGTTCTTTTCTCATAAAATAGACATTACATTCAATAAAATTAAAAATTATTAGAATATATTCTCTAGTTTAGTCAAACACCACAAATCTTCAAAAAAATTTCTATTGACATGACAAAGAATGGATGCACACGCGTATTTTAATAAAAAAGATAAAGTAATTCATTTCATTTATGTATTTACTATTGAATTGGGTGCGCACATACATACTTATTCTCTTTTAGAATTATCAGCTTGTTTTAACAACCTCTACAACCTAGTACCAATTGCAATCTTATCCCTACTCATAGCCCGGTCTTTATCTCTAAAAAGCATTGGAAACAATTAAGATGTATGCATTTCTTTATCATTTTAGAATTGATATGAATTCTTTTCCATTTTATTTAGAAGTGGAGGTATATTCATGAATAGAACATGAATTAAAAATTTGACTTATGTGCTATCAAATATATATCACTTATAATATTCTTATCCAAGAAATTGGATGGCCTGATAAGTGACAGAAAGTAGAGTACCCCCACTCATCTCACGAGCAATTGGCTTTGGCTGGTACTTTGCTATAACTCATCCTTGCTTAAAAAGTGTTACTCAAGAACTAGTGGTGTCCCATCCATATAGAGAAGTGTTTTGCAACCATCTTATTAGAGGATTTGAATCATCTCCCGTTTAATGATTCAAACCGGAGGTTTGTTTGTTAAATCTAGATCATTGACTTCTTATTTAACGGTTCAAATCAAATTTAAATAAAAATTTAAAAAATAAAATTGATATGATCTTTTTCATTTTTTTTAAATTTTAAAAGGACGATTATGATTTAACAAGATAAACCAAATCCTTAGTAGAGATCCTAGACATTTGAAATGACATCTATCATAACATTATGCATAAATCAATTGCAAGTGTTTTGTTGCAATTATACAAGCTTAGTATCAATTCATTTTATTTTATTTTTATAACTAATTTTGGATTCTAGAACTAAATATAGTTCCCTTTGACATCCATCAATAATCAGACTTGTAGGTGACAGAAATGGCAAAACTGTATTCCATGTTATCAGGGATATTTAAAGGCTTGACGTATGGGCTGAAGCCATCTCAAGAAGAGAAAACGCAGCCCGTGGCCTAACTTAGCCCAGATTGAACGGTATTAAGGCTGGACTTGAATGTGAGCAATGAAATATTGAGCCCATCAAAAGTCATGTTTTACAAAAATTGATAGGCTCTAGATCGGATTCGTTAATCATATATTAAAGGACACGATAAAATGTGAAATTTTATTTTAATATTTTTGTCTGATTATTTTTAGTTATATTCATAATTTTACTCCTAAATTATACATATTTCTGATTTTTATTGATTTCAAATTTACAATATCGCACTCATTTTGACGTTTTCTGTGTACACTATTTTAATTGCAAAAAAGTCGTGATTTCACTTCCTCTTTCCGAAACGAGATAGATGGATTAGGTACATAAAGTTGTACTCTTACATGTGAAAATAGGTGATTACTTGCACAATTTGTTACTAATGTTCTCTCTAATTGCAAAAAAAAAAGTTGTGACTTGCACCTCAATTTCCTGAAAAGAGATGGATTGGTAAGGACATAAGATTATATTCTTTCTTATGAAAAAAGGTGTTTACTTGCACCGTTTCTGATTGTATTTTCTCTAGTTGTATCAGTATTAAAATTACCACAGTGTATTGCACTACGTATTACCTAAGTAGTTTCAGGCGGAGATGTCGAGGGCAGAAATGAACAGTCTCTAAGCCATCAGTTATTGCTATGAGATACCAACCGTATTAACTAAAGATACTATTAACATTATGAAAATTCTCAAACTGTGTAAACTCATTCCATGGGATTGAATAAAACTCACATCCATAAGACATTCAATCATCAAAGCAACTACGTTCCAGATAATGCTTTAAACAACAGGCATAACATCAAAATCCAATTGAGAAACACAAACAGAGATTTAAAAATAGGAGAAAAGAAACAAAAAACGCCAATAAGCACAAATAACAGAAGATATTCGTCACATAAACAATAATTCTCAGCAAACCCAGAGGGGAAGAGCAAAAAACCATTATAGAAAATGTAAGTCATAGTTATTTCATTTTCAACAGCTGCAACTACTCATGCATTGCAACTGCTTATTACTTTTAAAATTTTGCACGTGTTAAACAATTTATAATACATGTACATTTTTTAAATAAATATATTATTTTTTAAAATAATTATAAAATATAAATTTAAAGTAAAATACTTATAATAATAAACATATTATCTTGTTAATAATATTGTTAGAGTTATACCATATAACATTGCGATTTGAATGATAAAAAAATGATTATATCATATTGAGAGTTAATTTATCTTATTCATAAATATTTCTCTCAATTCGTTTACATGGATTTTTATGTCCTGATAACATAAATATTGCATGGTATTTAATTTTATAATTTTTTAACGAATAAACTACCGATGACTAAAAATAATCTTAAGAAACTCATTGAAATTCATATTTATGGATATTTACATTTCTAATTACATAATATTATGAAAGTGTTTGATTTAAAAATTATTTATAAACAAATTATCAATAATTAGAAAATATTATTTCATTATATGAATTATATTAAATGAGCAAAGATATGAAAACCTTAAATTGTATTAAATCTTAAGGATGCTTGAAGGGTAAAAAAGAGAATAAATTTTTTTGCTCTTTAAACTCATTTTAATATAGTAAAATAAGATTATAGATAATAAATTAAAGAGTATAGATTAAGTATTACTAGTAAGCTACTGTGTAATTTGCACCCAGTTAGAAATTAGAGTATTATAGAACTCATGTATATTGCACTTGGTTAAAAACAAAATATTATTTCTTAACTAAAAAAAATATTCGATTCGATTAAAAACGGTAAAAATCGAACGAGTGGCTACATTTAGATTTAGTGTGAAGAACTACAGATATGTTGATCAACTGTAAGATAATAAATAAAAGACTTACCAAATATCTAAATAATTACATGATATAGAATTATTACATATACTCAATATACCGTAGCATTTTTAATCTAACCTAACCCACTCAAATATAATACTGAATAAGCACTAGGGCATGCATACATATAATATTCCCACCACCCTCGCTGTGTGAGAATTTTTTTCTTCAGAGTCACGCTACAAGAAAAAACTCAACCGCCATGGGTTTTTTACATGTAACGATGGTTCTAAACCATCATAAAAAAATTTTGTGACGGTTGGCAAACCATCATGATAGCCACCATCGCAATTGTAAACACTACAATAAAAAAGCCTTATGATGGCGGTCAAAAAACGTATCATAGGATTTTTATAACATTTTTCATAACGATATGATTATCAACGTTATTAAAACTCCGACCCTACAATAGTGTTTAAAAAATGCTATTATAATTACTTTTAATAGCGTTTAAAAAGCGCTATTGTAACCTTTCAATAACATTTTTTAAACGATATAGAAAGCGTCTCATTGCGCTTGGTGACTTTTTATAGCGTTTATAAAATGCTATCGAAAGGTTACGATAGCGTTTTTAAACGCTATTATTGGGTCAGAGTGTTACGAAAAACGCTATGAAACCCATATGATAGGCGTAGCAACAATGTGAGACTTTTTTATAGCGTTTTAAACGCTATTGTAACTTTTCTACAGCATTTTTTAGACGCTATAGAAAGGTTACCAAGGGCAATGAGACGTTTTCTATAGCTTTTAAGAAACGCTATTGTATGTCTAACCATATCATAACTGCATTTACCTATTGTGCTTTTATAGGCTATTAGATTCTTTAATAGGGTTTTAAATGTTGTGAATAATTGACGCTAATGTATCAAACAAATAATATAAAAATCATCCATTAAATCACTAATTTAAAATATTTAAGTAAAAAAATTACAAATAAAGATCTATATCAAATACAATATCAAATGTCTAAAAAATCTTACAAATAAGCATTCCAAGGTGTTCATATTACAAATATTTTGAGTTGTAACAAATATCATAAATACAAGCCAAAGTTTTCATCAAACAACTTCCATATCTTCTTGCTAGAATCACTATGTGGAACCACGCACCACCTGAATTACTATGTGTTTGTTGTGTTTTCGATAGACCTATATTAAAAAAAATAATTATTATAGTTCAATATTCACTTATAAACATATATATTATCTCTATAAAAGGCTTTCCAATATTCAGACATGTTAATCTATAAGATTGTAATCTAGATTGCAAAACCCTATTTCTTGAAATACATGGTTTTCATGCAACTATGTTCTATCCTGGAAAATGCATATATAATAGCAAGTTAGAAAAATAGCATAAAAAAATCCAACACAAATGCAAGAACAAAAATACAAATCCAATATTTCTATCCACATTTCTAGCACCCCCAACATTTCAATTCACATTTCTAACCCCCCCCCCCCCCCCCCCCCNCCCCCCCCCCCTCCCCCGAACATTTCAATCATGCCACAAATTATGTCAACCAGCATTTCTAGCGCTCACAATACTAATTGTTCATAGATGAGCTTGCAAACATGTTTCTGCGTAAAGTGCATAGAGTTATTAGCACTTAGTAGATCTTTACACTACCCTAATTAAAATTACAAAACTAGAAATTTTCATCTATTTTTTCATGTTTTCTTCTTTATGAGCCCTCCGTCTCTACCCAATAAGGAAACACAACTTAGAAGGCAGCAAATTTGGATCCTTCTACAGCATGACCAATATGCCATTGGGTTTCTTATTTTAAAAATAAGTAGAATTAAAATAGAAGCATGGCAAACACTATACTAATTTGCAAGACTTAAAATTATCTTCAACTCATGATAGAACTTCCAAGCAAACTTCCCAAACAGAGTAGCCAATGAATTTACCACGCAACAATAGTTAGTTGCAAATACTTATATGCTTGAAATTTTTGTTTAACATCATAACTCCCTTCCAGCAACTTCTATTTCTCATTTGTTCAAATTATACTTAAAATCTTTACTGTATATAATTAAGACAACAATGAAGGACAGATGAATGAATCCCCCACTTAATTTCTTCAGACAACCCAATAAAGAATCATCATAAACATAAGGCCAATGAAATGCTGTTTATGAACAAAAAATAGAGAGAGGAAATGGAGCATTAAAGCAAAGCCCAGAACAGACCAACCCAAGTCCACATCATCATAAATCATATCACACCAAGAAAAGAACAACCCAACTTATTCCACTCTTACAGCCTAAATGGTTAAATAGATGTATCAAAACCAAAAAGGAAAGAAAAATTATCAAAGACAAAAAGATAGAGACTCGTTATAATTACTGTCCAGCATTTATGTCAGCTCACATTTCTAACTCCCACAATACTAATCATTATATGAGAAAAATTTAACATAATATTCAAAATCCAAACTCACCAACATAAACAAATCCAACACAAATGCAAATCCAACATTTCAATGCACATGGTTAGCACCCCCCCTCCCCTCCAGCATTTCAATGTCCAACATTATTTTTCATCATCATACCTATAATAACCACCACCATTTTTCTTCCAATATCAATTAACACCACTAATGCAGCCAATAATCAAACTCAAATCAACCTAATTTCAATCATGTCCAGCAGAATATCAACCAACAGTAGTTGGAAAAGAAGTATTTACAATGGGACAATTCTATTAGTGAGCCATGCAACCGTGCTACCTACTGCATCTCCAATATATTTCATTGATAACATAAGTAAATAAAATCTAGCAAAAAACCTTTATAGTATCTTCACTCCACGCCACGCAAGTCTTTTGCAACAAGCTCTTGAGAGGGTCTCTATTATTTGCAATCTTGCACACCTTTTATTAAACTACAGTTAGGGCAAACTGAAACAATAAGGAATGATGATTTTTTCTTAATTAATTAAGGGGAGGACTTGGAGTTTTTTCTTAACTAATTATGTAATAAGGGTATGTTAGGGAAGACAAATCCACCTTCCTTAACTAATTATGTAATGAGGGTATGTTAGGGAAGGCAAAACACCTTTATAATGAGCCATAACTTGTTGCTTCTGCTGCTGCGGTTGTGCTAAATGCTCCTCAGACTATTGAGCTTGATCGTTGAGACCACATGAAGCACTTGTTCTTCAGGGAAACTTCACTAAGCTCTCTACGAATAAAAAGATAGAAGGAATAATGAGTTGAATTTTTTTATAAGAAACTAAATTTGTCCAAGCGAACTCTAAAAGAACAAAAATCACCTTATACAAGCAGCTAGGCAATCTAAATTTATCAAACACAGGGAAAACTCTTAAAATGCTTAGTAGTAGACACCTAAATCGAAATAAAAAAAATTGAATCTTCTCCTACAAATAGTCGACATCCTCAAATTACTATAAATTCTATGTTATCCCCTTATATATAGAGACCTACTTTATTGAGAGACAACAAGACCAAAACTCTAGTCGGCATAGGGCCACCATGACATAACATGACATAAGAACTTAAACTAGACAAAAATCAATAAAGGAACCAGCCAGCTCAAATCGTTCAATCGACCAGCAAGACACTATAATAAGACATAACACTCCAAGAAAAAATCTTGGCACATTCTATGAAGAAAAGTGACAGGCATTGTGAGGGTTCTTAAGGACGTAGCTGGTTGTATCATTTTTCTATCAGTATATATGTATGTCAAAAGGCCTAGCTGGTGGTAGCCTCATAGCCAACCATGCATCACTTACCAATCCTCCTCCTTCAATAGCTACTTCCCCACTCTTTATCTGCCAAAAAAATCCTTACATTTAATTTTTACTTGAAATTGAGATTGATTGCTTATTTTGACGTTTGATCATATGCAGTAAAAGTGAGGAAACCGCATTAAGAAACACTGACATTTTCCAGCACGATTGTCCATTTACAGCGAAAGTAGTAAAGGGCAATCCACCAGGTGCCTTGTTATGGTAATTCTTATGAGCGAACCAACTGGATGGATTCTTTCGAGTGCCAGTGCCAAAGGCTTCACACTGGCGAGCCATGACATTGTATGGTAGAGGTGATGTAGATGCAGATGCTCCTGCCCACTTGATCCGCTACCCCAAGTGCCTGAAAACACAATACATAAAGTTTCAACAACATTTCAAAATCGCAATTTATGTAAAAAAGAAGATGAAGTCTTTTTCATTTTGATGGGTCAAGACTTAGATTGAAACACAGTACACACGAAAACAAATACAAAAGAGGGAAAAAGGGTACCGATTCCATAAGGCGTCCAATGCCCATTATACGGGAAACTGAATGGGATGGAAGCACTCTGGGAATGAAACGGGAAATGTCAGCAACTGATACTTCACTTATTGTATCATCATCTACTAATAGATTTGGATTGTCCTGCAGAGCACGTAATTAACATTCATCGTATTCTTTCTCTCTTTTTTCTTTAGCCTATACATGCAAATGATTAAAGCATTTGAATGATTAAGTCATTCAAATAATTAAGTCATATTAACTAGTTTTACTTGAGACTTGGGAGCTATACAAAATAATTGATATGCAAATGATCAAGGCATTCAAAGAAAACTCTCAGTCCTTTGAGATTACATATAAAAATTATAAGATTTTGTAAGCTCATGCACTTTTTTAAAGTAGCGTAAAAAGCTTGTTGCAATGACATACCCCATCAAAAGACAATGACTCCTTAAAATGCGAAATAGTATAATGATTGTGGTCAAAGTCCAGAATCGATTGTGGACAAAACATGAATGCTTCATCAGGTGTGAATGGCTCTTTCAGTTGCTTAGATAGTTCATATTTGTCCTTCTTAACAGGGAAAACGTAGATTAGAAAGTGTAACTTACCACATGTTTCCTTTTTATAGGGTCATAAGACTTAATCGTGCCTCCATAGAATCTGCCAAACAGAGCAACATTTTTTTTCCGGTCAGTCACAGTAGTATATATATGATTACCAATTTTTACAACCCAACAAATAGAATTAAAGAAAATAGTGGTAGTTATCATAATGGCTACAAATTTCTTCTTTATCTTCTATAGGGGAGATTAACTTAATAACTATAACATTTTGACACTTATGCAAACAACATAAAAATAATGAACAAGAAATTTGAGAAAAGACTACTACTCTGGTTAAAACAGTATTTGTTCTATTGAAATTGACGTTTGACCTTTTCCACACCCATTATTCAACCTCTAGATACAATATTCTATTAACCTTTTACTTCACTTCCTTCTTGAAACTTATTATCGATGTTGGAATATAAGCCAAGATCTCTAGATTCTCTCTACTATCTTACAGTTAAGCTCTTAGAAACACATATGAAGAAAGCTTCAAATGCATCAGAGAACTTAAATGCTACTATAAGAAATTGGTAATGGAAGCAAATGCAACTTCTTCCATCTACAAAAGGGAATTGTTTAATCAAGCAAAGGCAATTCTGTTCCAACTTCTTCACATCAATACCAAATATTAGGATGACAACCATATCAAGCCAAATTAAAAGGAAAATAACCAAACATTAAACCAAAGTCAAAATAGCCTAAAATCCATAAAACTAACATAAAAAGCATGCAAATAAAGGAGAGGGAATCACTTGCACAACAAAGAGAAGGAGAGGAGAACCACCTGCATAGCAAAGAGAATGAGAGGAGAGGGAGAATTAGGCGCGATAGTTACACTAAAGGAAGATTGATAGGTGTGGAGTGCCTGATTTCCCTGATGTATCAAAAGCCTGGAGATTCACAACACCATGAGTGTAATAATATGAATTAAGTTGGATAAGTGAAATCACAAAGTCAGAATTTATTTTACAAGTGGTGACCAAGACCAAGTCAGTTGGTGGCGTAAAATCTACCACATTAGGCAAAAACAAAAGTTTATAAGTTGCAACATGAACAATATAACTCAGAGATATCTCTGAAAGCTAGAAGAAACATATAAGTTTGAAACATGAACATAGTAACTCAGGAGATCTGCATTACACAGTAACCAAACTAGAAAAAAATATTCCTCAAAAACCAAAAATCCAGAAATGAGAAACAAATAGAATAGGAGAGCCACAAAATTTGCTATATTGAATTCTAGTATTAGAGAGAGAAAAAAAAAGCAAAGTGTGAATGCTTCAACAAATTCAAAAGAGAGAAATATATAAAACAAATAATCAGAGAAACCACGAGCACCAAATTCACGAGCACTAAACATTAGAGAAATCAACAATCCCAAAACCCAATCAGACACAATATTCCTCACGAACTAGAAATTAAAATCTTCCAACTTTGAACCACCAATGAAAACTAACAAATAGAGATTAAAAATTTGAAGATAACATAAACTACTTGCTTATTTCGTAACGGATCTCAGCAAAGTGAACTATATTTAAAATCCCAGAAATTTAAAGCATAACACAGAATTAGAGATTTACCTGAAATAAAGAGAAGCTGGGGAATTCGCGTTGGTAAATGAAAACCACAGAGCTTAGAGCAAGACCTTCGAGAGAGAGCTAAGATAAAGGGCTTCGAGAGAGAGCCAATGACGAGACAGAGTTGGACATAGCTGAGAGAGGTAGCTACGAGAGAGAGCACAGAGAAATAGCTGCGAGAGAGAATCTGTGATAGAGAGCTGAAAGAGAGAATTGTAAAAGATGCATGCAAGAATGAAAGAGCTTAGAGAAAGCTTTGCCTCACGAAAAGAAAGCTCTGTGAGTTTCGTCGTAGAGAGAGCTCTCTATGAACTTCACGCGGGGAGAGTGGGGGTTGAAGAGAGAGGCGTTGTGGGAGAGTGATTTTTGTTCAATGTCTTTTAGTTTAATTTAGGAGGCTTTGAGATTTTCGTTCCCGGTCCTTTGCCCCGCGTAAAAATGCACCTCTTATTACGTTTTGCTATAAACGCCAACCTCGAGTGCTATTAAAGCACTCAATTCTGGAGTGAAAGGATTTTTTTTGTATGAAAAATTCTCTACGAATGAATAATAAATATAATAATTTAGAGAGAGAAGAGAGAATAATGATACAATGATTTATGTGAAAAACTCTTAAAGGGAAGAAAAATCACGGGAAGACTTTTGATATTCTCTTGTTTTTCGTGTAAATATGTCTCCTAAATTGTTATATATGCCTTTTGTAAAGGATTTTTCATCTATGTTAAAAGAAATTTGACAGTGATGAGAGAGAAGAGATAAAATACATTGCACTTAGTAAAAATTGCTTGGATCGTCCTCTTCCCATTTGTGAAACTTGTGTTTTAGAATTTTACAAAATATGAGAAAATCAACATGGTCACTTCCTCATACTTTTGGGAGGCATGACCACCTTCCTCCCACTTTTGGGAGGCATGACCACCCTTTCTGGACTTACTACAATGTTCACGGGATTTTCCCAAGCGTGGCCCCATGTCTTGCATGTTTCTTTTAACTGTTGCATTGACTGTATTTTCTTATAGCTGCTAAATTGATCATAATCGTCTGATCTCATCTACGGTTCTGTTTTTTTTTCTTTGATGGAGATTTTATTTAGATTTTGTCATGTGTCATATGAGATTTTGACTACTCATTGACCCCATTTTGGTGCTTTTATTGAGAGTGATAAAAAAACTCGAGAAATCCCTCCCAAAATGCCAACGAATGCTGACTCGCTGTCTAGCTCACAGAGAGGGCTTTCTTTAAACGAGGGGAAGGCAAACCAAATCAAGCACCCCCTTAACAACGAAGCGAAAATAAAAATGGCAACAGGTTGGAAGTAGAGATGGAAATGACAACAAGTACAAAACTAGAAATGGAACGAAAAACGGTAAAATTGTTCCTTGCATATTCGATTGGCTTATTTCTTTTACATCATTATAAATTTCTAAAAGAAAAAAAAGGAGAGAATTTATTTGATTTGTGATTAACAAGTTTTGAGTTCTAAATTTTAATTTGATTTAAATACTAAATCATATTTTGAATTTTAAAATATCTTATCTGAAAGTTGTTTTGATAAGATTATTTTAAATTTTAAATCAAATCAAGTTTTGGGTTAAAATTTTGAATTTAAGCTTATCTCAAGCAAAAAAAAAAAGAGAAATTCTCTCACGGTTGATTAACGGAAACGTCGTAACTAGCTACGAAAATGGAATTGTCTTGACAACGAGAAATAAATGTCTTGATAACGGGAAATAAATGTCTTAACAAGGGGAACATAATTATCTTGATGGGGGGAACATAATCGTCTTGACGGGGAAACAGAAACGTCTCGACGACGGGAATGGAATTTTCTTGACAACGGGAAAAATTTCCTTGAAAATGGGAACGAAATTGCCTTGACAACGGAAACGGAATTGTCTTGACAACATAGCAGAATTTCCATTAGAATTTCTTGACACATTTACGATTGGTATGCTCTCTTAGGGGTCATTTGGATGGGGTATGTTAGGGGTGAAATGTGAGATTAATGAGTATCATTTATGTACCCATGTTTGGAGTGTGATATACTAAAGGACATCTTACTCCTCAGGGGATAGGATGCCCTTTCCCACTAGCTATATGATTCCCCCTCAACATCATCCCACCAATCTTTCTTTCTCATATCTTAATTATTTATTTTTTGGTTTTCTAAATTTTTGTTAATTGTTTATAAATAAACATTTGGATAGTTAAACTTTCAATGTGATTGCAAAAATCTCACATCCGAAAGTCAGAATTTTTTTATTTTAGAAAATTAGTTTCTAAATCTAATTTTTAATCGGTTTTGAGCTATATAACCTAAATTTTAATCCCTTTTACCCTAATATTTTAATAGGATTTAGTGGATTTTTTTAATACAACTTCTTATCTTTAAGATTTTACATCTCATTTTAATATTCTTTCCTTAGCTGATTATTAATAACAATTTTTAAAATACTATTTAACTAAATATTACGTAAGAATATTTGAAAGATTAAAAAGTTAAATTATATTCGATTGTACATCCAATAATTAAAAATTTTTACGAATCAAACACATTAATTATGAGATTATGTATTCTCAACAAAAAAAATTTAAAACCTAATTTTTAATTAACTTTTTAAACCTCATTTTTAATGGGTTTTAGTTTTTTTCCATAAAATCTGATATTTATTTATTTCTATTTCTTTTTACAATTGAACTTTTTAATCTATTTTTTATATGTAAGTATTAAGATGTTCTATAATTTTTATAATGATGTTTTAATTAAATATTTTACCTGCATATTTGAAGGATAAAAGTGTAAAATTAGCATCTTATCATTAAAAAAAATTTCAAACCAAACACATTAATCTTGTATTCACATTAATCTAAATAAGATTCTAACTCATTACTAATCTTATTTAGATTAATTTGAATACAAGATTAATGTGTTAGAATCTTATGTAAATACAAGATTAATGTGTTATCATATATTCCATTTACTATATTCCCACTGATCATATACTCATTAATCACATTTCTACTAGTAATTTTAGAAAATTTGAACCAAACCGCCCTTTAAATAGAAGAAGATGAAACACCTTAATCCCAAAAAGGTTGGAACACTAAACCATTATAATAATGCATTTATAAAGTGATATTGGTGGCTAACTAAAACTATCTATGACTAATTAAAACTACTTAGGGAAAATTAAATAAATTGCAAAAAATTATAATTATAATAATCAATTAAGTAATTGAAAACAGGATCTTACCATAATCACACATGCCTACTGTCATTAATCAGTTAATTAGTGATAATGATGTATTGTGATGTTAATGTATCTATGGCTTCTCCGATCTCTTTCAGACAAATTAATAAGTATTTTGATCTGATTCTCAAACTTGCTTAGTTAATAATGTCTAAGGTTTTCAACTCTACGTAACTTGTTCTGTATTCTTCCTCTGAAATCTTGCCCTTGAAGAGCTTTTTAATTATTAAAATAAAATCACAACAACCGGCAATCAAGCATCACTCTTAAATTTATTAACTACACCTACTAGGTAAAACTATACAATATGTTAAGAAAAAAACTAGACAATATGAAAACTTTTATGGATTTTTTTTTACAAAATAGAGATATCATTCGACCAAATAAATTACAAAGCCCACAAATGATTACAAGTGAAATCCCAATAGATGGACAGATAGAAGACAAACATCCATATATTCATTCTAACCAGAACACTACAAAACTGATGAAGCAAACATCCATATACTCATTCTAACCAGAACACTACAAAACTGATGAAGCACGGGGAAGAAAACAGAGCACCACGAAATTTTTTGGCTCGCTTGATATATTGTCACCGCTGGGAAGGGCTTGACTGGTTGAAGAGAGATTGCATAGTTATCTGCAAATGATCTAGTGCAAACAAATATCTGTCATCTAGGAGCCACCCAAAATGAAGATATGGAATACAAACAAACTAGAACGCGAGTAAATACAACTGAGACAACAAAATCCAGTAAACTGGAGGGAGATCTAGATCTATAGACAACCATCATGAGGGAAGCTCTCCAATGCCGGGAAAACTTTTCCCGGCATTGATGCTGGGAGTCATCCTAGCTATTAGATGAGGCAAGGAGACTCATAGTCGTTAGATTAAAATGGATTAGAAAAAATGATATTACCTGTTGAATGAGTTGCAGGTTACCACTTTGTCTCTTTCTTGGAAAGCTATCTCCTTCACCTTCGAAAGATTTCTCCTTCGAAAGCTCAACTCCATAGCTTCACCAAACTAAGTCAAGGCCACGCAATTTTCACCCCCAATCTCCAGGCACTCTCTCTTCGTCGTCTAGACTCTCTCTACATTTGTCATCCTTGCTCTCTTTGTCGTGGCTCTCTCTTTGTGTTTGTCGTCGGTTCTCTCACTCCATCGTCGGCTCTTTGTCTTCATCATTGACGATCTCTCTCTGTCGTCAGTGCTCTCTCTCAGTCATTGACGCTCTCTCTCAATCATCGATGCTCTCTCTCAGTCATCGATGATCTCTCTCACGATTTAGGTATTTGGTTCAGTAAGTTCATGAATCCTTCAACTTTAACGATACCAAGGTATAATCGAGCTCTCTCTGTCCTATATCATTTTTCTTCTTCTTGTTTGAGAAGTTTCTGTATTTGAATTTTTTAAATTTCTTCCTATTGTTACAATTTGAATGTTTCACGATTTAGGGTTTTCGTTCTGTTTTGATTGACAAACAAGAATTGAAGCTAATTTATCCATTTTAATGAGTATAAATATTATATTTTGCTGTGAGAATGTATTTTTATCCATGAAATTTATGCTCTTGAGGTAGGAGAAGTATTTGTATCTATGAAATTTCTACTGTGAGAACGTATTTTTATGAGATGTATTATGCTCTTGATGTAGGAGAGGATTATATGAATTTCATTGCTGATATATTTAAGCATTCTACAATGAAATGATCTTTATATTTGTAGCTTGTCTAGAACATCTTTTGTATTATGCTCTTGAGGTAGGAGAGGATTATATGAATTTCATTGCTGATATATTTAAGCATTCTACAATCAAAGGAGTTTATATTTGTAGGTTGGCTAGAACATCTTTTCAGTATCTTGTGCCTTTCAACTTATTGGTTGGGCTGGACAGTATTGACATGGCTTATATTATAGTTGAAAAGTTCTTTGTGAGTGTTGTGCGCTCAATGCGCTGAACATATTATTGTTGTCACACATATTATTGATGTCATAAAGGTGGTCTGCTTGCTATTTTCATTCTTCTCTACTTTTTCAATTACATTTTCAGTAAATGGTTGTTTTATATAAACTCGACATAATTTATCTACAACCAGAAGCATACTGCGTCACGATTTATGTATTCCAATGATATTTTTGTGTAATGCTTCTTTACTTCATTATTTATGCTTTGGCAAAAGGGCTGGATTATGTCCATGTCTTAATGTTGTGGGTTGCTCTTGAGAAATAACATTAATATTTTGTTATAGTTAGAATAGATTTACTTGAAAACATAACATTGGTTTGAAATTGAATTTTCACCCAATTATAAAAGTGTCTCCTTATTTTTTTACAGTGAAACCTCTTAATTACGGGTCATCAATAGGGAAGACTTGTCGGCATTAACAAAGTTGGTAGTCATTTACTTCTGAAATGTGAACTCGTATAACAATTTTTATCTCAATATCATTAGATTGAATTGGATTTACTTAATCAAATGTAACTTGCTATGTTGTAAAGTAGTTTTTCATTTTTTGTCTTTTTCATGTTTCTATATGGAATATTGTAGTTGGAAGGAGATATTATTTGAGGTTGTTTTCTTTCATGAAAACAATGATATTTGAGGTGTATGTTTGTTATTAGATGAATACCATTGTACATGTTATCCTTCAAGTAATCAAATAAAAGGAAAAGTCATACTTTAGAGAAAACTACATGATCAACATCATTTTTTTGTTAAATTATAGAGATTTTCACATTTATAGAGTTTTTATCTAGCTTACCTACATGGTGAAAATTTACTAATATGATTCTTTTAACATGATAAATTGTAAAAAAAACTTGGAGAAGAGTATGTCGCAACTAGATCAACTAAGTTTCTTACATTCTTTAAACTCTTTACATAACCATGTTTTCGTGAAATCTTGCGTCGATTTTCGCAAGCCATTGGCATTCACATCATGTTTATCATTTATTAAGATTGTTGATATATGTCACTTCCAATTAATTCGTTATCTCAAATAGTCATTGCATAAACTTGATTAATAACATAATAGGGTAGATGTATACAATAACATAACATTTGTATGCCATTTTAGCATTCTTACTAGATGATGTCCAATCCATTATAAATTGGTATCATGGACAATCATGATAAGAAGACATAGTAACATATATTTTATATGGCTAATACAAATGTCAACGTGAAGAAGACACAAAAAGGTTTCTTTGTATACTTGTAAGTAATTAATGAGATCGTCAATTTAATGTTACATATTTTCATATAAATTATTGCAATATTAATGTGATTGTTTAAAACTAAAATAGTGTAAGTATATTTAAACAAACATTACATTATAACATGGAATTGATAAATTTTGATTGTAATTTAAGTGAGTTTCTGATATGTAGACACGAAAAGATCTAGCTTTAAAGTGGAAAAGTATGACGAATGAAGCCAAACTCATTTATTTGAAGGAAAATGAAATCGATGTCATTGAAAGCAGAGCGGAACAAACTGGTCCTAGTCATCCGAGAAGGTTTGCCTTGAAACGGAAGTTGCCCACACGCTGTACACCAGAGAAAATTTACAGATCTTGTTGCAAATTTCGATAAAGGGAATAGGAGAGCGGTTGTGGAGATGGGAATTAGAGGGTTGTCGGATATTAAATGCCACAAGATGAAGAGGAATTTCTTACAGTAACTATTAGGTTGCTTCGATCTAGCCACCTACACATTGAATGTCCATGGGTCGACACTCAAAGTCACCGTAAATGATGTGACTTCTACAATGGGCATCTTTGACGGTGGGCAGGAGATCAAATTCGACGGTGATGTGAGTGAGATAAAATATCTAAAAGTGAATGGGTGAACGCCAAAGGTGATATTCCGATGAACGCCTTGTCGAAATTCATAATTGGGGAGTGTGACAGTGACTATTGGAGGCAAGCCTTTGTGCTATACACTGTCGGGGTTTTGTCATCTTTTCGATCAAAACCAATCATCATCCATTCATGGTTACACGTTGTGAAGTCACCAGCAACCATCCAACAGAAGATTTGGGCTTCTGCTAATTTTAAAGATTTTATGGATGGTGTCGTGAGGTATCAAAACAACCACCACCATTGGATGTTTGTTATTTATACATGTAATATATTTAGTGTACATTGGTATTACTTTCGCATTGTAACATATGTATATTTACTAATAAGTTCATTTTGATGCAACTGTTTTATCTGGAGAAGTTGGCATGTGCTGCCAACTATGTTGACATGAACCAGTCTTTGTCGCTAAGGTGGAACGAGAGGGCTATTGCAAAAATGATCTATTTTGTAAAATCAAGGGGAGGAGAAGCTTGGCCTCAAAACTGTGCGGTAAGCGTTTGAGAATATTGTAAATTTGGTTGGTTATATTACCATTGATTATTTATAACTTATTCGCATATATTTGTATTATGTAGATCGATACAACCGCGGAAGCCGTTCCAGTTAACCGCGAGGTTCGGGAGGATTGCGAGCTTAAGCACGTTCACGAGGACTTGTGTGGAGATTTACCTGAAGAGCAAGTCATCGGGTTAGGTGTTTTAAGTGCACAAGTGATCGCTCTTCAGGTGGAGTTCATCTCCATGAGGGCGGATATTTCACAAATAATGGAGGTGTAGAGAAAGATGATGGTTGTCTAAGAGATTATGTGCACAACATTGGCGAGTCTTTTGGAACAGGACCTTGGTAAGCCTCGAGCCCAATATGATGAGCCACGAGTCAGCCCGACTCAAGGTAAAAAAAATAAGAAGGTTTTGATGAGGATATGAGTCCCTCCCGTGAAGAAGAGCTACCAGTTTCATCACTATGACCTTTATTGAATCCAGCTGGATGCTTCAGACAATGCATTCGTTGACCTGCTATTGGTCAGGAAATTTTTTATGACTGGAACAACTAAAGGACGTCGAAAGGTATTATTTTGTTTATTCATATTTCATCTTTTCTATATATATAACATGTATAATCTAACGCCTTACTTGGGGCTGTGTTTTGGTAGAGCAATCAAGTTTTGTCCGAGCCTACCGAAAGCCAAATCCTGATGAAGTTGCGCAACACTCGGGAGAGGAGAGATGATCATCTACTCAGTTCACCCCTATTTGAAGGGTAAACCAATCATGAAACGCAATAAGAAGGAATTTAAAGTGGGTGCGTACATGTATCAGGGACCCATAAGAAGTGAAAGATGAGCGTTTATTGGAGTATAATTTTTGAGAAAAGATTAGAGGATAGGTAGTAGTCACCCTAATCTAACAAAATTTGACACACCATCATGACCAAAGTTTGATTAAGTTTGTCTTTTATATGTCTTTTGCAGTGAGATTCTCGTTAGACATTCTGTCCTACATGCTAAACGAAGAGACCTAAAGACTCTCGGTCCAGAAAATTAGCTTGACTTAGACTTTAGAGACTTGTTTGTCAGCATTTTGACCTTGGAGGCTCATCATGCGTCGATGAGCAACTGATTCTGGTTTCTTCCCACATTTTTTGTTGTGAGTATCTACTACTCAGTATCATCCTTATTTTAGGTTTGTAAGTATGTTATGTATCATGTTTTTGTTGTGCCACTCCAAAGTCAATGTGTTTCCAAACTAGTAGAGCTTCCTAATTTTGTAAGGAAACACAAGATCATGGATAGATACGCGCCAAAGCTTGAGCTAGAAACTATGGTAAACAAATTTAATGTAGTTACGATATTAAATGTTGACTTAGTATGATTGTGTAAATGTATTGTGTAATCTAGATCTGTATTCCGATACACGATGGTTATTGAAGAAGACAATAACGACGGTGCAATAAATTTTAAAAATTGATATCTTCGTATGCTTTGAAATTTATTATCCCGTCATTATTGTCTTCTTCAATAACATCTTGATCATCGGATTTCTCAGAAATGACAAATGGGCGAGTGTTTGAACAAGAATATCAAAAGATATGACACAATAATTAGGCCTGTCTTGGCCGAGCATCCCTCCAAGTAGACATTATTGTGTCATCTTTTGTATATGATTATTGTATATAGTGAAGATAACTAATTTTTTTTTAAGTTATTGTGTACAAGAATGATAAACAAATTTTGTATATCATTGTGTATAACTATAAATAAAAGGGGTTTTGTAAGTTATCGTGTACAGTGATGATAAATAGATGTTGCAGAATTATTTTGTACAGTTATAAAATAATAGATTTTACAGAATTATTATGTGTTGTTATATATAAGCAGGTTTATAAATATTTGTATATTAACATTCTCAAAAAACTATAAAATCAAGTTACTACCAAAATGTACATTTATTACGGCGGAGGATACGGAAAATTATACCAGTATGAGATGTCCCACCTTATGCGTTGAATGGTGGTGGGTATGTATATGGGTCGAATGGGTACGCACCTTGCACATTGAATGTGGACGCACCTTGCACATTGAATGGGGACGCACCTTGTCCGGGGACCCCTGTCGCGTGTGCACCTTGCACGTTAGATGGTGCTGGATCTTCATTATTATCATCCGGAATCGTATCGGTAATTGTGGACATGTCCGTTTGGTATGTCCAGTGTTCTTAAAATGGTCATATCGACGAGTGGTTGGTCGTGCTTTACTCGAACTAGAACCTTGGCTACCCTTTGTCTTCACGATTATCGGGTCTTTAACAAGGCCTCTATTAATCTATACACCATCCCCGTGCTTCACATCATGTTCATTGGCAACCTTCTCATTCCATAAGGTCTCATATTTTAAACAAAGCATCCTAACCTCCACTTTGGCTCGAATCGACCATTCATTTGACTTTGACGCAAAGTGAGCAAGTCTTTTTACAGTTAGTTAGATCGAATTGTACCAAAGCAATACTGTCTTATGTGTATCCATATGAGAATGGCTTGACCCGGTAGCATATTACTCTTCATAGTGATCCACCACCAGTCTTGCACGTGCTTGGGATCTGTTGCATATGTTATGCTTTCATAATAGTAAACATATGCAGACATGGTATCCCCAATGATTTAAACTGGACACAACTGCACTTGAGCGTATCAAGTTTTTGGTCTCGTATCACTAAGTGTGAGTCATTCGGCACCCCAAACTTTACCAATGAATAATTTTGACCCTTCTCATCAAGTGTTAGAGCACGAACCATAAATGATGTTTCACCAATGATCTCTTACGCACACGTAAATGGTTTTTTTGTAAATAAATTTGGCGTGTGTTGCTCTAACGCACGCAAGTGAGTCTGAGGCATAGGTGTTTCATTTGTCATCTTGAAATTATCCAACATATCCTCGTGTCAAATATGTGCTAATGCCCGAGCGAATTGTAGCACGTATTCAATAGTTTAGATCGACGTTCAACAAATTGGTAGATATACGCGTTCATACCTTTATATCGTCGCGTCATTCTCATGATTTGGTCAAACTAGGCGATTAGGACACAAACTCTACTTTGGTGGTCATAATCGTCTATAGGTCAGGCGAGTCACCTGTAAAAATAGGCGTTTGTGGCCTACAGTAGGCGTTTGGGTCCCAAACGCCATGGTAACAGGCGTTTGGCCTGTGTGCCATCTACACGGGCTAAACGCCTTTGAATCATGCATTTGGGGTACGACCATCAGCCCCTAAACGCCATTCAAGACTTTTGAATCGCTAGTAATGAATGGCCTTTGGGGACCGCTGATGGCGTTTGGGGACTGCTGATGGCGTTTGGGAACTGTTGATGGCATTTAGGCCCCAAACGTCATTGAAACAGGCGTTTGGCCTGTGTAGATGGGACACGGGCTAAACGCCATCAAATCAAGCATTTCGGGCACGTCCATGAGACAACAAACGCCATTCATGACTGGTGAATCTCTAGTAATGAATAGCATTTGGGGACTGCTAATGGTATTTGGTCCGCAAACGCCATTGTAATAGGCGTTTGGCCCTTGTCCCATCGACACGGGCTTTCGCCTTTGTGTCAAGCGTTTGGTTCCAATACTCCTTATTATACATAAAAAACCTGGATGGAAAAATTATATGTTATTTGTCACCAATAAAATGTTTAGATATATTGGCAATTTGAAAGCGCGAGATGAGCCATAACATAAGGGGTGAATCTACTCTTCGTAGAATCCAATTGGATAGATTGACAGTTTGTAAATGTTTCTTAGAATCCACTTTCAAACTTTAACCAATGATTCGACGGAATCTCCCCATCAATATTAGAAAACCCACAATATTAATTGCATATTTATATCCATAATCTGTCAAATGCTTGTCATGCAATGTCATGCAACTTTGAGAAATTTATATTCCAAATAAATTTAGAATCCAATCCAGACAAATTTAGAATCTAAAAAAAACTTAAAATCCAAACAAACATAAAATCCACCATATTTGTATCCACAAAAAGTTGATATCAACTTTGACAAAACATCATGGTGTAACCTTTCTCTTTTTTGACAAAACATCACGTGAATGTTTTGTATGTCCTTCATGTTCTCGTTCCAATTCAGTATCATCATTGGTGCCGTCATCATGGTCGCCTTCATAAACATTAACTGAATCTTCATCATTGTCATCATCTTCATCAACTTCATCATCATCACTCTCATGTCTACTTCCCTGAGTTTCATACATGTGCAGGCGTCTTTATAACTTCGCCTACAAATGTACATATTCAGTATATTTTGATTTCAAACTAAGGAAATAAATAGGAAAAGATCGTAAGTTTACAATTTTCTTATCCTTTTTTTCATTGATGCTTTGGCCTTTATCATCGCCTCACGTGCGGTTAATATTTTCTCGAATAACAACTTGTTAAGACCATCAATCACGCGCATCATGCATGTCGCGCATGCTGTCGGCGCCTGCATTATCTGACTTTTGCTTTAATATGATATTGAATGACTAAATAATAAATATTAATATCATAACTCACATAATCGACTTCAGCAGAAGGAAGACCCCAGACTGGAACATCATTTGGAATGTCAACCAACTCACTACCACCATCTGGGAGTTTTAACTGAATCTTCCACAATGGTAGTGGGATGTCAGCCACTCTTATATCATCAACGGTCGCTCTAGCTGATCCTGATGCTCCTAGTACTGCTGTGACTGTTGTGGTTGTTGGTGTTGGTGCCTATACATAGTAGATTACAAATTACATTGTATAACAAAATGTGTAATCTCTTATATTTAAAAACCACTTAGATGAGAGATGCCCCATCATAGTTGTAAGACGACCACCTTTTACCGAAATTCATCATAAGTATCTTCGCTATCACCATTTACATCATGGATAAAGTGTGACGCTTTAAAACCTCCAAGACCACCAGACAGATCCTCTCTGGTGAATGGTTGATCACATAACATTGAATTCGGAGGTCTGT
The DNA here is from genome assembly GCA_003255025.1 of Datisca glomerata. Classification (NCBI taxonomy): domain Eukaryota; kingdom Viridiplantae; phylum Streptophyta; class Magnoliopsida; order Cucurbitales; family Datiscaceae; genus Datisca; species Datisca glomerata. The sequence continues at coordinate 1,024,639 of QANY01010875.1, forward strand.
ATGGGATGTACGGTGCCTCGGTTCCCATAGTCTGCCATGAGACACGCTCACCCAAGTACCATGCTCTTCCAGCAGGTCCTTACCGTAAGATTCTCATGGTAGTAGAAGGTATACGTCAATGCAATAGTCATGCAAGTTTGTATGTTATCCCCGAGGATACCAATTGATTTGCAAGTTCAAAAATAAATAGTTCGTCAGGCGAAAAATTATTCATACTCAAGGGGGGCAATATAAGAATTGATATAATAAAACACATACCTCATTGGGTCTCACGTATCGAACTATTTACCCTACTCAATGTCTATCCAACGTGCTGCCCTCGGGAACGTGTCTGGACCACCCAATGGTTTGCTAAGTGCCAAACACATAAAGTACTCCAAGCTCATACCTCTCATGCTATCCAAAAACCTCATATCCCTAAACTTTTGCCGCGGCATAAAGAGTCCATATTGCAATACAATACGGACAACGCGAACCACCCCAATTATAATCCTGTATCTCATCTATTTTCTGTAGGATGGGGAGGAAGTACAAATAAACTTTATTACTCTTGTCGTAAAAAAAGTACTACTCAAGAGCACCAGAAGAAAGACTCTCGTCAAACTGTCCTCCTACTTAGGAGTAGTACACTCGTACGTAACAAATTTATCAAATATCCATTGATAACTAACTTTTTTTCTCCAACCTCCGACAACGGTTTGCCAACTAGATTTTGTAAAGCCTTCTTGTTCTTGTCGAGTCCCAAATCATAGTCTAGTTGTCGACCGTCGACTTTCAGGCCAGCTATTGCATTAAAGTCCAACGAGATCATTGGCATTTCACACAGTTCATCTATATGAAAGGTGTGAGTTATATCCCACCGTTTCTCGGCCAGACTTTTCAATAGGACGCGATCCATCTGACCCTTTTTTAATATACTTGTAAAATAACTAAACCTAGAGGCATCGACATTCCTTCTCATATTTTCAGGAAGCCTACCGTACCATTGAGCTACTAGTGTAGTGTTCCCAAACCCATGAATACCAAGATCATATAAATCAGCCTAAGAAACTAAAATACAAGTATGATAGTGAAAAATGTGTGTGGAGAAAAATGTAATAGAATCCATATTGTGACATTTTTTCGAACACCTTACGGGCAATAAACACACACCATAATTTTTTATCCAAAACATATATCGCTACCAATAATCATACATTTCTAGAAGCACCACATAAAAAAACACTCAGTTTTCAAAATGATTGAAATATATATTTGGTGTTTTAACAATATAACACATAACAACCAAATTTTTTGTTAAAGGAAATTACATTTTATCCTTCGATGGGATATAGCATTTCATCAAACACGTTACAGGCATTCATATAAATATAGTATAAACCTCAATATGAAATTTTATCAAACACCTTACGGATAATGAAAAAATACACTATATAACTCATTATGATATTTCGTCAAACATTTTACGGGCACTCATGAAAATACTATCGATTTTCATCTGTGACATATATTTCTACCAACCACCATACATTTCTATAATCATCACATAAAAAGCACTCAATTTGTAGAACGAATCAAGTATATATTATGTGTTTTAACAATATAACACATAAAATTTGAAATCTTTAAAGAAAAACTTACATCTTGTTTGCTTAGGTGAGATATATGCTCCGTTGGAGCAATGTGAAGAATGGGGCTACTAAGATTTTGATTATTTGGACAAAATATTTTCGCCCAATAATTGGTGGTATCGTACGACCCTTTCGAGATGCTCGAGCTCGAACTTGGTTGCGTCGTTACATTTAATGTTCCATTTGTAACTGTATGCTTTCCTCTAGCCATTATTTGGTGAAAAATACAATATTAGAAGGATATGGGGTTTTGGGTCGCGGTCTAGAGGGATTTGGCGTGGTTTTGATTCATGTATTGTAAGGGATGTGTTCAATGAGAGATTGCGGGTTTGACTCATGAATTATAACGGATTTGGATCGATTTTGATGGATTTCAGGCTATGAAGAGAGAGATGAAGATGGAGATGAAGAAGATGGAGATGAAGAAGAAGGAGAATATTGTTTGAGTTGAGAGAAATGAAGTGTTGAGAGAGAGAGGGAAGGGTGGGTCTCGATTTTTAAGAATAAGGCGAAGGGGGTTTTTAATGTTGGGGTTAATTTTGATAAAAAAAAATAAGGTTAGATTTGAAAATTAATTTTATAGGGAAATTAATTAAAACATAAAAGGTTAGTTCTAAAAAATTATGGGGTTATTATTATAAAATAAAAAAGTTATGAAATTTCAATATTTAATTTCAAACTTTTTAGCGGATATGATCGACTTAACAGTAGAATATGACATTAAGGGTTATACATGTTCATCAAACTGATAAATTAGATTTACCGGTCATCATAACATCACGATATATAATTATATTTGGTGAAAACCCGTCTTACTAGATATTTGTCACAAAAGCACAACAACATTATCAATGAGAACTTTTATCGAGTTTATGATTAAGTGTTCAATTATTTCAAAAATTCTTAATTAATCCAATCTAATTTCACATAGTAAGTGAGAATCATGAATTTTTACATTGAAATAACGAGTTTTTTCTATTTTTACAAATGATTTTCTCGGTATACGGTAAATAATTAAAAAATATCAATTTTAGGAAAAATGTGATAAATGACGATTAGAGCCATATAAATGGCGATTATGAGTAAAAAGTGACGATTGGGAGGGAGACTGACGATCGCCTATTAGAACATGACGTTTGGGGACTGAAACAGGCAATTAGAGACATTAAACTAGCGATTGGCTTTGACGATGCGATTAGCACCTTCAGGATGACGTTTAGGGCCTAAAATTGGGCGATTCTCCTATTAGGTATGGCAATTAGGTTTTAGGGGTTCATGAAATATGTAGTGGTGTACAACAAATTCTTTAGGGGTTCACCAAAATTTAAAATTCTTTTTTTTTTATGAACTCCGATACGTAATTGGTGAAACCTAATGCGTATTTGGTGAACCCCTCCAAGATTTATTATTTTGTACGTATTTAGTGAATCCTACTACATAATTGGTAAACCCCACTGCGTATTTAGTGAACCATTGTACGTATTTGGTGAACCCCTCCAAGAATTATTATTGTGTACGTATTTAGTGAATCACAGTACGTAATTGGTGAACCCCTCCAAGAATTACTATTTTGCACGTATTTGGTGAATCCCAGTACGCAATTGGTGAACCACGGTACGTAATTGGTGAACCCCTTCAAGAATTATTTTTTTGTACGTATTTGGTGAACCCCAGTACGTAATTGGTGAATCTCTCCAAGAATTATTCTTTTGTACTTATTTGGTGAACCTCACTACGTAATTGGTGAACCCTGCTACGTAATTGGTGAACTCTTCCAAGAATTATTCTTTTGTACGTAATTGGTGAAACGCTCCAAGAATTATTATTTTGTACGTATTTGGTAAACCCCAGTACGTGATAGTGAACCCCACTACGTAATTGGTGAACCCTTCCAAGAATTATTATTTTGTACGTATTTGGTGAACCACACTACGTAATTGGTGAACACCTCTAATAATTATTATTTTGTACGTATTTGATGTGAACCTCACTACGTAATTGGTGACCCCACTACGTAATTGGTGAACTCCAGTACGTATTGGGTGAACCCCTCCATGAATTATTTTTTATGCATATTTGATAAACTCTACTACGTAATTGGTGAAACCCAGTACTTATTTAATGAAATCTAAAAAAACTAAAAAAAAATCTGCTACTTACCGAATTTTATATAACTCAAATTATTTCAAATATAATTTAAAGACCTCAATAGTACAACATTCATGCTGTGAAATTTTTTTCACTGCATCATTAAATTATCCCCGTCAATGATATAGATCTACGGACAACCACCACATATACATATCTAGAATAGATGATTGGTAGATGAAAATTTGTTGTCCAAAAATGTGATAAAGTTTCTCAAAATAGTTGACGAATCAAATGAAATGTGGCCGCCACCACTTGCCACCCAGGTTTTGGGGGTGATAGTTTTGTGTAACTTACAAGGTTTCTTAGTAATATCTTTGCTTAAGTAAGGGACAAGCAAATTGATGATATAGAATCCTTCTATTATAAACAAAAAATACATTTGTTTTTTGAAGGCATCCTTTGGCATTGCCTTATCATTAGATAAATTCGCAAGTGGGATTTCAAAAAACGAAAAATGGATTTCTTAGTTAAATAATTATATTTATATTAAAATTTATCAATCAATTTTTAATCCACTAAGTGATATTTCAATCGCTAATAGATTGATTGATTTATTATATTAAGTATATGAATAATAAAAGATTACTATAGAAATGATTAACAAAACTTAATTTTAGCCTTTAACAATACACATTTTACTATCAAATAATTCTAATATATTATTGGGTAATAATAAATCTTCCATAACAATCAAGCTCTGAACTCTGCTAAATTTGGCTATAGCATTAACTACTGAATTTGAAGATCTTTTAACCCAATAAATAATACAATCATTAAATAACTTCATCGTGAATAAATTAACAAACTTAGTGTATTTTCAATCAAAATACTCATATGAAAGCGAATCAAATAATAATAAAAAATTTGTATAAATAAATGAAGATACATCGCCGTGTAACCAACCCGACAAGTCATGCTATGAATTATTGGTATTATAAATTGTCTATTTAGATTATGTCATATACCCTACCCATAAGTCTCCAGTGTCACAGCGATTTGGACCATAGATTTTCTTTTAATGTCAAATTTTTTATTCAAAGTATATAGAATTTTGAAGAAAGGAAAAAATTGCATAACGTCATTTTTTTATCATTTCCAATTAAGGCCCCAAAATAATATTAATTTGACTAATGACACCTTGAAAATTTATCAACTTAATAATAAACTTCTCCAAAAGTTTTTGAAGGATTAAAGGAATTTTGTCAAAAACAATGTTGTCTTGCGGGTCAACCTTCCGCACGTCTTGTTTGCCTTGTTCTATATCATTGCAAAATTTCATTATTGTTATCATATTAATCATTGTTGTAAATACAAATTAAGCACATAATAAGCAAAGAATAATAATGAAAATAAACTAATTTCATAAAACTTGTCAAAATTTTATTTCACTAAGTAAATTATACAAACATTCATTGTGTTTTATCTAAATTATACGAACATTTACTCTAGTTTCAAAATCTATATGTGTTCCTCTCTTAATTTTTAAATATACATGAAATCAACTTCTCTATTTTTATTTGGGAAACACATGAGAGCATAACCGAAGTGGCTAATGGCATCAATAACTAACCCATTAAGAGAGTTTTAGACATCATTAGCATGGGCAGGGTAAGAAATTATGTAAAAAAAAATAAGAGTTTTGAAAATGACTATGCATGAATTGGAGCATGAGAAAGATTGAAAGAATTACCTCTAGTGAGAGCTAACACTAAGGTGCTTATGAAGGATTTGTGATGTGATATGATTTATATACAATTATGTATAGGAGATGAAAAGTCTCAATAGTAAATACAAATCAATCACATCAGAAATTTGATTTGGGTTAATAATACTCTTGCAATTTATTATAATTAGTTAAATTATAATTTTTTATACATTATTTATTTATGTAATTTTTTTTTGAATAAGATACATTTATTAATAAATAAAATTAGAAAACTACAATTATAATTTTTATACTTTTCATAAGTCTAATTTACTAAAATATTTTCAATTAAATTAGTTATGCTAGAAGAACATTCTCTATACATTTTTTAGATTCTTTTACTATATTATTTCTTTGATCTATATCTGATAAATGAACTAAAAATATGTTTTATTTTTTAATTAAATTTTTCTAATATATTCTCGACACGAAATAACTTAATATATTCTCGTATCTAAAAAAAATACTCAAGAGAGACATTATTTTTAGAAATAAGAAAATTACTATTAATAAACTCAAGGGGGAAATTTTAAAATTAAAAATAAAGAGATGACAAAATGATCAAAAAATTGTTCTCATTCTCATCCTACTGAAAACATAATAAAAATTCCAACATGTGACACACATATATTTAAATATATTATATTTATAATTATGATTATTACTTATATAATTATATAACATATATATGTATATAAATTTATTTTCATAACTACATCAGATTAATCAACGATTGTTTTATATAAGTAATTAAATTAATTAGTCTGACTATTTTTGTAACTTTTTTGTGGCCATTTTATTAATTTCTGCAAAATTTTACTTTCTGACCAAAATATTTCTAATATCTATTTCTTAATTAGTAGAAATTAGGTTGGCCTTTTTTTTTGGTTTCCAAATTATTTTGGCCCTTGCCCTTTGGAGAAGGAAAACAAAAGAATTTTCCTGGGAAACAAACAGAAAGCCAAGAAAGGGTAGAAGTAGCTATGGATGTACAGGTCATGAACATAATGTCTGACCAACCAAAAGTAAGCCATAAAAGTCTCTCTCTCACTGCCCTTCACTGGCCCACCACCCCCAACCAATCCCTTATAAGCCATGATTTTTCTTTACAATCCTTCAAGAAAATTACCCATTCAAAAGTAAAGCCATAGAGCTCTCTAGCGAGGTCCCCTCCGGACCTCCGCGCATCCCCACCTTAGGGGCTGTGCTCGGCGTCCCAACCACCATGTCTGAACCCTATGCGCCACCACTACTTCCAAAACAGCCACATCCTCTGGATCCACTTTCTCGACCACAAACTTCGCTGTCCCCGGCGCCGGCGCCGCTCTACAAGCAGCGATCTTGGTCTCCAGATGCGTACCGCGACGAGGCTTGGATGAAGCGGAAAGGGAAAAGTAAGGATAAGAGGAGCAAGAGCGTGACGGAAGAGGATTTGGATGAACTCAAGGCTTGCATTGAGTTGGGATTTGGGTTTGATTCGCCCGAGGTGGATCTCCGCCTTTCCCAAACTTTGCCCGCTTTAGGCCTCTACTACGCCGTCAACAAACACTACACCGACTGTCTCCCCAAGTCAACGACGTCGTTTTCTTCCTTCGAGTGTGAGTCTCCCTCTTCCCAGGGCAGCCCTTCCGCCATATTCGGCCCTGGTATTACTCTCCGTCTTACATAAGAACTTGTTTTTTTTAATAATTAACTAAGTTATTTAATTAACTAATTTATGTATTTCAATCATTTATCAAATTAACTATAAATGATTGTCATAATAATACTTGAGCAATTAAGATTGGTCTAAATCTTGATTGATCTGTGCATAATTGTTTTTCTTGTGTAAATTGATTATTCGAATTTGTAAAGTGATGTTTGGGTCTTGACAAATAGAGAGAAAATTAAAGAGAAGTAAAGGAAACTGGCTTCAAACAATGAAAAAAAAATCAAATTTTGACAGACACCCTTTTGTTTTTACTAATAAAAGTTTGTGTTTGGTTAATGGGAAAAGCAGGTGATAATCCGCAGACGGTGAAGACAAGATTGAGACAATGGGCACAAGTGGTGGCTTGTACAGTGAGAGAATGTTCGTGGAAATGATCGTGTGAGATTTACTAAGTTGGGTTAACTGTTTTGTTTAACTTCTAAACCAAACCAGAGTTTGTCTTACTCAAATTTAGAAGAAAAAAACAACAGAAAAAAAAAGAGAGGAAAATGATGAACGTCAACATTTCTCACCCACTTTTGGTTAGAATTATGATTGTCTTTGGGATCAACACAACAACAGTAGTGTGAAAAACCAAAGAAAAAAATTATGTAATGGAATGGAATGGGAAAACAACCTGTAATGTATCGAGGATTGACTTTTTGGTTTATCGTTGTATGTTTACTTTATTTGGTAAGTTTCGGTGGTGCTGCTGTTTCACTGTTTTCTTTTCATATTTAATGTGCGTTTATGTTTTCACTTTTCTTCTTTTTTTTTTCAACTTTATTACTAGATCTTTGTGTGATACAGTTTTTTTTTAATAATATCATCAGAACTTGCAATTTATTTTGTAAGAAATTATATTCTCGAGCACTACTTTAAATAAGTTGTAGCGTTTGAGTAATTAAAATAAAAAATATAATAAATAATAACGATAAGATATAACATAGCATGAGTAGGTTAAACGTTTGAAATATTTCATTTGTTGCACGTAGTAACTGGACTACAAGTCTATGAACAAATAAACATTATCCATACTTTTCCAGCATCTTAGACACTCTCCAGCGAGAATTTTAGGTCTATAGAACTTTTGTATACCACAATAATCCCACCACATTTCCTACACAGGACACTCAAGTCAAATGCTATGGTACGATCATATGCGTTGTTAGCTGGAATATCTACCTACTAACTTTTATAAAAAAAAATGATAGGAAATCACTAGTTTTAAGAGTAGAGTTAAGTAGATGACCTTTTAAGAATTTGTTTCTTTTATTAAGAAAATGACCGATTTTTCATATCAATGTGAATATTATTAACTCATTCACATCAATCAAATATTTTTGGTCCGCTTTACCAATTTTTATTTATCCAACCATTTACATAAATACTTCTTAAATATCGGTCATTCTTGTGATTCTCCCAATTATTTCTCTTTGTCATGACATGAAATATAACTCGATTACAATAAGTAGTAACCTTTTTCCTCTTTAGTACCGAATGAACAAAATACAAACCAACAACCACAGCTTTCATAAATCAGGGCATCAGCTTTGCTGAAGGCCCATAAAACCAAGCAAGGCCACGGGCTGGGTATTTGATTGACTCACTAGTAGTTAGTGGCCCATAGTTATCAATACTTGCAACCCAATTCGTAAATTCAGGAAAGAGAAATTTGCAAAATTCACTAGTTTTGAAAGATAATTCTATATAAATGTCTTTTTTTAAATTACATGTACGACATTTTTTTAACACACGGGATTTCCTTTCATTTTTTCAGATTTTTTTTTTGCCATCATCTTCCCCGAATGTGAGAGATATGATGTCTAAGGTTTTCAACAGTCATCGTCGCTCCCTGCTCGTCACCGTTCATCGTTACCCGTTGTCTTTCTACCCCTATCTTTCTCACCGCTCGCTGTTTGTCAGCGACCTCCGTTCACAGACGCATGTTTCCCTAGTTTGCTCATTGTTCTTCCTTTTCTGCGTGTTCCCTTCGTAACAACGATGAAGATGACATTGTTAGGTTTGAAAATTTGTTGTGTTGAGCAAGATGTAATGTGTTGTTAAAGTTACTTTCTTAGATCTGAATATTTTTTCTGGATTAGTGATTGGATCTGAGGTTTTGCTGAATTTTTCACGAAGGTCTTTCTGATTTTTTCGTTATTTTCTGGATTACTTTATGCGCGACATCATTTTTTTTCCAGATTTTGTTCTATGCGGTGGTACATAAAATGGATATCATGTGTATACAACTTATATACATTCAAGAGCGTTCAATGTTTCACGCTACTCTAGTATTCATAAACAAAAATAAACTAATATTTAAACTAAATACCATAATTTATATATATTACGCATAACGAGTTTAAATTGTGTTCAATGTTTTAGATTGCTATGGTATTCATTGACAAAAATAAAACAATATCTGAATTAGATATCATACATTTCTAATTTATATATCATACGTATAACCGCTTTTCTTCTCTTCAGTTAAACACCGCGTTTCATTAAAGTTACAGCCACGCGTGGGCCGCTGCACGCGTACTGTAGCGCATGTAGCCATCTTTCATAAAGGTTTCGCATCCATGTATTTCGAGATTTGATCTTCATAGATTTTTCATCTTCTGTGACAAAAGAAAGTTGATCATCTAAACTGAAAAAATTAACAATCTTCTTATTAGAAAAAATTAACAATCTAATTATTAAAAAAAATTCCAGTATTCATGAAGTATGGAAAACTCACTACTCCTTATTTGATATCGTAACGTGTATCAAAATATAATATTTCATTCATATTTTGATGAGAGAAAAAACATAGAATTCTTGAGATTTTAATATAATATGAAAAAGATACTAAGTTGAGTACTCCCGAAGCACTGAAAAATATAATATTTTACATGTAAATTTTGTCAAATAATTGGAGTGAATCTTTTTTCAGAATAACAACTACAATGTGACTTCTATATTGTGCATCAAACCCCCAATGTGTGACACAAGTGAGCCTATTATTGTTTGATTTAGCAGCTCCAATTGCATCAAACAACTGATGGTTTGATGCACAATAACAATCATTATGCCGTCCTTCTTAATAATTCATTCAGGTCTCGTTTAGTAGTTAGAATAGTACTACATAATACTGTACTAAATCTATCTGATTAGACTGTACTGTATTGATTGGATTAGATAGACCAATCTAATATTTGGTGTTATATTGGTTAAAAAATATATTATATGTACATTGTTTGGTACATGATAATACTATATTCTAAAATTGTCTTTCATCATTTATTCTTGAAGTTATATGTTATTTTACATTTCTTATTACAAAAAAAAAAATCATATTTCAGGTAATCAATATATTTCATTATTAAAAATTCTTTAATATATATATATATATATATAACAATATTGATGAATACATTCGATTATTAAAATGTGCATATTATATCTTTCAGTTTAATATATATATATATATATATATATATATATATCTTTCAGTTTTATTAACCGGCGGATTTGAAATGTTTATATGTCTCTTAGTCCCGCCGAATCCTAGTGATAAGTACCATATTAGTTAATACGATAATATGAGTATTATTTAATCTCACCGTATTAATTAATACGGATAGATGTCAAGTCAAATGCATGACAATATTAAAATAGTACTATTCCAATACTTACAGTTAACATTCAGAGTGTCATCGTATCATTAACCTGTCTTCTTTTTTTCTTATTTTAAAATGTCTGAAATATTATTGCTTCAATTTCCCCAAGCTGAATATGAAAGACAACTCATGATCCACGTGGGCATAACATCTGAATATGGTGGGTTTAGAATCAAAGTTAAAATCATCACAATGGATGAGGCAAAACGTGATTCATGTGACTCTCATAGCACTTTAAAAATGGTTTTGTTTACTAAATTCAATCCCACTCCCTTTTTATTCCCCAATATATCCAGCATTATTAAATCCTCAAAATATCGAACTTAAAACTCCCACTCTTCGTCTTCCTCAACCAGTTCATCTCCCATGGCTTCTGAGAGCAAAATAAAGTTCATGGATTTCCCATTCGTATCGGCCCCATGTAAGAACCTGCTGGTTGATCTCGTATCAACGGTTGAGAACCGATTCGACTCACAACTCCTACCTTGTACCGTTCCTGAGAATGTTCGGTATTTCCGTAACCAGAATTCCACGGCTCAGGGTTCCCTCCACATCAGATCCGGCCACAATTCCTCCAACGTACTTTCCACATCACTTATCTTAATTTTCTGAATTTTCTTTTTGAATGTTCCAATTTGATATATTGCATATAATGTGGCAGATTAATTACATGTTGGGAAGTTGGATGCACTGCGAGCTACCAACAGGCGGAGCAATGAACACGACAAGCCTCACGACCTCCTTAAACCCATCAACCGATGCCCCTAATTTCCTTGTCGAGCTCATCGAAACCAGCCCCACATCCCTCACTCTCGTCCTCGATTTATGCCCTCGTAAGGACCTCGTCCTCAATCCAGACTACCTCAAAGTATTCTACCAAGACACCCAGTTGGATTTGCTGCGCCAAGAGATAGAGAAAATTCCAGAGTTTAAACCTTACGTCTACTCCGCACTTTACATCCGAACCGTCTTCTCACCGGTGGCCATTCTGGCTAAGTTTGAAGCAGAGACACCAGAGCGAATTACGGAGATTGTGAAGACTCATGTGGATCCAATTGCCAGAAAAGCTCTTGGAATTTGGATTGACAAGTGTGCGTGTGGAGAGAGAGATATTGGAGAGGAAGAGAAAGATGGTTTGAAGATAAGGGATAGAATGATTAAGAGTAACACGTTGGATAGTGATTTGGATGCGGCTATGCCATTGTTGCTTGGAGCTGAAGTTGCTGAGCGAGTGGTGAGTGTCATTAGAAGTTATATATTTAAATAATTAGTTTAAGAGGTCAAGTTTGGTATGGAGCTTGGTTACTATTATGTTGTCTTTGAGACTGTTTTCACTGACTAAGAAAATGTTGCAATAACTGGCCAAACAGGGGGGGATCTTTAATTCCTCTCACTGACCCCAGTTTTCTTTAATTTGTCTGTTAATTAAATAATTTGTTTGTTACACTTAACTCACGTTACTCTTTATATATACTAGTTAATAGCCTATGTCGCTGCACGAGTTCTCTAAATTTTATACGTGTTTTTATCATCTTGAAAGTGAAAAACATATATTCAACTAAAATATAAAGTATATAACTTTTTAAATCATATTATATATATAAACTCACAATAGAGTGCTTTTGAGATCAAAGAAAAAGCTAGCACTTGACTTGAACAGATTCTTGAATGAATAAATAGGAATTAGAGCATAAAGCAAATGCAAAAAATAATGAAATTTCCATTGACAAAATATACATAAAGTAAATATAAAATGTAAAAAATCAATGATTTACTCAAATATTTCTCTTAATTTTTCACAATTAATATATTTTAATTGAAAATGGTGAATGTGGTAGTAATAGAGAGAATACCAAGAAACTTATCAGATTAGAATTTCATATGATTGTGTGGGCATTTTTGTCTAAAAATATTTCTCCCATCTTAACCTCATTTACATCTACTATAGATGATAAAACATACTTATTAAAATAAAAAAGTATACAATTTGTGAATTTGCATTAAAAAAATAACTAAGTGCAATTTAAAAGCAAAAAATCAAAAGTAAGATAAAGTCAATAAAAATGTAAAATGCAATGAGTGAAATTGTAGAAGTTTTACAGAAAAGGGGAACGAGAGGAGTATTAGAGTTAAAATTTCAGTATTTTGTGTGCATGCAATAAAGAATGAACTATTATTATAATGATATAAAATTATTGGAAATATAAAAATAATTTTCATTTTTATGAAAATGACTCTTAATTAATTTTGAGAGAAATATATGGGACTGGCCATATTAATTGAGGGGCAAAGAAGAGAATTTAAAATACCAAATACAAATATTATCGTCAAAAAATATTTCTATAAGTTTGATGCTATATATATATAAATTTCATTCCCTTCCTAAATTGTGTATTTTTAATGCATTTCATTGTACAAACTTTTTCTTTGTTCATCTCTTATTCTTATTTAAATCATCTTTGACGTTTCATCTGTTATTATATTAATCAAAGATGGGAAGTCATTTGCATGTGATCTTAGTACTAAAAAATTAAGCTTAGTTTGTTTTTAAAGCTAAGAGTTTGGATATTAATTTTAATGCATATCTTATCTTTAAATCTTGATTTATTAATATAATTCGATGGGGTCTTGTGAAAGGGCCATGTATAGTTTAATTTTTGTTACACAAAAATTTAAAATTTGTATAATAAGAAAACAATAATTGGTTAATCGTTTAACTTAATGAATTGAAAATTTCAGATACTAGTTGATTCTGGTTGTTAACTTGATTTATTCAGTTTTTTATTTTTGTTTTTAAAATTTTAAGAGATCCCGAAAACAAGCTCTACAAACAAATATTTAATTCTCAATTGTTTTCTGAAAATTATTACCAAGCGTTTTTCAACATTATTAACATTAGGAATAAACCTAGGACAATACAACTAATCATGTTTCGAATATTAAAATCTCCGAGCACACGGACAAAAAGATTTACCATGGATTGGGAATCTCGGCAGTCGGCAGTGGACTTGCGAACTGCCGAGAACTTACTAATCTGAGCCCTATGTTTTTATTTGGACAGCCTAAATTGAATTCACGAAAAACAAAAAAAAAACACTGCAAGCATGATTTTTTTGGCCTTCAACCTCATCTGAGCCGTCTAGATCGCAACAGATGACTGAAGCTCAAGCAACTGCCTTAAAGGGCAGTTGTTCTTTAAAACTAAAATCATGGATTTTGAATATTAAAATTTCTCAACAAACAAACAACTAAAATAATAATTGAGTTTAATATCTAAATATATCTCATAAATTAAAATCTTAGATCTATCATTGTTGAGTACAACATATTGTGATGTTATAATAAGATGAACAACTTTATTATAAGACAGTCACTATTGTCAAAACCAGAGTTAATACTTTTTATTTGTTATCTCAAGATAAACATTTATCACTCCGTTTAGTCCTATCATTCTTTATATAGGTGAAAGAGGTTTACCATGAGATGAGTATTAGCCCAAATTCGTCAGTTATTTTCTAAGATGATTGATTTTGGCTATTTAGAAAGTTGATAAGTGGTCATACTATTTTAAAGTTTATGGATTGAAATTAACTAAAGTTAAAACTGATGAAACGCCAAAAAATACCTTTAATAGCCGAACAACAAAAAGATGAAATTGGCCCTCCGAACAATTTCAACTCGATGAGGGTTGTGAAGTTCTCTTTTATTCGGAAAGGGGTGCCTTTACTATCAGTTTTGCTAGCCGAAGACATTGAAAGTAGTTTCGAACCTGCACAAGTTGTCAGTTTGTTGTGGACATAAAATTTAATTCTGTGGTTGATACTTTTTCTTTTTAAATATTGTAATGGTCAGAGTAGGAACTGTTTAAACATTTTTAATTTAACACATTTTTGTGTTTGATTGAGAATGCAAATGTGTATGTAAAAAAGACAAAAAGATTGCATTATTCTTTCCAATATGCAAAAGCTGATTTTGATTAAAAAAATAACAGAAATTATTTCTGAAAAAACAAGAGAAATTAGAATTTTTGACTTTTTTATAGGAGAAAAATTAAAATAAATCATTAGCTGTAGTGTAAATGATGATCGTGATTTCGAGAGTTTTCTCCCCATGTCTTAAGTTTAAATCAGGAGTTATGTTATGTCACGCCCCGACCCCGAGTGTTAAACATACGCGTAATTTCACAATTTTGAAATCTTCAATTCGAAACAAACCCTAATTTTGAGAAAAATTTCAAATTTCAAATTACTAATTTACCAATGATAGAAAATCCCTGACCTTAAATAGCGGAAGCATTAAACTTATCCATGATTGAAATCTTAATCATAAAATAGCGGAAGTGATAAGTGTCTTAAATGCATAATTAATAAAATCTCGAAAAACTGAATTAAATTCTGAAATAAAGTCAAAACTTGAAATCCATAATTCATGAAACTTTCACTCATCATAATTCGTAGAAAAACATAACGTAAATTAAGCTACTTGAATAATCAAGTTTAACAAAAAAATGTTTTCCTAAGTTTTAAATCAAATCATAAACTGAAAACATAAATTCATCTGATCTAACTGGTTATGGCAGTCTCCCACTCATCCTGCTCGTCATCACCACCTACATCATAAATACTGTGGGGGAATGAGTATTTTAAAATACTTAGTAAGAAAACTCACATAATAACATGCAACCACATGTCATAAATGCAATCATGACATAACTTAACTGAACTTGACATATAACATAAATGAAATAAAGTAACGTACTTGATCATGACATGGCTTAACATAGCACTCAAATAACACGTGTTTCAAACAAAATCATTTAGCAATCTTAATCATATTTTGGCTTGTCATATTCTCTAGTTAACAACCTAATCAGAACTGATCACACGTTAACTGAAACACATCATGATGAATTACGTGACGAAGCAGATGACACACATAGGGCGACGAAACAGCTGACACTCATTGGGCGACAAAACATATGGCAATCATAGGTGACGAAAAACGTCAACATATGGCACCTCATGAGTGACGAAAACATTTATAGATGAAACTCAACGAATGACTAAAACATGAACAGATGACACCCTATGTGTGATGAAAGCATGAACAGGTGACACCCATTCGTTTAACAGAATATAACGTGAACAGTCTTGATTCCTTGTTAACTAAAGGCCATGCTTAAGTTCATGTTTTGCTTAATTACCACTTGATTGAATTAACCTCATAACTTGCAGAAATCCAACGTATGACAAAAATTAATCATATAATGCATACTGATACATATAACAGAATCAAACATGATAACATACTACGCAAAATCAGTCATACTCAGACATTTATCTCATGATAATCACATTAATAACTAAACAGTAATCATTACCAAAGTGTTAATCAAATATAATAATTATTGAAAAATATTTAAACAGATAATAAATACATTATACGATTATAATATCAGAATCACATCGTTATATAAGTCAATTTACACAAACATATATATATATATATATATATATATGAAACGTAACATGCTGATAGACAATTAAAGCTGATAAGAATAACACATTTTACGTTTATCACACATGAGTCACATTACAATGTAAATTCACTTACACAAAGCATATACATTTATAACAACGGGAGTCACACCATTATATAAGCTCACTTACCTAAAGCGGAAGAATGAATTAAACAATTAATAACCTGAAATCTAAAAAAAAAATATAATCATAAATTGTTTGGAAATAAAACAATATAAACACATTTTTAATATCACAAAATAGAAAATGTAGATTTAATTAAAACAGTGCAAAACCATCAGAACGAGGTCGGGAAACAATATATCAGGTCCAAAGTCAAAAGATAAAATTTTGGGTCAAATGGTTCAGACCGGGCTGGTTCAGACCAGTCCGGTTCGATTTTATCTTATGGACCGGTAAAGATCGATTCGAGTAAGCTGAACAGGTTCGGTTCATGATGAACCGGTTCAGGACAGAGCAACTGGGTCTTGAAGAAGTTGTTTTGGAATATATATATATAATATGTTAAAGGTTGGTTTATGGTGTATATGCATGTAGTGTGAGTGATTTTCAATTGACGGTTGAGATTGCCTAATCAAGGATAAAATAGGGTTGGGGTAATACTAGGGTATACATAAGCATATGGTGTGAGTGAGCTAAAATTTTATAATATAAATTAAAACTCTTTGAAAAATTGAATAATTGAAATTTAAACTAAACCATATATAATTAAAATTATTTTATCAAAATTACAAATAATCACTTTTTAAAATCAAATTTTAAATTCACTTTATCTTTAAAATCAATTTTATAAAAATACTTATTTACGAAGGGTCGAGATATTACATGTTATCTCCTGGCAAACGACTTGAGAATTTATTCCTAAGATTAATCAGAGAACTATATTCTGAAAACATGGTCTTAGTCCCAAAAAAATTAAAATGCCTCTATACTAGATCTTATATAATATTATGCTGTTTCAATTAAGATCTAGTCGTCACTAATTTTAATAAAAAAATGAATTTTATTAGAAAAAACTGAGAGTTGCCTTAAAATTGTTTTTTTTTCTTTTGACAAGTTATTTATTTAAAAAAAACAATTTATCCGTTTTTTTTTCTTTTGGCTCTATAGGCTTTTTTTATTACAAAAGAAACCTTAAAGTAAAGAAAGCATTAAAAAGAAGAAAAAAATCAGCAGTTGCATAAACGAATGGCTGTCATCTTCCACCATTTTTTGCACTCTCCGCTGGCAACTTCCATTTCGTCTAATACTTCTTCACCTTCGTCAAGATTCTCAAGAATTCAAATTTCAGCCTCTTCCTCACAATCATCATCATCCATGGACTCTCAGCCCGAAGGGCGAAGGAATTTCATTGACTTCCCATTCGTCTCCGCCCCACACAAGAACCTGATGGTCGATCTCGTCTCAACGCTCGAGAATCGACTCGATTCACTGCTCCTTCCCTGTACCCTGCCTCTCGATGTCCAGTATTTTCAGAACAAGAACGCCACCGCCCATGGTTCCCTTCACATCAGATCCGGCCACCACTCTTCCAATGTAAAATTCCCCCATTACTCCCTCTTTCCGCATTTACTCTCAATTCTGATTTTAGTTTTTGTAATTATTCGATAAAAATACTCAAAAGCTTATTTAGTGATGATAATATGAAGCTGAATTGAAATCAAAATCGCTAGTTGATTTGGGATAATTTGTCAGATTGATTTCGTATTGGGAAGTTGGTTGCATTGTGAGCTACCAACAGGCGGAGCATTGAACATTACGAGTCTATCAGCCTATTTAAACCCTTTAACAGATGCGCCAAATCTTCTTATCGAGATAATCCGGAGCAGCCCAACATCAGTATTCCTCATTCTCGATTTGCCCCCTAGAAAAGACCTCGTTCTCAATCCAGACTACCTTAAATTATTCTACGAAGATACCCAGCTGGAGTTACGCCGCCAAGTGCTCGACAAAATTCCTGAGTCAAGACCCTATTTCTCATCGTCACTATACATACGATCCGTTGTCTCTCCTACGGCCATTATGGCTCTAATTGAGACGGATACGGGTGGGGCTGAACACATTGAGGAGATATTGAAAAATCAGGTTGATCCTATTGCGAAAGAAGTGATGGGGATCTGGTTGGATCAGTGTGCTTGTGGGGTGAGAGAGATTGGAGAGGAAGAGAGGGGTTATTTGAAGAGGAGGGATGATTTGGTAAAAAGGAAGACGATTGAGATAGATTTGGGATCGAGTATGCCGAGGTTGTTTGGGTCAGAAATAGCAGATCGAATTCTGGAAGCGATAACAAGTGTTTTCTCTGTCACAGAATGATTTAGTTATGTTGTGATCAATGTTGACGTCTGTATAATTAGTGAATTAATTATAATTAATGACAGAGTCCATTATAGGGCTATTGCTTTCTTTTCTTTATTTTAGAACATAATCTAAGATAGACGCGACTCTAAGGAGTTGTTTGGTTTAGGGGTATCTTAACTCCAAATGTCTGGAATGTTGATGAGGTTTAGAAATTTCATTATTTAATATGACAAGTCGTAAAATTTGTGGATACTCGAAATACAAAGTTACCCTCATTAATTCTTTTTAGCTAAAATGCAAAACACACTCTTACATTTTGACCAAAATGTAAACTATACACCCCTACACTTTTTTTTTGTATTTTTATACTAGTGTACTTTGACCAAACTGTAGCGTATACTCCTCAATAACGTTTTTTTTATTATATTTAACAAAAAGCTAATTCTGTTTCTTGCCATCATCTTTCCCATCAAAATTAAGAACCCAATTATTTTTTAAATTTTTTATTTTTTGAGAGGTTAAAAGTTTTATTTGCCTTTTTCTATTTAGAGACCTTATAGACCGCTATTAACAAAGTTCTCTTTGTTTTTTGTTTTATCTCCATTTATTTCTCTTCTTTCTTGGCCAGTTCTACCAAGTGAAGAAGCTTCTACACCATGAACAAGAGTTTTCCCTCTTTTATTGGAATATGATGATTTTGAAAGATAAATAATCCCACATTTAACGAGATTCTCAGGGGTCCAACCTTGAAATCCCAAATTTTAACGTCCCCAAATTTTAGCTAGGGTTTCGTAAGAATTTGGATTTTATCATTTTATGTTGCCTTTGGTAATTTTTAGCATAAGACTTGGCTTTTCATTGCAGCTGACATTTCAGTCCATGGACAGCTCCAAACAGGTTAGAATTTGGCTTAATCACTTATGTTATGCCATTGTTTAATAGGTTAATAGGTTACTTTGAATAATTGGTGGTGCCTATGATTCTTTGTAGGATTGATAAACATTGATTGTGGTTCTTCTAGGGAATCCTACAATGATGATGACATTAACATTAAATACAGAGTTGATGGTCCTTACATAGATACTGGGACAAATAGGAACACATATTCTGAATATGCAAATCCAAACAACCTCACTCTGCCTTACCCTCTTTCAGACATTAAGATTTTTCCCTAAGGAAACAAAAATTGCTATACTTTAGTACTTGAAGTTGATGAGGGCGACTTGATTTTGATAAGAGCTACCTTCTTGTATAGGAATTATGACGGAGAAGACAAACTGCTGGAATTCAATCTATATCTTGATTTTAATCTCTGAGCTGATTGAAACTCGTCGAAGGTAAGCTTTTTTTTTTTTTTTTTTACAGAAGAATGCACACGAGGCTGCTTGAAGGAGTTTGGGAGGCAACTCAAATTTAAGGGGCAAATAAGTCTTTTAATTTCTAAAAAAATGTAAATAATCACTGATATAAAACATAGGGTTAATGGAAGTTTGGCACGTAAGTGCCGTGTGAATTTTTTAGTTTTGTCATACGGAAATTTTAACATAGGGGTATGTGTTGCAGTTTGGTCAAAGTATAGAGGTATCAAAATATGAAAAAAAAGTGTAAGGGTATAGTTTGCATTTTGATCGAAGTGCGGGGATGTGTTTTGCTAGCCATTAGTTTTTTTATAATTTTTCCAAAATAACTTCCACCACTTCTTCAATTCATCTTTTATAAACATGCTAAACAATGAGTAGTTGGATAATTAAAATATATTTTTAATGTGATAAATTAAAATTTATTTATTAAATTACCCAATGTGACTATAATTTTTATTTTTGAAATACAAATATGAATATGTGTATGGTAAATTATGTGTTTATGGGTTTTTAGATAGATGAAATTATTCTAATTCTAGCATTATACATTAGTGCAGGGGTAAGGGTAAGAATTTAAATTGATAAATTCTTATAGTATTTCCTTGCACATTCTATCAAAATAAATAAAACAATTTAACATCCTCACTGCTTAATTTAATTTTTATTTTTATTTTCTATTTTCTCACTTGTCGTCATTTCTCATTGTTCTATTTGTATCTTATTGATTAATTATTTCATCCTCAATATTTTTTAGGTAAAGTTATAATGTAACATTATGATGAAGTAACAATTTAGCTATTAAAAATTAGTAAGCATGTAAATAAAAATGAATAAAAAGAAAAGAAAATTAAAAATAAACTAAAAAAGATTTTATTTTATCAAATAAATAAATTAACAATTATATTTTACCCTATTATAAATTAAGTAATAGATAATGAAGAAAAATAAATTAATTATCAAATCATACATAAACAAAATTCAATTTAAAGATAAAATTAAAAATTAATATTTATATTTATAACATTGTCTCATCCATATTCCATCAAAATAAACAAAATAATTTAACATTCTCATCATTAAATCATAACGTTCACAAGTGTAACAAATAAAGTAGTCTTAACTTTTCGGACATATAATTTTCCGCAACCATATTTCAGCAATATTATTCTGGAAATCATTTACTCACAATTTTATATCAAACACATTTTAAAGAGATTTTGTGGAGATAACCTTAGTGAACTCATAAATTAGCGAGTCAACTCATTTCTAAGATGAAGTGAGAAAGGTAGATTCAGCACCCGTTAGCCAGCATGTATTCTTCATTAGCACCCGTTAGGCAGCATGTATATTCTCCATCAAAGAGAGGGAAAGAAGAAATATTAACCACCGTGTCAGTTTTTTTTTTCAAACTTTACCTCTTTTGTTCACAATGATAATGATAAAGATAGAGTTTGATAAAGACTCAAGTAATTGGACAATCGGTGTCTCCTATTAGCTTATGAAAGGGATTTTTAGGCATCTATACAAATTGTTATCTCTAATTAGATAAATGTTAAAAATATAAATAATTAGTAAAATGTCAATTTTTTATTAGATTCAGTTTGAAAAAAAATTATATACCTGATCTACCCCTAATCTCAAATAAGGTAGTTATTGTATATGAAACAAATGATTTATATTTAATTAATGATGTATGGGCAAAACCTGTATTTTAAATTTTAAACAAAACATAAACATATATTTTGTCAAAAACTCAAAACGGTCTCCATCTAACCATACATAAATCTTTAGAGAATAATGAATTTAAGATGAATAAATAATCGAATGTTACTAGAATAGAATTTTTCCATTCATAGATAAAATTAAGTATTATTAGATCTCAAAATTCATATAAAGAAACGATCATTACATTTTAACCAACCACTCAATGTTATAACTACCACAAAACTTCAAAATAGTAAAAGCAAAAAATAAAAAAGAGTAAGACAAAATGGTGCCATGGATAAAAAGAGAAAATAGCCTTTGCCAAAATCGGTTACAAGAATAAAGCGGAAAATTTGACATTAACACAATTATTTAAAAAACTAACATTTTTTTAAGTGGCAATTTTAAAGTTGCTAAGCACTATGATTTCCCCTTAAGAAAATTACGTACGAATAGATGTGGAGAATCCATATTCATAAAGCACAAGAGTTTGTTACTTGGGCCGGCCCATAGCGTAGGAAAATCCATATCCATAAAACACAAGAGTTTGTTACTTGCAAGTTACAATGGATGTGGAGAGAGATATTTTGTGAAGAAAGAAAGCCGAAGTATAGTTATGTCTGTATTAGCAGGAAAAGGGAAAGGCATCTTCTGTTGATGGCTTTGAGTTGTTTTCACCCAGTTTGCGTGGCAAATTCATCAACATCATCTGTTCACCTTCTTCTTCCTTCTTCTTCCTTTTCTTCTTCAAAATCATATAGAAGAGTAAAAGGAAACACAATATTAAGCTGTAGTAGCTCAGCGAATTCATTTGGGTCATCATCAAGCATGAGCGAGGAAATAAATGGGTCAAAATTAATGGAATTCCCACACCTAATGGAGTCACATAGAGATCTGATGGTGGAGCTTGTTACTTCCCTGGAGAAGCGCTTTCATTCTCATCTTCTCCCTTCTTCAGTCCCTCCTGATGTTCAATTTTACCAGAATCAGTCTGCAACTTCTCAAGGCACTCTCCATATCAGATCTGCCATTCCCTCCTCCCCTGTACTACTCTCTCCCTCTCTCTCTCTCTCCACACACACACACACGAAAACAGTGATTAATTTAGAGTTATGATTCACTGCTTTCTGAGTTCTAATGGTTATTGATCTCTGATTTGAAACGGGTAAGTGAGAAGTGTTTATACCTAGGTAAACTAAGAATTTTACTCTTTAAGTAAAATGTACACTTTAATTAGTAAAATATAAACTTTATACTTTGGATTACTGGACATTGAAGTCCTAAAACTTTGGAAACATTAGTCTTTTTTTCTGTCAATGGCACTATGACTGGATAAATCACCACTGCTTCTAAGATATAGGTGTGAAGATTTAATTAACTGTCTCAACCTCACTTGTTCGTTTTAACGTTTAATGAGTCTTTTACTTTCAAAGATAAATATCGTAGGTCCTATTTAAATGTGCCATTTCATAATTACTAATGGAATGATGAAATTGGGTTTAAATGACAAGATCTTCAGCAAACAGATAGTGTGATTTTATGTGTTTTAAGCCTAAATTACTGATGGGTATTTAAATAGTCACTACCATGTGTACGTTAAAGGACTAAAGTATTTTCATTTTCAGGTTTTGAGACTAACGTAGGATCAAAATTATTCAAAATTGAGTGGAATTGGAGCTAGGACTTCATAATATTGATATATGTGGGGGTGATGCAGATTGATTTCATTCTGGCAAGTTGGTTGCACTTGAAGCAACCAAACGGCGGCGCTCTCAACATAACAAACGTAGCCGTCTACCTCAAACCCACAACCGACGTTCCTCATTTCCAGTTCGAGCTAGTTCAATGCAGCCCAACCTTCCTCATCTTCTTCCTTGATCTAATCCCTCGTAAAGACATAGTCCTCCACCCCGACTACCTCACCTCCTTTTACGAACAGACCCAACTTGACCAACTCAGGCAACGACTCGCCTCCCTTCCAGAAGTCAAACCTTACTTCTCATCCTCTCTCTATTTTCGGAGCGTCGTCTCTCCCACAGGCATTCTGGTGAGTGTCAAGTTGGAGGATGGTGATGGAGGAGCTGAGAGGTTAGAAGAGATAATAAAGGAGCATGTGGGTCCAATTTCTAAAGAGGTAATGGAGATTTGGATGGGTTTATGTGAACGTGGAGATGAGAGAGAGGTTGAAGAAAGAGGTGAGTTGGAGAAGAGAGATGGATTGATTAAGAAGAAGGCTATTGAGATGGATTTGAGCTCTACTATGCCTCTTCAATTTGGACAGGATGTGGCTGATCGTGTGCTGCGAGTTATCAAAAGTGCTTTTAAGACCTGAATTTTGTGATCACTCTCTTTATCAATTTGCAAGATATTGTAGGTGATCATAAAAAATGATGTCAGGTCAGGTCTGCCTATATGTATGTACAAATGAATCCTAAATTAAGAATCATATTGTTGCATGTGACTACTACAATAATCATGTGAGAAATGTTTTTTAACATTCGTCATGCTCTTATTTTTCTCAATGGGTACCAAAATAGAAGCCACAAAATTAACAAATTATTGGTCATTTTGTTCATAACTTTAACTTTTGTACAAAAAGTTAGGTTTTGTAAAATATAGAAAAATGAAACAATTCTAATTTTGTTTTTGTTTTTGTTTTAATTTAGTTTATCAAAAAACAAAACTGAATTTGAGTGATTACAAGAAATTCAGCAGGGGACGCTCTTAAAATTTCATGGTGATGGTTAAGGAGTTTATAAAGCAATTTGATGTTTGCAATGTGATTTGGGTTAGTAGATAAAATCAATTGGCGATGCTATCGACAAGCATAAGTTTGTTATTTTCTATTTTTTACCTATAAACATTGGTAGGTTTCTTTGATATTGATAAAAAATAAAAAATAACCCCCCCTCCCCCCTCTTTAACATAATTGCAATATATGTTAAGCAACATAATTTTCTTTTTAAAATGCATATTCAAATAGCATATGATTTTATTGATTTCTACGTTTTATTTTATCGAATTGATCTTAAATATTAGTGGTATTACACTACGATATCATTTTTCTATAAGAGACTTTACAATATCATAGTTTTTATTTTGTCAAAGGGTATTATAATTTATATAATCTATTATGATGTTTGTTAAATTGGAGTGCCAATTTTCACAATAGGGTGCTAATTATCTATTTTAAACTAATTATATTATACCACTGTAAAATGAGATTTATTATATGTATACCGAACCGAACCGTTTGATAAGATCGGGGTACAAGTAGCAATTCGGTTCGGTTATTACTAAGAGAAAGGGGTCAATTTTGTTCGGTTTATCAGATCACCCCAAACTGTTTGCATAAACAATCAAAGCTTCTAGTTTTAACAATCGAATCGACGCTCTAACATTCTCGGAGGTCATCCAGACGCGGTTTCATTGAGCAGAGCAATGGTGTGCTGCTAACTTTTTTACTTTTTGCAATCCTATTTGGCTTGATCTTTGGCCTTTTTATTTCTCTTAATTGTTAGCAGAATTGTCGTTTAATCCTCTATACTTTGTGTATCTGGTGGGATCTTTGAGATGTCGAGCTTGGTGATTTGGTGTCTGTTTTTTGTTGTATAATTTCGAAAGAGTCCGTATTAACTATTGGGGATGATTCCCTTTTTCTAGACGAGCTGAAAAAATGCTTTCCAAGGTTATGGTATTTCAAGAAATTAGATTTATTCTGATGTGATTCAATTTAACGATGTGGGCAATATAATAGTGTATTCAGAGGATGTGTGATTTTTATACCTCGTTCGAATTTATGGGGGGGAAATCATAATTCTGGTCTTTCAATCAGTAGTTTAGTTTCCGCTGTTTGCAATGTCGAATCAGTTTAAATCATATGTAAAATGACAACCTGCTTCAGGTTTTCTGAGAGGAAACAAAGAATAACCAAAGACATAAGTGAAATTTTGATACTTTACCTTTGTACTCTTGCTCTTATTTCTTCATCTGATTTAGAATGTTTGAAGTAAATATCAGCGGGGAACACGTTGCTCTAATGGATTGCAAAAAATTAGGCAATTCTTTTTTTTTTTTTGGTCTGAATATTAGTTCCCTGGGGCTTGGTAAATGCATCTCGAGCCGTGATTTTATAAGATTATATGGGAGCAACTTTAATATGTACTTGATTGATGTTTTCTTAACTTGAATTTACACTGGATCTCAGTCAAGCCTTTACAGAGGAGTATCCAGGAAAGAAAAACCTAAAGGACGTCATCATGGATTATCTCAACAAAAGAGGCAGGAAATCAGGGAAGCATTTGAATTATTTGACACTGATGGCTCAGGTACTTATTTTCTTTTATTTGATTCGCCAATTGCTATTTATTTCTTTTCTTCAACTGTTTGCCCAACTGTGTTATTCAGGTACCATTGACGCCAAGGAGCTGAACGTTGCCATGAGGTATGAGTATATCATCTCCTGAGTAAGAAGTTCATTAGTTAGTTTTGAAGTTGGTAGAACTGACTTTTGTTTAATGACAGGGCTCTTGGTTTTGAGATGACAGAAGAGGTAATTTCTTTCTCTTTTATACTGCGCTTGCTAAACTTCATAGTTTATGTTTATATTCAAACACATGTATACACTTATTTTTTAAAAGGAAAAAAGAAAATAGAAAGCATGTCTCTATGCTTGGTGCATTCATATCTTATATCCCTGTGTAAGCTCGTGTGAATGCGTACCGTGAGTTGTGTGAATGACTCTCTACCCTGTGCGGCTGTGCCTATCTGGATGTTTGTAACTGGTATTGTTTCATTATTTTGAGCTTAAATGATTAGCTTTCTATCCTAGTTGGTAGAGTTGAGATATCCCCGTTTACCATATTTAAAACTTGGGCTTAAGGATACCAGTTATAGCTGTCTAGTAGGCTCTATTGTAGTTACTATCTTTTACTGATGGAATAAGGTTTCTGCTATCTTCATTGAACTTTCTTTTATTTAAAACTTTCAACTACACCAATATGGCTAATATCATATTCTGTTGCACTCCAGCAAATTAATCAAATGATTGCAGATGTGGACAAGGATGGCAGTGGTGCCATTGACTTTGATGAATTTGTGCACATGATGACTGCAAAAATCGGGGAAAGGGACACTAAGGAAGAACTCATGA
The DNA here is from genome assembly GCA_003255025.1 of Datisca glomerata. Taxonomy (NCBI): domain Eukaryota; kingdom Viridiplantae; phylum Streptophyta; class Magnoliopsida; order Cucurbitales; family Datiscaceae; genus Datisca; species Datisca glomerata. Next base: position 1,051,536 of record QANY01010875.1, read on the forward strand.
AAGCATTCCGCATTATTGACCAAGATAACAATGTGAAGTCCTGTTTCTCTAGATGATAGAGGATCTAGTTATGGTGTCGTGTAAAAACTGTTTTAAGTTAGTAAAACTTGTAGATTTTCAGACTTCATACTTTGACAGAAAACAATATGAAAATTTTCAAACTTTATACTTCATAAAATTCAATGCTTTCTCTAAGTCTTGGTCTGGGAGTAGTTTCAAAAGCTCAGTTGGAAGTATGTTGTCGGTAAATTATGCTTTAAAAGAAGTTTCCAGATATTTACTATTTTTTCTTTCTTCTTCAATCCCAATTGTTTGACCCCCTTTTTTTCGTTTTCAATTCAGGGGAAAATATCAGGCTTAGACATCAAGAATATAGCTAAAGAGCTTGGTGAGAGCTTCACTGACAAAGATATTCAAGAGATGATTGAAGAAGCAGATCGAGATCGTGAGTCAGCTTCAATTTTGATGCATTTGTTTTCCCTTTGGTTGGTTATATTGTCGTCCATTCTTCTTTTCTGATGAAACTTTGTTCATGCTGTTTGAGCTCATTATATCTGTCAAAGTTTTTGGCACTAGATTGATTATATTGTTCTCTGTTCTGAATATATTTCCTTGCCCCATCCAGCTATTTAGTACTTCGACAAAGAAAATATAACTTTCTTTGCACGTCTACGAAAGAGTGCTTCAGCGTTTTGTTCTCAACTGTTTGTGTCTCATTATTATTGTAGTTTCAATAATATCTTATAATCTTATTGATCTGATAGCGTTGGAAATGTTCAGGTGATGGTGAAGTAAATTTCGAAGATTTCACCAGGATGATGAAGAGAACAACATATGGGTACTAGGGGCTCCAGGATTCATCAAAGCTATGCATAAGTACAAATGCATGATCATGGGTGACATAAGATAAGAGTTATGAAAAGATTGTTCTGGCTGCGATGAATTTGAATTAGTTTTTTTTGGTATGTAATTATGTAGGTTTACAATGACTATATATGTGGATATAATTTGTGCTTTTATATTATTATTCTTCTTTGAGTTCTCTGGCAGTTGGACGAAGGACTGGCCAATTTGCATTATTTCTTAGAATTTAGTGACAATATTAAACTTGCCTTTTCAATGTTCTTACTGATTAAGCTTTATGAGCAATATTTCGTGATATCATGTTACGTGATAATGTATGTGGCATGAAAGGACACATGCTCTTTACACGTACATTTTTTTTTCATTATATAGAGTGGCTCTTTACAAGTACATTTTTTTTTCATTATATAGAAGGGCCTTTGCATTCATTTCTTGAAAAGCATGAGATCACCTCTTCATCAATAGAAAAGGATTGCCAGAAAAACATTGTGAACTCTCCTAAGAAAAAATAGTGGTAATTCATGAGTGGGTGACTTTCTTATGATAGTCATCGTGAACTCATTCTTGTTTTGGAAGATTCGTTATCTGTGGCTCAGAAGCCTCAAGCTCCCCCCTTACTCAACCTCTATAAAAAGGTCCTTCCCTTTTCATAATAAGAAGGTTAGCTCCAAAACCGTAAGAATTGCCCAATCCTATCTTTACAGGAAGTTAGTCCGGAACGGGAGCAACTTCTACAACAAATTCAAACTAAACTTGATCACTTGACGGGGGTGTATGAGGTCTTTTTGAGCGCGTGTTTTTCATATCGATAAAGTGGGATTTGTCTCCTTTATTTTATTTTAATTTCATAAACCTAAATTAAAACTAAACTAAATGATAAATATGATAAATGAAGCGAAATCCAGTAAAGTATTCTACTACAAAGAATAATTAGATGAATTCTATCAATCTCAAAATCCTATTGTATATGTAAATAAATAGATATTAAGAGTTCCCTTCTTGATTTGTTGATTTGTTCTACAGAAATCGAACATCATTCAATTTGAATCACTTCAAGAACGAGAGAAAGAATTACTGTCCCGTTCCGGTATTTCGATTGAAATACCCATAAATGATATTTTTCGTAGATATTGTATTCTTGCTTATTTCGATGATCCTCAATACTGAAGAAATAGTTCAGTAATTGCAAAATATGGGACTAGAGGAGTGCATTAAATCCTTAAAAAACGAATTTGATTGAGTATCAAGGAGTCAGAATTAAAGCCAAAATACCAAATGAAAGTAGATCAATTTTTTTTCATTCCCGAGGAAGTGCATATTATAATTGAATCTTCTTCCATAATGGTTCAAATATTTTTAGTTCAATCTTTTTTTTCTCCACTCGTACCAATCCGCCTACTTGGCTTCTTGTACTTAAATGATTCGTGTATTTACTCCAATGATAAAGCATCAACACTTCTCCAAGAGGAGGACAATTATATTAATATAAGGACATGACAAGTCAAAGTGAAGACTCCGGAATTTTCAAGTGAGACGACTTAGCCGCATCATTGGCTCTCTGGTTGACCTGCTTTGTCCTTCCGAAGAACCGTAGCTACAAGTAAACCAGATATAGAGATGGCAACTAGGGTTGCAGTTTCCATTATTATATAATTTCAAGAGCACAAGTCATCTATTAAAATAAGGATGATGCGCCGGAAATGGTCGGGATAACCCCGCATCAAGGTCACGGTCGATATCGTCACTATCATCAATATTGCCCCTATGATCAATATCGTCACTATCATCAATATCGTCACTATCATCAATATCGCCACTATCATCAATATGAAAACCCTTAGGCTTGTTATCCAAGAACTTGTTCAAAAATACCGTAATGAAAGGAACATAGGATTTTTTCGCTAGCTATTTGACTAAATATGATCGCTATCACTAAAATACCTTTAGAGGGGGATAGGGCTAAGCGGAGCGAAAATGGGTTTTCCATGAGATGGGAAATGAAAACTATTAGCCCCACATGAGGTTTGTGAATAAGTGATTGTCTGATAATTAGCAAGATATAAGTGATTGTCTAAACATGATGTATTGAACTCATAATTCATTATATACTTTTTATGAATGTCAACTAAGCGTGATAAGTAAATTTCTCCCGGTTGTTCAATCATTTGATAAAAGTATCTCTTATTTTTCAACTAGCCAATTAAGATTTCTATGATGTACTAGTACTAGCAAGTGCATCAAAGATGCATTCATCAATTCTCCCGATTCGAATCAGCATATTTTTTTTTTAGGCCCCATAATTCTTCCTCAACCAGGCTTGGGAAGAATAGCAGAGTAAGAACAAGTATTAGTAGAATAGAAAAAATGTGTTCCTCGTCATTAATATATTTGCTCGCGGTAATTGTGGCCTCCAACGATTAGTAGACTCCGAGATCCAAGGATAAGGAGAAAGGAAAAGCAGTCGATCGAATCTCTTTCGCCCGACAAAGAAATGATCTCCGCACTCCTTATGGGATGCGGGGCAACTAGAATCCCGATGCTCCTCCTTCTCCTCCCGAGTCACTTCCGACTTATAGCAGGTTGTTGTCATCCCTCATTTGGCAGCGATCCTTTGAATTTGACTACCAGTCCAAGCTGAAGAAGTTCAAGAATAGGTCCCCCCCCTTACAGAATAGAGTTCAGGGCACCGATCATGTCAAAGCCTCCTGTCGAGCAAATTACTGAAGTTGGTTCTGAGTTGGCTGGTGATCCAGAAAAAGCTTTTGAACAGAGTGTCAAGGAACACAGCCTACTGAATGTGTTTCGGAGTCCGCGGGTAAAGAAATTGAAGAGACGGTTCACCAAAAAAAGAGAATATATTCTCTATTTTTATACTGTATACCCTATTTTGACACCAATAACTGAAGTGATTTCTAGAAATATAAAAAATTTCAGAAATTTAGAGTTGAGAACCCAAGTACTCTCTTTCGAATCCTTCCAATAACTAAAAAGTGTATCATGTCTGAATCTAACTGGGGTTCGAGGTGGTGGAGGAACTGGATCGGAAAAAAGAGGGATTCTAGTTGTAAGATATCTAATGAAACCATCGCTGAAATTGAGATCTCATTCAAAGAGAAAGTATTCTTGTTTCTAGATATGCAGTTCTGAACAAAATGGTTGTCCCCTCTCCTCCTTTCCTCTCTCTCCCTCCCCCTATCTCTCTCTCTCACACACACACATACACGTTCTCTCTCTCTCTCTCTCTCTGATTCTCTCTCTCCCCCCATCTCTTTATCTCCCTCTCTCTCTCATACACACACAAACACACATACTCTCTCTCTCTCTTTCTCTCTCTTGTTATCACATTCATTTCTTAGAATTAATTCATAGGGGGTTAGTTCAAAGCTCAGTCTCTTATCCATAAACCTCACAAATGTGGTCGCAGAAAGGAAGCATAGGCATATATCAAAGAAAGGGCTCATGCCATGATGTTTGACAGCCGTGTCGCGGACATTCCTATGCTGCGATTCCCTCCAGTCCGTTCCTGGGTTGGGTTAGGGGAACATCCGAATGATTGCCTTCGCAGGTCTAAACGCGATCACGAGGCGCACAATAAGAATAAGACCAATAGAGACTTCATAAGGGACCATTTGAGCTGCAGGTCGTAATGCTCCTATCCAGAAAGTCAGTCATACTCTTTCACTTTATCTAAGCTAACGATGAAAAATGATCTGGATTTGTTTGCAGATGATGATGATGTCCACTCCTGGCTCGATGCGCTTAATGAAAGGGCATTCTCTACATTAAGAAAGAATTTCCTTCGTAATTAAGCAACATCCTTTAAGTGAGTAAGAGTGCGTCGGACCGCCGATGAAGAATAGGTACCCACACCCCAGGCAGAGTTAGTGACCCGTGTATAGGAGACCATTTCACGCGGTTCGGGGGCACTTGAGTCAGTCGTGGCGCCCGACTGCGTCTTGACCCCTATCTAATTTTCAGGCCAATTCTCCCTTCGTACTACCAAAAATGAGATTCTTGTTGAATTTGAGTTTGCTGCTCCAACAATTACCAAACTAATACCTATTATGTTTAGTACTTCAGGTGCTTCGAATGTAAACCCCGTAGCAGATCAATTCCAACGAGCCTCTCAAACTAGTACTTTTTGTAGTCGACTCTATAGCTTCTTCAATAAACATTGGTTCTTCGATCAAGTTTTGAATGACTTTCTAGTCAGATCGTTCCTGCATTTTGGATATGAAGTCTCATTCGAAGCTTTACACAAAGGTGTTATTCAGATATTGAGCCCCTATGGTATCTCGTATACATTCCGACGATTGGCCGTGCGAATAAGTTAACTTCAAAGTGGATTTGTTGTGCGAAGAGTGCGTTATGACCCGTGGCTGCTTGCCTGGTGAGGGCGACTCCTCCGTTGTTGGTAAACAGGAAACCTGACTCTATGAACCCGAGGAGAGGCTGAACAACAGTAGTAAGGGTGTTAAGACTGAAGCTTTTTTTTAGTGCTAGCAGTAATGTAAGTGAATGAATCTCATCCCTTAGGAAGTGCTTACACCCCAATAGAGAGAGCGGCGAGCAAAAGAGCTCGTTCTTAATTTTTTAGATCTTTAGATTCATAAGATCATGAGAGAGTCCCCTTTCTTTACTTGAGATTCTATTATTAAAGTGATAACCGCCCTACAACTAGTATAGTATAGCAGAGCAGCCAGCTTCAAAGCTGATCTTCTTATTAGAGAAAGGGGCGCATTAGCGCTTTAATAATATACAAGGTTAGGGGGTGAAAAATTGTTGTTCGTTGTCTACTTTGCGAGCCTTCACTGCCCCGTTCTGTAACTTCCCTTCTTTCGTCCGTCCACGAGGCTGTAAAAAGAGAAAAAAGGGGGTTATCTAGTGGAAGTCGTTTTGGTTGTATGCCACGAGGTCCCTATGGACACGGGGAATAGTGAATCATCACTTTTGGGTGCAGGCAACCCTCTACCATCCATCCCATTGCATTCCATCGTCTCGTATTGTACTGTACCATATAAGACCAGATACATCTATTGAGTGAGAGAAAGGGAGATAACTCTAATTATATTTTCTTCATTTTGATATTGATAGGGACCCCCATTCATTCCGTCATTCCCGTCACTATGGATTGATTGTCCGTACCTAACTACATGGTAGGGGTCTAGGGAGCACAACTGCTAGAGCACAGGAGAATGCATAGTAATGATTTCTGCAAGAGCAACCGAATGGACTAATGAGTCTAGTGTCTACTAGAGTAGAGTTGATTCAAAAGGTATGGTATAACAGCCTTTTCGAGTGAGCCTCGATCTCTTGTAAACCATCATGATGTTGTAGGGGAAGCAGTGAGTGGAGATTCCCCTATAGAGAGCCGGATAAGGTGAGACCTTGAAGTCTGATTCAGAGGGCGAGGATATCCGGACCCTACTATCATTATGCCTTTGCAATGTTACTTAGTTTAACTCTATTTGTGACCTTCTTTCGTATGCAAGACTCTCTATCTTCTTGGGTAGATAATCGATTGTCTTTCATTTTGATAGTGAGTAGTTCTTATAATAATAAGTCAAGTCAAGAATGATAAGAGAACTGGATGAGCTTGCCAGGATGGCTTGGTAAACAAGCAACCAATTATATAGGCCCCAACTCCCAGTTCTCTCTCTTCTTTCTTTTTTTATTTTAGTGACAGTTCATCAAAACAATTGTCCAAGATTGTTAGATCGAGCACGCAACATGCATAGTCTTAAGTTCAAGAGTGGGTTGTCTTCTCTTCAACATTTAAACTACTACTTCCTTGCCTTCCCTTTTCAAAGGTCTCCTTGTTCTCCTCCCATAGTTTCCTCCATATCTTCGCCGTCTTATTCATCATCTTGTTCCATCCTTCAAGGATGTTCGATAGGTGTCCAGGGCTCGACCAAAAGATGTTCCTTATCTGATAACAAATCTGGTTGGTCGAGCCCTTTAAGTAATAAATTTTTTACCTTCCATGATGCAGATCAAAAGAAGAAAAAGCTTTTCATCTCCTTGATAGCTGGAAGTTCTAACATTTTCTGACCCAAAAGAACAATCTCTATCGCTGGAAGTTCTATAAAGTGAATCTGATTTCTTCTTAGAGATATCTACCAATGTGTCTTATTTTGAAATGATATCAGAATGATTATTCTCAGAGATATGGCAATGAGACTGCTATAAAGAAGAGTGACTAGCATTGGTATCATCATGAGTGGATTGAGGAATCAATGTATTGAGAGCAGATGGAGCATGATCATTTACGAGCAAATCTATGCTCTAAATATCAATACAATTATTCTGTTGGGAGTGCTTATTTCACTTCATTGATTGGCGTTGGGGAGGGACCAAAGTTGGGTGGGTGGACGTCTCTTTATCTGAGGGTTGAATAACGATCTGGTTGTTCTGATGATTATCAATGACTTTCATGAGAATCTGAGGCCTTGAGTTTGGCTTTACTCATTTAGGGCTTGTCATATTGTATCAGGGTCTTTGTGAAAGGCGTTCTGAACCCTTTTTAGGTTTTTTTAATCTTTTTCCATAGGTTGGAGAAGATGTCTGCAAATTTAATTGTTATGGCCTCGAAGCAAGCAATGGGAACAACACTTAGGAACTCTCTCGTAGATGATTTTCTGCCATTTGCCTCATGTTCAGAACCAGATCTGATTTGGCCAAGGATTTAAGAGATCTATCTTCACGCAGACGCGAGCGTTATATTTTCACAGTGGTCTGGCCACACCAACCCTATCGTTGGGCCATAAAATCTTAGAACCCTACCTATTACCCGTGCAATAACAAATACCTTTCACTCGTAAGGCCAGAGGAAGAAAAAGACTGAGATTTAACTTGGAGAAGAAAGATTAGCGACAAAGACCCGAGACTCGCTACCTTCGATTAACCAGTTGCTACTTCCGACTGCCCCCTTCTCGACGCCGACTTCCGATTCTAGCCTCACGATCATTGGGGGAAGGAGAGGATCTCATGACGTCTATTATGGCATTTACCAAACCAATTACAATTAAGTTATTCGAGCCTACTTTCAGGAAATCATCAGCAATGGATGAGCCGGCAGCATGCAAGCTCAAGCTCAAGGGAAAAAGTGGGGTTTCAAACCTCATACCAATATAAAGATTCTAAACAAGTACAAAGAAGACAACGAAAGAAGTGGATTTCGAACCAGCATACGCAAAGAAAAGAGCGAAAATGTGCTTTGTACCTCACTTCAGTAAGTAGCGAGAATTGTACTGAAGGTCTCTTTCCAATGCCTATCGATCATACTACTTCATTATTAGTGTGCTGACCAGATACCCCACAAATAATGAGCTAAGAGCCATAGAAAGAGAGATAGTGTTGGCTTCCGGCTTAGTGAGCTCATAAACTGGCGTATCAATTCATTTGAAAGATAAAGTCAGGTCTAGTTGATTCTCGAGTTGACCAATGATAGATAGGTAGGAATGGTAGAACCTAAATGAGCTAGGCTTCGTTAGCCAGTTCTCCTTTTATAAGTTATTCTTAATGCTACTCGGGCTCCCCTCGATCAGGTGATAGAGGGGAGCTCATCGCATTTGGAATAGATAATAGAAGATCTTACTAAAATCAGTCATATAAAAAATGAAAGAGAAAGTTATACTCTATATTAGTATACAACAATAACAATGTTAGCCAATTAGCAAAGATTAAGCGAACTCATTCAAGCGTACTACACCAAAGACTTAACATAACTATAAAAGACCAAGCAAGAAGAATGTTTGCCTACCTGGCCTTACCGTTATGTTCACTGCTACTGACATATGATACATCGCTAGCCATCTATTTTCTCTCATTCAAGCCTGACAAACCACTCTTTTATCTTAACAAAAGTAGGCTATGAAACGAGATCTCTAGTAAGACACAAGCAACAACCCATATCCTTAGCTTTATCGGGCGTGTGAGAGAATGAACGAGAGCATTATGCCAATAAGCCAATCCATCCCAAGGGCCAGTAGTCTCCGTGATGGAAAAAGAAGCATCGTTGACTCTAGAGAAGTCAGCGAAGGACCGTCGGTAAGTAGCATTCACGGTCTCGTTAGTATTCACAGTATTAGTCTTAGTAGCCTTTCTTATGGCATCGGCAGAAGCATTGACTCTATAAGTGAGCGTCTCGGGTGTGAAGGAATGGCATCGGCAGAGGTAGTACGATTCTATCCATTCGAGTCTAGGTCTACCGGTAGGTCGTCCTCTGAGTCACTCTAAAAAAAAATAAAAAAAGAGATGAAATTCATTCAAGCCAGCAAAGGACTAGGGTAGGGGATGAGAAAGATAAAGAGAAGGGGCCATCGTTGGTGCGTAACAGAGCTTTCCTATCGACGATCTTTCTTGGTTTATAAGTGAGGCTTAGCGGTCGAAGTACTGCATAAGCAAGAAGCCAATAGACCTTGAATAGCCTGTATAAAAGGACTTATGAAGAGGATTTGACTAGAGTCTCAAATCCATATATAAATTTTTTACGCAAGTTGGCAGAACGCTTTCGCTTTAAATCAATCTCTCTAACTGGCCTGCTCAATCAAATCCGCTCTCCTGCATGTGTATCTCATACTCGGTGCTGTTGATCTGTCTGATGGGGATATCCATCAATTTCTTTATTTCAATGTGTTGTATCCTCTCCAAAGATGGAGTTCTCTCTATTCAATAGAGAATTTTCTGCCTCGAGTTAAGGTTATCTGTCTGATCTGTATGGAATTTTATTTATATGGTAACATTGAATTAGCCAAAATAAGAGTTTATAGCCTTTCTTGATGGGCCGGGGTACTCACGTTTCTTGACACATGTCATGCTGGATTTGAAGGAATAGAGATGAAAGTATGCAAGAAAGTCAACCACGAGGAGGTGAAGAAGCAGTGAACGCTTGACGGAAGTTCCAATATAGGAAGGCACCCATAGGTTTATATTCCTCTACTTTCTTCAATTACATTGCCTCATGTAAATAGACTTCTCCTGTCAATAAAGAAGAAAATGAATACCGCGTAAGGGCTTTAGATTCAGCCTGGTTTGATTATACACACAATTAATGAGCCTAAACTAGGGGGTTACACAAGGGGGTGGGTACTCGAGAGAAAAACCCTCAATAAAAGCATGTATTTCTAGTTTAGGAAGAGAGAAACTCGAATTCCACTAGAAAAACTTGAATTTCACTCTTATATGAATTTAACTGAGTGGGAGACTCAAAAAGTAGTGACAGGAAGCAGCACACCAAGAGGTGCGAGATGAACTGCTTATTTTAAATACTCCAATCGAGTTGCCAAATCAGTATTGCAGGTTAAAATTCGGCAATTTGTAAATCATTAATAGGTAAATCAGCAAAATAGACGCCTACAAATCGTTCTTTTATTCAATCAATCTCATGTAGGAGAGCCTATACCAGAAACTCAAATGTCATCATTCAGGCGAAAGAAATGTCGATCTTTCTTGTATACCAGCCCGTGAACCCTTCTCTCTTTTTCTTTGATCGAATCCCCTGGTTCCTTCTTTTAAAAAGAGTAGTCCCCTGTCTGTATCAGTCATCTCAATGGAAATCTTTCTTTTAGCTAAAAATGTGTTCAAGCTCTCTGATTAAGGTACTAGAGCCTTACCAAACTCTCAAGAAATGGCTTTCGACCTAGGATCTCTTGAAAGTGCTTTTGATTTTTTTACTTGATCAATTAGAAAGAAGAAGGCAGAGGTAAACTCCCCAACTCGATCAATGGGTGCTCATTGGTCCTCTTGAAACTGCCCAACTATTCTATTGGGGGAGCCTCAAGCATCCAGTATATGATATTAAGGAGTATTCCCCAATGGAGTAGTCAACTCATAGAACAAGCATGTAAGCGAAGCAAGAAAAAAGCTTTCCATTTTCTTTTTCAGATCTCTCATATGGTCAAGTGTACACATTCTTTTATTCAACAAATACATCCCATGCCTGGAATGAGTTGAAGGAGGAGGGAGGTCAGGGGAAATAGATGAATGAGCTGTATGTAAATTCGGTTGCTTGTTCGGTGTGGTACCAAATAAATATCTATTTTCTCTAGTTGGTCAATGGTACGCACTTCTCTTTTCATAATTTATGTATTCCATTCCCGGTAATCCTGTCCCACTAAACATAAATCTTTCTTTTCATTTTATATATCCTAGGGTGTATATATGAACTAGAAATGATAACTAAGTAGGTTTCAAAATTAAATATCCCATTAAGTTGAGGAGTCAACGGCACGCACACGCGGGAAAAGCGCTCTTTCTGTTCATTGGTTTAGTTTTTCGCTTGTACGTACATTGGATTGTTGGTGCTTGAAATAATAATCTGCGCTAGGCACTCAATTTGTAGCTTGGATAAGTTGTTTCGTTAGGTTCATGAAGAGTAAGAGGCGGGCATGGTAACAGGAAATATGTCAATCATAAATTCGGTGTTGAGGCTCTTGCAACCCACGCGGTACATGTGGCTCTTTGAATAAAAGCTCTTGCTCTTGTTGGTATACAGACCGGCTAATAGTATAGAATGGGAAATCTGGAAAAGAGGAATAGACAATTTGAGAGGTACAGGCCCGACCAGGCGGACGAAGTAGGAGGAAATCGATACCCCGTGAGGCTAGCGGAAAAGACACAAGAAGTATGCGAAGTAGAGGCAGCAGTTACGGGTTTAGGTGCGGCTAAATAATGATCCCCATCTAGGGTTGGCGGAGTTGGTAGGAAGCACGGTTGGTGATAAGCTGGTACTCGTTTAATTCTTTTTATTAAAAAGAGCTCTTCCCGGAACTGGTAAATCAAATATACTAACAATGTAGGCATAAGTTGGCACAAATTTATAAATAAGAGATGTCTCATCCGATTGAGTTGTCGCAATCAGTCTTTCTCTTCCTGGTAGCAGTACGAATAGGAGATCCAACATGACTGTATTAAGCCTTAAGCAATCAGGGTAAAGCTAGTTCATTGCCTGAAAGTAAATAGGAGCTCGTACTTAGATCAGAGGATGCTCATCCCGGGTAGGCAACAGGGGCTTCAGGTGGAAGGAATGAATCAAGTAAGGTGCTCATATTGTTTTAGTGATGTATTTCTTCCTGAAATAGCTCCGCTACTCTACTGACTTCCAGACTTAGCCTTTCTTTTGTATAAGACAAAAAAAAGAGTATGTCAGTAGTAAATTCTTAGTGTTTCATAGGTGCAATAAGTTAATCAATTGGGGATGAGGGCTTCCGCTTTCTTTTCATGGATGTTGTTCCGGGTGCGCCACATGGGAGGCACTTTCACTTCCTTCTTTTTAATTACAAAGACATGGTAGTCGGGGAGCCAGGCATATAGAGATAAGGACATCCATCGATAGGTCATTAATGACAATAATGGAATAAGAACATGGGGAAGCCAGCACGTGGTACACAACATAGAGTTGGACGAAATCAATACAAGTAGTGGGGGAAGTCGGGAAATCAATCATGTAAATAGAAGAAAGATGGCAAACTAGCTCATCAATACAACTAATTGATTCATTAGGTGACATGAGTGACACAAGCTAATAGGAAATCGGCACGTACCTCACTTTCTTTATTCCCTGGTTGATTCAATAAAGCTAGCTGATGTGGTGGGAGGTAGTTGGAAGCATAGTACGGGCAGAAGCAATCCCCAAGCATCATTTTAGAGCTCATTAGTCTTAGTGTGAAACCCAAGAAAAATGAGTGTAATAGGCCACTATAGGGGCATGGACCCTCCATAAAAGACTTCTTTTAGGTGAAATTCCACTTATAGATAGGAAAAGGCCCAAGCAAAACAAATATATAGGAAAATGGGAGTCAACGGGGGGCAGTTAGTCCGGTCGATAGATTGATTGCCGATAGAATGCTCCTAGCCATGAAACTTGTACGTAGATAAGTTTGTCCATAGATGCTAAGAACGCATTTAGAAATCCACTAAAGGCAACTTAGAAGGTTACTTGAGGAGTCCAAGTTGTCACCCTTCTCTATTTAATTCAACCGTAAGGTATATTTTTCTGAATGATCCCGACACGACTAGTTGTTTATTGGCATCCACAGATGAACAAGATTGGTTGACTTCTGACTAATCGACCCTTATTCAGAATTGTTTCCCTAAGTGCGGCGTTCGTTCCTAGGCCCAGTCTAAGAACTTATAATCACTTCTCCCTTACCTACCAATGCTAGAGCCTCTCCTGGCCACCGAAAGATGGACGAGGGCTTTTTCTACCTCATTCACACCTCTCGTAGGTCAAGTTCAACATGATTGGTTGGGTGGATGGAAGCTGATTGATTAGCTCGAAAGAAGAACACAACAAATCCTGAATAATTCTAAGAAGCCCGTAGGTTGTACGCCATCCATACGTAGCTTGAACTGTGATGGCCACAATGCTTAGTTATTGCCGATCACCAAGACGTCTTTGGTTGAATGTTCACACCTGATCCACCGTCTGAACTTCCTACATTCACTCTCGGACAACTCTATTCCATGTAGTGAGAAAGAGCTACCATTTTACCCTTGTATCCAAGCCAACTTGGTTGTGGCATCCTCATCTCATATCAGTCTCAAGCTCGCCCACTCAAAGCCCTAAAGTTCCAAGAATTTATTATCAGTCCTCCTGCCTATATAACTCAGAAAGAGAAACGTAAATAGATAACCCTAATCTCTAAAAAATAACTCGCGGAGCGAATCCCCTCTTAATGGATGGGACTTTCAAATTCTCTCCTATGTACCAATCTTGGAACAAAATATCACCAAATTATGTAACCTATATTGCACCCTTTTTTTCATTTAGCTTCTTGAATCTATTTCTTAGTTCAAGATCCATCTTACTAACTGGAATCAAAGAATTAGTAGATATGTTCCACCCAAAATGGGAATGGGCTAGAGTTATGAACTTCTCATATATAATCTGAAGATTGAGTCGATTCACGACGACGGATGATCGCCCGTAGGGGGTTTGCTGCACAAGGCCCATGCAGAGGAAAAGTTTTATCCCAACGAATAGAAGATGCTCAGCTCCGCACAACATAGGGATTGGCACGCTTTTAGAAAGGACATAGAATAGTAGAGGATCCAGCATGCGGAACACAATGATCGTTAGAATTTCACGAATTAGAGATGATGTAATATACTCTTTCCCATAACTTCTCATACCAGACCAACCCACTAAAATGCAAATATGGATAAAAATGTGGTAAATATCACAAAGAATAAAGAGATACTGAGAATTCTGATCCCAAATATATATTTTCATTGATTCATGATTTACCCATCAAAAGTTTGTAGCTTCATTATCTAAAAAAAATTATAAAAAGGAGAAAACGCAAGAAAACGTAACAAACTCTCAACTTACTCTTTACTTTGCTCTCATTTATTTCTCCTTACTGGCTTAAGTTTCGGAGGGGGTAAAAAATAGACCATCCCTCACCTTGGTCTCCTACATTTCCTTCCCCTATTTCAGATGTTGAGAGTAAAATGAAGACATTGATGATGAAGTTTCACCTCCAAGATTTGACCGTTGTCGCAACGTGCATGCGACTCGGAGCGGCGATTGAAAAAAATCATTTTTTTAAAAAGAAAATTGAGTCGCCACCAATCATTTTAGGGTGTGATTGGTCACCCAATTTTAAAATAAAAATTTTGGTCTATTAAGACTCAAAATTGGTTCGGGAGTCATTTGTATATGGGGAAAATATTAGCACCCACAACACCCATTGTTAAAATAGTTACTCAATTTAATCAAATGCCATCCAAATTATATTTTAAAACAAGATTAAAGAAATTCATTTTTGAATGTCTCATTTGATACATTTTGCATCATAAAATGAATAAAATAAATGTTCTTTAATGGGTGGTACAAAGATCATTAAAAAATTATTTTTTATTTTTTGTATACTTTTTTAAAATCAAAGCATTATTAGAGTTATTCTCGGTATCTCAAAAATAACTTTTCACCTTAATAGTTCGAGAAATTTGGTATCCCAATAATCCCAAAGTCCGCATAGTGATTTTCTTTAGTGAAAAAAACTAAATAATTGAGTTAACTAAATTTAAATTTAATTGTTAAGGTTGAGATCCATATATATATATATAAATATTAACTCTAATGATAAAAAAATGAGAAAAGAATCATATTATAAACATGATAATATGAGAGTGCTACATAAATAAAGATGTCAAGAAAAGATATACTAATAACTATATAAAAACTAAATAGATTAAAAGTTAGAGTCACATGTAAATTGTAGAATGATAAAGTAGAGAAAAATGTGTAAAGTACAAAATGAATATGCAAAATATGTAAATGATGTGAGTGGTGAATATTAAAATAAACATATATTTGGAAAAAAAAGAGGAAATTAAGATAAAATGAAAAGAAAAACAATACAAAACAACAACAAAAAATCGAAACAAAAGGGGGTGGGGGATTATTGTAGAAAGGGTGATGAACAGAGGGTTGATATCACCATCATTTTACTTCTTTTTTTATTTTTAGTTTAATTTCCCATCTTTATATAATATAACTATAAATAATTTTTTTAATATAATATAACTACAGTATTATAAATAAATTAATATTAGCAATCTCAAAGTATAATATATTTTTGGGTTTTGATATACAACTTTTTTTTAATTTAGACTACTTAGTTTACTAATTACCTTTATTTCATTTCTTCCTTCATTGCTAATCAAATAACAAAGAAATGATAATATTGTGATAATTAGTTCAAACAAGTATCACTAAAATAGCAACAAGATATAAAAAAAAAGACTTGTGAGAACATTAAAAAATTCTCAAAGCTTAAATATTTGCATAATCTTTATATAGATGTTTAACTCTCTATTTTATACATTTTTATGTATGAAAAATTATCATAGGAAATTTTCACAACAAATGTACACTTTCAACCCATTAGATGGTTGATTCATATTGAGTTAATTTTACACCCCTCAAATATTTTATCATCATCCTCATTGATTGAGTTGATGACAAATATATCTCATTATCAAATTTGTAGAAAAATCATCAATGTATTAAAATAAAACTCAAGATTAAGAGTAAAAATAAAGAAGAATGAACAAAGCATATAAACTACATGGGTATGATGTAGAAATGATGAAGAACAATGAACAATATATCTTATTACTAGAGGTGTAAGAATTTTAGACTACATTAAGAAAAATAATGAGAGAAGATGAATAGATAAATAGAAATGTAAACTTTATTTCCCTCTCTCTAAGAAATTGTTTCTAAAAAACCACTCTCCTTCTCTCAAAAGTATCTCTTCTTCCTCACTCCAAAAGTCCATCTTCAAGTGAAGACCCCCTCATTATTTATAGGTAAAATTAGGGTTTCACTTTTTTTTTTCTTTTAGTTCTTATGGTCCCTTTTTTATTTTTTAATCTTTGAACTTTTTTCTTATATTTTTAGTTCCTAGTCTATTTATCTATTTTAAACATTGTTATTTTTCAAAAAATCACACATTGTCTTAGACTAGTAAATAGGCTAATAAATAAAATGTGTATATTTAAATTATTAAGCCGGACAAAATGTGGTATCTACAATCGTCAACTTTACATCATATCAATGTTCGTTATAACGTGATAATGTATGTGGTGTGTAATGACACATGTACTTGACACACGGATT
This sequence comes from Datisca glomerata, assembly GCA_003255025.1. Lineage (NCBI taxonomy): Eukaryota > Viridiplantae > Streptophyta > Magnoliopsida > Cucurbitales > Datiscaceae > Datisca > Datisca glomerata. The sequence goes on from QANY01010875.1 coordinate 1,068,031, forward strand.
TTTTTCATTATATATTGAGAACTCTAATCCCAAATATATATTTTCATTGATCCATGATTTACCCATCAGAAGTGTGTAGCTTCATTATGCATAAAAGAATTGTAGCTAACCATTCACACTTTTCGTTTTTCTTTTGCGGATTAGTCTATGATACAACTCATTAACTGTATAAAGGTTGTATTTTTATACACATACCTAAATTGTTATATATATATATATATATATATATATATATAATTTGAGAATTTATGTATCAAAAGTATAGCTCTTGTACAGTACATGAGCATGTGCTGTACCATAAAGTTGTCTTTCTTTTTGGTAATAAAATCTTAGAATTACTCTAAAATACATTAAAAACTTTAAGTAGAAACATAGCAGATTTTGTGACCTATTTGTTACTAGGCAATAGAAAAACATGTTTCTTTTTCTAGTGTAGGTAATCCTGCCCGTACCATCTGGGTTTTTGTCACAGAAAATAGAAGCAAAACTTCACTATGAGCAATTGGATTAACAACCCTAATCAGACCATCTAGCTTTTTGATCAAGGTGACAATCTGGCCTTTCAATGGTGACCGGTGCATGGTCATATAGATTGTCAGGTCTAAAGTGGTCATAATCTCTTGCTTCTCTATCAATAAGCTGCAATGCTCTTATTCACTGCAATTGTTATTTACTTATTACTCGAACTGATTGATTGTTAGTGGCCAGAGGTTACGTTTCGGCCGAACTCCGTGTATCCTTTTGATCTTTCTTTTGTAGTGACAATTTGGCATTGGATTCTCATATATAATGAACAGTTCCGTGCTTGACATGAACAATTAAAAAGGGAAGAATCTCAGCATCATCCAAATGGCATCATTAAAAACACAAATTCTACCGAAAGGAGGAATAGATGTGGAGAGAGAGATGCAAATGTGTACCTTTTCAACTTGATTGCCTTTTCTTTTCTCTCTGTCCCATAGATTTTTCATCATGTTGAGTGGACAAATTGTAAGAAACTGACTAGCTAGGCATCAGAATACCAAAGCAAAAACACTAGGCTTTTTATCAAAACTTTGAATCTTTAGCTTTCTGTTTTCCATTATTTCTCTCTCGGTGAAGAATCTAATATCAAGTATAAAAACTCACTTGTTTCTTCATTTAATCTCATCTCTCTAAAACATGTCGAACGCCTTGAGTTTTCTCAATTTCCACTATGGCAGTTCAAGAAAACCATCACAAAAAACACCCCAATTCAGCTTCACAAAAGATCAAAGACAAAAGTCTACCACAAGTACCACAACAACAACAACAACAACAACAAGGATGATCCAACCAAGTGTTGAGGAAATGAAATGGGTTTTCGACAAATTTGATAAGAACAAAGATGGTAAAATCTCCTTGGAAGAGTACAAATTAGCACAAAGGACATTAGAGAAAGAAATTACAGAGAAAGAAGTGGTCAAGGCATTTCAGATGACAGACTCAGATGGAGATGGGTATGTTGATTTCAAGGAATTCATGGAGTTGTATAAAATGGGAGGAGAAGTAAAGGTGAGTGATATAAAAAGTGCTTTTCAGGTGTTTGATTTGGATGGAGATGGTAAAATAAGTGCTGATGAATTGATGGTTATACTCAAAAGGCTTGGTGAGCGTTACAACTTGAAGGCTTGTAGGCAAATGGTCAAAGCTGTGGATGCTGATGGTGATGGTTTAATTGACATGGATGAGTTCATGACCATGATGACTACCAACAAAAAACTTCTCTCTTGATTTTTTTTTTTTTAATTCTTAAGATACATTTTATGTTATTCCTAAAGTACTTTGGTTTTAATATATGCTTGTGACCAATAATGTAAAATGAATAACTTTCTCACTTCTTGTGGGAGGAGATGTATGTGTGGAGTCATCCTCTCATCTTACATGTTAATGACTTTTATAATAAAACAGATTGAAACATGTCCATGATCAGTAGTTAAGTTGTACTATAAATTTAAAGTAACACAAAAAAAAATGAAGAGAAAATGCACGTTTATGCCCGATTGCATAACAAATCAATTCCCTTTCCGTTTACTAGTTCCCTCAACGTGCAAAGCACGTGATAATCTTCTAACTAAAGGTAACCAAAAACAAGTAAACAAACAATAAGGATGGATTCACAATTTACATTTAAATTAGTTGGACAAAACCGTTCAATAATATTTTAAGTTAATTTCACAAACACTCCTTCAACAATGATGGATTTGTAATTTACATTTAAATTAGTTGGGTTTTTAATTTTATGTCAAAACATGCATTTTGTATAGAGAATGACAATTTTGTCCAAATTGGTCACGTGCCAGCATATGACCAACTTAACGAGCAGAAGATGAAAAACCTAACAAAGATGGTTTATTTGATAACTCATGAAAATTGAAGGAAAAATTAAGAAAACTTCAAAATTGAGAGAGTTTACTTCAAAATTAGTCAAAGTTAAACGGGTGGGTATGGTATTTATCATAATATTTTTCCTGCCACTCTCCCTTGGATGTATACCATTGATATTATAAAATGAATAGCTAAAATAAGGGCGTAAGAATGAAATTGTGATATCATAACTAGATAAAGTTGATAACTTTTCACTCTTGGTCAAGTCGGATGTTGTGCGATAATCATCCGATTTGATGAAAAATCGAACCGAATTAAATCGTGAGTTTCGGTTTGGTTCAATTTGGTTCTTCGGTTTAGTATTATTAATTATAAATAACTTTTTAAATGATATTATTGAAAAACAAAGATAAAATTGAAGTTTTATTTTGGTTCGGTTCAGTTCAGTTTTATAAAAAATTATATATAAAAATTAAAAATATATATAATTTAATATTTCAGTTCAGTTCGGCTTGAAAACCACCAAAATTCTAAATCGAACTGAACCGAACACACATAAAGAACCGACCATATTTGGTTCGATTTGATTTGACCGATTCGGTTTGGTTTTGAACACCCCTAATTGTGTGATTCAATTTCTCACATGTTAATCTCTAATTAAATATTATAAAAATAAAAAATATCAATTAAACAAACAATAAGGGAAAGTTTAAAATCACACTTAAATTAATTGGACAAAACTATCTAACAGTATTTCTCGTTCCACTCTCGCTTTAATTTACATCTATATTATTGATTATTATAAAATAAATGTTTAAAATAAAGGTGCATATGAATGAAATGTTGATATCATAACTAGATTGTTGGAATTTGGTTACCATTGATATTATAAAATGAATGGTTAAAACAAGTGTGTAAGAACGAAATACTAGATAGAGTTGATAAATTAACTATTACCAATTATTATTTTTAATGTTTTTCAAAAGTTTTCTTAAGCATGATTTATGTTATTCCTAGTACTTCTGTTATGATATGCTTGTGACCAGGAATGTAAATTGAATAACTTTTCACTCTTCCTCAAGTTAGTGAGCAAGTTTTCTATTTATGAGCTAGTGTGTTTAAGAAAAATATTATGTGATATTTTATTTTGAATGAATTTTTTTATTTTGAATAGGAAAGTTAAGATTTAGAGTTGTTATAAATATGAGATTGTGTTTAGAGTTCGAGAGCTCTGTTTCGACAGAAGGAAGCGTCTCGTTGTGAGGCGACTCTGCCCTAAGAGATAGAGGGTAGTTTTAAGATGAGAGAAGATGGATATGTTTTAACAAAGGGTGAGTGGTGGTTTTGCTCAAAATGAAGCATCTCATCGTGGGGAGGCTCTACCCTAAAAATTTGAAGGTATGTTTAAGATGGGAGAAGATGGTTCTGCTTCGGCAGAAAGTAGAGAGGTGGCTCTACCCTGAAGGGATCATTATGTGGTAAGGAGGTCATGCCCTAAGAGATATAGGGCTGCCTTAAATTGTGAGTGTGAGCTCTATCTCAGGAGGAGATATCCTGATATTGAGAGGTTAGTAGAGGGCTTTGCCCGTGTTGAAGATGATTTCTGAATAGTGGATTGTATGTAGTTGGATCAAGAAGTGGTGATTTTTATATAACCTAGTTATAGTTTCTAAAGTATAGTTTTGCGTGTGTTGAGTTTATATGGTTGTGTCGGTATTGAGTATGTAATGATAATAATCATATATCCATGGACGTAAGCAAATTGGTCGAATCACATTAAAAATATTGTTTCGTTATTGTTTATTGACGCTTCCGTTACAACATGGATAAATTTTAAAAAAAAAAACTGATTATTATTTTTAAATGTTATTTAAAACGGATTGAAATACATGGATGATCAGTAACTAAGTTGTTCAAATAAATTAAAAATGACATGAAGTATTAGAACTAAGAGTATGCATAGTTTATTCCATTGAACTTCTTGAGGTAAATAATAGGGATGGTTAAATAATCAATTTAATGTATTCTTTGCTAATAGAATACAGACAGTTGTACCAACAATTGGTCATAACTTTTATTTGTTTGCTATATGTTCCAAGAATGAAGAAGTTGCAGGGATTATGGATAGCTATGCGCTATGCCAATGAAACACAAGTTGGTAGGCCATGCCGTTGGCTTTATTCGATCCTCCAGTGAAATTTAGTCAACAATACATCAATTTTTTTGGAGTTATCTGAAAGCTCCATTAGAACCTCATAAAAGTTTAAATTTATTTATATTTGACAAATTCATCTTACCTATAGATTTACTTGAAAATTAACTTAACTAGCTAGATTATAAGACAATAATAATGCATTTTAATTTTACACTAACTTTGTTTGATCTCATGTGAAAAGAATTTCATTTTTCAAGACGTGGCACATATTATTTGTTGTCTATATTTTATTATATTAAAACTATGTAACACAGAGAATATCAAATTATTCAATCTTTTATGTGATTTTTGTTATTCACATAATATAATTGGTAGACAAATATGATAGAACCTAATCTTGATCTTAGTGCAATCAAGTCGTGAAAGTATTTTTCACTCTAAAGATGTAAATTCTATTTACTTCATTCTTTAATACATTTGAATTACTACAACTCACTCAATTTATCATTACAAAACTTATCGTTATTCTTCATCACACAACTTATCGTTGAGGTATCTATTATAAAATAGAAAATTTTGACTGTCACGTCTGATGCTGGGTTCGATCATTTATGAGTGGAGTCTGATTCCCCCAATGCCGTTCAACTTATTAATTCCGAAGCATCATCGGATCATGAAGTTTTTAACATAGTTGTTGATATTAAGAGGCTGAAAGAAATGGTTCCGGTAATGGGTTTCAATCATTGTAGAAGAACAACGAATTTAGTCGGCCTTCATCTTGCCAAGACAGCCATCACTACCCGAAGTAATTTTTACGGGATTGACAATTTTTCTTCTGATATTGTTGCTGCTTTTTCTAAGGAGTACCCTGACGATCTTTGTATTGGTTAACTCTTTATTTGAATGAAGTATTTTCTGAGTTTCAAAAAAAATCACCATCACGCAATAAAACAAAATTTATTTAATTTTGGTTAGTCGGCGTAATAATAAAACAAAATTTGTTTAATTTTTGTTAAAATTGGCGTAATAATAAAATAAAAACTACTATTTAGTAAATTATAAATTTGAAGGAAGCAAATGGTATATTAGTTGATAATTTGAAGAATTTTAAGTAAAGTGAGAGTTTTGACTGGTCGTGGTCCGTAGGCCTTGATATGTGGGGGGGATCAACTACGTGTAGCAACCCCATTTGGATAGGCACTTTGAGAAAGTTAAAATCATGTGAGTGACAACCATTTCCCTCTTCCAGTGTAGTCTGTACTGTAGCAGTTTATTAATTGAACTAATAAATGGACTAATAAAATTAGTGGATCATGACCCGCCTCCTTCGTCTTCTTCACATGTACTACTAATCACATATACCCCTTCTCATTTTTCTTTTCATGTTTCTGTTGTTCGGCTGCCTTGTTTCTATTTGTGAGGACTGAGGACACAGATCTTCTTGCTTTTCAGCTTTCAGAAATTCATTTATGTATTTCAACTAGACATGACAATTTCAAGAGCATCACGATTATGGAAGTAATATAGATTATTGATAACTCGAGCGTGTTTGTAAGTGTTGTGACTATAAACATTTTTGTATATTAAAACAATATTACTTGAATTTAAAATGATTACATATTTATCTTTGTATGAATCCTTTAATGACATATTTATTTATATTTTGAAGTTTTTTTTGTCAAAGGTAAATGTATTCTAATTAAAAAGATTACACAATTATAAGGAGCACACTCAAATAAGCACAAGAGACAAGCTTGAGTAAAGGAATCACTAACCTAGCTAGGAATGCCACGGCTTTTAACTATGAAACAGTATAGCTATACAGGTTCCACATTTCATAGAGTGTTCCATTATCAAGCTCTCTATGAGACTTCATTACAGATCATAATATTTTCCTCACAACTCTAACTACGCTTTTAAGCATACGGAGGTGTCAACTAGCTTGTGTTGAAATACTCTCATATTTCTCTCTAGCCACTCACAAAAGACAGTTGTGAAAAGTAAGTTAACAATTTTATATCTAAAATCTTTCAAAGTTGTCCTTAGGAGTCAAAGAAGAGGCCATTCCAGATTTGGAAACACACATTAGTTCACACCTATGAAGCAAAGTGTGAAGTATTCGTCTTGTGACAATATAAGCGCAACAAAAAATGCTCAAGTGATTCAGAACCTTGTGAGCAGAAGAATGCTTTCCCCACATTCTGGTTCCACCTAGCATTGAGATCTTTACTGGATAGCTTCTTGTGGCAAGCTACCATTTATATTAATAGGGAATAAAAGAGATGTCACACATTCCATGATCTAATCTGTGAATTTAGATGACAAACCCACAGATTTGAGGATCTGGTAAAAAAAGAACCAACTATTGTCATAGATCATATGCAAATCCACCTTGAATGCACACCTTTGGGGATTAATAGCTATGATATCCCTTCATATGCTCCTATTTAAGGAGGATGAGATAAAGGCAATTTGGTTTAGGCTAATAAAGGCTTAGCAACATAAATTTGAGCCTATCCGTAATCATCTTGATTATGCACTTGTAGACTTGAATGTATTATTCTTATAGAATATTTTTAAATTCATAATGAATTTCAAATAACAATATTTGTTAAATATATTAGATTTGACATGTTTAATGTATAAGTGTTTTTAAACAAATCAATGTAAAATTCACTCTAACTCAATTAATGCTTTGTTTTGTTATTTTAAGCAATAGAGATGCATTTTGTACTATAAGATGATGTCAATGTTGATTTGAATGGTTGTAGCACATTGGATGGCTGGATCAATCTTATATCAAAGAATTTTTTTCTAATTTAATTAAAAAAAGGTATATAAAAAAAAGAAACATTTCTCAATCTCACGTGGTCCCTTTGATCCGTCGGTATCGCCAGCTCATTCACTGCTATTTTACATTGATAGTCAAAGATTGGTCAAATCTGTCCAATGCATGCCACTGATCTCCCTCCCCTCTCCACCCACCTCACCTCCCCCACCNCTCTCTCTCTGGTAAAAATTTCAAAAGCATTTACCCTCTGACTCTTACCATGAACAAACAAGCCAAAGTACCTTAATTTCTTGAAATAAATTAAAAACTGTTGCAAGTTAATGGAAACTGGTACACGGCCTTTCCTACAGTCACCCTCCCATTCTTGTCCCAAACATTCATTAATTTGATCATTTATTCACTGTCCTTCCCCCCTTTCATTTCTATAATTTTCCATCTTTTCTTTGCCCTCCTTCTTTCTTTCTTCACTTGTTTTTTATTTTTATTTTAATTCCTTCTGTTGCTTTTGCTCCCCTGTTTTTTCTTTTCTACTCCATTTTAATCCTCGATCCTCATCAAATTCCAGTTTTTGTCATTTCTTAATATTTTACAGTCCAATTACATTTTAAATAAATGCAAGTAACACATTTTCAAACTTGTGTTTTACCCAAAGGAAATTTCTTAGAACCTTCTTAAAGTCATATTAATACATAAATGAGAAAGACAGAAAAAAAATCAACAAAATCTTTCTCTGTATCCATTTATCTCTTCCTGTATTCAACATAAATTATTGAGTATGTCGATTTCAAGAGAAACTATTACATTTAACTACAAAATATGAGTAACGAAAACATGTACAGTCCCTATCGGCACAAACAAAATTATATCTGCAACCAATGAAAAAATAATAATGAAAACTTTTGAGAGTGTATCTTAAATTTAAAGATAAATCATAAATAAAATCCAAATAAATATGTGAAGACAAAAAACATCACATCATGGGCAATGCCATGCATTATGTGAATAGAAGTATCAAAACTAAATTAATAAATTATTTATACAAAAAAACATAACAAAAGAGTACATCAAAGATCCTCTGGCTGAGCCTGAGATATAAATACACCATTAACAAGAGAAAAAGTAGAAATTTTGAGGCCATATAATAATTTTTTCCATGTTTGTTTGAGATTCCCATGGCATGCTTGGAAATGTACAACTCCGATCACAATGGACACTCACACTACCCTCCAATGAGCCCAAGATTATCATTTTCCAATGATTTTGTCGATACCCAACACCAAAAACAGAGCATCAAGCCGGACATTAGAGGCTCTGGTTCTAGAGAAACACCACCGGTTTCTTCTGATTTTGAATTCTCAGTTAGTAATTACTCCATGATGAGTGCTGATGAGCTTTTTTTCAAAGGAAGGCTTTTGCCCTTTAAGGATAATGGAAGCAACAATCAGATGCAGATGCAGAGGACTCTAAGAGATGAGCTTCTTGTTGGAGATGATGATGATAACATGTCGTCCAGGCCGCCTAAAGGGTCGTCGACTAGGTGGAAAGGGCTTCTGGGTTTAAAGAGAAACCACATTGGGAGCTCTAAGAAAGCTGATAATAAGGGAGAAGGGTCTGATATCGGTAAACGGTGTAGTTTGATTCAAGAGGAAGACCATTTAACCAAAACTTCACAGGTCAGAAAACAGAGCAATGTTTTTTTTTTACTTCTAACATGTGAAATTCGGTTTCTTTTTTTTGGGGGTTTGGAATGTGATTTGAATTGGTTCATTATTTTTATTGCAGGATATGTTGAGTGAAGGAAGTTCGAGTTGCAGAGAAGATTCTTTTGATCTGTAGAAGTGAATAAAGGTTATTTTGTTAAAACAAATTGCGTTGGCCTATTGGGTGTGTTGGGAGGGCCTAATATTGAAATGTTAGTGTTATCTTTCTAAAACATTTTGGGGGGTTTAGTGTTTAACATTTTGACTTTTATTTGGGTGTTTTTTATTTGCTTCTGAAACATATTGGTTATGAGTTTGTTGTCTAAGCTAAGAAGAGTTGGGGAGGTGTCTGTGACTGTTTAATGTACAAAAAGATGTTTGCAGTTGAAAATGTTAACTCAAATTTCTCTTCTTTTTATCTCTTTTGATCTTTTTGCTATTACATAACTTTAAATTATATGAAAGAATATTAAATTTTCAACATTCTATTCTATGGGTAGTGAAAATATTGCACTTTTTAAATAAGATTTCAAAGCATTTCAATTTTCATTGGGAAGCTTCAATCCCACCGTGATAAAAAAAAATCCTGGTATCATATCATAATATTTTTTATTTTGTGTAGAATATATCTCAATTGTTTATTGTTTATATCATTTATAGTATGTGTACAAAAATAATGTTCATACCTAATTTAAATGAGATACTTAAAATAATGTATTTGCATTAATATCTTGCACCAACCCCAAAATAAGAAAAGGAAGAGAAGGGTGTATTAACCATTAATGTGACAGCAAAGACCCAATCGTATATGTAGCAGAAAAAAGAAACTAATTTCAAATGCTGAGTGATTGCCAGCAATGCAAAATATTTAGTCACGTTAACTTTGGTCAAACTCAATTCTCTTCCTTCTATGTAAAAAGATTGAGGTATTAGTATCTTATTTGTTTATTTGTACCTAATTCAATCTTAATTGTTGATTAATCTTTTATAGAAGGAAGAGAATTGAGTTTGTAATAGCAAACATCAAGTTTCCAATTACCCAAGTGCTGTGCATTCATGGCAGGGGAAAAACTTGGGAGAATTACGAAATAGCTGAAAAAGAGGTCTATTTAGTTACAATTGTGCTTTTTTTTTAAATCAAAGAATTACAATAACATTAATACTGAACACCTAATAGACAAAGGTGTTCCACAATGGGATGGACAAACTCCACCACAGAAGAAGAAAACTTTAAAGAAACAACATATCTAACAAGTCTATCTGCCACACTATTGCAATTTCTAGAAATATGGACAACTGAACAATTCGAATGAAAAGAAAGAGTTCGTGAATCACCTTAAGCAAGTCCCCTTCTAAGGCTAGATTCATCGAATTCGATAAAACCACTTAGTATAGAACTTGATTATCATATTCACTGAAAATAATCAAAGAGTTCTCACGATTAAAGCTAGTCCTTTAAGGAGAGCACCACATTCTGCCGAAAAGGGAGCGAGTTTCAATTCTTGGAAATGAGCGCATGCGGCAGTCACGTCCTTTAACTAATCACGAATCACCACTCTGAATCCCGTGCCATGACTCGAGTAAGTTGCGTCTACATTGAGCTTCAACTGCCCTTCCTCCGATCTAGCCCAACGCACAAGATTATGAAGTCTCAGCTTCAGCCCAACAAATTTGGGAGGGTGGTGACCCAACCACTTTTGGAGAAAGATATATGCTTTGTGGAGAATATCAACCTTTCCTTTATGAAAGGAGTTTCTAGAAAGCTAAGACCAGCATACAAACGTCATTTTACACTAAGTATTGGTGGGCCAATTAAAGAAGGATGAATAAATAGCATCCAAATAATTACGGGTATCCCTGATGTCCAAAGACTTAATGCCAAAGGACACACGCGTTGTGGCGAATAATAAGCATGAATCCAATACATTTACCTATTCTAACCACGACATCACTTTAACCGTTTGCCTAATAAGCGATCTCCTCACCCAGCCTGCATTTTCCATCATGAATAAAAATTTGAAGCTTTTATATAGGAGTTTTTAAAGTCGAACCGAACTAAAAATAGCTGGTTCAGTCGGTTCTTTATATTTATTCAGTTCGGTTCAAATTAAAATTTTAGTAATTTTTAAATCGCTCTGAAATATTAAATTAATATTATTTTTTATTTTTATATATAATTTCATATAAAACCGAACCAAACCGAAACAGTTTTTTTATTTTATAATATTTTTTTAATAATATCATTATTTTAAAAAGTTTAAAGTATTATTTTTAATTAATAATAGCAAACTGAAACTCACGGTTCGATTCGACTTAATTATTTTAACATTCACGATTCGATTCGAGTCTGTTTTATTATCGAATCGAACCGTGACCACTGCAAAATTTATGTAAGATTAATCCCTTCAAAACTAGAGAAAATCCCTGATTATATCCAATAATCCCTAGCATTCCTACATAACCAAATCGATGCTTGAAAGATTTATTATAAGACCAGCACCTCAAATCGACTCAATCCCATGATTCATAAAGTCAACCCCAACCGGAATGATATGATATGCAAAAATAATAAATAAACAACATTGAATATAATAAAGGAAACCGAAAAAGAAAATTTGAAGATATGCCAAATAGAAACAAATAATTCATCATCAACCAATATTTAAGTTTGTGATTAAATAATATTTAAGTTTGTGATTAAATAATATTTAAGTTTGTAATTAAATTAGTAAATTAATTTTAACCAGCGTTGACTTGTTGCGAAACTAAAAGTCTCCCTTCTAAAATTAGTGTGGAAAGCTCACAGCCTTTTTCTGTTCATTCCAAAGTTCCATATTTTCTTCTAGAAAACACTTCTATTTTATTAATATCACCAAAACTATAGCATTTTAATTTGACCCATTAAAATCATGGAATTGTTAAATTGACGTAAATTACTATACACCTGACCCGCTTAAATTCCATGTTGGCTCCAAAATTAATTAATAATCATTTAATAAGGAATGAGACATATCAGTCAAATGATTATACATAAAATTTTCAATTTAAATTATATATTGTCCTCTCCCCTTGATTAAAAAAAAACTATGAAACATGGGCATGCAGCAGCCTGCTTATGGCAACACATCGTGCACTCTTGTTAATAGCCGTCGGATACTTTTTACTTTTAGAATTGGACTTCTAACATGATTTTGATTGGATGCTGTGTCAAGCACCCACGCTGCAAGAGCGAGGATTACTTGATTGCAACTTTGATATTAACTAAAACATTTGGCCTCTGTTTATGTTAATTATATACGGAAACTGGTTAGCAAACGAGCAGGCTAACTCTCTCTCTCTCTCTCTCTCTCTCTCTCTCTCTCTCTCTCTCTCTCTCTCTCTCTCTCTTGATTGATTGATCCTTTCATTCTTTGAATATTTCTTTCTAATTCCTAGCATCTTGGGTTATTGTTTTTTATTGGGTTTCGGGTCTTAGTTCTCAAGCTTTGTCATCTTCTTGCACCACAAGTCTCCCTCCCCCCTGGCTTTTTATCTGTCTCTCTCATATACATTGACGCTAATTTGGGGTCAAAATCGGTTTTAGGTTGCTAATATTGGGTTTCTGTAATTTGATAGTATGGATATGTCAAACTTCATGAGGGGTTGGTTGCAGGTTGTGTATGTTGTGTTTGCGTTCTGCTCTGCTCTCTGTCTGGGTGCTCTCAAAGGTTCATCCTTTATGATTTTCTTTTATTTCTCGTGCACTTCGGATTCTTTTTTGTCAATTTGATGGTGGGTTTCTTAAAAATTTTTCTGTTTTATCATATTTTTCAGGTTTGCTTGTGGGTCCTATTGCTGCTCTGATACTAATAATAGGGAATATTGGAGTAATTCTTGGGTTATTCCCTGCACATGTTTATTGGACAATTTATACCCTGTCCAAGTAACTATCTTAAAACTTTTACCTTTTTCAATATCTTTTAATTTTTTCAGATAGATTTCACTCCTCTAGATATTTTCTATCTATGGTTTTTGATTTTCCAGCTGATAATAGGATGTTGGTGAAATTTTTTCAGGTGTAATAGGTTTGACATACCACTTAAGGTTGCTATCATGTTTGGTTTGCCTGCATTATTTGGTTTATGGTTGGGTTTAAGTACAGCTGGTAGTGTTCTTGTTGGAATAGGCTATGGATTCTTCACTCCTTGGGTATCTACTTTTGAAGCCTTTAGGCATGACAATGAGTCCCAGAAGTTCTTGCACTGTTTTCTGGTAATCTCTTCTCAATTTTTCACTTTAATTGGGGTTTTGTGTTAAATTCTTTTTTCTTATGGTGTAAACTTAATTTCTATGAAAAAATTTAGGATGGAACATGGGGAACTATTAAAGGAAGTTGTACAGTAGTTAGAGATTTTGGAGATCTATGTTATCATTCATACCCTCTCTTTTTAAAGGAGCTACGCGAATCTCCCGATTGCAGCGAGCTCCAGACACTAAGGTATTGATTCTTTAATTAATCATCTTACTAATTGTCCTTTTCATGGTTTTGAGAAGATAATAAAATGATGATTTCTTTATGAATTATTCATTTGGGGGTTGTTTTGTAGGTTTATACATGTGCCGGCATGTATAATGGTTGGGCTGATGGGACTGATTGTCGAAATTCCTTTGTTTACTGCAATTGCCATTGTAAAGAGTCCATATATGTTGTTCAAAGGTTGGTTTAGGCTAATGCATGATCTGATCAGCCGCGAAGGCCCGTTTCTTGAAACTGCTTGCATTCCTATAGCTGGTTTAGCAATCCTTACTTGGCCGATTGTTGTCATTGCAAGCATCTTATTAGTGATTTTCTCGAGCATTTTCGTTGGGTTGTATGCGTCAGTTGTAGTATTTCAGGTTTGCTAATTACTAATTTCTACCTTCTACTTAGTCTTTGTCATCAATCTTGACCTTTCTTAGTTTTTAACTCACAAAACAATCTTGCTGTGGATGAAGGAAAGATCTTTCCGGAGAGGCTTAGCTTATTTGATTGCCATGGTTGCTGAATTTGACGAGTATACAAATGATTGGCTTTATCTTCGAGAAGGGACAATCCTTCCAAGGTAATTAATTATTTTTGTGAATCGTTTTGTTGAATCGTTCATGTCAAGCTAGAATATTTGTGTCTACTGAACTTTCTAGTCTGTAATTAACAGTAGCAAAAACATTCCTCCTAGCCAGGCCCCAATATAGAAAGAAGAGGTTCTCTAAATCATCTGAAGCTTCTGTGGGAGGAAATTATGCAGCTGCTGGATTGAAAGTCAATTCTGTTCATACGGCAGCTCCTGCTATGCTAGTGCCAAGCCTAGCTCATTCTGTATCTGTTAGAGAGGCCATTCAAGAAGTAAAAATGGTTCAGGTCTGTCTATATTCTTTTTGAACTTTGAAATAATACTGTAACAGATCACACGACGAGGTAGAAATGCTTTATGTTTATAAATACGATATCTGTTCGTACGCGTAATAAAACCATATTGTAAAGAGATTTTAAAAAAGGGCAGAGAAGAGATTGATTAGCTTTTTTTGGCTTTGATTAAGCTTGAAGCTCAAAGAAACAACCACTTAGGCTATGACTCCTATTCGTTTATTATCTACCATGGAGATTTTTGCCCTTTTCATGTTTCTATCTGTCTTTGATTCTCTTATTAGTATGTAAAGAAAGCTGAGAACTTTGAATTTGTTATCAATTATAACAGTTCTAATTCTTGAATTGAAAAAAATAATGTCTACAATAGTTTATGCTTTCATCTTACATAATTGTACTTTGTAATAAGACAGATATGGGGAAATATGATGAAGTTATGTGAAATGAGAGGAAAGGAACTGTTGGATGCTGATGTAATCACAGTAGCTGACCTGTATGAATCGTTGAAGGCAAAAAACGGAGACGAAGCGGACGCTATTAATTTCGGGCTTCCTTGTTATTCATTCTTGCATACACTTCTCTACTCAATCAAAGCCAATTCCGATGGGTTAATATTGCTTGATGATGTTGAGGTAACCCATTTGAATAGACCAAAAGACAAATTGTTGGACTGGTTCTTTAATCCTGTTATGGTTTTAAAAGAACAGATTAGAGCAATGAACTTAAATGAAGTTGAGGTGAGGTTTTTGGAAAAAGTAGTGCTTTTCGGAAACAACACACAGCGGATGGAGGGCTGGGATAACGGTGGTTTAAAACCGGAAGGTGATCTCAGAGCGGCTCAGATTCAAGGCATCAGCAGAAGGTATGAATTTTTCGGATTTGCGCTTTTACAATTCTGAGTGAAACAAAAAATACAACGTAAATCATGCAAAAAATAGAACGTAAATCATGCGTGGATTGATTTTTACAGGATGATTGGAATGTTAAGAAGTGTGTCAAAGTTTCCTACATATAGAAGGACATTTCGACAAGTTGTGAAGAATTTAATAGCACATTCTATAGAGAAAGAGGAACACACCTTGACCTTATCTGCTTCTAGTGGCTCAGCTTCCCCGTTTGAAGATGTGTAGAATGATCTTCAACTAGGTGCCATTTTTTCCTTCTTTGGTTGTTATTTCTCTGTATATATGTAGTTGAGGGAGGCAATTAACTTCTAGTTTCAGTGAGAGAACAAGAAACAGTTGGCATTGTTATTTGAGCATATAATGATTTGATTCTCTGAAAGAGAAAGCTTTGTTCAGAATCTGCAGGATAACTTGAACTGAGAATATCTTCATTTATTCTTCTGATTTATCTACATCTTAAATTAAGTCTCTACACAATGTTGTTGGCCATGTGTATTTTAATATGAAATAACGGTTTGGATAATTCTTTTATGTTATATGGAAGAAAATATATTTCTACTTGGATTTCAGTTAAAAATTAGAAGGAAATGAAAGGAAATTGTCAAGCTAATAATGACATTCTTCAAAATAACTTCAAAATAATGGGAATTTAATTTTGTTGGAGCATATAATGTTTTGACTAAAATATTTCTCTCATCTCCTAGTATGTTACCTTAAAAAGTTTTCCCGAGAAAAACAGAAACATCTTTAGAAAAAGCAAGCAAAAAAGAAAACAGAGGATAGCTACTAGCCTACTAATAAATGGATTGCTTGGTCCAATTTAAAATAATAATAATAGAGAGAGAGAGAGAGAGAGAGAGAGAGAGAGAGAGAGAGAGAGAGAGAGAGAGAGAGAGAGGAGAGAGAGAGAGAGAGAGATTTGTGAAGATTAAGAAAAGAGATGGATGAGCATATATATCGCTGGTGAAATACATGATTTTGTTTGCAATTAATAGAGAATACACGGTAGCTCAGTCTCTGCTCTAACTATAATTGTATAAAAACAATGAAAGCCGCCTCCTCCAGTCCTCAGTCCTCAATCACACTTGCTATCTCCAACAAATTCAGACGCATGGAATCTCTGATTGCATGTGCTTTAAACTACAATGAGACAAATGCTCCCAATTTTTCCCCAATTGTCAATGTATCCCCACCTCGCTTCCATCTCCCCCCCCCCCCCCCCCCCNCCCCCCCCCCCCCCCCGCCAAATAAATATTTTCAGGACCACTCTCTCTCTCTTCACCATATTATATAGACTGCCTTAATTACGTTTTTTTTGTTATGTATTAATCTTAGTTACAATATTAACTTGCGACATAGGTCGAAAGTTTGTCTAATAACCCAAGATATCATTTCGCGTCAGTGTGTTTTGCTATAGGTAAGTAGCTATAGCGGATGCCCCTTGATGTTTTTTTACTAGTCTTATTTAAGCGACCTTTCTTTCAAAATTAAAAAAAAAAACTTTTTACTCTTTAGAAATTGTCATCAAATAATTTACTATATTTTTAGTGATAAAATGATGTGTCACTTATTTATATATTGATATTTTATGATTTTTTAATATCCTTTGATAAATTAACCTATGAATATTGTAATATCATATTTGAACACTTAAAACATTATCAATTATTTAATTCTTATAGAAAATACACTTTCTTATTTGTATAGAAAATACAATTTCTTTTTTGTATAGAAAATACACTTAGTAGTTAAACAACTAATTCGTACATATTATTTATGTAATTTTACGATTCTACATAATTGAATTACAATATAACTCTAACTTACGACTTCATGATATAGATGTGAAACTTAACCATGGACCATTCACTTTTATGTGTGTGAGGTGAAATGTGAGGAACTAAACTTCAATTTTAGAGTTTAAGTGTACCTTATAGATTTTCCTTTTCTCTGTTTTTTTGGGCATATGAGCTGTAGGATATACTTTCGAATATGTATTGATAATGGCTGTACTTGAAAGGGAAACGGGGATAGCCGAAGATGTATTGGCTAAAGGCTGGAGTGGGAGACTCCCACATGGGGTAGAAAGATAAGATGAGCATTGTTTTTTTTTTTAATTTCAGGTCGTCAACACGTGTCCGTAACTTACACGGCAAGGTTCGTGCATCTGTCCCCTCCCAGTCATTACATTCACAACAAATAAAACACTCTCACCTTTCACCGCCCGACATACTCTTCAGTAATACCGACACTTTCGGTTATTCATAATCAAATTACTCTTACATTCATTTTCTCCAATTGTTTTTAAGAAAACTGTGTTGATATATTCATCTTCTCCATTGTTTTTGAGTAAAAAAAATGTACTTTTCAAATTTCAATTAAATTAACTTAATCTAATTACAGAATGAGAAAAATGATCGGAGAATGATGGAACGACAATTGAAGACCAAGCAGAGTTGTAGCAGAGAAAACGACACTGATAAAGGGAAAAAAGAGAGAGTTATATTTCTTCCCTTTTTTGTCACTCCTTAGTCCTTCCTGAGAGAATTTACATCTCTCTCCTGCAGATGCGTCTCTCCGTATGACCCGTACAAAGAACAAACTGGAGCTTCTTCTTCTACTCCTACTGCTCAACTAATGCTTCATGATAAAGAAGGCTGTACAAAACGGAAACTGAGGCAGAGACAGAGAGAGAGAGAGAGAGAGAGAGCGATGCCTAGAAGGAAGCTAAACATTAAAATAGTACTAACTGAAAATAACAGTAATATGTGCGTGTGTGTGAGAGAGAGAGAGAAGCATTCTATTTTCTTCATTGTTTGTTTATCTTTTTCTTCTTTTCTGTTCATGGCTTCAGTCGAACCCATTCGTAACGTCCTTCCAACGGTGCGTCCTTGACAATGTCGTAGTTATACCTGCAATCAATTAGATTTCCTAAATTTAAGGAGTTCGACGTTTGGGCACAGTAAAAATTACTGGGAAAGAAGAGAGCTAATTTTGTGTTGTTGTAGATTTCATTTTCCTTTTTATTTTTTCTTGGATTTCTCCTTAGACGAAAAAAGAGAAAAACTAAACGTCAGAAGATAGAAGAGAGATTTTTTGTTCAACTTACTTCTCCATAAATCGTTTCTGGATATCCTTCTCGGCAGCGGCAAAGAATTCTTCAAGCTGGCAGTCCGTCGGCATCATCTTCTCCGGAGTTAATCTACGGCCAGAATTCGCCTCGTTTAACCTTACTGTTGACTCCATATTGTTGGAATCCGCCGCTTGAAGGTGGCTAGACTGAGTGGACAGCTCTCTCCTGTGCGAAATCGACATACACGAATTAAGAATAAACTTTATGAGACATCGAAAAGTATTTAAGAACGTCAGAGAGAGAGAGAGAGAGAGAGAGTTTTAAACGGAACATATTAATTAATTGATTAATTGCTGCAGTCCGTTCAGAAACTCTTAATTTTCTTTTGAATTTTGAATTCATGAGTCATGAGCAAGTGAAATTCAACAATTTTTAGATTGAACTGAAAAAATAATTATATAATAAATATCATTCTATTTAGAAACCTTGCTCGGCTGCAATTATACGTGGATGCTTCAACTTCACCGTTTTCATCCTGAAAAATAATAAATTCATTACAGAAATGTAATAAAACTGAGATTTCATAAAGCAATTAATTAGCGCAGAAGAAACCGAAATTCCCAGAATTCTGAGTGGGAGCGAGAGCTCAGTTTAAAGTTTATCTTCACCTCCAGATCTACGAGACTGATTCTCTCTTCGACAAGCTCCTCCGAACGGTTACTGGAGCAACAAGAAGTCGGAACGTGATCAGGGCTAGGGCTGGAGCATTGGTCCTCCGTGAGTACCGTCGTCAATGGCCGTCCAACATTGCTTTCTAGCATAGCAGGAGAAAGCGAGGCTGAATTCTCTGGCGGTATTACCAGTCGTCTCCGGCTACGGAACTGAGCACACGGCGTCGTTGACAGGTCCAATTCCCTTCTATTAACCTTCCTTCTGTTCACTGATCTTGATCTAGTAGCTGCTACGGCCAAAGCATGAGTTCGAGCTCTGGTCCTCACGCCCAACTGAGCCATCTCCATCACTGCAGTCTCTGTGATACCTCTACATGACTTCCTCACCATCTCTATTGTAAATCAATTTCGTTGTCCTAATTCCGTGCTTCCTTTCTGTTGGTTAGCTGTGTGTGTGTGAGAGAGAGAGAGAGAGGAGGGGGGGCGGTGTGTGCGCGCGCGACTTTCTCAGATGGTGATGGTAATGATGACGAGTCCGGTATACGGTTCGGATTTAATTAGCTTTTGTAAGGAAGGAAGCCCTAGTGGCTCTACTTCTCTCTCTCTTCCTCGTTCCTCCCTCATTCTGGTTGGTTAGTGGTCCATGCTCCAGGCCCCTTAGCAGTGACACGGAATCTATAAACGGGGAATTTGACGGCGCCGTTATACAGATCGGACGGTCTAAGTTTTTGGGCCAAACATTCCACCAACAACTGAACACCACGTGTACATGCGCACGTTGGAAGCACCGGAGAGGAAAATTGTGGATTTGGGTTATCATTTTGGTGCCAAACACTAGAGGATTGAATCTCAACCATTGATGTCATTGCTTAAGTTAGTACAGAATAAATCTGGATCGTTAAAAAGAATTTCGATGGTCCAGATTGACCCTCATGTTTCGAGCCATATGAAACTATCCAATTTCATGAGCAGTGAGGCCGCACGGGTAAGTTGCAAAGAATCGTGCGGTTAAAATCATATCTTTTTTACTGATCAAATTCCGTTTGGCAGGGAACCAGTTTTAAGAGCGTTGTTCTTGCGCGTCTCAATTACTTTTATACCCTTCCCTAAACAGTGAATTTGCCACCAAAAAACAACCAACAAAGCAGCTCTTAGCTCTCACCCTCATAGGCAGCCAAAGATACGAAATATTATTCAGTAAGTATAGTTTAAGAAATAAATTGTCAAACATTCGATAAACATTCAATCAATAATATATGATATGAAAATCAAACATATATTATATGTTTTCATTTGAAACATTAAGCATAAAAAAATCGGCTATAGAATGTACAAATATATATCGATATAACAATATATTATGAATATAAGAACAAACTGTCATTATACTATTTATTTTGAAATCTATTTATAAAGATCGATAATAAAGTTTGACAAAAATGATGTGTCAATCCTTCATTGATTGATATTTAAATTGATTACTTAAAAACTTGCCTAAATATTAGTCACTGTAGAATTAAAAAATTTGATAGAAGATTTAACAGCAAAAACCAGTTTTGCGATAGTCCAAGTTAAAATTGTAATATAACTTTAGAATGCCATTATTAAAAGAGAAAAAAACATAAAAATGGTAGCAAAAATGCATGATACAAAAAATAATTATTTATGTTAGAAGAAAATTGTTTGTCTATTAACAATAATAATACATAGAGAGAGTTGGGGGTGAAAGACGGGAATTAATGCCAGAAATTTGGATATCCAACATGTTTGATACTACTACATGCCTATGTCGACTGCATTTGTTGCTTTTCACGTGCAACTCCATTTTATGTATATATATTTGGACCCTGTCCAAAATTTGTAGGCGACATGTAACACAACGTCTTCCTGCCTTCTCTAATCTCTACCGTTTTACAGTAGAAATATGAATTGTAAACAATAATGAGAGAAAATATTGAAGAGAGTAAATGTTTGTATACCCTTGAGTTTTTCGATTACTTGAGCTCTACATATTGATTAAGGTTGAGAATGTCAAATTGTTAATTATAGCGAATCAGATTTATTATAACTGTTTACAATAGCGAAATAATGGATAAAGAGGAATGTGATCTTTAACTTTGTTTATAGTCGTTCCTTCCATTCCAATCTTACTCGTTGATTTTATATGTCGGTCGTCCTTCCCCAACCTTTGTTTCCTACCCGGATTGTCCAGTTTTCGTATTTAGTTGGCTTTATAACCCTAAACCCTAAAGCTGCGATAAGTTCATTAACCTCCGTACAATATTGAAGCTCAACATTGGCTTGTTAATTAATATATATAAAGATATGTGTCAAGTGCGGTACATTTATTGTCTGTGATTAAATTCGAAGATCTTGACTTAAATATAAATATAACGTAGGCTTTTGTGTAATTTTTGAAGGTCATTTTTTGTTTTGAATTTGAGTTTAATATTCACGAGATGTATGTATTCCATATATAGTAATTAATGAGCATGCAACTCTACTAATCCTATGTTTCAAATTTAATAAAATATATTAATCATCATAAGGTGTTCTAGCATACAAGTTTCTTTTATATAATTTTTTATTCTTTTTTCTAATAGTCAAGTAATTATTCATAATTAACTACATTAAGAAATCCATTACTCGATCAGTCTAGAGTCAAATCAATAGCTTGAAAACTGTATTCAGTATGGGCAAATTCTCCTGACTAAACCTCTCAATATAATGGGGTATCCATCCCCCTGAGATAGAGTTCTCTTCTCTCATCTTAAAGTTGCATCGATCTCTTAGAGCATCTCCTCCTCACCACGACATGCTGCCTTTCAGATAAAATAATATATTACCCTCTAACGAAGCAGGATCATCTTCTCTCATCTTAAGGCTCCTCTGACCTCTATCTAAGGAAAAATATTCTTACTATAAGATGTTACTTTTAGGGAAAAACTATATATCTCTCACTATCTATCCAAACAGAATTATCAAAAATCCTAACCATAAACTCATATTTATAAGAACTCAACAAAACTCCAAACTTTCTTATTCATGATATAAATATCATTCCAAACTCATCATTATCAGCCGCACAATATCTTCTCCTAAAGATATTGGTTTCTATAAAATAATAATAAATCTTTAAGAAATTTAAGATATATTTTTTTATCATATAATTTGTATATTATTATATCAATTTTCAGTATAGTTTTATATCATCCTAGTTGCGTCCCCTTTTCTCTATGTTATTTTGTGACTGAAGTGATGTATCATTCCTGGCCTAAATTTTGACACTTAATTATGATTTTATGAATCTTCAGTGCAATTATGAAAAGTAAGAATTTTCAATGTTACATATCAAATAGACATGGAGAGAGCCCTCTTATAAAGAAGATAAAGAGCACTTTAATTTAGCATTAAGTAATAGGCAATAAATGATTAGAAAGTGGAATGTTTGATGTTTGCATCATATTAATGGGTACCTAACGTAATGATGCCCAAATACATGAAAGACGTAAAGAAAAAAGAAAAAAAGATTCCTTTTAAGATGGATTAAATTAAAATAATTAGAAAGAATATAGACAAAAGCACATGGAGTTTGTGATAAAGAATGTGCAAAAAAAACTAGGGTAGTTTTTTTACTTTTTTCTTTTTTTATGCATTATATAAAAATTTGGGCGATAAAGTTAGACTAAAAATGTTGGATTCTTAATACAACGCTAGAACTATATGTAAATATTATGTGTTGCAAACTGTCAAATAAGGTTAAACTTAATTAAAAGTGATCAGTTAAAGTTTTAGTGATTTGAGTTTTTAGTGTATCTGATAAGTTGTGGAACTTTTGATATGTAGAAACTTTAAGGTAATTTCTATATTTATGATGAGCTAAAATAGAAATGTCAAAAGATAATATATATGTTATCTATAAGTGGTTATGGTCTCTAAGTCAGACGATTAAGAGAAAATCATTATGTTCTCCCTAATATCTCATCGTTAGATAGAAACAGATGGGCTTAATCAAATGAGACTCTCTAATAGAAAATCATGTAGATCTGGAAAGTCAACTACTCGACTCTAATTTACGATCTACTGTTATAGATTCAGGTACGCTTCCGCTTTAACATTTATTTGATTTTTGGTTTGTTCAATATAAATTCTTAGGGTATTAAGATATGATTTATACCGATAATGATTTTTTATCTAACAAAATTACTTCTCGTGGATTAAGAGGCTTTTAATCAATCAGGAAAAGTTGATTAAAAGGCTTTTTTAACACATATCCCAATATCTAATTGAATCAGATTACTACCATGCTTTTGCAATTACTTTAAGTTGAGAAATCACATTAGATAGACAGAAATAAATCCTCTTCTTCTGTTGAGGATCTCAATAGGAGGAGATATGTCCCTTGAATCCTAACCGTCCATGAAATCATGGACGGCTAGCTAGAATCACCTCAGCACAAAGGTTGAGTTGAAATAATTTTTTTAATTTTTTTTTTGTTCACTACAGGAAAAATCACATATTGCGGCGGTTTTAAAAGGTTACAGCGACAGTTTTAATAGCTGCCAAAAACTTATGCGGTGGTTGCAAAAAATGTCACCGCAAAAGTTTTCGCAGTGATTTTTTTAACCGTCGGAGGACCGCCACTAAATCCTGACAAATGGCGGCGGTTTTTCTGGACTTATACGGGCGGTTATAAATCGCCGGCAAAAATAAAGAAATATAAAAAATAGCGGCCATTTTAAACCGCCGCTAATGTTCGCACATTTAAAAAATTGGGTTGTTTAGCAAGATTGGGAAGCAGTTACAACACTCATTTTAAATACTGTATATTTTTATACATATAACATATATTCTTCATTCCATAACCTTCTGTTGATATAAATATACTCAAAAGAGTTAACACACTCTATATTATAAACACTCAAATTAAGGGTAGCATAAATTTTCAGAATTCATCCAGAATTTCCGGTCCTTAGTTTTCATATTGAGAATCGATAAGACAAAATATATTGTCAAAAACTCAAACATAAAGCATAACACGGTGTTTCTTCTAATTGGGACCTTAAGATAGCCAATCTTTTCACCAGGCAAGAAATATTGATTAAGTGAACAAGTAGTCATGACCAAAACCAAGAGATATTCCAAGTAGTCATGACCAAAACCAAGAGATATTCCAGGATATGTGTTGAGAAAACCAATAATATGAAATCAAACAATATAAACCTTCTTGGAATCTAGGTACCCAACCATGCATCTCTTTTATCTAGTAGTAACCTCAAACACGAGCTCTCCTCACAATGAAGAGAGTTAAAAGTTGCAGGAGAAAATCTAATCAGCATGACATATGTAACAGTAACATTTTTACCATCAACTTAGAGCTACCAGAAAAGACTATAACAAAGCTTTCTGGGGAAACATCAACTTAGAGAAAACTAAACGTAAAAAATTTGAAAAAGGGGAAGAAGAGGGCAGGTACCTTTTTGATAGATAGGAGCTAAAGATTGAGGGATGATAAACTTTTCAAATAATACAATGAGAAATGTTTTAGTGTTGATTCTTCAAAAATTTCATGTGTGAAGCTATACTCAAATAATAGAAGCAACAATTATGCACTCAAATTCTCAAATACAGAGAGAATTCATTAGATTTAAATTACACTCGCAATAGAAGCTGAAGCTTAATGAACCGCGACGACAATGTCACAAATGGGATGTCTTTTTACAATTTAAAGAACAAATAATAACCAACGAGGAGAATAATAGGTGGAATTATAAAAGAAAATGTCAACCTATCTATAAAGTAATGTCAAAAACTGAATAAACGAGGCATGGTAATACTAATTAAGAAAAGAATGTTAATAAAAGAGAGAAGGCCTAATGTTTATGCAATCCAGATTTCTAATGTGATCCCTCCAAGCATGACAATATTAAGAAGTCTAATAACTAATCCAATGAATCCAATAAAAACAGAATGGAAAGTATAGTCCTAAACAAGCGATAATTTGACAAACTTTCCAGCAAACATAATGATGAACTACATCACCCCTCAACTGGCAACATCTCTAGAAGCCGTGAAGACTACCCATAAACCCTAGAGATTATGAGAAAGACAACAGGAAAGAAGAAGAAGATCTCACATGCAGTGACGAAGCTGGGTCAGCTCCAGTGAGAGAGAGGTTTTGAAACTCCCGATTTCACAGTTATGAGTAAAATAAAAAACCTCCATCATAGCTCACGTATGGAGCTCGCGAAAGAGAAAGGGAAATCAGAGGAGTAATCGAACGACTATATAGAGAGAGGGCTCCTTAGAAGAGAAATCGCTACAACGCCCTTAGGGTTTTGAGGGAGAAGAGAGATGTAAATTGCGGGTTGGGAAGGAAATGAGATTTAATAGACTTTTAGCGACGATTTTCAAATTGCCGCTAAAAGCAATAAAAACCGTTGCCAAAAGCTAATGTACACTATTTAGTGGCAGCTTTATCAAAACCGCCACCTAAAGTACACTATTTAACGGTGATTTTTAAAAATCGCCACTAAAACTTTTACCGCATTTTTTTACGATAGTTGCTACAACTGCCGTTGTTAAACCATCGTGAAATACCATTTTTCTTGTAGTGATTTTTATCTTTTTCTAAGACTAATCTGGATCATCTATTACTTAGATTAAAGATGATTCTTTCATGTTCCTAGATAGACCCCTTCCCAACCACTAGGAAGCCTGATTTAACCATATTACAGAACAAACCTCCATTTTTACTTTATTATATAGTGAATTTGTGAATGTTTTGTTTAGAAGCATGAGTGTTTACTCTTACGTTTTTCAACTTATAATTGTTAAATTATGTTTTTTCTCTTTAGGTTAGTCCATTTTATAAAAAAAGACATCATTTTAACTCACATTTATTTACTTTAACAATATTTTGTGTTTAATACTTCTACATCAAACGAGCGTTTCATAAAATACCGTCAAATGTAAAAATAAATATGTACCCTACGTCAAAGAATTAACAAGAAATATAACTAACTCAAGTGTATCATTCATTTTAATGTATGAAAGCAATACTAGACAGAAGTATTCTCAACACACCCGATCTGTGCATATATATGGTTTTTTTCCGATTGTGTTAAGTTGACCTTGCATTTATTTACTAGTTTTTCCATTCTATTTTACGCTTTTGTCTCTAATTAATTATTTGATATTGTTTAATCAAACTTAGTGATAAACAAACTTTGTTGTGGAAACCAAATTAAAAAAAAAAAGAGGATACATATAATTTTTTGCAAAGCTACTTCGAAATTGACAACATATGATTGATGATTATTGGTCAGTGGATGCTCAAAACTAGGGCCAAAACTGGTGAAAAAGGAGATTGTTGATTCAAGGTAAAGGAAGTAAAATAAAGGAATAATTTTCTCAAAAGGCAGAAAGGAAAAGAAAATTAAAAGAAATGAGATGCTAATTAACAAGGCCATGATTTCCATGCTTTACGTGGCATTGTAGCAAACCAAAAGGACTAAACAACTTTAAGTTATTCTATATTTACAGTAGAATTATGTGATTTATAGGACTAGCTGAAAGGGATATGAGAGAGAGAGAGAGAGAGACTAAAAAGGTGAAAAAGAAAAGAAGGAATCTAAACGAATAGGGATAGGAGTGAAATGGAAGTAAAAATTGAGAAAATAAGGTGATAGATCAATGAAAGCTTTCAAAAGGGAATGCTTTTTCATTGCATAAGACATGTTTTCTGTGATTATGCTTAAAAATTAGTCCTCTCCTTTCTAAAAGCATTCCTTTTTAGACCCCCTCTCTCTTTTGGGATTTGCTTTCTTTTTAGTTCCCTTTTTCAAAGTCATATGAAAACTTTATCCTAATTTAATTTTGAAATTATATGATTTATAATATGTATATACATGATTGACACATGAAAGACAAAAGAGCAGCTTTCATATTTTAAAAATAATATTGAAGATATAATAAATATATGTGATTGAGGATGTTTTAATAGTGAATATACTAAACCTTATTTTCTAAGCACATATATTAATGGAAGAGGAAATTAAATTAAATTAATTCCTACTTTCACTGCTTTAAACGACTCATAATAGAAAAGTCAAGTTTAAAAGCTGGATATATAAGTGTAACTCAGTCAACCAAAAAGTATTAGAATCATTTTTTTTTATTTTTTTTTGTAATTTCCCAAAACTAAAATACATTATCCAAAGTAGTCAAGAAAAAAGCTATTGAAAAATGATTTAAAAATAACCCATACAAAAAAATACCACCTTTCACCATCGATCCAATATATATCCATCACCTTGATGCTCTACGAAAGATAGCTAGCTTATTAAGGGACCATGTGACCATATTGTGCTAAAGCCAAGGACTTATGACTGAGGATGAACTTAAATTATTGATGTGGTCCATATATCTATTCCCCATTTTGCAGCTTAAGTATGGTTGACAATTGAGGAAGATGATATACACTTCCACATCCCTCATTGCTTCTCTTCTCTAATCTAATAGAGTTTTATTGTCTATAGCTATCTCTATTGAACTTCATCCAACTACCAGTCTTCAACATTCAGACCTATTAATTTTGCTCTTTATATCACCGGTTAGGCATCCCCCACACTACATCATTTATACAATGTCTTTATCTAGATAAGATTTTAATTAATTTATGATCTATAAGTTTATTTTTCGATCGGGACCATTTCGTAACGTAGCAACTCCAATAATTTTCTAGTTTGTATATGTAATCTCTTGTGAACTATGATATAATTAGATACTTGAAACTAATTTTTAAAATTTAAGAGAAATATTCCTCAGTTGTTTGGCTTTGTTAGAATACGATAAGAAAAATATTACTAAAAAACATTTTTTAGTTTAGGATTTGTCCAAAACCCTAAATTCTATGAACTCGTTCTTCATAGAATTGATAGTGGAAAAGACACAAAGATGTATATGCATGTGACAGAGAGATATTCAAAGTGCCTAAAAATTTGCCCCCAACTGAGTTTGGGTCTGTGTGCCTCTCTTTTTATGTCATTTTGTGGAGTTGGCAATAAGTAGTACTACCTTCTATTTATCAACATCATAACCCAATTAACCACACATGATGATGACTTTTACAGAAATAGTCAGCATTTATCAGTTTTCTTCTAATCATTATAACATTATTAGCATTTTCAGTTTCTATCTGTATTTTTTTTTTATTTTTGCAGTTCTGAAAACCTTCTGATGCAACACACACACTGACACATCCCCCTTCTTCTCTCCCTTATTTTTCTTTAAATTTGATATTTGGGTGTTTCTCTACGTAGATACTTAACATGCCATTTAAATGAGTGTTAGTTTAGTTGAATAAAAATATATTTTAGTAATAACCATTTTTCATGATATATTTTTATGTCAATGTTACAGTATTTTTATTTTTTTATTCTTTTTACAAAAATAGAATAATTTAAGAATTTCTACATGAAACTGCTGTTTGTTTCCATGTGAGTTATCAATTTATTCACGTCCGCTAAACTCATTTTTTATCATTTTCATTCATTTTTAATTATCCGATAATTTAATTGGCTCTTTTAAAAACCAAAATATTTCCTGGAAACCTTGAAAATCAAAGTGAAACAAAAAAAATAAAGAAAACAAAGATTATAAAGGGAAGAAATCAGAAGGAAATTGCATGTGGTGGGGTCAACAGTCTAAAAGAGAAGCGCGAGAGTGGGGACTCCGTTCGTTCTTGAGTTTCCAACTCGCGGTTTAATGGGACCATGGGCCCCACTATGTGGGCCCATTGATTTTGCATAGGATTCCAAGCGGAGAGAGGGTCCATTGTTGGCCCATATTAGCGACAGTGGACCGCAAATTATGCAAGTGAGAAGACACCTCTTTATAATTATCCACCGTAACCTTAAACCATTCACTATGAATAATTTACATATTATTCATTCGATAAAATTTAATAAGCAATAAAATATATAAAAAAAATTATATATTATATCTTCTACTCATATGATTACGTTATTTATAACTTTGAATCACAGATTTTTAACAATATATATCTTCAAGATTTGAAGACTACTAGCACAGCCTTGCTCACAAGACTGTAAAAATTTCCCTATATAGATATTAAAACATAGGCTTGATAATTAAAAATATCCATATTCGGAGGGATTCGCCGTCTATAGATGTTAGTAGCTGAAAATCAAGAGTTTTCATTGAGTTTTTCTTGGAATAAAAGAGTGGGTTTTGTTTTAAATGATATACTTTTATTTTAGGCTATCTTTTTAATTTTATAAAATTAAAACGACGTCATTTTGATACTCATTAACGTCTCCGTTAAATCACATAGACAGAAGGTTAGATTGAAGGTAAAATGTAATATCAAGGTTATAAATGATAAAAATTATAATTCAAAGTTATAAATTACAGCAATTACGTAGTTCGAACGTGTAATTTATAATTTTCTAAATATATAATTATTAATGATTGATGTTCTATAACTTATTCAGAATTATTCTTTTAAAAACTTATATGAGTAATTTCTTTAATATTATATGATATTGCTGCACTTTTATTATCACTAATGGAATGTCATAAATTTGAAAGATTTAACTTTCAACGTGTTTCTTGAAAAACCTTAATAGCTTAATGATCAGTGCAAAGTAAACTGTAAGAGAGCCAAATTTAAGTCATAAAAAATGTCCTTATTCTTGTCTTTATAGTATCATTCTAATTAATATGAGAAAATGGAGATAATAGCAATAATTTCATGAAAAGTAAAAATGTAATATATATTTTTATATATATTCTTCCACCCTTAAATTTTTTGTCTATTACTTTTCGTTCCTAATTAACTTAAGTTTATCTGCATATTATTTGTGTCAAAACATCTAATTTTTGTCGATCAATTGCTATGAAAAAACTTCAGGTTAAGTAGTTGGTCTTCTTGTCCCCATATTTTAAGATTAACTAATAACACGGAAAATTATAAAAAAAAAAAGACCAAATTTCTAGCTCAAACTGTAAAAGGAAAATGTTTTCTTTGTGACCGAAAATACCCGAAGTAAAAAACTGTTTACGTGAATTAAAATATTTATACTTATGTATGTGTATCTTGGTAAATTAATTATTTACTCTGGTTATTTTTGCACAAAAAAGAAAGTTTTCTGATCATTTTTACAGTTTGAACTGGAAAGTTAACCATTTTTGTAGTTTTTCCTTAATAATGCTTATTTATTCTGATTACATGTTACCTTTACTCAAAAAGCATGTATATTCTTTTACTAATTCACTACTAGTCTCATTCAAACTAAACTGACAATTAGGTATACAAATAAATGATACGTTCTTAAATGTTTCGATCATTTTTCATAAATTTAATTGATGCAAATAGACCTACATAACCTAATAAATTCATTTGTTTCATTTTATTTTTCCAAATTAATAATCACAATTTATTATTTTGATTTGACTAAACCTTTCAGGTCGTGGTCCTGTCATGCGTAAAAATAAACAGTTCATACATCTTGAAAAAATTATTACCTCATAAAAATAAATTAAAATAAGAAATTTTAAAATTTTAAAATTTTTATTCTTTAATATATTAAGAGTGGAATGAGAATGGGAATCATTTTTTGACGTTCTTGCCTACTCCATATTTTAAAATTTTCAGTTTATAGTTTAAATTTATTAATATTAGTTAATTTTTCTTTTTTCTTTTTTCTTAGAATGGTGTATATCTTGACAAAGTTTTTCACCCTTTTATTCCTTTAAATTTTATTTTAAGATATGATAATATTTTATGTTATTTCTTATGTAAAGAAATATTTTCGAATATTCAATTAACTAAAAAAATATGTTTTCGTTCATCTGTCAAATATAAATTAAAGAAATAATGTATTAAATATATCAAATTAAAAGCATGTATCCTAACATGTGCGTATATGATTATCTAAAATAATTAGCTTAATTGGAGAAATTTTGGTGTTGTAAGACTTGTGAAAGTCGTATTTATTATAATTATGACATTCTAATTTTAATTATAAATAAATGTATATTCTTCAAAGTTTTTATTTTTATTGACAAATCATATGTGAGAAATAATAAAATATCAAGAAAAGCATTTATATCATGTACATCACACGTGTAATTTAACTAGTATATTAAAAGTGTGATCAGAATGAGACTCTTTTTAGATCATTTTATCCACTCCTTATTTTATAATTTTAAAATTGCACCTTGAGTCTATCAATGGTAAATCATTAATTGTTAAATTTTTTTCTTTTCTTATTTCATCAAATGATGTATCTCTTTAGCAAACTTTTTATTTTTTATCGTTTCTAATTTGAACTTTATTCTTAGGCATAAGAACATATTAAGTGATCTCGTTGTTAACATATATATTAGAAAAACTCAATCAATCAATAAAAGAATAATATATGTTTTTAGTTCATTTATCACATAAAGATCAAAAAAATAATGTACTAAAAAATCAAACTAAAAATGTATAGAGGATATTCTTCTAGCATAAGTAACTTAATTAGAAATATTTTGGTGTTTAAGACTTATGAAAAATATAAAAGTAATAATTATAATTTTCTAATGTTATATATTAATAAATGTATTTTATTCAAAGTTTTTTTATTTGAACAAGTAATTTATAAGAAATAATAGAAATAATAAAATCATATATATCACATACACCGTACGTGGTATTTAAATAGTACGTATCACGTGCACCACACTTATAAAAAGCATAAAGGTAATCATTATAATTTTCTACTTTTATCTATTAATAAATGTATTTTCAAGATATTCAAAATGACATTGAGAGGTTAGAAATGGAAGTCTTGGTTCAAGATGCTACAACTAGGCTCGCACATTTAACAGTCAAACCTACACTTGAAGACAGAATTTGCGAAGCCCAGCATGGGGATGCTACACCAATAAAGATCAGATCAGAATTGGATGTGAGAAGTGGATGAATTTTTCAGTTTCAAGTGATGGTATACTCAAATTCAATAATAGAGTGGTAGTATTGTTGGGGGTTATGCCCTTATAGCATGTGTATTGATTGTTTGATATGAAATTTAACAAGAATTATATTTTTTTATAATTGTTCTTTTAAATTATTGTTGAATAATTTATACAAATATCTGAAAATTTCATATTCATTAATGAGACTATGATCTTGTATTAGTACGAGAAGATTAAGATCATAGATAATGAATAAAATTGCCAGCAACATATTAAAATATGAAATCTTTAATGAATGGTTGCTAGTACGGTTCACTAAGTATTAAGAATGCATGTGATCTAGATCCGGATCGTTGGTGTGGATAGATATCTTAGTGAGCTACTTTATATACTGAGATTATATATGACTAGGCCGATGTGAATTAATATCTTTATCAACGTGCCATTTGTTGTAAATATACACATCAATTCGATGATCATATGTAGATCAATCTGAATCATGAGCAGTCATGAACTCCTATGCATGTCTACTGGATCTTTTGATTCATTTGTTAAAGTTTGTTTGGAAAATAAACTAATGACTTTTATTTTGGAGATTCAGTGGTATGGATGATTGGGAACATGATCTTACAATATTTAGAATTCAAGTTTTTCTAACGGGTCGTATATTGGTTCTCTTAAGTGTTAATTCTGGACCTGAATAGTTATTGAGCTCAAATTTATAATAAGATTATAAATTAGTCATTCGCTAGTGGATTGATGATACTTAAGGATCAAGAGGTAATTAGAAGGGTAAAATGAATTTTGACTAGTTCTAATTTACGAATCAATAATTTGAGGACAGAACTACGTGAAATGATTATATCAGTGGACTAAATGAGAATATTCTGTAAAGATAATCTGTAATCTCTAAGAGTGTAATTTCATGGAGTAATAATGAAACTAATAAGATTATTTAATTAAAAAATTTAATTAATAATCTGATTTATTAAAGCTTAATATTATAGGTCCATTGTCCTCAAGACACCTCAATGTATGTAGTCTAGGGTGTAATATTTTAGGACATGAGAAAATGACTTACTTGCAAAAAAATATTATTCTGGGGCAAGTACATAATTATGTGTGATTAATTAATTAAGAATTAATTAATTAAATTATATGTGTGTGTGTGTAATTTTCAGAATTAATATATATAAATAATTATCGATTTTTTAATTATCGATAAGTGAGACAAAATATCTAATTTATAAAATTAGATAATTAAATTTTTATTAGATGATAATTTGAATCAACTAAATCTGTTATTTATGAAATAACAGATTAATTAGTTGATAGGGACAATAAGATATGTTAATTTTGAATTGATAAATATCTAGATATTTAATTTGATTAAAATAAATATTTAATATGTAGTAATTATCACGTGTCAATCACTGATTGAGTGTCAGAGATTGATATGGACTACTGTAGTGCACGCGGCACTACAATAGTAGGTGTGCAACACTGTAGTGCCACGGCACTACTGTAGTGTCATGTGGCAGCTATTGGCAATTCTATAATTGAATATTATTTCAATTATCCCAAAATATCTGATACGCCATTATAAAAAAAATTCATATATTATTCTGATGGCTTAAGATATTCAATAAGTTGAATGAGAGAATTAGTTCATCAATCAAGAGTTGAGAGAAGAGTTAATCAATTTCTCTAAAAGATGTTCGAAAAAAAAATGTTTTTTCTACGAGCAAGAGTTAATCAAATTCTCTAAAAGAATCATCATCATATTTTTTTAGAAAATCGTCTCACAAAAGTCATTCACAGTAAAATCTCTAGATATCATGTGTTGAGTACATTTAGGGACATAATAAAATTTTTGTTATATTCTGTGTGCTCACACACTTTCTTGTGCATTGAAGATTGACTTGAAAGATCTTGGTGTGGATCTTAGAGTCTGCTGATCGTTGAAACGATTTAGTCAGAATGGAGAATCGATTGGTTTCACGAGTACGCTTGATTTATATTAAAAGAGATATATGATTCATAACTCTGTATGTTGTTAATCTAATATATAAATATATGAATCCCTGACTGATTGAAAAAAGTTTTCAACAAAAAAAAATTAGTTATCGTAGCATTGAGCGATTTTATTCTATTGAAATATTTGATTTTTATTAAAAATTAATTTTTAAAATGGCCTTGCGCAACACGCTTCTACCGTGCATGCGCCGTGACAGCCAACAAGTACATGATAATGCGGATATGAAGAAAGAATACTTAATGAAGCACACAAAACTCCTTATTCTATCCATCTCGGTAGTATGAAGATGTATCATGGTCTATGATGGCACTTTTGGTGGAATAGTATGCAGCGTGATGTGGCAAAATTCGTGGAACAATGTCTTACTTGCCAGCAAGTGAAGGCTGAACACCAGCGTCTGTCCGGCTTTTTACAACCTCTAGAGATACCCAGATGGAAATGAGAACATATTTTGATGGATTTTGTATCGAGATTACCAAAGCCTGAGAAGGGATTTGATACAATTTGGGCTATAGTATATCGATTGACTAAGTCTGCTCACTTCTTTCCAGACCATATGACGTTTTCAATAGAAGATTGGGCGAAGTTGTATATGAAAGGGATCATCAGACTACATGGTGTACTTGTATCCATCGTATCATATTGTGATCCAAGATTTACCTCCAAATTTTGGTGTAGTCTTCAAGAAGCTTTGGGTAAGCAACTAAATTTTAGTACAACTTTTCACCCTTAAACTGATGGACAATTAGAAAGGACCATTCAGACACTTGAGGATACGCTCAAAGCTTGGGTTTTGGACTTCCAAGATAGTTGGAGTAATCAGCTGTACCTCGTTGAGTTTGCATACAATAACAATTATCAAGCAACAATCGGGATGGTGCCATTTGAAGCTTTATATAGACAAAGGTATTGATCACCTATCCATTGGGATGAAGTTAGTGAAAGAAAATTATTAGGCCCAGAAATGGTTCAACACGCAAATGATGCTATTTTTAAAATTTGAGAAAGAGTCAAAACTGCTCAGAGTCGCCAAAGGAGTTACGCAGATACCATATGGCTCTATCCCCAGCCTTGGTTGGAGCACACGATGTATTTCATGTATCGATGTCGCGTAAACATAACATTGTATGTTGTTAATTTAATATATAAATATATGGATCCTGATTGATCGAAAAAAGTTTTCAATAAAAAATCTTTTTTACTTATCGTAGAGTTGCACGATCTTATTTTATTAAAATATTTGATTTTATTAAAACTTTAATTTTTAAAATGGTCATTCGTCACACGCTTCTGCCACACACCGCAATGACCAACAAGCACCTGATAACGTGAATCTGAAGAAAGATATATTAAATGAAGCACACAACACTCCTTATTCTATTCACATGGGTAGTATGAATATGTATTATCATGGTCTACGATGGCACTTTTGGTGGAATAGTATGAAGCGTGATGTAGCAAAATTTGTGGAACAATGTCTTACTTGCTAATAAGTGAAGGTTTAACGCCAGCGTCTGTCCGGCCTTTTGCAACCTCTAGAGATACCCGAATGGAAATGAGAACATATTTTGATATATTTTGTATCAGGATTACCAAAGACAGAGAAGGGATTTGATACAATTGGGGTTATAGTCGGCCGATTGACTAAGTCTGCTCACTTCTTTCTAGGCCGTATGAAGTTTTCAATAGAAGATTGGGCGAAGTTGTATATGAAAGGGATCATCAGACTGCATGGTGTACTTGTATCCATCGTATCAGATCGTGATCTAAGATTTACCTCCAAATTTTGGTGTAGTCTTCAAGAAGCTTTGAGTAAGCAACTAAATTTTAGTATAACTTTTCACCCTTAAACTGATGGATAGTCGGAAAGCACCATTCATACACTTGAGGATATGCTCAGAGCTTGTGTTTTGGACTTCCAAGATAGTTGGAGTAATCAGCTGACCTCGTTGAGTTTGCATACAATAACAATTATCAAGCAACAATCGGGATGGTGACATTTGAAACTTTACATGGACGAACGTGTCGATCGCCTATCCATTGGGATGAAGTTAGTGAAAGAAAATTATTAGGCCGAGAAATGGTTCAACAAGCGAATGATGCTATTTGTAAAATTCAGGAAAGAATCAAAACTGCTCAAAGTCGCCAAAAGAGTTACATGAATATTCGTAGGAAAAACTTAGAATTTGAAGTGGATGATAGAATAATTATAAAGATAGCTCCCATGAAGGGAGTTATGAGATTCGGCAAGAAGGGAAAGCTTAGCCCTCGTTTTATTGGTCCTTTCGAGATCCTAGAACGGATTGGAGTTCTGGCATACCATGTGGCTCTATCCCCAACCTTAGTTGGAGTACACGATGTATTTCATGTATTGATGGGGCGTGAATATATTGTTGAACCACCACATATTTTGAGTTCCGAGCCGCTTCATCTACATGAAGATCTAACTGATGAAGAAGTTTCAATTCAGATACTTGACAAAAAGACCTAGGTAGTACGAACCAAAGAGGTCCCTTTGGTAAAGGTGCTTTGGAGGAACCATGGGATTGAAGAAGATACATCTTAACGTGAAGAAGAAATCTAAATTCTTTATCCAAGCCTTTTTCAGGATTAACTGTCAAACTTTTAGGGTGAAATTCTCATAAGGAGGGGAGGATATAAGATCCGACATTTTCGGTTAGAATTCTAGTTTTTTTAAGAATAATTAAGTATTGCTCAGTATCACTCTAATTATTATTGTTGTTATTTTGTTTTCTCAGATATTATAATGTATGCATTTCTTCTGTAAGTTTTACATCATTGTTTCACAATTTAATTAACAATCACGTGTATAGAATTTTCTAAATTCTATTAACAAAATTTGCTAACTCGTTTTCTTAATTTAAATTTTTAACTGATTTCATAATTTACTAACAAAGCAAATGTAGTGTTAGTTTAATTATCCTTTTAAAATAAGGGAGAATTGGAACATGTATAAAAACTACTCTTTGTTGATAACTAATTTAGAATTTTTTGTCAAAACTACATTATAAATTCTAAGGGGTATTGGAGAATATGACTCGAACCCAAGACATCTAAGGTATGAGTGTGGGGGCTTAATCAACTGCGTCAAGTCAACTTGTCAACTAGTTTGAAATTAAACCAGCTCCCATAAGTGAGCAATAGAGTACCCACATCTCCTTTTTTGGTTGAGGAAGTTATTTCACTACAACAAATATGATATTCAACAGGGTCTAAATACAAGATTCATGGCCTCCTCTTATGATATACTTTAAACAACTAGACTTTTTGTGAATCTGGTAAAAATTTTCTTGTTAAAAAAAGAGGGAGTGTGAAATAAGTTAAGCAGGACTTGTATTAACAAAAACGGAACTTACAAAAAAAATGGGTATTTCCCTTCACTCAAAATTCAACAATCATTTCACTGAAGCCCGCGATTTTCCTTCAGTGATGCCTTTCCTTTGCGATTCTCCTTTAGAGGCTCTCGATCTTCAACCTTAAACTCCAACACAAGTCGACAATGAAGGATTTGCCTTCTCTCTCTTTTGCATCTTCTCCCTCTAAAAAACCAAACCCACAACCTAGGCTTCACATTCGTTGAAAAAGAGAGAGGGCAGAGCCCACACCTAATTGATCAGACTCTCTCTTCAGTAGCTCTCTCTTCAATATCTCACAGTTCTCTCTCAATCTTACCTCTACTCTCTATGAAGCTCTTTCTCGAAAAGCTTTTTCTATCAGCTCTCTCACAAATCTCCCTCTCTCTCTCTCTTTTAGCTTCATCGCAACTTCTCTCTCACAGCTTTCTCTATATCTCTCTTGTCTCGTAGCAATCTCTCTCTTGCAGCTATCACTCTTTTAGCTCTGTGCATAGCTTTATGAACTAGCTCTCTCCTACTTCAATTTTGCAGCTTGAAACAAGAGGTAAGGATTTTTTTTCATGCAAGATGGGTTTCAATCTCAAATCCATGTCTAATTTTTGTCTGTTGTTATGATTTTTGAGTTTTTTTATAAGGTTTGTGTTCACAATTTCTGGGCATATAGGGTTTGAAAGATGTGCCTATTTATTATCAATCTGATTGCGACTTACTTTTTTTTATTGTACTAATGATATCTTGCCGGCATCAACACATGCCATTTTTCTCTTAGCCAAGATCCCACAAATATGGAACAACTTTTCTTTAAGTTGAATCCTGAAGGCCTCATGTACATGTTTCAATACAAACTTATGATAAGGATTCAATAAATTCCCTATTACATATCTATTATGCAGAGAAGTCTCTGGTCGGTTTCCCAGTTGATTAATCTCTTGCATGTAAACTTCTATGTTTCTTCAAGTATTGGAATGTTTCTTTAACCTTCTAATGTTATTGGTAAATTGCTTGCTTGAAAGAACAGAAGTACATGGGAGCTTAGCTTCTTAACATGTTTAATGACTTTCGTAGGCTCAATAGGTAAGTCAACATGTTTGTTAAAATAAATATATATGGTAGTTAAGGCAATCAGGCATAACTTTCAACCATTCTTTCTTTTTGTTGCAGTGTTAAATGCATCCAAGAAGTAACATAATACTATTGAAATATGCATGTGTAGTTTAGAAATGTTAATAACAGAATACTATTAGCCATCTCATTCATTTGCTCTTTTAACTGCCTCGTATCCTCTGTTATATGTAAGTAAGTTCAAAAATGTTAATTTATAGCTTACTGCATGAATGTGCACCAATATGGACTAATTGGTAGCATTGAAGTATATATTTTAGTTTACAAGGCAGTTATCTCATTCATTTGCTCTTTTAAGTGCATAAGAACTATATCTATATGTTTACCATTTTTATAAGTATTTCTATTTCCTTTGTAGAGTTTGAAACAAAGAGAATCTTGCTTGATATTTTCAAAGAGAAGCAACAAAAGAGTGCTGAAGCTGGTACAATCTCCAAATTGGGTATTATGCTAAGTACAAAGAATAGTGCATTTAGTCCCAAATAGTTGTGTTAGTTGTTTGTTTTTAGGTGTACAAAGATGTAAAACCAGTGAGATTCATTTTTGTTGCAAGATCATACCATTTCTTTTCCTTCTCTCTCATTATGCATTAATATTAAGTTTCTTTCTTAATTAGCTGAGTTTTTTTTGGTTTTTATTTTCAGAAAACTCAAGGAGGGATCCATCAGTTATAGAGTCCCGAGGCTAGCTCAATATCAAATTTTAAAGGTGGCATTTCTTTTTATTTTATGTAGTATGCCAAAAAGTTAATATAGAATGATCATGGAGTAGTTAGCTAATAGTATCTTCTCAATTAAGATTGATCATGAACGTGAAGGAGAGCAGATTGATCTAGCTCTTTTGAAGAATGTCTTATACATATCAATCTTAAATCCATGTCTGATTTTTATTATTTTTTGTATGTTGTCGTGTTTTTTTAGTTTTATATAAGGTTTGTGTTCAAAATTTTTTGGGCATGTAGTTGTCTGCGTTATTCTTCTACTTTTCCAGTTTTCCCCTTCTTGAGGGAAGCGAGTGTGAGGTTGAGTTAGACATAAATTTTGGGTACTCCAAGCACTTTACGGCTCATTATAAGCTCGATGAAGAAGTGGGTCGCGGTCATTTTAGGTTCACTTGCTCGGCCAAAGCAAATGAGGGGAGCTTGGAGGGTTGTTTCTGTATACAGATGAGCCTCAAGGCGTTTGCCTCGATGGTCTTTCTTAAAATGCCTTTTAGTGTAGAAATATAGTTTTCCTGAACTTCAGGAATAGTAAAGAATCAGATAATAAAATAAGGAATATAGAAAGGGAAATCTTTACTTAGCAATGTAATGTACTTTCCAGGTAATACCATTGCGTCTTCCTCCTGATCATACATCGACTGAGCGGACTGTGCAGATTGATGGTTCAAGTGAACATATTGAGGCTGCAAAATAATTGGTTAATGAAGTCATAAGTGAGGTATGTTTGGTTTTTCTCATATTGGTAGATATCAGCCTCAAGTAACTCCTTGGCTGTGTTTTGCTGTAGCTCAGTTAAATTTCAGTTTTAGGATGTAATTTTAGTGTAGACATGATTTTTCTTAAATTATAGTTTTTGATAGGAGAAGGACGTGTTTGTATTATTCTACCTGGTTTATTTAGCTCTATTTATTGTTGTTGTGATCGTTTCTCCCTATCTTTTATGTTACAAGCAAAACTTCTAGTTACATATAATGTGGTGACCTAAACGACTCAATACTTTGTACTAAAATGTTTACCTCCATCTCATTTGAAATCTCATTTAAGTTGTTCATCTGATATGCAACTTTTGTACAATAATGCTGAGTGATTTCATGCTTCTTTGAGTTTCACTCCACACTTTCTTTTGTAGCATTCAATTCCTGTGACGTTGACATTTCTTGCTTGTATTATTGCACTACATGCGGCTTCTGCAGGATTAAATATCTTGTTTATGGTTAATAGTGAAAAAGTTTCAACTCTCATTTTATTATAGGCTAATGCCCAATCTTGTTGTCATTTCTGATCTATTATTCCTTTTCCCAGATGTGTTATGTTTTAATCTTGTAAGCTTTCCTCACCATTACAGACTAGAGCCTGTTACATTATTTTAAAAGTATTCTGGGAGATTTTAGTTTGCAAAAGAACTCTGGAAGAGAGCTTCTCTACAACGCCTAATGCAATTTTCTAGAATGAATCTCTATTTGTTTTAGCTTCAGATTAGGACCTGGATCGTGTGTAATATGGGCACCACTTAATTAACTTCTCATTTCTGATAGCTGAAGTCTTTACTGTTCATTAGATGGATTATGAACCATTAAAACACATCTTGGGTTGCTTGTTTCTGGTTAATTAATATTTAATAAAGTCAATAATGTGTCTATAGTAATTGAAAGGACATAATGCATGTAGATTTTACTGCTTGAAGCTGATTGATTTGGCTGATTCTTTGGTTTTTGTTGTAGAAGTGGACATTGAAAGGAGGATCCTTCTACGGGCATTTGGTGTGGATATTGTTTTGACTGATCCAGACAAAAGTCTACATGGGGCTATTGATAAAGCTGAAGAAATTGTTCTTAGGACACCAAATGCACATATGTTTCAACAGTTCGACAATGCTGCTAATACAAAGGTTGTTTCTGTAGCGGTTTGGAGCACATTTCTGCTTGTGCTATAGTGATTTATTTTTCTTCATCATTTTTTATGTGATATCATATATGAAGCATAATCTAGTAGTACTACAATTAATTTTATCATATATGAAGCATAATCTAGTAGTACTACAATTAATTTTAATATTTACACTATCGTTCATCAATTGCAAAATTAGTAATATGATTACTAAATATTAGTGTAGCATATATAACCATAATTCATAAATGGAAATTGCAGGTTCACTTTGAATCTATAGGACCAGAGATATGGGAGGATACCATGGGTAGTGTGGACATATTCGTTGCTGGGATTGGAACTGGTGGTACCATTACAGGCACTGGGCGTTACCTCAACATGATGAACAAAAACATTAAGGTTTGAAACATTTTCAAAACATAGATCCGTCTCAACTATCACCAAATCTGAGGTACCCATTTCAAAATTTCCACATATCTGTGATCTTGATAATTATTTTCTTATTTTTTTGGGCTGAAGATCCCTCTTTTACTGTTCAATGCTTAATCGGGAAAATTAAGTAGTTAGATTTCTGAATTGCTTTGATTTTTAGTAATTTGGGTACCTTTTGATGAAGATCGTATGTTTCTATTTTATCTTCTGAATTGCTATGATTTTTTTACAAATTAGGGTATTTACATCCTAAATGCGAGTACTTATGCTATTTACATATTTACAGCAAATTGTGAGTACTTATGCTATTTATATGTTTATTTGGTTATTGGTATGAATTTGATTAGCTAGCATTAATTTTTAATGCGCTGACTTAGTTCAATTTTGGTAACTAAGTTTGCTTTATAATACATGACCTACAATGGCTTGAGGCTATTGAACATGAACGTTCAAAGTTCGAAGAATTGGACATTATGCATGATATTTTAGTGAACTTTTGTGATAATTTTGTAGTATTTGATGAAACATTTAGATGCTTTTAGTGTTTTAGAACAAATGACAATGATACGTGGATGATTAGACTTAGTGATGATACTTTTAGATATTTTTTAGTTTTGTATTGTACTTTTTTAGAAATGAAATAAAATATTAATGTTATTAAACGTTTCATTGATGCTATATAATTTCTAATGTGTTAAATATGTATGTAAACTAACTACAAAAAATAGCATTTATAAAATGATAGGATAATATATTTATAATTAAAAGCTATATCAATGAGATTAAAAAGACCTTATGGTATCTAATTCACAAGGACACAAAAATCTGTGAATATTAATACATAAGAATTAAAACACATGTTTAATATATTGAACAGTAGTCGTAAGACCTCATTAAATAACATTCTACAGGAATAAAAAACCTGGTAAAAAGTGAGATACCATAGGGTTCTACACGGGACGCATTGCGCCTCGTAAAAAATATAGACTTTTAATATGAGCGATTGTCACAGGTGCCGTATGATCCTTGTCGATTAAAATTTATAGAGAGCATCCACCTCTTGTAGAATGCCATATTTTCTGTAGTGTTTAGTTCAAATTCCTTATGTTATTGAGTGGAGAAGTTCCACTTTCTCTAAGTCTCGCTTAAACGGCAATCATAATCTCTACCTCTCTATTACGTTTCGCTGCTTAATGCCTCATAAACCGCTCAGCCCTTTTCCTTTCAACCATTTTCAATGATTCCTCCTTGAATCCATAAGTGATCAGTCACCGCTTTGAATTTTCAAATTCAATTTCAACAACACAAGTAGTAGAGTGCCTAAATCCGATTGATACAAATACGAGTTTAAGGTACAAATAATCATCTTTGAGTGTTCTTCCTTCTAAATTATATTCTAATTCTTGACTCGAAATTCGATTAACCCAACCTTAAATGTTTTAGCTTTGTTCTTCATGTATTATTTTTATAGATATGTGTAATACTGAATTTTAACACCCTTGTATGTTCGTATATGTCTCATGAATAATTTTTTATATGAAATAAACGTTTTCGATAAAAATCATATTTTTCCTGAAAATAGGGATTTTCAGATTTTTCTGTAGACTATAAAATCAACTTCATGTTTCAAAATACAAACGATGGAGTTTTAGTCTTAATACTTCAGGGTATGTTCTCAACATATTGACTCATGTTCTATGAAAATAATTAGGTCAAAACTCTATCTCTACGATTTTATATGATTTTTCTAAAGTTTTTGTCCCAATCAGGGGAAAATAGTTTTTGATGTCTGAACTTAGGGTTATTTCGATACTGAGATCAACTTGGTTTGATCTAAATATTTTACACTGCCATTTTATGTGCATCT
Source organism: Datisca glomerata (assembly GCA_003255025.1). Classification (NCBI taxonomy): domain Eukaryota; kingdom Viridiplantae; phylum Streptophyta; class Magnoliopsida; order Cucurbitales; family Datiscaceae; genus Datisca; species Datisca glomerata. The sequence continues at coordinate 1,111,483 of QANY01010875.1, forward strand.
TTAGTATCTCTGTAAATTTTCAGAATTTTTCGTTAAGTTTTGCATACTGAAACGTTTTTGAATGATAATATCATATTGGAGAAAAAATAGTTTTCTGTGACAAACTAGCCATCACGTTTTGGAAAACCAATCCGTCTCTGAATGTTATGAAATTTGTTTTGTAAAACCCTAGTGTATTCAAGTCAGCCTGTAAGAAGTTTAGGAATTTTAGGAAAATCCTAGTTTGAGTTGTGTTAGTTCTCACCGAGCCAACGTGTAATATTAGTTTCGGTTCTTGTATACCGTATCGTACTGAATAGATTGTACTTTTGTTTCAAGAGTTTTCCTTTCATAGTTATTTAATGGGTGATCAAGTAAGTGAGATCTTACATATGCAACTACACGGTTGCTTTACTGAGTCTGAAAAATGTGGATTTGATTTCGATTTTCTTTTCCTTATTTGGTTATTGTCTTGTGATGTATTCATTGTGCTGTAATACTGTACTATGATTAATGATGTATTCTATGATTCTGAAATTTGATAATGAAATGATATAAGATATGAAATATTATCATATGATCACATAACGTAAAGTATTGTCCCGTTAGAGCCACGCATCCACCAAACCTTTGTATGTGTTACCTCATTCTTCGGGAGAGGGTATCTGAATATGTTCTGGTTAATTATGTGGGAAGACAACTTATTACAAGTGGTTCCACCTCTTTGAATGTGAGGAATGGTATTCATGAAAAATGTCACTTGTACGTACCTTACAAATATCTGAAAATGCTCTGGTTAGTTATGTGGGAAGACAATTATTGCAACTAGTTCCACCTCTTCGAAGGTGTGGAATGGTTTTCGTGAGAAATGTCACTTGTACATACCTTACAAACTAACAACTTACCGACGAGTAATCCTCTTATACTCTAGGTGTGATGGCGAGTTCTAACGGAAGTTGGCCAGTGTCTCTGTAAGAAAAGTTATGAACGCTCTGAATGAACAATAAATGTATAAGTAAAGCTCGGTATGATAGAATGGCGTGCATTGGATGTGCTTGCTTGTGTGTGAGGTTATGTATGTGCGATTTTACTTAGTGAGTATATTTTTATACTTATTCCATTATGTATGTGTGATTTTACTTACTGAGTATATTTTTATACTTATTCCATTTTATTTTATAGATTTTCAGATGATGATAACAATTATGAGGAGTTTATTGTCGAAGAAGTCTAGAGTCTCTCACAACGGATGAGAGTTATTGAATCTTGCTTAAAAGTCATAGAAAATATTTGCTTGACGTTGTGTTTTTTAATTAACTCGTGAGTCTCCAAAACACGTAATCTTTGGTTCTTGAATGTTTTATTAAGTAAGACTTTTTATGTAACAAAAGTTTGATGAAGGGTCTGATTTTTCACAATATATTATTTTAATTAGTATGAGTTAGTTTTTTTTTAAATTGACATAGTTCTTAGACGTTTTTGGTAAAATATTTAATTAAAACTTGGTTAAATTTTCAGGATGTTACAGTTAGTATTAGAAATTTTATTCTACAAAATATTTAACCAAAACGTGTTTTGTTAGAGTTATTTGGAATTATATACTCTTTTCATTTTGAGTTAAGAAATATATACCCACTTTTAAAAAAATCAAAATTATATACCATGTGGCCCACAAAATTTAAATAAATAATAATCCCACCAAATTCTCTTCCTCTCCCAATGCACAATCAAATCGTCACTTCTTCTCCTGCTTCTTCTTCTTGTCCTTCTTCTTCTCTTTTGTTCAACGAATCTTATTTTTCTTCTCCAACTTCCTCTTCATCATCATCATCATCTTATTATTATTATTATTATTATTTTATTATTATTATTATTATTATTCAGTAGACACTATGATTCTTCATTCTCCTATTTTTTTGGACGCAGAAAAGGGCTCAAGCAACTACTCGACTGCTTACTAGCAAAATAAAAATAAAGGTTCAAGTAGTCATAAAATAACTATTTGAATTATTCAAGTAGTCATTTGGTGCATGAGTTGTTGACTGACAAAATAAATAAATAATTACTTGAAGGGTTCAAGTAGTCATAAAAAAACTATTTAAACTCTTAAAGTTCCCATTCTCCTATTCTTTTTACGCAAAAAGGGCTCAAATAATCACCCGATTGCTTACTGGCAAAATGAAAACAACTATTTGAAGGGTTCAAGTAATCATAAATTATTACTTGAAGGGTTCAAATAATCATAAATAATTACTTGATTTGATTGTGGATTGGGATCAGAAGAGAATTTAGTGGAATTATTAATATTTAATTGAATTGTGTGGGTCTCAGAGTATTAAATTCTGATTTGGCCAATGCTAGTAACACTATTTTCAACGATCATTTGAACACTCTCACTCTATAAAAATGACATGTGTTACATTTTTACTTTTTATAAAAGCTATTCAAAATGAATCAGATATGACTTTTTTGTTTATTCACCGATCCATATGCTTCTATGTCTTATTGTTTCCACACACTTCATATAAGGAGTGGAAAAAAACCTTCATATAAAAAATTACATCTGTGTTAAATTACTTCTCCAAAAATTTAGATTTCAAATTTGAGTAATTATTTTTAAGAAAAACTATAAATTAGTTTCTCTAACTTTACAGTTGTTTTCATATATAATTCTGAACTTTTAATTTCATCATTTATAATTTTGAAGTTACATTTTGAAATCAAAATTAATCTTCCGTATACATAATTCAGTCTTAATAGTTTAAGAAAGATAACAATCTTAACATTGTCTTTAAATTGGCTAAAGGTTCCTTCTTTTGGCAGGATGGTCAATAGAGTCAGTTTTTCCTCTAGTCGAATGTAATTTGTTCGTTGGAATTTACGCAAGTCAATAAATATACCAACGGACAAAGAAACAAGAAAACCCTCTTCGTGAAGAAGATGGCTTCTTAGGTGGAGGGGCATTTTAAAAATTAAGGGATTTTAAGTGAAAATATTAAAATAACATCATTTCGCGTAGTTAACAGTTCCGTTCAATTATGGAGACGGAAGGCAAATTTCGAATCTCAGGGTTATAATGACGAAATTAAAGTTTAAGGTTATAAACAATAGCAAATGTAAAGTTTAAAGCTATATTTATAATTTTTCTTTTTTTATTACAAAGTTTGAAAGCAAAATTGAAAAGTTTCAGGAAGCAAAAATTTGTTTAAACACATTTTTCATGAATAATTTTTTACTAGACATCAGGTGCTCATTATTTTTTTTTATATTTTTTTAAAACTTGTTTCCATGGGTAGTCGTGGTTACAACAATTATGTTCATCTTGGTAAATTTCTGAAATTAAGCATTTGGAATATTTTATTTGACAACTAATTAATTGGAATACTTAAGATAGAATATTTGAGAAGTCAAATATTCTTTATGAGTTTAAGATTGTAATTAATTTAAGGCTGAAATGGCTTAAGTTATGAAGAATTATAATTATTTTATAGAGTACCCAAAAATAACACATAGTATCCAAGATTTAATAATGAAAAAAGTGGTGGAAAAGAAGTTGGAGAGTTAGAATGTGTGAATGACCGTTAAAAATAGTGTTGCTAGTATTTCTTGTCTGATTTTTTAAAAATAGGTATATATTTCTTAATCCAATGTAGAAAGAGTATATAATTTCAAATAACCTGTTTTATTAACCGTATAAAAAATTTCTAAAATATTTTTTTAAATTCATCATTAAAAAAAATATTGAACATCACATTTTGATTGGACAACAAATATTGATATGGAGATGTGGCTTCAATGTACGCAATGACAAAGTTAGTGAGTCACAAATCAAAGTGATTTTATGAGGGAAGATGAAACAATTTGCATGATGTGATTCTCTTTACTATTTTCCTTTATTAATATGTGTATGTTGATATTCATTGATGATATAGATAATATGTATTTGATCATTTATTGTTGATATTCATTTTTACGTGCATTAATTCAATTTTCTTAAACTTTAATTTTATTTTCTTCTTTAAATCTATGCTTATGATAATGAAACTATTATCTAGCTACTAAAAATATACATTTGTTATTATCATAATATATTTTACTTTTGTTTTATGACAATCTATGTCTTTTTAGAATGTTTTTCCCCATAACTATTACTTGTTGTGCATGTGACAAATATTGTTGTACGATCATTCTTTTTTATTTTTTTCAGCTGCCAGATCTTTTTATAGTGATAATTATATTTCTTTGTATTTATTCTTAACAGTTTAAAATACTTTTCTTACGTCAAATTTGACGAGACTTATCAGACTGCGAAAAAAAGAATGGTTAATTAATGTGACAATTGTACCTAAAATATAAAAAAATAAAGTGATTTTTAAACAATCAACTATATATGTAATATCTCAATTAAAATTTAGGTTGATTGAAACTCTAAAAATAACGTGCAACGCGTGTATATTACGACTAGTTAATATAAATATATGAAAATCTTATATTCATTAATAAGATTATGATTTTATATTAATACAAGATAATTATACTTATAAATAATTAATAAAATAATCTGTAACATGTTAAAATATGAAATTTTTAATGAATAATTAGTGGTTAATAAAAAACAGAAGAACTGAAACTGCCGCGGAAGAAGCAGTGTGCAGTTGATAACGAGGTTCATAAGCCCATCAGAAGAGGCCTGATTTCTGAGCCGCCCGGCGTCGTAACTGTTCGCAGAGCTCAACGTGGCCCTTAATACGTGGGTTTGAGGATTCGTTTGGCAAATTATACCCGTTTTATTTACCCCAAAAAAGGATTCTTAGTTTTCTAACGGATGACAAAAGCTTGGAGGGAAGAAGAGAGAGAGAGAGAGAGAGAGAGAGAGAGAGAGAGAGAGAGAGAGAGAGAGAGAGAGCGGGAGGAGGGAGGGACAGAAAATGGTAAGCGCTGTATCTGTGCAACCAAGAATTCTTTCTTCCTTTTGGGGCTGTGGTCGTAACAGCTGTTTTCAGTCAGTGCAGCCTATTCACCATCTCTTCCGCTATAACCCAGGTCCTCTTTTTCGTGCTCTTTCTTCATTTTCTCAAGAATCGGATTAATCCTCACTCCCACTACTCCAACTACAGCATCATTTTCTGTATTTTACTTTAGCTTCTTTCTCTTATCCCTCGTTTATTATTTTCATTCGTAACTTGCGTGTTTGAAATCTCGTACTTTCTGATTTGCCTTAAGAATGACTAAAATTTGCTTGCAAATAGAGCTTCAATGTCTTCGCCGTGGTATATGTGTAGTTAGTTGTTTAGTTGATTAAATTTGAATCTTCCGGTTCAGTTCGTTTTTGTTAGGCTGGGTTTTGAGTTGGTTTATGTTTAACTCGCGCCAAACTCGTTATGTTTGTTTTTCTTCCATTTCCGAGCTCAAATCTAGCAGAGACACAAACAATTAATCTAACTTATATTTTTCTTGCTTCTGATTTTAGGAGCGAAGCATGTCTCAATGCAACTATCTAGGACGCTTTCTGGCTTAACCAACCTCTTGTTCAATAGAAGGTACAGTTTTCACGCTCTTATTCTGTTTTGGACTGCCAACATGAATATGTTGTTTTGGAATATGAATGTGATTGTGTTTTACTTCAATAATCGAGGCGCGCTTATTTCTGGTGCAAGGGCATGTAGTCAGATATGTGATGAATTTGATTACTTGTTGTCTGTGTGTGTGTGTATATATATATATATATATAATATTGAATTGCAAGGTGGGTTCTTTGGTACCATTGACTGAATTTCCGTTTACTCATCAACCTGGCCATCTGATTTGTCTCTGTAGACTTTCAATTTGAAGGATGGCTGAGAGGTTGTAGATTTCACTTCTATATGAGTTTTCAATTATCTTGCATACAGGAAATCGCCCTCCTAGGTTGTTTATAACTTTATCCTCGTGGTTTTATTTCTCCTTCTAGGATGGAGGGTGTGAATGCTGTTAACCATCTTGATTGGCTTTCTTTTTATAGAAAATTGGCCAATGGTCATTATTGTGTCTGTTAATTACTTTCTGAAATTTTAGATGCCTAAGTCGATGTTGTCTTGCTTGCATGTGTCACTGTATGTTCAAGATTTTAACGTAATTATAGTGTCTCTTTGGGTGTTTTTATGTCAGGTTGAGCTTTCAGATCAGATTGAACTTTAAGTCGAATATGCTTACCTAGTTGCCATTTCACATGTCTAAGTAGATATATGTTATCTCATCTTCACGAAAGTATTGTTGAGCTTTGCTTTTAAAATTAGCAGAAATCTAGATTCCCCAAACACACAGCGCAAACGTTTAAGACCTGGAAAAGTGTCTCCTCGTCGCCCTGTCCCCGATCATATACCAAGGCCTCCTTATGTTAAGTCTAGACAGGCACCTGGAATTGCTAGTGGACCTGAGGTGCATAATGAGAAGGGGATAGAATGCATGAGAGCTTCTGGGAGGCTTGCAGCGCAGGTTCTTGAATATGCTGGGACATTAGTCAAGGTAACATTCTGCTTCCTTTGGCCTAGAAGTGTTAGGACATGGTAAGCGTGTAGGCGATACACTTGACATTGAATAAGCAAGAATAAAAAGAGAATTAAACGTACTTTCTTGTAAAGTCATTTCTAATTTAAGGATTCTAATCCCCTTATTATGGACCTGAACACCTTAGATCATATTACTGATTTTTAAGGGGAGAAAAGCCCTTAGTTGGATTAAGTTTTGTTGTTGCTTCTGTTGGCAGCCAGGTATCACGACAGATGAAATTGATCAAGCTGTTCACCAGATGATAATTGATAATGGAGCCTATCCATCACCTCTTGGTTATGGAGGGTTTCCAAAGAGTGTATGCACGTCAGTGAATGAATGCATTTGCCACGGAATACCAGATTCTCGTGAACTTGAGGTTCTCTCTCTTAAGTTATTAGTTACTTAATCCATTGTTCCTCACATATCGTTGTTCTTTCTAGATGTATTGAGGTGGATCATCATCTATAATTTCAGGATGGGGACATAATCAATATCGATGTAACTGTCTATTTAAATGTAAGGATCTGCAATTCTATACTTTGGTTTTTAATCAATATGGAAAATGCTACATAAGGCATGACACAATGCATGTTCTGAGTTTGGCAATGCTAGCTTAGTATATTTATCAAAAATGAAAGTGCGTTGTAAATTGTAGGGGTATCATGGTGATACGTCGGCAATGTTCTTTTGTGGAGATGTTAGTGATGAGGCCAGAATTCTGGTTCAGGTAGCCGCTTAATTTTAATATTCCACCGTAGTTTTATCCTCTTAATATCATTGATGATAAGAAATCTCCTTCATGATTAGTTTTTCTTATAAAGATGTTGTGCAAACTCAATATCCATAACCTGGTGCAGATAATTATTTCAAAGTTTAAAACTGTGGAATATAATTAGATGTTCGGAAATCTTAGTAAGAAGTATGTTCTTTTCTACAAACTTGATACCAACGGATCTTTCACTTAGTTGGGCAAATGCAAATGACATACTATTCAGTTAACTCGACAGTTTGCAAAGAAGAGTTTAAGATTCAATAATACAGAATATGCTTGTTTTTTTTTGCTGTAAGTAGTCTTTACTAGTACTGAGCTTTAAGGTTCTGTGCTCTGAGTTATGAAAAATTTAGGAATGTGATTTTAAAGCTAATTGTTGAAGCATGTGCTAGTTTGAGATGTTGGCTGATCAGAAATCGTTAAGTTAATGAAGGTTAGAAGGTTAGTCTTTAAGTCCCAATAGTTGTTTTTCATAAGGATTCATGATGTGAAAGATTCTTCATCTTCTTGAATTCTCCATGTTGATAATTGCCTTAGGTAACTAAAGACTGCTTGTATAAAGCAATAGCAATATGTGCACCAGGGGTGGAGTTCAAGAAAATTGGCAAAATAATTCAGTAAGTAGGCATTCCCATCATCTAAGTTATTGTTTATGTACTTCCCCTTAGTTTTTCTGCTACACATGTCGTTGATACTAAATTAATGAAATCTTTTGGATTACGATGTCCTTTTGCCTGCATTAGCCTGTGTTATAACGAGGCTCATATAATTTTCTCATCAATACAATTTGTAAACATTTCTTTTCGATAAAATCTGTGTTTCCTATAAAAAAAATGAGGCGTATGTAATTTTCTACGATTGCTTGTCATTTTACACATTACAAATTGTGGAGTGACTGACTGACTGCCATAAGGCACTTGAACATCTTTTCCATATTCAATTTTCTCAAGATTAGTATCCTTATCTTGTACCTAATTTTTTTTTGGAGATGACATTGATTCTAATCTTTCCTAGCCTGTGGATGATAAACATAATATTATGGTAACTAACACTTGTTTTTTCCCCATCAAGAGACCATGCAGATAAACATTGTTATGGTGTCGTTCGACAGTTTGTTGGACATGGTGTTGGACGCATATTTCATGCTGATCCAGTCATACTTCATTATAGTAATTTCCTGGAGCTTTATCTACTTTTTGCTGAGTGATGTCTTTTTAACATTTTGGTAGAACTTTATATTGTGATCTTTTTGTTGGTTTGTCATTATGTAGATCAGTTAGCTAGCTCCTAACTCCTAAGTCATTCAAATTGTTAATTCAACTCAATCAACTGCTTTTAAGGATCTGAAATTGAGTTGAGAGTTGAAGCTAGAAGTTGACTGGTGAAGCTTTATATTAGTAACTCGTACTTCCTAGTCGACTTAGAAGTGATGTGTTATATTGTAAGTAGTGTATACTATATCTGTGGTAATTCTGGAGTGACAAGGAAGACAACAGTATATAAAATCTGGAGTCTTGTTAGTCTATGATCGTATTCTCCTGAAATTTATGGACTCACTTTTGTGTCTTTGAGTAATTAGATATGCAATTGATTTCAATCAGGGATTATATTTTTACTCCTTTTGAAGAACATTTGTTATATTTCCTCAGGGAACAATGACAGTGGACGCATGGTGTTGAATCAGACCTTCACAATCGGTAATGTATTCCATAAAACTCAAACCTTAGTTTAACCATGAGTAGCCTAGCCATACGTTTGATCTGTATTCACTATGATATGAAAATCTGTACATGTGCAAGAAGTGACAAAATCTGATCAGAAATGTAAAAGCTTGATAAAAAAGAATAGAGCAAAAGATCTTTACCTTTGCAACTTCCAACACAAACCATTCATCAAGTTCTCTCTGCATGCTGAGGAAGAAAATTATGTGTTTTTGAACAGTTTTCCATTGAAGTTTGGAAATTCAGATTGTTAAGACGATCGGGATCCAAAAATAGACTTGGGAGGCCGTACTTGATTGATATGGCACTCATTTGCTTATGATAAAGTAATTTTAGTGTCCGTCTTCTTTTTTACCATTATTAGTTACATAACTCTTTTTAAGATGATCGGGATCCGGAAATAGACTTGGGAGGCCATACTTGATTGATATGGCACTCATTTGCTTATGATAAAGTAATTTTGGTGTCGTCTTCTTGTCTTTACCATTATTAGTTACATAACTCTTTCTAAGATGATCGGGATCCGGAAATAGATGTGGGAGGCCATACTTGATTGATATGGCACTCATTTGCTTATGATAAAGTAATTTTGGTGTCGACTTCTTGTCTTTACCATTATTAGTTACATAACTCTTTCTAAATGTGATTATGAATTGGTGAATTATCTCTCTAACATGTTAACATGTTTGAAAAAATTGTAACAGAACCGATGCTGACAATAGGTAGCATTAATCCTCTTATATGGGACGATGATTGGACCGTCGTCACAGAAGATGGAAGTCTTTCAGCTCAATTTGAACATACCATTTTAGTTACAAATGATGGGGCAGAGATACTCACTCAGTGTTAAAGAACACCTTCAGATTATCTTGCAAAGCTACTTGCAAATTTCCAATTTTCGGGAATTTAATTTTTCCATCTCTCTTATTTATTAGTCTCTTCCAATTTTAGCTTGGAGGGGCAACATAAGTTTTGCGTCTGTCATTGTTTTTACAATCATATATGTAGTGGTAGAATATGAGATTTGTGCTTTTTTTGTCGTTTATTTGTTTTCCTGCTTTTCTTAAATTTGTTGTATTGAAATATTATTAAAATATAAAATATTATATTTTCATCAAAAATATAGATTTATATTTTTATATCTCAATATTTTGTAAAATATATGTTAATATTTTTGTAAAAAATAATTATTAAAGGCATTCGCGTGTCCGTTAATTTTTGTTAAAAGACCAACGGAATTTAAGTACAATTCATTTTAGTTTTATGTTTTTTTACTTTTACTGTTGTCCTAGATGAAAATTTTCGAAGAGGTGCAGGGGGGAGGGGAACTCATCGCGACAGAGGAAATGGAGGGCTAGTGTTTTGATTTTTTGCCCAAATTTGAGGGTGAAAGAGGTCGAAATCTTCCTTATTTGTTGATTAATCTTTCGGATACGTCAATTTCTTGATTAATTTTATGTTCATCTCTGTGATGTCCTGGGTTTCTTTGTTCGCGACAGAGGGAAGGGGTTTCTTTGTTCGTGACATGGGTTTCTTTGTTCTCCCTAATTTGTAGATGATTTTTTTGGGTATGGGGATTGATTTGGTTTTCGAGGGGAAGGGGTTCTGTTCTTCTGTTCTTCGTTCGCCATAGAATGACCTTTACCAACCCAACTGATCAAGTTTTGTGATTTCATATCCATAGTAATCATTTCCATGGATGATCAAGAAAGCTTCGGAAGTGGTTAATCTGCAATTAAATGCTATGGATGATCAAGAAAAAGAGATTCGAAATACATTGTTTGTTAGAGGACAAACTTCGCCAGCTGATAAATTAGTCAGATGATTGCTTGTTACGTAGAAAAAGCTTTTCTTCTGAAGATTCTCAGCATGAAAATGTTTTGCAGAGTGCTGAATCTGAAGCTACAGGACTTCGTGTTTCTGGTTGTAAACTCGGAAGCTTCCGAAGTGGCTAATCTGCAGAAGTTCTGGAAACTTCGGCATCAGATGGTGACTCATCTGGATGCCCTCTTTCTATGCCAACTAATAAATCTCAACGGTCTATAAGTAAATCGGTTCTTGTATAGAATGGTATATCGAAGAAGTTTCCCCGAGAATCCAACCAGCATCTGGGACTATGGTACAAGTTCAACACCCACATGAAACAGATACATTGGAGCACTCTTATGGGCTTCAACAGATATCACAGGTATATTATAACTCCTCTAAGAATCGTTATTAACTTCTATGTTTTTACACATTTCCTTTAAAAAATAATCCTAAACTAGAATCGGATCCCTGCAGTTTGAGATCCTGACTAACTTACTGATAGACCAGAGATTTATTAGTTGGGTCTATATAACACACACTAAGTGCAAACCCTAGTCCTTTAGTCATTCTCCCTCGTCTCTCTCCTCTCACACGTAGAAGCCTTTCCCTCTCATCTAACTTTCTCCTTTCACTGTGAGAGTCACACGCAGAAGCTTCTTCTCCCTCTCATTTCCCCTCTGATCTTCTAACTCTCTCATTCCCCCTCTCTTCTCTTCAATCTCTCTCCTTCCCCCTCTTTCTTCTCTTCTAACCCTCACTCCCTCAGATCTACTTCGAACCTCACTCCCTCACATATACTTCGAACCTCACTCCCTCAGATCTGCTCGCACCCTCAGATGATGGCTTCGTTCATATGGGGCTTCGTTCATGTGCTCGCACATTCAGAATCAGTTCTGCATCTTTGAATCCTAAAAGGATGGCTTTGTTCATCGTACCTTCATATCTGCTCGCGGTTGATGTAAGAAATATGTTTTTGTAGATAGGGTTTGTTGTTGTAGATTATAAGTGTTTTTTTTTCTTGATTTAGGGTTTGTAATTATAGAATTTAAGTTTTTTTTACTAATCGAGGATTTGTAATAATAGATTTAAGCTTGATTATTTCTGATTTAGGGTTTGTTATAACAGATTTTAATTTCAATTTGTATTGATTTTTCTTGTAGATGTATGTAAGGAATATATTTCTGTCTTGGGGTTTGTAATAACAGATTCTTCGTGGGGCTGGTATCAATTTGATGTCGTATTCAGTTTACGAGAAGCTAGGTCTTAGGGATGCTAAGCCCATGACGATATCTTTACAGTTAGATGATCGTTCTATCAGATATCCATTAGGGATTATTGATGATGTTTTGGTAAATGTGGATAAATTTATATTCCCATCTGATTTTATTGTTCTTGACATGGAGGAAAACCAAGAAATTCCAATTATTCTTGGTAGACCATTTTTAGTTACGGGAAGAACTCTGATTGATGTGCAAAAAGAGGAACTTATTCTAAGAATGTAAGATGATCAGGTAATTTTTAATGTCTTCAAAGTAATCAAACACCTAAATGCTATGAATAGTTGTTTGTAGGTGGATAGTGCATAATTTGGAGAAGGTAAATCTAGACACCTACCATTTATTGAAAAACCATCAGTGTTAGACCTCCACCTTTGGTACACCTTTATGGGAGAAGCATCCACTCTGTCTGTCATTATTTCTGCTTCATAAATGGTAAGCAAGAAGACACGTTGCTGAGAGTTTTGAGAGAGCAACAAATGGTCTTAGGCTGGTCAATTTCTGACACAAATGGAATTCTAAAGTCAGGGGACAACGGGTGAAGCCTGGATGATCATTATGTCTGGCTGAAGACATTAAAGCAAGCGTTACCGGGAGGCAACCCGATTATATTTCTGTTATTTCATTTTTTTAGTTTTTCTAATTTTCTTTTGCTTATTTTATTTTTCCTTTTCTTCAGGTTTTTATATATATAAAAAAATTATAGACGAATTTGGCTCATGCACCACTTTCCTCTCAATTGGAGATAACAAGAACAATGCAGGACTGACGAGGATGATAGCACATCATTATCCGGGGAAGTCCTCTCTACTTACTCCCTTTTACATATTTTTTTTCTTTTCATTGAGGACAATGAAAGTTTTTAAGTTTTGGGATGGTGGTTTTAATTTAAATTTTTTTTTTTGGGTTTTGTTGTTGACAACAATAACACCAATGATGAGATTGGTTTTGAATTATTGATATCCTTAAAAAAAAGGATGAATTTATGTATCGGTGTGTGTTTGAACCAAGTATTGATTGTTGTTCGAGACAAAACTCTAGGCTTCATTTCACTTAGGACATGATTTAGACCATCTTTGGACCGTTTGAGCTTTTCAAGCCAACATGTACATAATTGTTTCCCTAGCTATCCCTGATGAGCTTACATAGCCATTTTTTATCACCCATGACAACTTTCCAACCTCATAAAAAGTTTCTCCTATTTAACCCTTTTTACTCATTGTATTTAAACGTTCTAGGAATATGCTTGGAGCTATGACAATTTGGATGAATGGGAGAAGTTTTGATTTATAAAAAACATTGTGAATAAGCTTGATTTCATAGTCTCTTAGACTTGAGTGACTAAGCTCGAAGTAGTGTATTAACACCTAGTACCCTAAGATCAACTGGTTTGGGAGCTATTAGCTAAAAACTCGTTAAGGAAAAGAAAAGCTCAATGAAATCAAATTCAAAATAAAAAGAATGATTGAGCATTGTTGAATATTTTAAGACGTGGAATGACAAGTTTGGGAGTGTTGCAAGAAGAGTTGAATTAAGCTTGTTGATTCCTAGAATGTATATTTGACTATGGGTAGATTGAATCAAAATAATATCTTTTATCATATCCTAAGCCCTAGCCATACATTACAAGCCTATGAAAGTCCTAATGATCCTAATTGATGTGGTTTGCCTACATTAACTAAGAGTGGCATGACAAATTGGTTATGGAGTTCTAATCTATTTATAGATTATTATATCCACATTTACAAGACTTAATTGCATAAATTCATTTGGGTTTAAGAGATTGGATGACTTAAAGTAACACAAACACATACTCAGAACTTTTCAAGTTATAATGTAAGTGGGTAATTGTGTTAAAGCTTTACATGATCATAGTTCATAAGTTTTTCTTGAGTTATCGCTATTTTGGAATCTCTGAAACAAGTAGTTAGTAAAAAGACAATCTGTCACTCTTTCTTTAGTTTTTCAGAATTAGTGTTTATTGTTTTTCTTCTTTGAATTTTTTGTTTTGTTTTGCTCGACGACTAGTAAAAAATTAAGTTTGAGAGTATTTGATGAGTGTATTTTACACTCATAATTTAGAAAATCTTAGCCTTATTTTTGTTAGTTCTTTTAGATTTATTGATTGATTTATGTTTATTTTTATTTCTATCTTGTAGGCTTGATATTCAATTGCATTTGGATTGATTTGAAAAGATTTGGAAGTCAAACATTCAAAAATATCGTAAAAAGAACGAAACTGGGTAGGAGGGCCAGCTTCGCCATGCTGGCAGTACAGAACGCCAGCGTCGAGGCAGTGCTCCCCAGCATTGCAACGCTGCCTCCCACCGTCGCGCCACTGGCGCGATTTTAGAATTTTTTTTGTGATTTTTTACTCAAATCTAATCTTTGACGAACCCGAGTGTATAAATAGAATATATTAGAGTTTTAGAAGGTTCTTTGGACATTTTCTGAATGTGGGAGGTAGAGGAGAAGGCGTTTGGAGAGGAGAACAAGAAGACCGAACTCGAAAATGATTTTCAACTTCAATTCCATCCTCAAAACTAGTTTTTCTTCCATTCTTTCTCTATGTTTGTGAATATTAGTAGAATGATTTCTTATTTCATTATGTTCTAATTTTTTTTATCAAGGGCTACTATGTAATCAAACCATGATTGTTCATAAATATTAATTTTTAATCCAATCAATATTTATTCAATATTATTGAGCGTTATAATCCGTTCTTAATGCTTGTGATTGTCTGGCCAACGATTGCATGATTTTAGATTTAATTCTGAGATTGAGAAGTGATGATTGAATCTGCTCTTTGTTTATAACACCAAGTTAGAGTAATTATGTATCTAGTGTAACAACTATAATTTCTTGTGTGAGATTCATTATATTAGATCTTGACAGAGATGTATGATTCGTATTTTTTATTCATGATTATCGATACTTGAGAAAGATGGATAATTATATTAGAGAAATTTGTTATCAATGTTCTGAATAAACGTTAATTGATTGAGAATTGAAATTTAGAGCATGTTTGGTTTGGTGAAATAAAAAATCTTAGAGCTTTTAACTATTCAAATTTTATCCTTGTCAAATCTTTATCGTTATAATTTAATTTGAAGTTTAGTTTAATTAAAAATCCTAATTTTTGACATTCTCAAGTAAAATTAAGGTTTAGTTAATTTTAATTATTAATATCAATCAATTATGTGGACGATACTCTATTTATAAAAATTTATTACTTGACGACGATAGTGTACACTTGCACTGTAGAAAATTTACAACATGAATATAATCATAATCAATTAAATAAAAGTTTAAACACATGCGTGTGCTTATCCCATGAAAGACTTGAGTGGGAAATGGGACGCGGGGGATCGGCAGACCCGACAATGGTTAATGGTTAATGTGAATGAATTATCGTTTGGCTTTTCTAGCGATATAATGTGAATGAATGATCGTTTGACATGTCCATCAATATAATATGAATGAATGACACTGCCATGGCCCGGTAGTCGAACAAGTTTCGTAGTAATAACTCACTACCTCTGATTGGCTAAACAGTACACAAGTGAGCTCGCGAATAAAGAAAAGAAATGACTGCAATGGAAATAGTAAAAAAACGAATGTCACAAGTTTGCATGGAAATAATGTAATGTAACAAATAAAATGAAAGTAAAGGAAATAAAGTGATAAAATGGTTTTAAAGTGTACGTCTAACACAAATGTTTAAAATGGAATTGGATGTGCACATGTTTACTAAATGTGTGTAAGATTTTACTTACTGAGCTTAGCTCATTCCGTTATTTTTTAATATTTTTCAGGCGAGGAGTAATTGCGAGAGGGCACCTTCTAGACTCAGTAGAATATTTTGAATAAAAAAATTTCAGACAATACTTTTAATTTATTATTCTCTATTTTGACGATTTAGTTTAAAATTATTAGTTATTATTTGACTAAGTTTTCGCTGTAAATTTTTATTATTTAAGTACTTTCAATTTAATGTTGATAAATTAAGTAAGGACTTAAGGAAGTTAATTTTTAAATTGAGTTATGTCTTTTATATTTAATATTTAATTAATGTTAAAGAGGTTAACAATTTCTAAGATTTAATCAATAAGAAATTTTAGTTTAGGAGTGTCACATTATCTTTTAAGTTTTATAATTAAAAGCTTATTAGCCAAATAAGCAGCCGGTAAGAACATGGGGAGTGCAGGTAGGAAATTGAAGTTATTGCCAAAGCCAGAAAGAATTTATGGGACCGGGGGAGGTTAGATATTTCTTCCAAGACCGAGGCAATCGAGAAGACAATTTTCTTTTAAGTGAAAATTAAACTTTATTATTAAAAAACACTTTAAAAACTAAAGTTTTAAAATATTATAATTTAATTTTAAACTATTTAAAATTCTTAATTTTAATCTTTAGATATAACTTTTTTATCTACTGTAAATTAATTTTTTAACAAAATGACAAGTCATTTTTTCATAATATAATTATAAACTAAATTTTTTATTAATTTAATTTATAAAAGCTCATCTAATCATAAAAATTAAAAACGCACACCCTACGTACTTAACACGTATACATAAAAGGTTAAATGCAATATATGATATTCATAGTGGTGCAACATAACAATATCGTAGGACCTGGGTTATAATTCTCTGGATTGTAGCAATTATTTGAAAATTATACACAAATAAGATAAAATTCCAACATTCAAAAAGAGACCCAAAAAATCTAATTTTGTATTTTTTTAACTGAAAAATACTGCAACCTTTGGTAATGCAATTCAACTTTTTGTGAATAAATTTCAAAATTTAAAATAACAAAAAGAGACCAAGCAATTTGAGAGAGAAAGATAGAAAAAACAAGGGCGAAATAAAACGAAATGAAGAAATGTAAACAGAAAATACTTTCATTTCCTATTTTTTTACAGTAGGAGATCATGTTATTGCCTCTCAATCCGAGGTTAATAGAGCAAAACGTTTGTGGACCTATTTTCTCAAACAATATGAGAAAAATGTGTGTATAGTATTTATGATTAGAAGTATTTTTAAATCATTAAAATAATAATATTTTAATTCATTATTGTGTCATATATTTTACAAAAAAAATATACTCACATATATTTTAGGGTTAATATCATAATAACTCCTGCACTTTGTCTCAAAATTAACTTATAGTCATAGTCTAATTTTTTTTCTAATTGGTCCTCTAACTTTCTTCATCCATCAATTTACCGGTCTCGCCATTAAATGACAGTTAAATAGTCACATGTACGGCATATGCTTATTTTTCTCCAATTTTACTCATTTCTTCAATCTTATTAGTTACTCATCTCCCGTGTTTTTTCATCCAAAAATCAGCCACAAATTGTATCTCCATTTTCACTAATTTGTCAAAATTTTGACAATTCTCCTCTAGTTTCAACAGGTTCGGTTTCAGTTTTATCAATCATATTTATTTTTCTCCTATATGAATAAATGTTGCTATTTTTTCTAAACCCGAACCATTGCTATCTAAACCCAAACAATACCATTGCTATTTTTCTAAACCCGAACCGTTGCTATTTTTTATCAATCATATTTATTTTTCTCTAGCATGAATAAATGTTGCTATTTTTTCTAAACCTGAACAGTTGCTATTTTTTATCAATCATATTTATTTTTCCCCAACAGTAATAGATGTTGCTATTTTTTCTAAACCCCAACTGTTGTTATTTTTCTAAATCTGAATCGTTGCTATTTTTATCAATCATATTTATTTTTCTGCTTCATGAATAAATGTCACTATTTTTTTCTAAACCCGAACCATGACTACTTTTTTCTAACCCGAACCGTTGCTATTTTTTTATCAATCATATTTATTTTTCTCTAGCATGAATAAATGTTGCTATTTTTTCTAAACCCAAACCATTACTATTTTTTCTAAACCCCAACCGTTGCCATTTTTTCTAAATCCGAATCGTTGCTATTATTTAACAATCATATTTATTTCTCTCCTTCATGAATAAATGTTACTATTTTTTTAAATCCAAGCTGTTACTATTTTTTCTAAACCCGAACCATTATTATTGTTTCTAAACCCAAACTGTTGCTATTTTTATCAATTATATTTATTTTTCTCCAACATGAATAAATGTTGCTATTTTTTCTAAACCCGAACCACTGTTATTTTTTCTAAACCCCAACCGTTGCTATTTTTTCAAAATCTGAACCGTTGCTTATTTTTCTAAACATGAACTATTGTTATTTTTTCTAAACCTGAACCATTGCTATTTGTTATCAATCATATTTGCTTTTTTCTACATGAATAAATGTTGTTATTCTTTTAAACCCGAACCATTGCTATTTTTTTATCGATCGTATTTATTTTTCTCCAGCATGAATAAATATTTTTTTTCTAAACCCGAATCATTGCTATTTGTTCTAAACCTGAACCGTTGCTGAAACTAGAGGAGAGTTTGTTAAAATTTTGATAGATCAGTGAAGAGAGAAATGTAATTTGTAGCTGATTTTTGGATGAAAAAATATGGCAGATGAGCGGTTTATAAGGTTGAAGAAAGGGATAAAATTAAAGAAAAATAGACATGTGTCGTGCATGTGATCATTTAACAGCCACTTAACAGTCAGATGGGTAAATTGATGGATGGAGAAAGTTGAAGAATCAATTAGGAAAGAAAATTAGTTTATGTGGTAAGTCATTTCTGAGGCAAAGTGCAGGGGGGTCCTGTGATATTAACCCTATATTTTAAATTATATTTGCATGCAAGTAGAAACATTTTAGAAAACAATAGAGTATGTGTTTATTGTAGAAGTGCTTCCACACGTCAAAATTTGTTTCAAATAACATTGTTTATCAAGTGCATATGATTTAAAATAGCATTTTTTATGTATTAAAATACTTTCAGACGAAACACTCACAAACTCACCTTAAGTGTAATTATGAGAAACCTGAAGGGAGATAAGTGACGCTTACTCTCTTTTTTTCCATGGTAATCTAATCTAGTCCCTTAAAACCAGAGCTATACAACTTTGATTAGGCTAACTTCAATCTATTTAGTTTAAAACAATTGAAGAGAATCGTTCTTAACATAATTTACAAGTAGACATTTAAGGTGTTTTTAGTATGAGATTGTGAATAAATGATTTCCAGAATAAGGTTGTGAAAAAGTAAATATTTGAAAAATTAAGATTACTTTGTTTGATGAAAATTGAGAATGTAATGATACAATAGTGAGAACATTAAATTAATTTTATTTGTTTGACGGAATGTGTAAGAGAACGTTATAAATAAAAGAAAAATTGATTGAGTATGTTAGACATCAAGATATATTATGGGTATCTAAAACTTCTCACAATTCTCATATCAAAGAAGTGCATTTCTCAATTTTCCTTACATTATAGGTATTTGGGCATATCTACCCTCATAACAAGTATGGACAAACATATTGCACGTGACCCCCTACCCCACCTCTCCATATAAGTCATCACAGTCATTAGTCAATTACTAAGCTAGTATATTTTAAATTTTTTTTATTTTGAATCTAGTACGAATATTTTGATTGTTGATGCTAGATTGAGTACTCATTTCACAGGCAAATTGTTGCATAATTATTCAAAAAATAATGGTTGCATATTATTTTATTAGTGTTATACATTTATCACTTCAAGTATATCTTTTATTAGATAACATTCACACAAAAGATTACAAATTTATAGGAGACTTTGTTTGCCCTCCAAAATTTTAATAAGACATGCATGGCTCTTATGTGAGTTTTGACTAAAAAGTTAATATTGTATAAACTAGGTGTTGGCACCATATATATATGAATCCCTTTCTAATGCTGAGAAATTTTTCTGAGTATTGATGTTGTGAATATTTTAAGACATAAGAAAATGATTGACTTACAAATGAATTCTAATTCTGAGGTAAGTACATAATTATAAGATAATTATGTGTGATTAATTAATTAAATTATATATATATATAATTTTCAGAAATAATATATATAAATAATTATCGTAAAATGAGTCAGAACATCTAATTTATGAAATTAGATAATTAAATTATTATTAGATAAAAATTTGAATCAATTAAATATGTTATTTGTGAAATAACAAATAATTTAGCTGATATGGATAATCAGATATGTTAATTTTGAATTAACTGATATCTAGATATTTATCTGATTACAATAAATATTTAATTTGTAATATATGTCACATGTCAATCAATGATTGGAAATCATAGATGACCATAGACTGCTGTAGTGTCACGTGGCACTACAGCAGTGGACGGGTAACACTGCAGTGTGGCGTAACACATTGTGCCGTGAGGCACAGTGATGCTTAATGCCAACTGTAGTGCTGTGTGGCACTACAGTTGTGCACCGTTATACAGTGAATCCCAACTGCATTGGGAAATTTAAAATTTAACATTATTTTTTAATTTTTAATTATCCCTAAATATATGCTACACCATTATCTATAATATATACATATTATTCTAATGGTCTAAAAAGTTAACTCAGTTGATCAATCAAGAATTGAATTGAGAACACAGTTAGAGTTAGAGATTTTTCTGTCCGATTAAAAGTTAATCAAATCTCAAAAAGAAAATCGTGTTCTTTTAGAGAATCGTGCCACAAAATTTATTCTCAGTAAATCTCTAGATCTCGTGTGTTGAATACATCTAGAGAATAGAAAAAATATCTTGTAATATTCTACGTGCCCACACACGTCCTAGTGCATTGAGGATTGGTCAACTGAGATCTGATTTTGTTTGAGTCGATTTTAGTTTTCAATGCCCAGTTCTTTGAGATCTGGTTCTGTTCTTTACCAATTTTATCGGAAATTATGTGTATTTTTCTTTGAATAAAGTTATAATTGTATTTGCTAGAAAAATAAAACCAACTTTATCGATATTCCCTCCCTCCCTCCAAAAATGATGGTGGTCTTTAAGGAATAACTCATTTCTCTTCACAAAACATTATTCATAGCCAAGAGACTTGCTCTTAAAACTCTCTCAATACTCTCCTAAATCTCTCTTAATATTTTGATCTTAATACTTGCAAATTTCTTAAGTGAGCAAAATTATTTTTTGTGAGTTTAGATCGAATATTCTACTATTTTGAGACAGTTATTATAAGAGGTCACTTAATCTCAAAACACATAGATAAATTGAGTTTGTAAAGTTTGGTCTTTACCCTGAAGAAGATCGTGAGATTAAAAATCTTCAAGGAGGGCCTTAGAGCGCGGACGCATGATATGATTTCTCGAACCACGTAAAAATATCGTGTGTCTATCTTCATCTCCTTCTTCTCTTTTTATTTTGTGCTATTTATTTTTATACTTTAATTTTCCGCAATTATTTTCTGCACTTCAATTTCTCGCACTTAATTTCCACAACTTTAATTTCTGCACTTTAACACTTTTATCTATTACTTATTTATCTTTTCAAGAGTTAAACTCATGGAACATTGAAGTTCATTCTTGAACGTTTATTTTCCACTTGAGTGCGAAAATTTTTTAATTTGAACACTATCACCCATTTCACCCCCTCTTGGATTGCCATATCGATCCTACATTGCTATCCAATTTTTTGATATTTTCATCAAAATAGTCGGATAATTATTAGAAAGATAATGATTACACGAACCTTAATTCTCTTTTATGCTCGATGAACTCTTAAGTAAAACAAAAAATTGAATTATTTAATTAATTGATGAAATTATTGATTTTGTCTAATTATTATTCATCAAACATAAAAATTTAAAATACTCAATTTATTTAATTCATGAGATGAATGGTGAGTTGAATTCATTATATACGTGTCAAAAAATTATATAGAATGATACTGAGTCTCTTGATACTTCACATGACAGTTTTTCATCTTTAGTTGCTTGTTTTGAGAAACGTGAAAGGGATAGAAAGGGAACTACAGTAAAAGTGAGTGAGAAAATACAGCATAATAAGTAATCTTGTGAATTGTGTGATGAGAAAAATATAACAAAAAGAGCCACCCAACTTATTTACGTCTATATCCTAATAGAAACTCCCCCCTCACCTACAAGGAAGAAGAAACAAAATTAATATTAGGAGAAGATAAAGGTGAGGGCTGATAGGAGGATAGAACTTCCGCAGGAACAACTCACCAACTAATAATAAACATAATAATCACTATCAGACACATACCCGTGAACTAAATACACGTAAAGTTTGAAGATTATGTCACCAATTTCCTTACCATTATTCTAAATCTACGAAAAGTTCAAAATAAATCTCAACATTATCTGCGTCATATACAACATTGAATTATGCATCGGGTTCGAGTTATGGGGATATGGGCATTTTGAATCTTGATTAGGTTATGTGTGGGTAGGTTGCATCCATTCGTTCAAACCAAAAAAAAAACAAGACTACTTCTCGAGCTAATAAAATCGTTCTCGTATTACTGTTTTGATAAGTGCTTAATATGGTTGCATCACCGTCTTTGCGTGTGAGATCTCAACTTTCTGTTGATGTAAATTCACGATTGAGTCTTAAAATGAGGAAAATTTATAGCATCGTGTCAATGTGATATTCATTGGATTAAAATATAAACAGTTAAGATTTGTTTAATTTTAATTTAAAAATAAATATTTTTTCAATTAACCGTTCGAATTTAAATTAACGGATCAGATTTTCACAATTTAAGATCAGATCACATTGTCACCGTAACTTTAAATAATTTATCCACCATGACAAAGGGCGCAGATTGCATAGAAAGTGGCTGCTCTATTTCATTGTTTATCTATAGTGTAAAGCTATAGGGCTAAAGGGTAGGAAATTCTTTTGCATATTTAAAAATAATAGAGTTCTAAGCAACTATATATTTTTAGAAAAATCTAATACATTTTGACGAATTCTACTAACACACTAGTATCTATATATGTTCTCTTTGCATGTTTCTTGATGCATTGCATGTTTTCTGTTTTTCATATTACTCTAATCGAAATTCATTGTTCAATTAATCATGTGAAAATGCACGTGTTACGAATTAATCATTTAATTAAGAGTAATTCTAACATGATCAAGATGTATATTAATTTTCTAGATTTCGGAGGTGTTTTGCTCTAGGGTTGATGTTTCCTTTAGCTTTTTGGATGTGATCTATCTTGTGATGATGAGATGAGATGCTTAGACTCTTGGTAGTGTTGCGATCTTGTGTTGGAGTATCTGGTCGAATAGAAATTTTGGTGTGCATAGATCAAGAGCAAAATGGTTTTTTGGTGGTAGAATGAGCCAAGATTTTCTATCATGATCAGTGAATTGTTCCTCATCTCAGCAGGTGGTGTTGGGCGTCGACGGTGATATCTCAGTTGTGGCTGCCAAAGCTTGGACTCTTAATTCTGCTTTAGGCTTTCTCAAGCAGAGGAGCTTGTGGATTAATGTGGTGGAAACAGACAACATTAGTCTAGCGGACCTGCATTCTTCGAATTTAGTTTCCCGAGCTGATCATGGTGGGATCATTATTTGCATTTTAGCCTTGGCTTTTTTCTAACCAAATCTGACGACTCATCGTGTCATTCATGTTACGAATGTTGTGACCGATAGATTAGTTCGTCTACCTTCTCTTGACATGTCTCTACTGAAGTGTCACATTATAATTTGGTTTTTAGCTTAAAAAACGTATACTAACTTTTAATTGATCATTTTAAAGCAAACTTAGTAAGTAGATCATGATTTTATAACTCATTAAAATAATTTAAAATTTAATAACTAACAACTAAGTTATGGACACATAACTAATCAATAACATCTATTCTTTCGGTAAAAAAACATTTAATCTAAGTGTTGCTCTGTAAAATCTCTGATTATTCAATATCAAAATTCTGTAAGAAAAAATATAAGATTATTTTTGGTTTGAACCATGATTGTAACTTTAATTATTTTATATTAAAATGACATGTAATGTTACTGTGCTTAACATTTTTATGAGTTATATTGTATGTGGTAATAAGGTATACAAATAATCTTATATAAAAAAGACTCTTGGATTAACTTGTTCCTTGGATAAAAGATGGGTATTTTAGCTCTTTGGGAAGAAAAAGAGGCTAGAAAAAGAAACTAGTGTAAGAAATTAGGAGAGGATCGTAACGGGTGTTTTACTTTTGATTCATTTGTCAGCCAAACGAGAGATACAAACAAAAGAGATGGAGAAAAGGCGTAACCACACATGATGAGAGTTAATTTATCTCTTCCTTCCATGTTCCTACTAAAGCTGTCAGCCAGTCTCAACCATAATCATTCACAGAACCAGACAACCACCCACCGCCACCCCCTCTCGCTCTTAGTGTAGCTTTCTCACTTGCGTTTTCACGCTTTGTGAGTAGCTGCTAAAGGGTGTTGTTTGCTTGAGCTTTTTATTTCTCTAATATTCCTAATTTCCTCAATTTCAGTGAAGAAACTAGGCAGAAAGATGAAAAATTTCTTCCAGTTACTTACTGTTCTGCTGCTTCTCTGCTTCTTCACCCACGTGTCCATGGCGGAAGTAGAGAAGAATACCGACCAACAAAAGGTTACTTACATCGTACACATGGCCAAATCCCAAATGCCGGCGAGTTTCGAACTTCACTCGCACTGGTACGACTCATCTCTCAAATCGGCATCCGATACGGCCGAAGTGCTCTACACCTACAATAATGTCGTTCATGGTTTTTCTACCCGGTTAACAGCTTTGGAGGCCCGACTGCTTGAGAATCAGCCCGGAATTTTAGCTGTCTTGCCCGAATTGAAGTACGAGCTCCACACGACTCGCACCCCTGAGTTCCTTGGACTCGACAAGAGTGAGAATATGTTCCCCGAGTCAAACTCGGTGGCTGAGGTCATCATCGGAGTTCTGGACACTGGTGTTTGGCCGGAGAGCAAGAGCTTCGACGATTCCGGTCTCGGCCCTGTACCTTCCAGCTGGAAAGGCGTGTGTGAATCGGGGACGAATTTCAGCTCCTCAAACTGCAACAGAAAGCTAATCGGAGCCCGGTTTTTTTCGAGAGGCTATGAGGCCACTTTAGGCCCAATTGATGAATCCAAAGAGTCCAAATCGCCGAGAGACGACGACGGCCACGGTACTCACACTGCGAGTACAGCTGCTGGGTCCGTAGTTGAGAGCGCTAGCCTCTTCGGTTTTGCATCTGGGTCGGCGCGTGGAATGGCTACCCACGCAAGAATCGCAGTTTATAAGGTTTGCTGGATCGGTGGTTGTTTCAGCTCCGATATTCTGGCTGCAATGGACAAGGCCGTGGAGGACAATGTTAATGTCCTCTCCATGTCGCTCGGCGGTGGAATGTCCGATTACTACAGAGACAGCGTAGCCATTGGAGCTTTTGCAGCAATGGAGAAAGGAATTCTCATTTCTTGCTCCGCCGGGAATGCTGGGCCCAGTTCTTATAGTCTCTCAAATGTGGCTCCCTGGATTACAACAGTAGGAGCAGGAACATTAGATCGAGATTTTCCGGCATTTGTCAGCTTGGGCAACGGGAAGAACTTCTCCGGCGTTTCGCTTTTCAAAGGAAAATCATTACCGGGAACGCTTTTGCCATTTATTTATGCTGCTAATGCAAGTAATGCTACGAATGGGAATCTGTGCATGACCGGGTCACTGATACCGGAGAAAGTCGCCGGAAAGATTGTCCTCTGCGACCGTGGAGTGAACCCAAGGGTCCAAAAAGGAGCCGTTGTAGAAGCAGCTGGTGGTTTAGGAATGGTCTTAGCCAACACCGCCGCTAACGGCGAAGAACTGGTAGCCGATGCCCATCTTTTGCCGGCAAGCACAGTGGGTCAGAAATCCGGTAATATCATAAAAAGCTACGTTACTTCTGATCCTAATCCAACGGCCACGATCCTATTCGAAGGGACAAAGTTGGGAATTCAGCCATCGCCGGTGGTGGCGGCTTTTAGCTCCAGGGGACCTAACACAATCACACCGGCGATACTGAAACCCGACATCATCGCTCCAGGTGTCAACATCTTAGCGGGGTGGGCAGGATCAGTGGGACCTACTGGATTAGCTCTGGACAAGAGACGCGTGGATTTCAACATCATTTCTGGTACGTCGATGTCTTGCCCCCACGTGAGCGGACTCGCTGCTCTTCTCAAGGCGTCGCACCCCGAATGGAGCCCTGCAGCAATCAGATCCGCGCTCATGACCACCGCCTACACAGCCTACAAGAGCGGAGAGAAGCTGCAAGATATCGCCACCGGAAAACCATCCACCCCATATGATCACGGTGCTGGACACGTGGATCCCGTATCAGCCCTTAATCCAGGTCTTGTGTACGACTTAACGGCAGATGATTACCTGAGCTTCATCTGCGCGCTAAACTACACTGCATCTCAGATAAACCTCCTGGCGAGGAGAAATTTCACCTGCGACGCGAACAGAAAATACAGGGTGACCGATCTCAATTACCCTTCATTTGCTGCTGTATTTGATAGCATTGAAGGATCTGGTGTGGTCAAGCACACTCGAACACTTACCAATGTGGGATCGGCTGGAAATTACAAGGTGACGACAACATCGGATGATCCAACGGTAAAGATCTCGGTGGAGCCAGAAACGCTGAGTTTCAACCAAGTGAATGAGAAGAAGACGTATAGTGTTACATTCTCAGCCAGTGGCCGGCCGGCGACGAGTTCAAACAGCTTTGGTCGGATAGAGTGGTCGGACGGGAAGCATATTGTGGGGAGTCCCATTGCTTTAAGCTGGACATAGAAGAGAGTAGAAGAAATTAAGATAGAAATGAAAAGTTGTTTAATTTTATCAAGAAATAGGCTTGTAGCCCGAAAGATGGGTATCATTGCTTAAGTTGAATGAATCTCAATTAAAATGTTGCCTTTCTCTTTGGTTAATTTGGTAGAAATGAAGCTGCATTTGTGGTTTGATAATGATGTACTATGAAGGAACGGAAAACAAATGGGCAGATACAAGGGAACGAATTATGCTAGTTTTGGGTCTAATTTTCTTTCTTGTATATGAAAGTTTGGAAAATTTTTCAAGAATATTATATTTCAAAATATTTCGTGACAAATGTATGGAAGAAATATTGAAAACTCAATATTCTAATATTATATGAAATTTTTCTAGAGACATAATTTGTTAATATGTTACAAGTCTACATTAGATTTAGGTTGCTAATTTGACACGAGTAGTTATTGTTTGCACAGTCTGCATTTCATTGAATTAAAGATTACTAATTTTTTTAATAGTTACTAGAAACATATATTTGTCAGAAACACTTGTATATATTTTGTGTCATATTTCTTTGTACTTTGAAAATATTTCATGAAACACCTGAGTGTGTTTCTTGTAGAAAAGATGTGAGCTAAAATAATATTTTTTGGTATATGAAATTGGATTCAAATAAACACTCTCAAACTAACCCTTACGATATTGTTAAACCAAGACGTGATCGATTCCTAAGCTCATAATATGGAATCGTATCATAACATGCTAAAACTATGGGCTTCCACGATGGGCCTATAGATTAGAAAAATGGGCCAATATCTTAGCTATTTTTTTAAAAATGACCGGAAAAACATCAGAAATTACAGTAAATAGTAATTTCTACACTTGAATTAATGTTTTTGTCAAACTTTCTAATTATTTAGATTTCTGTCAATTTTATATTTTTTAGACTTATTTACCCCTAGTTTAAAATAGTAACACGATTACATATCCCTTAATTTAAGGAAAAAAATGACAGTGATAATTTGCGGAATTTGATTTCTTTTCTGAAAATTGTGCTTTTTGTATGGTTCATTTTGATTATAATTTGTATAGATTTTATTTTTCTTTTTTAAAAAATCATAATTTTGAACCTAAAGAACTTACTTTATTTGAGGGCTTTTATTAGAATATAAAATTAAGATTTCATATTTTATTTATAGGCGGTTATGATTTTGAGTGGTAGATTTTCAAGAATAGTGAGTAGTTATTAATTTTTAAATTTATAATCTTTTCTTTATTTATATTTTGAAAACTAAATATATTTTTACCAATTATTGTGGAAAATATACTAATAATATTCTATTGATTATTCCTTTTGTCTTCATCCTAATCTTCATCATCAGAACCTCACACGAATCATTATTTACAGACATTTAAATTTAATATGTTTTTTAATAAAATACAATAAGATAGTTCTACATAGAGGTGAGTATGAGTATTTTGTCACATTTATTGACGATTACTCTAAATTTGTGGTAGTCTCCAAGCACTCTGTGGAGGACGATTATTGTCTTTAGGACATTACTTGGAGGTCCAAATAAATTGTGTGGGGTTTCACGTATGACATGTGATCGACTAATGCATGGTCATTCTTCGTTTTCACAAAATCAATCAATCTAATATGATTTATAATCATAACGTATGAAGTTTTTCAAAAGATGTATTTTTTATGGTTGTCATTGTAGCCCACTTTTGTACAACCAATATTCTTATGGTCACCTCATTGTTGTAATCATTGAAGAAGGTTTATCCTTATGTTCACAACGAGTCATCACATTACAAACCACCAAGTCAAGTGACAAAGACTTGGGTGGATGTATGGTTGCCTGGGAACGTTAGGGAGGCTATGGACTGGCAGGATTAGGGGCGAGGTTACGTTGTACTAGGGGGGACATACCTCATCGGTACGACCACTCTAGGAAGGCTTGTAAAAGAGTACTAAGGTACTTAAAAGGCACTCTGTCTGAAGGGTTACATTTGAAATCCTCTTCTTCGTTGGACATTCAAGCCTATTCAAACTCAGATTTGGCTGGAGATGTTGATGACAGGAGGTGCATTGGTGCTTACCTAATTTATCTTTTGAACCTAAGTCTTTGGGAGCGGACAGTTCGTGAGACATTCTCCCAGAATAAATCTACTAGTGAATGGATTATTTATAATTTTATTATAAATTTGAGCTCAATAACCATTCAGTTTCAAAATTAACACTTAAGAGAACTAATATCATATGATTGATTGATTGCTAAATTTTCACTTCTTGTTTATCTCTCATTTCTCAAAATGCTGTTATATACATTTATTTGTTAAGCTCTTTCCCCTCCTTCCATTTATCCCTCTCCTGCACATCAACAAGTCAAATATTAAAATATTGTCTGTAAATAACAAGTAACAACATTAATGTTACAGCATTGTATCAATTTGTGTTGTATGTAAATTGTTATTGCAATTATTTATATCTAATACGCTTTATCAATAGCATATTTTAAATAATGAATGATAATTGTGATTTACATAGATTGTAAATATTGATATTCAAACACAAAAAAATTATAAATATTGATTTGTAAATACAAAAGAATTGCTCATATACATAAGAATAAATATTGACGTGTAAAAAATTTAAATACATTCTAATAACTCAATGCAAAACAAAAAATAATTTTTAGAGAGTTAAAGAACTAACTACATCTAACTAATCATAAACCCATGTAAGAAGTTAAATACATTTTTTGCCAATCAAAATATATTCATATGAATAATATTGACATGTAAATAAGTTAAATGTTCTAATATACATATGAATAAATTGACATGTATGAACTTATATACATATGAATAAATACGGACAAGTAAATAAGTTAAAAATAATTTTCACGACTCAAAGCATAGACTGAAATATGGATTTGAGATTTAACGTTTTAATAGGTAGAGAGAAAATATTTGTTTATTATTTCTTGCAACCTGCATTTATTGTTTCCTTTTTCTAAACCTAATTAGTTTTTGTTTCAATTTTTATAGTTAATGAGGTTTACATTCCTAAATTTTAGCTTCTATCCTAGCTTGATAGAGAATGCTCATATTTTCAACGAGAGAGAAGAGTTAATTGACGGGGAGAGAGAGGAGAGAAGGAAAAATATAAATATCTATTATTTTATGATGAAAAAGAGTATGATTGATAATATAAATAATGATTTATGATTAGAGAGAATGTGATTGATAATGTAAGTAAAATTTATTGGATTAAAATATTTAAAATTTAAATTTATGGTGAGGGATATTTTGATTTGGTTTGTGAGAGAGATTGAAAAGATAGAGTGAGAGAGATTTTATGGAGAATAAAACGGAATGGAGAGAGAGAGGAGAGAAGAAAAATTGTAAATATCAATTATTTTATATTTATTTACATTTACATTAATTTTCAGATAAATATTATGAATGGCATTTATGGTATTATATTACAAAATTCAGGGGTCTAAATATAGTTTGACAAAAATCTAATATTTTTAAAAGCTCAATAAAAAACTAATCATACACTATAATATTGTTATTTGTCTAAAAATCACACAAAAAATATGTTTGAAGGGAGTTAAATAAACAAGCGCTTAGGACATTTTTTACAAAACTGGTTGAATTTTCAAATATTTTTTAGATAAAACCAGCGTTAGCTGTATGTGAACTCATAATTTATACACATAAGCCCGACCCATCTTGACCCCTTTTACTAATTTTAAACTGACTGGTTACTTAACTTCTCCTTTAAAGCTGACAATTCTAGTGATTCTCCGATGGACAAATGAAAGAAAGAGTTAGAAAGGACCTAACCTAACATGCATAATATTTGTTTAAAGCAGATCTACATAGTAATGTGATACTCAACATTATTATGAAGTGACAACATATGTAGTATAAAATTACATATTCACGTCATAGTCGAAAATATATTTTTACATATAATGTGAGATCAACTAGACTCCAAGTTATGGTAGCTATGAGTAAGATGTTACAAAATTTATAAGAGATTAAGATTTTAGATTAGAAATCGTATATTTTGTGTGCATATTATGCTTTAAAATCATTATTAACAATAAAATATTCTAAACTTCCTTCTCATTTTACTCATATTCTATGTTACTAACATGCAGTTAGGTTATCTTAATATCAATAATCGATAAAAGAAATGTAAGAAAATAATTTCTAAACTACTAACAAATTATTTGCTTGGGTCTTTTTAGTGACTTTTTTTAATTTACATACAATAGTTATCACTTACGGTTTTTTGTAAAAAATACATTTATAATTTAGAAATTAATGATTACAATGGCTTCAAATATCAGTTGCTTATTTATTCGATCGCTTCTTATACACTATATGCATTGAATGTTATTTTGTAGAGCTCAACTAAAATACATATACACGTTGAACGTTCTTTTTGTGAAGTTCAACTAAAATATATATACAGGCGTCCGAAAATAACATATGAAATTTTACTGCTAATATAATGATCTTTAATAATAAGCAAGTAATGTTCAACATCTTTTGAGTGTTTATTTCCTGTGAAGTTTTTTAAGCAGCTTCTTGTAAAAAAAGTTTTTTTTGTACTCTTCACTTCCAACCCAATTGCATCTAGCCAACTGAAAAAAGGACGGTAATTTTGGAATAGCTAGTGAAATTATACTCTTAATAAAATATAAATAATTCAAATCTCATATATATTTATTATTCTTAATTATTCTATATAATTATTGTTCTTCACCGCCCAAGTGGCTGATATATTGTTGCTATTGTTGCTTACTTATTTCTTTGAATAATTATTTTTATTTAATCTGACCCTCCGTCTAGGTGACTGGTTATTTTTATGTTTGATTATTTCTCTATAATCTTTGATTTTTCAATATATGAATCTGACATATCAGTTTCTATTTAGTTTACTAGAGGCACCCCAATAAAACCTCTTAAATACGTAAATTTTGAGGGTATAGCAGTTGTAGAGGCAGATGGGAGAATAATGATTTTTTAGGAGGTTGTAGAAGTCAAACATGGTAGAGTATTTACTATTGCTTAATTATTATTTTCCACCACTCAAGTGAGTGGTTTTTGTTGCTATTGTTGCTTAATTACTTCATTGAATAATTATTTTTATTTAATCTGACTCTCTGCCCAAGTGACTGGTTATTTTTATGCTTGATTATTATTCTGCAATATTTGATTTACTAATCTGTGAATCTTAGGTTTCATTTTCTATATGGCTTACGTCGGGCAACCCAATAAGACCTCTTAGATTCATACATTTCGAAGGTAGGGTAGTTGTAAAGGCAAATGGGAGAAGAGTGGTTTCATAGGAGGTTGTAGAAATTATAACAGGTTTAAAAATCAAAATACATGATGGGATTTTCAATCATAAGAATAATTTAGTTATTTTGAGCAATGAGTAAATTATTTAGAAGTAATTCTTCTAGTAACAATATGTCTACAATAAATACAATAACAAATATAATTAATGAGTAATACTTTGAATACTTAGCAGATGACCAATTAGATTATAGGGTTTGAAATTACCCAAAATCCCTAGTAAAAAAATTATAAATCAACATGGTCTGTTGCTTCCTTCAAACCTCATCTTCATGTAAAAACAATTGAAAAAATATATGTTTTGGGAAAGAGTATGAAACTTGGCAATTATTTTCCTTTAATGTAATTAAACTTGCCAAGCATTTTTAAAATCAAATGGCTTTACTTACAATTTATAATCCAAATGTATTGAGGGTGGTTATTTGCAACTTCCTAGTTAATGGCATTTGATCTTAAAAACTAGTGCTCCATTTGATCTTAGAAATGGTCTAAGTGAATTCCAGAAAATAATTGAGGGTAATTATTTGCAAGTTCCTGGTTAATGGAGGTAATATTTTTTTTAATTTGTTTATTAATTTTCATGTCTATACACATTCTTAGACTTTCTTTTCGTATTGTAATGATAATTGTACCATATGCGAGACTATTATAGTCTATATTTCCTAGGTATTCACTAAGGATTGTTCTAATTTTATGGGCAAACTTATTTGATAAGCAATCAATCAATTTTCTTTCCAAAATGGATGATTACTATCATTCCTAGACAATACTCTGGACAAAAATATATTTTATACCAGTCAAAATCACTTAGAATAGGACACCTAAGAATTTGTTAATTGGTCATGGATACACGAAGTAACATTACTTGACGTTCCAATAAAATGTTCAATTATTGTGTAAACGAGTGTATTAATGGCATCAAGCATTGTTTCCTGATCCTCTCCAAGGATTGAGATTCCTTCAGTATCCATTTTATTGATGTAAGGATGATAATTTTAGATTCATCAGTGAGATACTTTTCCCACTAGGAATCAAACATTCCTATGAATCCTGTGACTAAAAACTATATTACCTCATTATGAGGTCAATTGTGTGTGGTGATGTAACAGTTGGCTACCGTATTCATATGTTGTAATTTGTTGAGGAATTCCTATTCTGAAAACCCATCATTATTCCATTCATACAATTTTTTCGCAGAAACAGAAAATTGATTAACTAAAGATGATTTAATAATTTGGATGTCTAGAGAAATATGCTTTTTATGACACTTCCTTTCTAATTTGTTAATTTTTAAATTTTTTAATGTTTCTTCAATGTTGTGAATGGTTGAAGATTCATGTATAATGGATGATTTATAGGTGAAATCTGACCTATGGCTTTCTGAATTAAAACTAATATCTTGGTTAATTACCTTAACAGAAGAAAATGACTCAACAGTTTTCTTCAAATTTTGAAGTATTTTATCAATCTTATTGAGGTGGAACAATTTTTAAGGTTATTTTATCTGAAAGATTTATTAAAAGAGTTTTTTTTTCCAAAAATTCATTAGGTTTAGACTCATGGAGATCATCAACTTTGTTCTCAATTTTATCTAATTATTTTCTTATTGTTATTAAACTTTTATTAGTGGAATTAAGTTATTCAACGACCTTTTTATTTGGTTATTCTTCCTTTGAATTCTTAAAAGGAGAAGCTGTGATTAAAGAATTTTTATGATTAATTATAATTTTTTCAGGTGGGGGATGACTAGTAGTTACCCAACTGGAGTCTTCCTTGGCACATTTGATCTTAGAAATAACTTTAATATTCTTTTCATAAATATCCTCGATATAATCAAGGAAAACTATATCAACTCTAAATTCTTACATGGATGCCTTACATTCAGCAAAAATGATTTTTCTTTTATCCATATTGTATGTCTTACTAAACCTATTAGGTTTATTGAGATTGGTTGTGCCATTCATGTGTTAGGTTAAACCCTCCTAATCAGGCTTGTATTCTTGGTTTAGAGTGCCTAAATTTAAAGCTAAAAGTTGGGGATTGATAGGAGTTAAGACTGCTTGGAAATCAGGTTCAGTTGGTGATTCAATTTCGTTAGATTGTTCACTCTTATTATCAAAATTTGGCTGACTGACTTGAAAACTTGTGACTATGTCTTTAAGATTTAAATTTTTAAATTCTTATTTTTTTAATTCTTGTTCCGATTGATGAATTCTAATATCTTGACTATTATTGACAGGGGATTCAGAAAAGCAACTTCTAGGAGTGCTAGACTGGTTAAACTCCCTAATTTGAGGATTAGAACTGAATGATTAGAAATTAATTTTAACAGTATCAACCATGTACTGTTGGATATAATCAATATTTTCAATTGGACGTTGAATTGAAGTGCGTTGACTTTCATTGATTAAAAGTTAATTTGTAAGCAAAGTAATATCAGACCACCTAATGGTTTTAGAGATTCTAATATTTGCTTTACTTTGGCTAGATTGAATCAACAAAGTTGATTTTTTGACTCCTATTGATGGCTTAGAAATTCATATTGATTTTTGTTACTTTGTAATGTATTTTAAAAAACAAAGCTAGGGGTTGGGCACCTTCAAGGATTGGTAACCACTAGTTTTGATATTCAAAGTTAAATATTTAAGAATATGAGGGTATGTCAGACTAACAGACAAATCTGAAAAACAATCAAAATGGATTGGGCCATTACAAAGTAAAGATTCAATTAATCTTAAAATACAATCATTAAAATTTATAAAATTTTGCATCCTGCAAGACTAACAAGACAGATGTATTACGACATCGTCTTGTGAGTGGTTTAACTCCAGTCTGGACTAAGTCAAAGTGAATGAAACTATATCATTCTTCAATGCGATGTTTAATTGTATTAGGGAAAAATAATTGGCAAGTTTCATGCTCTTTTCTAAAAGCATATATTTTTTCAATTATTTTTACATGAAGTTGAGTCTTGAAGGAAGCAACCAATTATGTTGATTTATAAATTTTTTTAATAAATAAAAAATCACAAAAAATGAAGGGCCCTCTTTATTAGGCAACGTTTTGAACATTGCCCATTATATGGGAAAAACAAAAAATTGAGAGATTTTCGAGATTTTGGGTTGCATGGCGTCTATTAAGGGCTTCGATCGCGATTTTGTTTTTGAAATCTCCTTCAAAATAGGTAGGTAATCTCTACAATCACTTGTATTTTCTCCATAATCTACGAAATTTTTTCCTGAAATAATGTATTTGAATAATGTGGCATTGATATTTGATGTTAGGTCACCATTGTTGAAGCAAGGAAGTTCCATGTCTTTAAAGCAGAAGGTATCCACCATTTTTAAAACTCATAGGTGGGTTTGAGATGAATGCGTTTGTATGTATCATATATTCTGAAAACTATGTATAAATTTCTGATTCAATCATGTTTAACTTCTATATTAGTTGTAACAAGCACATATTAGACATCTATGATAAATATTGAAGATGAAAATAAGTTTAAACATGGTACCTATGATATCTCGATCCTTCTTAAGAGGTATTTTTGTAAAATCTTATTTTAATTGATCAGATTATTTCATTTACAAAATAAGAGTTGATTTTTTGATATTATATTTTAGATATGATTTATTTTAAATTTGATTTTTAAACTTTAAAAGGATGATTTGTATTTGTTTAAAGTCTTTCACACTCATATGTCTATATAATTATATAAGGCAAACCCTAGCACTATTTTCGAATTCATCCGAGAACCTCTCTCTTTCTCAAACTCACTCATACCTTTGCATGCCTTCACACCCAAAGAAAACCATAAGCGAAAAACACTTTAAATATCATATATTTTTCTACCCATCTCTCTCTCACACGCAGCCTCCATCCCAGCAAAGAATTTTCTAACTCACACCTATGCACACACACATACCAAGCTAACCCTAACCAAATTAAATATCTAATCTCAACTCTCTCCCCCACTCTCTCATTTCATCTTGCTCGAAGCCCTCCTGTTGCAACCGCTTCTCTCTGTTCTCACAACCTCCTCCATTGATACAACTGTTGTCCTTTATCTCCCTCTCTTATACGTTTGACAGTAAACCTCCGTCTCTCATTCTTTCTCTTCGTATCTCCCCATTGTTGATTCTCCGATAAGCCAATTCTTCTTATTTCTTCTCTTTTCTTTCCCCTTCTCTTTTCTTCCCCCCTTTTCTCTTTCAATCACTCTATAACCTAGAGTTTTGATTAATGCTAATTAATCACTCTCTGAAAGGAAATTTCTTCTTCAATTTCAGTTCTTTGTAAACCCACATTCCTTGGTCTCTGTTTGTGTTCCACGGTCGCTTCGTCACTGTTCATTGATTCCGGTAAGAATTATTTTCGTTGTTTATTTCTTCTCAATTTTGTTACTTGTCTCTCTTCTCTCTGAATTAATTCATTCGCTCTTGGTTGTATTTTTTTTCCTTTCTTTTATTCTTTTCTTCCTTCTATGGTAGTGGCGAATCACCATCATTTCTTCCACCCATTCTCTGGTAAGCTCTCTCACCCTCTGTTTCTCCTCTTTGCTTTCTTTCTGTTTCCTTTTCTTTAATTTCCCTTCTGCCCTCTGTTCTTCTCTCTCTTGCTCTACATTCTCTGCTTCTCTGTAGTTCTCTCAGTCTCTCTCACTTTGCCTCTCTGCTTCGCTTGTATTATCTCTCTCCCTTTTCTCAATTTTAGGCAACCGAACAAATGGGTGATTTGAATTCAACTTTCTTAATTTATTTTCTTGTATAGTTAAGATAAATTGCTTCAGTTTAATTCTTTAATTTAAGTTTGTTTACACAATGGCCACATCTTATTCATTTATGAAACTTGTATTTGTTAACAATAATTTTCAATTTGTTTAATTTAATATTGCTTTTAGTTTTATTTGTAGATTTTTCTCGAGCATTCATTTTGTAAAAGGTAATTCTATGTGGCCTCCTAATTCCTCATCCAAGTGGGGGTTGTAATCAATTGAATTTGTTGTATTTATTTTAAACAATTAAAATAAATCCTTTTTATTCGAATCTAAGTCAGAAATTTTATTATCTTTAAACAATCAAATAAATATTTGAAGTGATCTGAATGCTTACTAAAATTCTA
Organism: Datisca glomerata; assembly: GCA_003255025.1. Classification (NCBI taxonomy): domain Eukaryota; kingdom Viridiplantae; phylum Streptophyta; class Magnoliopsida; order Cucurbitales; family Datiscaceae; genus Datisca; species Datisca glomerata. The sequence goes on from QANY01010875.1 coordinate 1,148,802, forward strand.
CAGTGGCTGCGTGTTTATTTTCAATTAGTTTATGCTGATTGAACTCGTTAAACCTAATTCAAACATATCTTTATCAGTTTAGGTTGAACTGAATTGAACTAGCTTGAATCATTTTATTCCGAACTAAACCGATCCATTCCAACCGAACCACTCCAGCCCAGCTGAACTGAACCGATTTAGACCGACCAGACCTAGTGAACCGATTTGAACCACACGATCTATTATTATCAAACTTATTTCTCACCGTTCTGTCACCATTCTTTTCTAGTTAATTAAATAATTATATTATTATATGAATATTTTGTGATCGGGATCCTTGGATTTCAGGTCATTGGTTGTTGTATTTAATTCGTGGCAATCAGGTAATTAAATTTACATCGTAATGTGACTCACATATGATAAATGTAAGATGTATTATTCTCATCAGTTTTAATTATATGTAAACATTTTATGTTAATATATATGCGTTGTGTAAGTGAGCTTACATAGTGATTTGACTCCGATGTTATAATTGTATCATGTATTTATAATATTTGTTCAATTATTTTTCGATAATGTTTATATTCATGAACTCTTTGATAACTATTTACTTTTTAGTTATTAATTTGATTATCATGAGATAAATGTCTGAGTATGTCTGATTATACGTTAGTATTTTATCATATTTGATTCCGTTACATGTATCATTATGCATTATATGTTTACTTGTGAACCATATGACTAATTGTTGTCAAGGTTGGATATTTTGAACTATGTAACTAAATTAAGTCAAGGATAATTATGCAATATATGAATTTAAGTACAAGCCTTAGTTAACAAGAAATCAGGTTGTTCACGTTTTGTTCTGTTATACGAATTGAGTGTCATTTGTTCATGTTTTGGTCACACATGGAGTGTAATCTTTTCATGTTTTGGTCGCATATTGGGTGTCATATGTAAATATTTTCTGTCACTCATGAGGTGCCATCTGTTCATATTTTTTATCACATATGAGTGCTATCTGTTCCGTCGCCCATTGTGTGTCATTTATTTTGTCGCCCAATTCGTCATGTTACGTTTCAGTTCACGTGTGAACAATTCTGATTAGGTTGTTAACTAGGGAATATGTGGAGACAAAATATGAATAAGTTTGTTAAATTATTCTGGTTGAGACACGTGTTATCTACGTGTTATGTTAAGACATGTCATGATCAAGTACGTTACGTTATTTCATTTATGATATATGTCAAGTTCAGTCATGTTTTGTCATGATTGCATTTATGACATGTTGATGCATGCTATTATGTGAGTTTGCTTACTGAGTATTTTAAAATACTCATTCCCCCACTGTTGATTATGATGCATGTGGTGATGACGAGTAGTATGAGTGGGAGACTGTCATAACCAGTTGGATTAGAGAAATTTATGATTTTCAGTTTTATGATTTACTTCATGACTTAGGAAAACGTTTTATGTTAAACTCAGTCATTTAAGAAATTTATTTTACGTTATGTTTTTCTACGAATCATGATGAGAGAAAACTTCATGAATTATGGATTTCAATTTTTGACTTTCAGAGTTTAATTATGTTTTATCGAGATTTTATTAATTATGTTATTTAACACTTCCGCTATTTATGGTCAAGATTTTTCTATCATGGGTAAAATCAGATTTTAATATTTAAGAATTTTTTCAAAATTATGGTTTATATCGAATTGGGGATTTCAAAATTGTGAAATTACACGTATGTTTAACCTTCGGGGATCGGAACGTTACAACCTACCTCAAGGTAAATCGGTTAGTGTTTATGTACATTAAATTAAAAATTTTGTGTATATAATCTCCAAATGATTTTTCTATAGAGTATGTTTCATTTATTGTTCTCTGAAAATAAATCTAGATACAAATCTGAAATATTTATTATATGTATCTGTTGTTCCTGGAAAAGTGAATCTGAAATAGTATATAATGAATGAATATTTTGTTCCTTCTTATTCCTGGAAAATAATGTTCTTTTAGTGTTGACAAATAAAAAAATTGAATCTGAACGAGTATATCATGTTTATCTATGTTTATTTTTAAATAATATATATGTTTATGAATTATAGGATATATGGTTTTTGTGAAAAAATTAATATGATGTTTTAAGTCTTATTAAGCGCCTTCACAGTTTAACTAGATTTACATATATTAGATATAATGTATGTATAATGCATACAAGATCTAATTATATACTACAATAATTGATCTTATGCAATTAATTTATTGTTTAGCTATGATTTATTAAATATTTATACTCTTGTAGGCCTAAAGGAAAAACAAAGAACCAGGTTCAAACGTTGGTAACCATATCTCCAATAATCCCAAGAGAGATACGAATGGAAGTGAGGAGGATTACATATGGAAAGATTACGCTAGAGAAGATGACTCATTCATGGTAAATATAACATATGTTCATCCTATAATTTATAGAAAAACTAACATTTCTATTGTATATTGATTTTCAGAGAACAAGATCGAGTAAACGACTACAAAAATTGGCATCAACATCCAAATCAAAGCAAACGAAGAAGAAAATAAATAATAGTCCAATCATAGTTGAAGACAGTGAAAAGAAGGAAGAAACTAATGAACAAACAGTCTCCATTTGGAAGAAGAGGTATGAAATTAAAAAATTCCTTTACATTTTAGAAGGAATTTGAAGATCACCAGAATCTAAATGATATATTCAAATTGATAATATTAGCATAATGTGATATTCTACGAAAGACTAACCCTTAATTTTTCATTATTGAATTTCAAAATGATTAGCTTTATTGATATCAATAGTTTAATGTTATATAATTGTAGTTTATATCGAATATATCGATTATACTGAGAAACATATAGTTGAGTAACATATTAATTAGTGTAAGTAGTGTATACGAATGTATATATATTATATACTGAGAAATTGAAATGTTCATAAGTAACATAGATTATGCAGCGTATATATTTGATTACTTAATATATTTTAAACATTTCGTCCCCTCGGGGACATCTGATAAAATATATTATATACAATTCATGTAGTTGAGTAACATATTAGTGTAAGTAGTGTATACACCTGTATATATCTGATATACTGAGAAATTGAAATGTTCATAAGTAACATAGCTTATCTAGCGTATAGATTTGATTACTTGATATATTATGTACATTTCATGTAGTTGAGTAACATATTAGTGTAAGTAGTGTTTATACCTGTATATATCTGATATACTGAGAAATTGAAATGTTCATAAGTAACATAGATTATGTAGCGTATACATTTTATTACTTCAATTTGATTAATAAACTTTCGTTAATGTAGTTTATATATCTGTTATAATTCATGAGTAATAAAAAATATTTTATGTAGTGTAGTTTATTGAAAATATCTGATATACTGTATAAATTCATTCGTAAGTAGCAAAAGAGTTTTATATTGTATATATTCAAATACTTCAATTTAATTTATTGAAAACTGATAGTTTATGTAATGCTTATATCTGATATAATTAATCATTAACATAATAGTTTATGAAGTTTAACTATAATAAAATAGATTGGTTGGATATTTAGAAATAACTAGTTTTGTAGTGTAAATATCTGATATACAAATTGGTTAATGTTTATGTTTATTATATTGTCTATATATCAGGAATATGTGTTGTTGCTGGAGAAATATCAATGGATACCTTCTAAGAGAATATTGCTCTACTCTGAAGTTGAGGTCATAGAGACATTGACTGATACACTAGGAGAACAGATAGAGGAATTTAGAAAATCTTGTTTTGGGCACCTTTTAGATGTTAAGATTTCCAAGTTTCCGTCACAGTTAGAATTACATATTTAAGACGTCGATGCAAACATCCCAGCACAAATGAGCTATGTTTTAATTTCAATGGAAAAATAGCTACTTTTGGCTTGAAAGAATTTGCAATGATAATGGGTCTCAATTATGGTCCTTATCCATTGAATAGAAGAGATAATCTGCCTAGTGGGTTAGTGCTTTCAACTAACTTCAAAGACGATAAAACTGTGACACATAAGGATTTAAGAGTAATGTATAAGTCAATGCATAAGATTTTCGATGAGGACAAACTAAAAATGGCAAAATTATTGTGTTTAGAAAATCTACTTTTGGAGAAACAAGATGGAACTAGTATATGGGTGGATCACATTAGAATGGTCGATGAGGATGCTATGTTTGAATCATTCTCATGGGTTAGATGTCTTTTGCACTAACCGTGCATTACATAGATAAGTTCCATAAGAGTCCAAATTCTACGCGCAATTGTTTGGACGACTTCCGTTAGCGTTAGTTGTTTGGGCGTATGAAACCACTCCAACACTGTCTGGTGAAATAAACAAATTGGCAAATAAGGTTGGAGATGGCTTACCAAGAATTTGCAACTTGGAATTGACCTTACAACCTGACTAGAGTCACTGCAAACCTCCGTGTTCAAGTGTAATGACATAAGAGTCATCTATAAAACTGATTATCAGCATTTACATTTTATATATACATGTGTTTCTATATATATCATATACAATATTTTACTTACAAATATTTCTAATTTGGAGAAACGGTTAAATATAGTTTGTGGTGACTGTTTATTGACAATCATTTGGTATTATTATTGCTTATGGTTTTAATGGTTTATGGATTGATTTATAATTACTTATGACTAAGGTGAATTTATGAATTTTAATGTCTAGTAGTTTCATGATATGTTTATGACTATGACACAAACTTTATGAAATTATATTTAATATATATTAGTTATATGATATTTGACGTGAAACATAATCAATATTATATATTATAGATACTAAATATATGATATTTGACGTGTGCAGCTTACTGTAGTCAAAAGATTTGATACATGATATTTTATATATATACTGCATTAGTTGTTCAAATAACCATTAATAAACAATTTACTGTAATACATATATAGCATGCATATATTGAAAAAATAAATTGATATAAATACATAAATATATATAATTGATATAAAGACAACTACTGTCTTCTTTTAAGGTTCTTATATATGAAAATCAATTTACCATCATAAACTCATATGAGCTTATATATATTTGATATAAAGACATATATATATATCAGAGTTAGGAAATGTAAATATGTGTATACCCATAAAAATAAACAATAACAATGGAATAAAATTGTATTTGATGAAATCAATCAAACAATTCAACATTAAACGTCTTAATAAAAATATAATTGAATAAACATTTCCACCCATAGAAGAAATATTATAACATCAAATCAGATACTTACAAGATCTCATATTATGTCCCAATCGAGAACACTTGCTACACCGAATACGCTGCTTGAATTCATTGGCAGATCAAAATCTTTGTTTTCTAGGCCTACCAGGACCACTTTGGCAGAGGGAGGTAATAGTCTATTTAGTTTCACAACATCAGGAACAATCCACTGACTCTCGTTTCCAACGGCTAAAATAGTATCTCTATAAGTTGCTTGTAATGCTGCCTTCAGTAATACTTTGAAACATATGGGTATGGAGACATGTTTCTCATCACAAGAATAGTAGACACATGAGCACAAGGAAACTCCAGCATCTCAAACAAGCGGCATGACCAGACAAGCGGCATGACCAGTCCTACATGATAGATCAACTCTAAAAATCGTATATCCATCAACAACTTCAAACTTATTTACATCGGCAGGAAAGACCTGAAAAAATAATTAAAAATGATCAGTATATTAATTATTACTATATATATATATATTATAAACATAACTACATACATTCATTTTCTGTGCATTAAGAATCTGATTATGAAGCTCGGTCTCAGTCCACTTAGAAAGGCAGGTAATCATGCATGAAGCAGCGATTCTTCTCTCAAGAAACCAACTTTCTAATTTATGCCTCACATACTCAAGTAATGCACACACTGGAAAGGTTCTAGCATCATTGAATACAAAATTTCTACTCTCTGCATTATTGCTAGTTATCATATCATAACGACGTTTGTTAAAAAACACATGAGCCCATTTTTTTACTCCAATAATCTCTAAATAAGTATGAATAGATGGTGACAAAGTCTCTAAACATCTTAAATGCTTCTCATACTCTTCTACCCGAAAAACCTTTACACACGAGTAGAAAATCAGATCAATCACAGACTTTTTAAAATCGATTTCTTATTACGGAATAAGTGAAACATGCATATACCATGTTCTGCATGTGGAAATGGTTTTCCTATGGCCTTTTCAATACTACTATGTCTATCAGAAACAATTACTAAGTCCTCTCAAAATCCAATAAGGTTACTCAATCTCATTAGAAACCACTCCTATGACATGTCATTTTCAATGCCAGCTACCACAAATACAATTTGCAAAAACTGATTATTTGCATCCATCATCGAGGCGATAAGAAGCGTACCATAGTATTTGTTCTTTAGGAACATACCATCAACGAAAATAGTAGGCCTACAATTAATGTTGTCATTAATTAAAACAACCACTACCATTTGTCTCAATGTGTGTGACAATTCCTATAAAATAAAATGTATGCAATACATTAAATAATAAATATAAGTCTGAACAATGAACGACAAAATAATATTGAAGAATATACCTAGATTTTTGACTCCTCCAACATATATAAGAAAGGAATAACAGCATATGACTCCCTAAGAGAACCATAAAATCATATCCAATGCTCCATGTTTAGCTCTTAACGCCTTGTTATAGATAATTAAAATTCCATGTCTAGAACGCATATAAGCTATAATATCTCGCGGAGTAGTATGATCCTTAATGACATTCTGATACTTATGTTTAACAATGTCACTAATTATAGAAACAATGGCTTGACGATGACCACTTTCAACAACGTCTAAAGAACATGTATGCACCCTACAAAACTTGCGTACCGTCCATAAATCACTATGTCTAAATCGAGAGGAAGACACCAACCACTTACAATTTTCTTCCACGCAAACAATAGTAAACTTCATCTGACTAGATCTAGCAGTCTTAAACTAGAAATTAGAACTCAATGCGATAATATGTGAAGCTTTTCACAATTGACCTTCGCAAGAAACTAACATTTTCTCATGTATATCAAAATCGTGAGGTAAATTTTCTATATCAACATCATCAACAAACATTGTCTCATTCGGTTCTGCATCAACAACTATGATAGAATAAGTAGAATCACCTGTAATGTCTGTAGTACAGTCTGTAATAGTTTCTGTATGAATATAGAATCCATTGTAAGAGGCAATCAAAGGATGAGAAATGTTATTGTCCACTTTGAGAAGAGAGAAGAACCACACAACATCTGAATCAATCTTAATGTGTAATATATCACCACAATCACTCCCAAAATCAACTTTAACCATTAAATCCAACATTCCAGCATCCATACCTAGAACGGTACCAATTAACTCTCGCAGAGAATCAAATGATACATCATCATCAACAAAAATGGGTTTCATCTTATAATCAATATACCGTTTGGAACCATCCCATTTGCCATAATATAGAACCAATATAGGTATCATTTCCATTAAAATGTTAGAAAATGTACAGAAAGAAGAAAAATGGAGAGAATACGAAGCAAAAATAGAGAAAAATGCAGACGAAGCATAAATTTTGAATTTCTGAATGAATTATGATAGAATCAAACTATTTGGCAAGAATCTAATAAAATATGATAGATGAATAAAAAATCTTATGCAACAATCCCAGAATTTTTCTTAAAATATTTGCATTAATATTGATTTCCGGTTATAGAGAGATACAATGGTAACCGTTTTAGGGAATGCATGATCTTTGAGGAAGAAGGTTGTTCGTGAGAGAGAGGATAGAGAAGATTGAAACATGGAAAAGGTATATTAGTAAGTCAACAAATAGAAAAAATATTATATTTATATAAATATGCTATATATGTTTTTCTTATCAAAAAGTGCTATTTTTATGTTTTTCAAAATATTTGACAAAATTGTAATTAAAATATAAAACTTATATATATATATATCATCAAATCTTATTAGAAAGTTGGGAGATCATTTTACTACACAGATAGCCCAAATGGGCTATCTGTGTAGTTCATCCTATATACATAAATAGGAGAGGAAGAAAGCTTTATTTTCAAAACGAGTTTTGCTCTTAAATAGTTAAGAGTTAAAAACCAGTTCCTCTCCTCTTTTGTAATCTTCTTCTTCTTCTTCTTTCAATGTTAAATAGTGAGCGGGAGCACTATTTAATTATTGTCAATAAACATTGTTTGTGTAAGTTTTTAATCTTACATCTTAATACCATGATTAAAAACTTACACAAACATTATTTATTGGCATTAATCTTGGTATCAGAGCCAAGCCTGGTGGGAATATTTACTGCTTACTTTATTTATCTGCATAATTAATCTGTTCACCGTCTGTTATGGCTGGTTGTTGCTTTTATTGTTTATCAATTACCTGAATAATTGTTGAATAAACATTAAATGTTATTTTTAGTGGAGTTTTTCAATTAGAAGTTACAATTTAGAAGTTAGTGAAAACATAAAAGGTCAAGAGTCTTTGTAGATGAAAGGTTTGTAGATGAAAGGCCAAGGGGTGATAGATTTAATTATTTTTAAGTTTTTTTGGCAAGAGTAGAGTCTATATAAAGGTCTTGTTGATTTCATTTGAAAACATAATTTAGAGGAATACAAAAGTTAAATATTTCAAGTGAGTTTTTTAGTTTACAAATTGGTATCAGAGCCAATGGCGAATGTGACGGGTCAAATGCCGCTACCACGACTAACGAAGGTGAACTACGAGAACTGGAGCATTCAAATGAAAGCTCTTCTCGGCTCTCAAGATGCATGGAAGGTGGTTGAAGAAGGTTTCGAAGAACTAACAAATACCACGGGATATACGGCGGCTCAAAACAAGGCGTTGAAAGAGGCGCGAGCAAAGGATAAGACGGTGTTATACATGTTATTCCGAGCCGTTGATGAGTCGGGCTTTAAGAAGATTGCCAGTGCAACTACTTCAAAAGAAGCGTGGAACATTTTAGAAAAAGTGTTCAAAGCAGCCGACCGAGTCAAGCAAGTGCGTCTCCAAACTCTTGGTGGCGAGTTGGAGAGCATGAAGATGAAGGAGTCGGAAAGTGTATCTGACTACATCACGCGTGTACATGCCGTGGTGAACCAACTCATTCGTAATGGTGAAGCGTTAACCGATGCGCGAGTTGTGGAGAAGATTTTAAGATCATTAACCGACAATTTTGAGAATGTTGTGTGCGCAATAGAAGAGTCAAAGGACCTTGCGACGCTCACAGTCAACGAGCTTGCCGGTTCTCTAGAAGCACATGAACAACTTAAGAAGAAAAAAAGGAGACACTCGAGCAAGCACTTCAAACCAAGGCGTCAATCAAAGACGAAAATGTATTCTATTCTCAAAATTTCCGAGGTAGAGGGCGTGGCCGTGGAAGTCGTGAAAATGGTCGCGGTGGTCAAAGCAGCGAGTGCTACAAGTGTTACAAGTATGGTCACTATGGGAAGGATTGCAACTTCGAAAAATGTTATAATTGTGGTAACGTGGGGCATTTTGCGAAAGATTGTCGAGCCGATAAAATGGTGGAAGAAACAACCAACCTAGTCTTGGAAGATGAAAATGAAGGCCTTCTCTTGATGGCTCAAAATGAAGTCAACATCAACAATGACACTCTGTGGTACCTCGACTCGGGGGCAAGCAACCATATGTGCGGCCATGAGTACCTATTCAAAGAGATGCAAAAGATTGAAGATGGTCATGTGTCATTTGAAGATGCATCAAAGGTGGAGGTCAAAGGCCGAGGTACGGTTTGTTACTTAAAAAAGGATGGCTTAATAGGGTCAATCCAAGATGTTTATTACGTACCAGACCTCAAGACCAACATTTTGAGTATGGGGCAACTCATGGAGAAAGGTTACTCAATACTTTTAAAAGACCGAGTACTACACTTGAAGGACAAGCAAGGGCGTCTGGTTGCTCTAGTCGAGATGGGTAGAAATCAGATGTACAAACTGAATTTGAGAAGCGTGCGAGAAAAATGTTTGCGAGTCAACATAGAAGACAAGGCGTCGCTGTGGCATCTCCGCTTTGGTCACCTACATCAAGGTTGTCTAAAAGAGTTAGCAAAGAAGAACATGGTGCACGGGCTGCCGGACATGAACTATGAGGGAAAATTTTGTGAAGAATGTGTGCTTGGCAAGCAAGCGAGAACCTCGTTTCAAAAGAAGGCAGAATATCGAGCTAAACATACTCTCGAGTTGATTCATACCAACATATGTGGACCAATCGCCCCTGAATCTTTTAGTGGTAAAAAGTACTTCATTACCTTTATCGATGATTTCTCATGGAAAACTTGGGTTTATTTTCTGAAATAAAAATCCGAGGCATTCGAGGTGTTAAAAAAAGTTTAAAGATATGGTGGAGAAGGCAGCTGGTAGACACATCAAAGCCGTACGATCCGATAGAGGTGGCGAATATACTTCGACGGCTTTCATGGAGTATTGCGAGGAGCAAGGCATAAAGAGATTTCTAACCGCACCATACTCTCCTCAACAAAATGGTGTGGCCGAGAGGAAGAACCAGACTATTCTCGACATGGTTCGATCAATGCTCAAGAGCAAGAAGATGCCGAAGGAATTCTGGGCAGAAGCCGTGCAATGTTCCATCTATGTACAAAATCGATGTCCACATGTGAAGTTAGATGATCAAACACCACAAGAGGCATGAAGCGGACAAAAGCTGACAGTTTCTCATCTCAAAGTATACGGTAGTGTGGCTTATGCACACGTATCGGATCAACGAAGAATGAAGCTCGAAGACAAAAGCAAAAGGTATATTTTTATTGGGTATGATGAGAAGACAAAAGGGTACAAGCTACTCGACCCGATAAGCAAGAAGGTGATGGTGAGTTGTGATGTGTGAGTAAATGAAGCAAGCGAGTGGGACTGGAACAATTCAATGGAGGTTATCATCGAAGTTGGAGAATCATCAGTCGTTGCACCAACAAGTATATCAACAAACTCTGAAACTACCGATGATGAAGATGAACCACAACAACCAAAAATGCGAAGTTTGCAAGATTTGTATGATGCGACAAATGAGGTACAACTTGTATGTCTTTTGGCAGATGCTGAAAATATCAACTTTGAAGAGGCGGTGCGAGACAAGAAGTGGCAAACTTCCATGAACGAGGAGATTAAGGCGATTGACCGCAACAATACATGAGAGCTAGCAGAATTGTCGAAAGGTAGTCAGCCTATTGGTGTGAAGTGGGTGTTCAAGAAAAAGATGAATGCTCAAGGTGAGATAGAACGGTACAAGGTGAGACTTGTTGCGAAGGGATACAAGCAAAAGATAGGAATCGACTATGACGAGGTGTTTGCTCCTGTTGCAAGAATGGAGACAATCTGGTTACTCATTTCACAAGCTGCTCAATTCAAATGGCAAATATTTCAAATGGATGTCAAGTCGGCATTCTTGAATGGTGTGCTCGAAGAAGATGTCTACATCGAACAACCACCCGGGTTCATGAAAATCGGAGAAGAGAAGAAGGTGCTAAAATTGAAGAAGGCGCTTTACGGGTTGAAGCAAGCACCACGGGCATGGAATACACGTATCGATACATATTTCAAGGAGAACGGTTCAAGCAATGTCCCTACGAGCATGCCCTTTACGCAAAGAAGAATAGAGGTAGCATGTTATTTGTTGCTCTTTATGTCGATGACCTTATTTTTATGGAAAACAATGATGAGATGATAGAAGAGTTTAAGGGTACAATGACACGGGAATTTGAGATGACAGATTTGGGCTTGATGAAGTTTTTCCTTGGTTTGGAGGTTAGACAAGTAGAGACGGGTATTTTTGTATCACGGGAGACATATGCAAAAGAGATTTTGAAGAAGTACAAGATGACAAATTGCAACCCGGTATCAACACCAATGGAACCAGGCGTAAAACTCTCGAAGTTCGATGGAGGAGAACGTGTCAATGCGAGTAGATATCGGAGTTTGGTAGGAAGCCTTCGCTATCTCACATGCACAAGGACGGATCTTTCATTAAGTGTCGGTATTATAAGTCAGTTCATGAAGGAGCCGGTTTATTCATATTGGAAGGTGGTGAAACGAATCCTACGGTACATCCAAGGAACGGTGTCACTAGGGTTGTTCTACTCGAAAGTAGAAGATTACAAGTTGGTTGGCTACTCCGACAGCGATTGGTGCAGAGACATAGACGATCGAAAAAGTACATAGGGATATGTGTTCTTTATGGGAGATACTACATTTACTTGGCTTTCAAAGATGCAACAGATCGTGACGCTCTCGATATGTGAAGTTGAATATGTGGCAGCATCTTGGTGTGTATGTCATGCGATATGGCTTAGAAATTTGTTGAGCAAGATGGAGCTAAAGCAACTAGCTGCAACCATGATTCAAGTTGACAACAAATCAGCAATTGAGTTGGCAAATAATCTAGTGAACCATGAAAGAAGCAAACATATTGACGTTCGTTTTCACTTTATCCGAGATCATGTGAAGGAAGGAAGTGTGGAATTGGTGCATGTGGCAAGTCAGGATCAAGTTGCGAATATCTTCACAAAACCGCTACCGAAAGTACTTCTCGACAAATGCAAGAAAATGATTGGCATGACGGATGGTAGAAGCATTTAAATTTATGAGGGAGTTTTGTTGAATAAACATTAAATGTTATTTTTTAGTGGGTTTTTTCAATTAGAAGTTACAATTTAGAAGTTACAATTTATAAGTTAGTGGAAACATAAAAGGTCAAGAGTCTTTGTAGATGAAAGGTTTGTAGATGAAAGGTCAAGGGGTGATAGATTTAATTATTTTTCAGTTTTTTTTGCAAGAGTAGAGTCTATATAAAGGCCTTGTTGATTTCATTTGAAAACATAACTTAGAGGAATACAAAAGTTAAATATTTCAAGTGAGTTTTTTAGTTTACAATAATTACTTTTATTTAATCTCACTCTCCGCCTAAGTGGCTGATTATTTTTATGCTTGATTATTTCTCTGTAATATTTCATTCTTTAATCTTTGAATCTGGTTTACTAGAGGCAAACGTATCAGCTTTATTTGTTTTACTTCAGGCACCACAATAAGACCTCTTATATACGTAAACCCCGAGGATAAGGTGGTTGTAGGGGCAAAGTGGTGAATAGTCAACCTAGTAGGAGGTTGTAGAAGTCATAGCAGATTATCAATTAAAATACAGTATGAAATTTTCAAACATAAGGATAATTTAGTTTCTTGAGCCATGAGTAAATTATTTAGAAGTAATTCTTCTAGTAGCAATATGTTTACAATAACTTCAATACCTAACATAATAATTGAAGAACATTTTGAATTAGCAGATGATCAAGTAGATCATAGGCTTCTTTCAAGTCTCAGCATCATGTAAAGATAATTGAAAAAATATATGCTTTTGGAAAAGAGCATGAAACTTGTCAATTACTTTCTTCTAATGCAATTAAATATCACATCACAGATATATAATTTCCTTTATTTTGGTTTAGTTCAGATTGGAGTTAAACCACTCCTAATGAGAGGCATAAATACCTCTGTCTTGTTAGCCTTACGGGATGTAAAATTCACTTTTTAATGGTTCAATCTATTTCGATTGTTTCCGAGATATATCTGTTAGTTTAGCAGACCTCAATATTCTAAAATCATTAACTTTCAGTATTAAAACTTGTGGTTACCAAGTCCTAGAAGGCACTCAACCCCTAACTTTAATTTTTAGAATTCATTACAAAGTCACAAACAAATATGAATTTCCAATCCATCAATAGGAGTCCAAAGAATCAAACCCAATTGATCCAATCTAGCCAAAATAATGCCAACATTTGCATCCCTAAAACAATTTGGTGGTTTAATATTACTTTGCCTTCAAATTGGCTTTTAACCAATGAAAGCCAACCCACTCCGATACAACAACCAATTGAAGATATAGATTACATCCAGTAGTACATGGATGGTACTGTTAAAATTAACTTCTAATCTTCCAATTCTAATCCTCAAATTAGGGAATATAGTCAGTCTAGTATCCTTAGAAATTCATTTTATGGATGATCCATGAGTAATGATTAAGATATTATGATTTAACAATTAGAACAAGAATTAAAAAATTTTAAAAATTAAAAATTTAAGACTTAAAGGAATAGCCACAAATTCTCAAGTTAGCCAGTCGACCTATGATAATAAGTCTGAACAATCTGACAAAGTTGAGGCACCTACAAAATCGGACTTCCAAGAAACCATACATTTTATTAATCCTCAACTCTTAGTGTTAAGTTAGCCACCTTGAGCCAATGATACAAACTAGATGTGGAAGGTCTATCCCAACGTAATGATGACCCAACCAATCTAAATAGACGTAATAGGTTCAGAGAAAAATATGATATGGATCAAAGAAGAAATTCATGCAAGAATTTAGAATTGATATGTTTTTCCTTGATTATATGGAGGATATTTATGAGAAAAATATTAATATAATTTTCAAATCTAAATGGGTCAAGGAAAACTCCAATATAGTGTCTGCCAGTCATCCACCACACGAAAAGATTATGAGAACCAAATAAAAAGAAGTTGAGCAACTCAATTACATCAATCAAAGTCTAATTATAATAGAAAAATAATTAGACAAAATTGAGAATAAGGTTGACGTTTTCAATGAACCTAAATCTAATGAATCCTTGGAAGAAAAAACCATAATAAATCTTTTAGATAAAACTATTTTGAATATTTTTCCCCTTAATAAACATAGAGATAAAATACTTCAAGAATTGAAGAATAAATCTGTCGAATCATCTTCTCTTGTCAGAATCAGAAAGTCATGGGTCAGAATCCACCTATACGTCATCCACAATCCATGAATCTTCAAACATTAATAATATTGAAGATACATTTAAAAATTTAAAAATTAATAAACTAGAAAGGAAATGGCATAAAAGGTCAATTCCTCCTGATATCTAAATTTCTAAAAAAATTTTAGTTAATCAATTTTATGTTTCTGTAGAGAAATTGTACGAATAAAATATTGATGGAATTTTTGAACATAAAGTTTTCAATAAATTACAGCACATGAAAATGGTAGCTAACAGCTATACTACCACACATAATTTACTTCACAATTAGATAATAAATCTTTTAGTCACATGATTCACGGGAATGCAACATTCTTGGTAGGAAAAACATCTCACAGAAGAATCCAAAAATACCATCATTTTAGTAGTAAAGATTGATGCTGAAGGAAACGTAACTATTGGAGAGAATCAAGAAAGAATACCTGATGCTATCAATACACTCATTTACACAATAATTGAACACTTCATTAGAACACCAAGTAATGTTACTTCGCATATCCATGATGAATTGACTAATCTCAGGTGTTCAAACCTAAGTGATTTTAACTGGTATAAAAGTATATTTTTGTCGAGAGTAATGACAATGGAGGATAGTAATCAACCTTTTTAGAAAGAAAAATTTATAAATGGATTAACCAATTTATTTGCGCACAAAATAAGAACAATCCTTAGTAATGACCTAGGAAACATAGACTATGATAATCTTACCTACGGTATAATAATTACTACAATACAAAGGAAGGTTTTAAAATGTGTATTGATATGAAAATCAATAAATAAATAAAAAATAAAATAAAATTGTCAAATACAAATTAGACAATTTTTGCGAGCAGTATAGTTTACTCGCTATTGCTCATTCCCAGAAAAATAGGAAGAATGCCCATTTAAGCCCTAGAAGGTCTTCAAGCCTCATAGGAGACAACCACAAAAATAAAAACTTTGACTAATACTTTTCAAAGAATAAGAATTTTGATAAACGTTTCTCTCAGACTAAAAATTATTCTAGAAGAAAACTCAATAAGAGATTTGACAAAAGTGAAATTAAGTGTTTTAAATGTGGCCAGAATGATCATTTTTCTAACACTTATCAAGTCAAAATAAAATTAACCAATTAAAAATCTCTAAAGAAGATAAACAAGAATTGTTTATAATCCTAGAAATAATAGATTATTATGAGAGTGATAATGAGGATTTAGGAGAATTTGAATCACCTGAATCCTCTGAATATAACTCCTCAAGTTCCGACAGTGATTCTGCTAACATCACTATGAGGTGTAGAGATAGTTGTTGTCAAAAAATAAGTGACGTAAATAAAAATGAAGAACAAGAAAATCTCCTGTTGGATTTAATTAGTAAATTTGAGAATCCATGATTAAAATAAGAATATTTAGATAGACTTAGGAAAGTAATTCTAAAGAAAGAAAATATTAAGTCTAATAATAACAATACCGCAACTCTTTCACAAACGCTTAAAAAAGTCTATAAGGTTAAAGGAAAAGAAAACGAAGTGGCCTTACAGGAACTTCAGAATAAATATTAAAAATATGAAAATTGAAATAAAAGAACTAAAAAATTCAAACACATAAATAAAAGAAGAATTAAACCTTTTTAAAATAGAGAGTTTAATTAAGAATAAGGAATCTTGTGAACTAGGAGAACCTAGTAAACTCAATTCTGATAATGAGGTTGAATAACCTATTACCAATAACCAAGATGATGATAACTTCATCCAAATTCTTAATCATATTAAAAAAATGGAACATAATGGTCAAAATTATAATTCAAGATTTTGATTTCACTACAATGACTCTTGCTGATTTAGGAGCAGATTTAAATTATATGCAAGAATGACTAGTTCCTACCAAGTACTTCAAAAAGATAAGAGAATCTATATCCTCTACCAATGGTACTCATATGCATATTAATTATAAAATTTTCAAAGTTCATATTTGTCAAGACAATGTATGTTTCAAAACATCATTTTTCTTAGTACAAAATATAACTGACAAAATTATTTCCGGTTTACCATTCATTTCTCTGTTGTATTCTTTTATAACAGAGTATGATGGGATAATTACTTATCTCTTGGATGAACCTGTAAAATTTAAATTTCTTTCGTTTTCTCACAATGAGAAATTGAAAACTCTACAACAAAATTTTATTTTCAAATCCATAAATTTAATTTATTGTAAAGAAAAATATTTGTGTTTTCTGCAAGGAGAAATGAAATTCAGAAGAATTGGAGAACATCTTCAATATCCTGCTCTTCAAAAATCAAATTAAGATCTTTGAGGGAGGATTTTCTCATTTAGTAATTAATTACAAGACCTATTAACAAAATTGTGGAATGGATAAACTATCTAATACCAAACAAAAAGGACTTGATCAACAG
The DNA here is from genome assembly GCA_003255025.1 of Datisca glomerata. NCBI lineage: Eukaryota > Viridiplantae > Streptophyta > Magnoliopsida > Cucurbitales > Datiscaceae > Datisca > Datisca glomerata. Next base: position 1,166,117 of record QANY01010875.1, read on the forward strand.
ACTTGGAAATATTGATGTATGCTCTAAGATTGACAAAAAAATTGGATTTTGACAAAGCCAGACAAATAAAATTGTTAAGTGCAAAAAAAATATTTGGTAGTTATAAATGAAAAATAATGTCATTTGATCTTAGAAATACTCGAGGTACAATAAATGGAACTTTCAACCAATTCACTGATTTCTTAATTGTCTACAATAATATTCTAATTAAACAATACTAGTTGAATTTCTTGATTGTTTGCATTAGTGAATATGTTAAACAAAACAAAAAATGCTTTAAGATGTTTGCTAAGATAATAAAAAAAAATAGTTTAATGGTCTATGTAAGAAGAATCAAATTGTTTCAATCAATTAGATTTTCAGGATTTGAATTTTATTATTCCATTAATTAGATCATACAATTTGTTTTATTAAATCAAAAATTTATTTTGATTAATTATAAGTCTGCAAAACATGTTTTGAAATTAATTTCAAATAGAGTTTTACCAGATAACAATCTATATTTAGCAATTTTTATTTTAACATTTAATTTATCCAATGTATTAATAATTAAATTCTTAACTCCCTCAATTGTAATCTGTTACAGGAAATTATTCCAAGACTCTGCAATGGAAGAATTTGACATCCTAGTATACAGAAAGGTAAAACCTAGATTACTCAACCCAAATTCTTGTAAAATAAAAAAGCTCAATGGTAGGATAACCGATTTTTGCTCAAAAGTCTCATCCATTAATTATGGTCATAATGGATTTGAATATTCAAGAACTAACTGGATTAATGAATTGGATAAAATTTTGGAAGAAATTGGATTGGGGCATGATTTCGATTCAGCTTTAATTCAATGGTATGAGAAAGGTGGAAAAGTTGATTTCACAAGGATAATGAAATTTGTTGTGATAACGGTTAAATTTTAACTGTGAACCTATTAGGACAAACAATTTTAAAATTTGAATTTTCAGGCAAAATAATAAAAGAATTTCTAATGCTCGAAGGAACATTATTCGTCATGCGTGATGGATTTCAAAAAGGTCATAGGCATGCTGTGGAATCCTTAACCAAAAGAATCAGCATCACTTTCAGAAATCATTTGAGAAAGATGAATGGTCCAATAATAGAAGAGTCTTCGACTTAACAATTGGCCCTTAAGGCTCATATTAACGAGAAGTCTTATACTCTTAACCAAGCTCAATCAACAATACTTGGGTCCATCAGACCCAATCACCAATCAACCTTGGTCAATCAATTGGACCCAATTACTCTACCTTTTGATGCCAAATCATTTGATCACCCATTCATAAAATATAAAAAATCATCCCAATATTTCAGAAAAATCCTCAGTGAAAATCTATTTCATATTGAGCCCTTGTTGACTCATTTGATAGAACTTGCTGAAATAGCAAAATCTTATTTCCTTCCAAATTTTCATTTCGTCACTGGCCACAGAGACAAAAATCTCAGTATCTATAGAGACATTCTCTTAGAAACAGAATCAATAAATATTAGCCCTGCAAAGAATTCTGAAGGAAATATTTTTTATCATTCCTTCTACATTTTCAAAATTGTCACCATAGAAGAATGGAAAATCCATCTTTCAAGACTAAAAAATATTTTGAATAAAAAATAATACAATTATTTTGAATATATTGATACATGACACATGATTTTTCTACATCAAAAGAGTGATTTTACCCATTCGTGATTTTTGAATTTTGACAAGAATTTCAAAATTAATTTTCCAAATTTGTTTTTAAGTTGGTGGTCAGTTCATTGCCCCATCTTATAATTATTTTCAATTGATTTTTAGCAAGCTTTTAATTTATTTATGGAAATACACAAACCCTCACCAATTGAGGTTTCTTTCCCTCAAATCCTTTGCTTTATAAATAAATTTAAAATACCATGGATTTTGAAATGACAGTACTCGGTTGAAAATAAAATCCTCACCAGAGAGTTTTGTGTTAAATGATGGGATAAGTTGAATATCCAAGAGATTATTGCATCCATCAATTTTGAATTTGCAAGATTCCATCCCATTATGAAACTAGCAAATCCCTTTACCCAAACTCCATTAAAAAATAATGAGCCAATTTACCTAGCTCCACAAATAAAACTATCCAGCTCAAATTATTCCATACCCAAATGAAAATCTGAATCCAAACCCTTTCTGAAGGATAAATCAAAGACCATAACACCAAAGTCCAAATTAAAACAGAATTAATCCAAAAAATGCTTCTCTTTTTAGAAGACAATAATAAACCTGACTCTAAATTATCCATAGAATCAAGTTACCAATCATCCAAAAAGGTTACTCTTCAGCAATTGAAAGATTCATTTGATAATATCAATCTCAATAATGATGAATAACTTCAGAAAATGAATAGAAGAAATTGTCATTGGTAAAATGCCAATGTTTGAAATAATCAAAATCAAAGGATCAAGTAATTTTGAAGAAATATCATGATGACTTCTCAACACAATCCAACGGTCATAATAATCTTCAAGATTATCAATAATAACAATGACTTCTTCAATCAATAATCAAGACACAATATTCAAGATAATAATTATCAAATGATGACAGTTATGGCTTTTCCATAATAAACGCGCAAGAATCCAAGATATCGATTATCAATGAATTCAATATACAGCAATAGTCATAATGACTTTTCAAACAACAATCATGACAGAGTAATAATGAAGACATGAAGACCAAGATAATAATTATCGACCAAATTTGTATAATTTATCTATTTCTGTAATTATTGTACTAGTTGTCAAATAATCAGGCAACTATTCATGCTTTTTACTGTTTCTTGTCAAAATTAGACAAAAGTAGGAATGTAAAATATTTTTACTATTGTAGAATAGAATAGTACATGTAAGTGATGCGTTTTCAGTGAACTCCACTTTCCTTAGCTATAAATAGATAGGCCTCTCCCATTTGTTCCTCAGAACTGATTTTCAACTCTTAACTATTTGAGTGAAAAACTGGTTTTGAGAGCGAAGCTCTCTTTTTGTTCTTCCCTTTTTATAAATATTTCTTCTTTTTTTTCTTTCAACATTAAATAGTGAGCTGGAGCACTATTTAATTGTTACCAATAAATGTAATTTGTAAGTTTTTAATCTTATACCTTAATACAATTTTAACTATTTTATGTTTAATTCTTGCATCTTAATACCCCCTATTTAATTTCGACAAATTACACTTGATTCTGCTAGTCTTGGTATCAGAGCCAAACCGGGTGTAGATATTTATTGTTTACTTAATTTATCTGCATAATTAATCTATTCACCGATTTTATTGTTTATCAATTGCTTACCTGAATAATTATTTTTATTTAATCTCACTTTCCACCCAAGTTTCTAGTTATTTTTATGCTTGATTATTTAATCTGTGAATCTGGTTTACCAGAGGGTGATGTATCAGTTTCTATTTCATTTACTTTAGGCACCTCAATATAGTGTTTATTGACAATAATTAAATAGTGCTCCAGCTCACTATTTAACATTGAAAGAAGAAGAAGAAAGATTTACAAAAGAGGAGGAAGAAAGCTTTATTTTTCAAAACAAGTTTTGCTTTCAAAATAGTTTAGAGTTGAAAACCAGTTTTGAGAAATAAATAGTTAAGAGTTGGTATCAAAGCCAAACCTAGTGGAGATATTTACTGTTAAGTTCATTAATCTGCATAATTAATCTATTCACCTCCTATTATAGCTGGTTATTACTTTTATTGTTGCTTAATTGCTTATATGAATAATTGCTTTTACATAATCTTACTCTCCGCTCAAGTGGCTGGTAATTCTTAAAATTGATTATTTATCTATATTATTGGTTTATCTAATCTGTGAATTTGCTTTGACAGAGGTAGACGTATCAGCTTCTATTTTGTTTGCTTCACGTACCTCAATAAGACATCTTAGATACGTAAATCCTGAGGGTAGAGTGGTTGTAGGGGAAAAGTGGTGAAGAGAGAACCTAGTAGGAGATTGTAGAAGTCACAAGAAATTAGTAATCAAAATACAATATAAAATTTTTAATCATAAGAATAATTTAGTTATTTGAGCCATGAGTAGATTATCTAGAATTAGTACTTCTAGTAGCATTGGGTCTACATTGTCTTCAATATCTGACATAATGGATGAAGAACAGTTTGAATTAGCAGATGATAAAGTAGATCATAAATATTTTGAATACCTTCCAGATGATCAAGAAGATCATTTTGAATATTTTATAGATGATCAAATAGATCATAGGGTATGGAATATACCCAAAATCTCCAATAAAATTATTAGCTTCAAATCCTCTTTTAAATCATCCATTAATGACGATCAAGATCTTAGGATTCAAATAGAGCAAGATTTAAAGATTTAAAATTAAAAATCTAAAACCCAAATGAATAAGTTTCCAAGATAGTCGGTCAGACCTTAATAATAAGTTTGAAGAATCTAATAAAATTAATTACTAATTTTCTAATTCTTAAATTAGGGAGTATAGCCAGTCTAATATCCCTAGGAGTTCCTTTTCTAATCATCTATCAATAATCAAGATTTTAGGATTCAAAAATTAGAACAAGAATTAAAACATTCTAAAACTTTGAATCCAGAATACAAACCAAATTGGGCAAGTCTAAATCAACACAATAATGACCTAGCCAATCTAGATAAACATAATAAGTTCAAATATTCATATAATATGGGTCAACGAAAAATCATACTTGTTGAATGGAAGGCATTCATGTAGAATATAAATTTGACATGTTTTTCCTAAGATTATATCGATGATATTTATGAGAAAAATATTAAAGTGATTTCTACATCTAGATGGATCAAGGAAAACCCCAGTGTAATAACTGACAGTCATCCACCACCTGAAAAAATTCTAATTAATAAAAAAATTCTCAACCTAATAAGGAATTCATTGAACCCTTCCGAATACATTATGAGAAAACTCTCGATAAAAAAATACTTAAAAAATTAAAAATTTGGAGAGAATTTGTTAGGATCAGATAGACATATGTTAGAATCCATCTATGAGCCATTTATAATTCATGAATCTTCAAATAATATTGAGGAACCATCCAAAGATTTAAAAAATAAATCATCTGTTGAGGTTATTGACCAAGACAGTATCTCTGAATTTGATAACCATAGGTTAAAATCTACCTATGAATCTTCCACAATCAATGACCTTAAAATTTTAATAAAATTGAAGAAACATTAAAGAAATTTGAAACGAATGAATCATCCTATTCTGCTAAGGTTGTTAACCAAGACAATCATTCCAAATTTAAAATTAAACCTGAAAAATCTTAATTAATCACAAAAATTATTTAATCACTGTTTCTCTTTTCAAGATTTTAAATGAAGAAGAACCTAATAAAAAATAGTTGAACAACTCAAATACACAAATGAAAGCCTAATTACAATAAGTAAACAATTAGACAAAATTGAGAATAAGGTTGATGATCTTCATGAACCTGAATCTAGTAAAACTCTGGAACAAAAACTTTTAATAATTCTTTCAGATAAAACCACTATGAATTCCCCCCCTCCCAATAAAAAAATTGATGAAATGCTTCAAGAATTGAAGGTAATCAATCAAGACAATAGTTCAGATTCAGAAATTCATAGATCAGAGTCCATCTATGAATTATCCACAATAAGTGAATCTTAAGCATTGATAATATTGAAGAATCTTTTAAAAATTTAGAAAGGAAATGGCCTAAAAAGATTATTCCTCTTGATATTCAAATTTCTAAAAAAAAATTAGTTAATCAATTTTCTGTGTTTGTAGAGAAATTATACGAATGAAATATTGATGCACTTTCTAAACAGAAAGTTCTCAACAAGTTACATCACATGTCAATGGTAGCTAACATCTACATCACCACACACAGCTTGCCTCACAATTATGTAATCAATCTTTTAGTCACAAGATTCACAAGATTCACATGAATGCTTCATTTCTGGTGGAAAAAATATCTCACAGAAGAATTCAAAATTACCATCATTTCAGTGATGAAGATTGATGCTGAAGGAATCTCAATTAATGGAAAAAATTAGGAAACAATGTCTGATACTATTAATACACTTGTCTACACAGTAATTGAACACTTTATTGGAACACCAAGTAATATTACTTCGCATATCTATGATCAATTCATTAATTTTAGGTGTCCAACCCTAAGTGATTTTCACTGGTATAAAAATATAGATTTATCTAGAGTAATGACAAGGGATGATAGTAATCAACCTTTTTAAAAAGAAAGGTTCATTAATAAATTACCCTATTTATTCACACACAAAATTGAGAACATACCTTAGTAATAACCTAGGTAAAATAGACTATAATAGTCTCACCTACTGTACAATAATCCATAAGAAAAGTCTAAAAATGTGCATTGACATAAAAATCAAAAAACAAATTAAAAAAGAAAATAAAACTACAAAATATAAATTTCATAATTTTTGTGAGCAATGTGGTTTATCCACTATTGCTCATTCCCAGAAAATAGAAAGAATTCTCATTTAAACCCTAGACATAAGCCTTATAGGAGAGAATACCACAAAAATAAGCATAAAAGTTTTAACTAATACTTCTCCAAGAATAGAAATTTTGACAAACGTTTTTCTAAGAATAAAAATTATTCTAGAAGAAAATTCAATAAAAAATTTATTAATAGATTTAAGTGTTTTGAATATGGCTAGAATGGTCATTTTGTAAATACTTGTCAAGTTAAAAATAAATTTAATTGATTAAAAATCGTTGATGAAGGTAAAAAAGAATTGTTTAGAATCATAGAGTCAATAAAATACTATGAGAGTGATAGTGAAGATTTAGGAGAATTTGAATATCCTGAATCCTCTGAGCTTAACTCTTTGAGTTCTAACAGTAATACTCCTAACATCTTTATGGGGTGTAGGGATAGTTGTTGTCAAAAAATTAATGTCTTAAAGGAAAATGAATTGTTAAATTAATTAGTTAAATTGAAAATCCAGAATTAAAATCAGAATACCTAGAAAGACTTAAAAAAATAATTTTAAAGAAGCAAAATTCCAAGTCTAACAATAACAATACTGTAAGTCTTTCGTAAACCCTTAAAAACTTCAATAAGGTTAAAGGAAATGAAAAAGAAGTTACCTTACAGGAACTTGAGAAATAAATTAAAAATATTAAAATTAAAATAAAAGAATTAAAAGATTCTAACACAGATTTAACCAAAAGTTAAATCTTTTAAAAATTGAAAATATAATTAAAAAACACGAACTAAGAGAATTTAGTGAATTCCCAATTTCTGATAATGAATTAGAAGAACCTATCATCAACCAAGACGATGAAAACTTAATCCAACTTCTTAAACACATCAAAATCAAGAAATGGTATATAATGGTCAGGATAATCATCCTAGATTTTGATTTCACATTTATGGCTCGTGTTGATTCAGGAGCAGAATTAAATTGTATGCATGAATGATTCGTTCCAACCAAATACTTTAAGAAGATAAAAGAATCTTTATCCTCTGCCGATGGTACTCAGATGCATATTAATTATGAAATTACGAAATTCTCAAAGTTCATGTTTGCCAAGATAATATATGTTTTAAAATATCATTTATCTTAGTAAAAAATATGACTGATAAGATAATTTTGTGTTTACCATTTATTTATTTTTTGTATCATTTTACAACAGAATATGATGGGATAATTACTTACCCCATGAATGAACCTGTTAAATTTAAATTTCTTTCTTTTTCTTACAATTGAAATCAAAAAACTTTAATGGAAAAATATGTTTCTAAATCCATAAATATAATTTTTTCTAAAGAAAAATAATTATGTTTTCTAAAGCATGAATTAAAATTCAAAAGAATTGAAGAATAACTTCAGAATCCTGCTCTTTAGAAATAAATAAAATCTTTTGAACAAAGAATTTGTAAAGAATTATGTTCTGACATTCATAATGCTTTCTGGCACAGGAAGCAGCACATTGTCAGTCTACCTTATGTTAAGCGATTTGACGAAATGAATATCCCCACTAAGGCACGACCAATTCAGATGAATTCTGAAATACTCGAGTTCTACAAAAAGGAAATAAGAGAGCTTCTCAATAAAAATATCATTAGAAGGAGAAAATCTCCTTGGTCTTACTCGGCCTTTTATGTCTAGAAAGCCAGTGAAATTGAACTAAGGAGTTTCTCGTTTAGTAATTAATTATAAACCCCTTATTAATATTCTGGAATGGATAAGATATCCAATACCAAATAAAATGGACTTAATTAACATACTTGGAGATGTAGTAGTATTCTCTAAGTTTGATATGAAATCTGGATTTTGGTAAATCCAGATAAATGAAAATGATAAGTATAATACTGTATTTGTAACTTCATTTGGCCATTATGAATGAAATGTAGTGCCCTTTGGACTAAAGAATGCCCCAAGTGAATTCCAAAATATAATGAATGTGATCTTTAATCAATTTACTGATTTGTCAATTGTTCATATTGTTGATGTTCTCTTTTTTTTTTTTTAAAAACAATAGAACAACATTGGAAACACCTTGAATTATTTGCTAGAATAATAAAACAAAATTGTTTAGTTATCTCTGTGAGTAAAACTAAATTATTTCAATCCGAGATTAGATTTCTAGGATTTGAAATACATCATTCTATTATTAAACCAACTAATAAAGTCATACAATTTGCTGACAAATTTTCTAATGAAATCCTTGACAAAACTCAGTTGTAAAGATTTCTAGGATCTTTAAATTACATATCTAACTTTTACAATAAACTGAGAAATGATTGTAAGCCTCTCTTTGACAGGCTTAAAAAGAATCCCCCTCCATGAACAACTGTCCATACTACTTTAGTCAAAAGAATTAAGGCTCATGTTAAGACACTTCCTTGTCTTGTCATCCCTATTAATAATTCTTTCAAAATTATCCAAAATGATGCCTCTAAACTCAGATATAGAGGTATCTTGTTACAAAAAGTCTCTCGAGAATCACCTGAACAAATTGTTAGGTTCACGTCTGGAACTTGGACCCAATCCAAAGTCAATTATAGTACAATTATAAAGAAAATCTTATCGATTGTTTTGTGTGTACAAAAATTTCAAGATGACTTATTAAATAAAAAAATCCTTATAAAAATTGATTGTAAATCTGCAAAACATGTTTTGGAAAAGGATGTTAAAAATATTCCTCCCAAAATTTTTTTGCTCGATGGCAATCCATTCTAAGTATATTTGATTTTAATATTGAATTCATTCTAGGCCCCAGGCATCAAAGCATGGAACCAAATGAGAGTCTTTGATTCCGCAATTGGCCCCCAAGGCCCAAAATAAAGAGGAGTCTTCAACTTCTAAACAATTAATATTTATTGGGTCCATCAGGCCCAATTACTAAACAACCGTGGTCAATCAATTTGACTCATTTTCAATTACCCAGCCTTTTGATGCCCAGCTGGTCAATCAACCAATCACAAAATATAAAAAATCATCTATTTACATTCACAAAACACCTAGTAAAAATCTCTTTTATATTGAGTCATCATTCGCTCATTTAAAGGAATCTGCTGAAATAACAAAGGCTCATTTCCTTCCCGAATTTCACTTTGTCCCTGGCCATAGAGATACAAATCTTAGTTTCTATAGAGACATTCTCTTAGAAATCAAATCCATTAACATCAGCTTAATAAAAAATACAGAAGGAAGGATCCTCTATCATTCCTTCTACATTCTCAAAATTATAACCATGGAGGAATGGAAAACCCATCCTTCAGGTCTCAAAAAGCTTTTAAATAAAAAGGAATAATACTATTTTGACTATATTGATGGTTGACACATAATTTTACTGCATTAGAATAGTGAATTTTCCCACTCCTGCTTTTTAAATTTCAATAAAAATTTTAAAATTAATTTTCCAAAATGGTTCTTAAGATGGTAGTTCATTCATGGTCATGTATTAAAATTTTTCCTAATTGATTTGCAACAGAGTTTCAATTTATTTTTAAAGATTCATAAGCCTTCACCAATTGAGGCTTCCTTTCCCCAAATACTCTATTTTCTAAATAAATATAAAGTACCATGGATGCTGAAATGACAATACTCAATCGAGGATCGAATCCTCACCAGACAATATTATGTGAAGTGGTGGGACAAATTCAATACCCAGAAAATAATCACATCCATCAACCAAGAATTTGCAAAAGACCATCCTAGCCTGAAATTGGCAAACCCATTTTCCCAGGCTCCATTAAAAATTAATGAGCCAATTAACCCAGAACCACAATCCAAATCATCAAGAGAATCCAAACCCAAATCAAAACCCGAATGCAAACTCTCTTCAAAGGGTAAATCCAAGGCCGTAAAGCCAAAGACCAAATCAAACAAAGAGTTAATCCAAAAATCACCTCTCCTCCTGGAAGACAATAACGATTCTAACTCTGAATCATCAATTAAGTCAAATCACCCAATCAAACCAAAATTCCAGAAAGGTCAATCATCCAAAACTTCTCCTCAACAATTGACTGATAAAAAAGGTTTGAAAGGTCGCATCTTACCACAATGAGCCTATGACGCATTCCAGGATTCACAAGACCCATTTGGCAATATCGATTTAGGCAATGATGAATAAAATGAAAAAAATGAATATTTTTCTATTTGGAAAAATGCCAATATCGAGGAACAACAACAGTTGCTCCATCAAAATAAAGAAACAACAGTCACAATGACTCTTTTCAAGACATAATGATGAAGACGCAAGAATACAAGATTACAATTAACAAGGAATCTTTGTAATTTGTCTTTTCTATAAATTATCGTACTAGTTGTCAAATAATCAGGCAGCTATTTGTTCTTTTTACTTTAATTAGTCAAAAGTAAAGATGTAAAATATTTTTTACTTTTGTAGAATGAAATAGTGTAAGTAAGTGATAGGTTCCTGATGAACTCCACTTCCCTTGCCTATAAATAGGCAGCCTTCTCCCATTTTTTTTCTCCAACTGGTTTCCAACTCTTAATTATTTGAGAGCAAAACTTGTTTTGAAGACCAAAGCTTTCTTCCTCCTCTTTTGTAAATCTTTCTTCTTCTTCTTTCAACGTTAAATAGTGAGCGAGAGCACTATTTAATTATTGCCAATAAACACTGTTTGTGTTGCACCTCAATACAGTTTACTATTTTCTTGTTCAATCTTGGCATCTTAATACCTAGTATTTAGTTCTTTAAAAACTTATCTGGCAGTAAATAGTAAATATCCACACCATGAGCATAATTTAATTGTTGTCAATAAACACTGTTTACGTAAGTTTTTAATCTTGCACCCCAATACAATTTTTACTGTTTTCTTGTTCAATCCTTGCATCTTAATACCTAGTATTTAATTCTTTAAATTATATGCAATTCCACTAATCTTGGTATCAGAGCCAAACCTGGTGGAGATATTTACTGTTTACTTAATTTATCTACAATGTTAATCTATTCACCACCTGTTATGACCGGTTATTGCTTTTATTGTTTATCAATTGCTTAGCTGAATAATTACTTTTATTTAATCTCACTCTTCACCCACGTGGCTGGTTAATTTTATGCTTGATTATTTCTCAGTAATATTTGATTATTTACTCTGTAAATCTGCTTTACAAAAGGATGACGTATCAGTTTCTATTTGATTTACTTCAAGAACCATAATAAGACCTGTTAAATACGTAAATCCTGAGGATAGGGTGGTTGTAGGGGCAAAGTGGTGAAGAGTCAACCTGGTAGGAGGTTGTAGAAGTCATAATAGATTATCAATCAAAATACAATATGAAATTTTCAATATAAGAATAATTTAGTTTCTTGAGTCATGAGTAGATTATTTAGAAGTAATTCTTCTGGTAGCAATAGGTCTACAATAACTTTAATACCTAACATAATAAATGAGAACATTTTGAATTAGGAGGTGATCAAGTAGATCATAGGGTATGGAATATACCCAAAATCTCTAACTAAAATATTTACAAATTAACATGGTCTGTTGTTTCCTTCAAGTCTCGACATCATGTAAAAATAATTGAAAAAATATATGCTCTTGGAAAAGTGTATGAAACTTGTCAATTATTTTCTGCTAATGCAATTAAACATCACATTAAAGAAGGATATAATTTCCTTCATTTTGGTTTAGTCCAGATTGGAGTTAAACCACTCACAAGGAGAAACCTAAATACCTCTGTCTTGTTAGCCTTGCAAGATGCAAGATTCATAAATTTTAATATTAGTATTTTAGGATTAATTGAATCCTCACTTTGTAATGGTCCAATCCATTTCGATTATTTTTCAGATTTTTCTGTTAGTTTAGCATACCCTCGTATTCTAAAATCAATAACTTTGAATATTAAAACTAGTGGTTACCAAGTCCTAGAAGGCACCCAACCCTTAGCTTTAATTTTTAGAATTCATTACACAGTCACTAAAAAAATATGAATTTTCAAGCCATCAATAAAGGGTTCAAAGAATCAAACCCTATTGATCCAATCTAGCCAAAGTAATGCCAATATTAGAATTCTGAAAATAATTAGGTGGTCTGATATTACTTTGCCTTCAAATTGGTTTTTAACCAATGAAAGTCAATCCACTCCGATACAACGACCAATTGAAGATTTAGATTACATTCAGCAGTAAATGGATAATATTGTTAAAATTAACTTCCAATTTTCGAGTTGTAATTCTCAAATTAGGGAATATAGCCAGTCTAGTACCCCTAAGAATTTTTTTTATCTGGATCATCCGTTAGTAATGATCAAGATCTTGGGATTCAACAATTAGAACAAGAATTAAAAATTTAAGACTTAAAGGAATAGCTACAAATTCTCAAGTTAGACAGTCACTCTATGATAATAAGTCTGAACAATCTGACGAAGCTGAAACACCTACAAAATCGGATTTCCAAGGAACCATGTCTCCTCTTAATCCTCAACTATTAGTGTTAAGTTTAGGCACCTTGAGGCAAGAATACAAACCAAATTGGGAAGGTCTATCCAAACATAATGATGACCCAACCAATCTAAATAGACGTAATAGGTTAAGAGAAAAATATAATATGGGTCAAAGAAGAATCATACTTGCTGAATGGAAGGCAATCATGCAACAATTTAGAATTTATATGTTTTCCTTAATTATATCGAGGATATTTATGAGAAAAATATTATTGTAATTTCTAAATTTAAATGGGTCAAGGAAGACTCCAGTTTAGTGTCTACCAGTCATCCACCACCTAAAAAGATTATGATTAAGTATAAGAATTCTTTAATCACTGCTTCTCCTTTCCAAATTTTAAGGGAGGAATAACTAAATAAAATAGTAGTTGAACAAGTCAATTACATCAATCAAAGTCTAATTACAATATGATAACAATTAGATAAAATTGAGAATAAGATTGTTGTTTTCAATGAACTTAAACCTAATGAATCCCTGAAAGAAAAACTCTAAATAATTTTTTTAGATAAAACTACTTTGAATATTGTTCCCCTTAATAAAAAAAATAGATAAAATGCTTCAAGAATTGAAGAATAAATCTCTCGAATCATCTTCTTTTGTTAAGGTTATTAACTAAGACAATGGTTCAGAATCAGAAAGCCATGGGTTAGTATCCACCTATGAGTCATCCACAATTCATGAATCTTTAAACATTAATAATATTAAGATACTTTTAAAAATTAAGAAATTGATAAATTAGAAAGGAAATGGCATAAAAGGCCAATTCCTCCTGATATCCAAATTTCTGAAAATTTTTTAGTTAATCAATTTTCTGTTTTAGCAGAAAAATTGTACGAATGAAATATTGATAGACTTTCTGAACAGGATGTTCTTAATAAATTATAGCACATGGCAATGGTAGCTAATAGCTATATTACCACACACAATTTACTTCACAATGAGATAATAAATTTTTTAGTCGCAGGATTTACAGGAATGCTACATTCCTGGGGGGGGGGGGAATATCTCACAGAAGAATAAAAAATGCCATCTTTTCAGCAGAAAAGATTGATGCTAATTCTTAAGAATAATAAACATATTATTATTAAAAGAAATATCAATATTATGTTCATGCAACAAGGATATAAAGAAATCAAATTTCTAGAAAATCAAGGAATTAAATAAACATTGTTCAGAACAAGATAATTATTTTCAAAATTCAAAAAGGACTGTCCTCAATACTTTCGCTGATACGAGCGCACCATTGTCAAATCTCATTATCACCTCACCATCAGCAAACTCCATTGACGAATCATGCATCTGTAAAGAAGAACACACATGGTTAGTGGCTTATGAATCTATAATCCATGATGATAAATCATATTTCACTAAACAAGCTTCAAGTACAAGTAAATCATATTTACTTTTCTTTTTCAGCTCAGAGAGATACTTGTTACAGTTTCTCTTTTAGTGACCCTCAACTCCACAATGAAAATATTTTTTTTGGGTTTGTTATCGTTCTTGTTCTTATTAGCCTTGGGTGATCTCTTGGCTTTCTTTCCTTTCTTATTTTTACTCTTACCCTTACCATTGTTCTTCTTCCTTTTGTTGCTATTAACAACAGTGGAAGAAAACTTTTGCTCAGCAACATTTACCTCGCTCTCTTTGCTCATACTCTTGTTGAGTGACTCAAAAGTATGAAGTTAATTTAACAATTGGGTCATGTTGAATTATACATTGTTCATAACATAGTTGGTAGTGAATGCAGAAAAAGCAGGTGTGGGTGATTCAAGTATAATGCCGACTTAGGTTTGTTCATCAGTAGTAGCCCCATGCACTTATGCCTCATGTATTATGTTGATCATGTTCACACACCGAAGTACCTTTCTTCATCTTAGTAGTCATATAACTCCTAGTATCTTCATGACAAATTTGATCAGATTATTGTCCAAACATCGTCTGTAGAGATTCCATAATCGCATAAGCAGTTTCCATACTTTTATGCTTTGTTCCAAGAACATCATTCATGCTCACAAGCATGTAGCACTTAACTTTGTTTTTGGACTGAATCCAAGCATCAAAATTTGTCCCTAACATTTTTAGAGGCATTGACAGTGGGCTGCTCAGGACATTTCTTAGTAAAAACAAATTTGTGTTCTCACATCTGAGCATCAAATTCAAATTCGATTTCTATCTTATGAAATTATCACCATTAAGTTTTTTGAGTGCAAGTAAAGCAGTAATATAGTTACACATGGTAGACATAATAATAACTGAGAATAAATAAAAACATACATCATTAAATATAATTGAAATAAACAAAAATTTAGAAAGTAAATGTGATACATGAATGCAACATATTAAATACATTAACGTAACAATTACTAATATATGATAAGATAACCTAACAATTAATGTGTTGCATTAGGGTCGATCATATTAGTTTTAAACTGTCTATGAGACATTCTCATCCTTGTTAATTAAAACTTAAAATATCTCATATTTTCTTTTTTAATAATAAGGTACCGTTTATTTGGTCAAGTAATAATTATCCACTCAAAGCTTAATTATGACTTTGTGAGTGTGTAACCCATTATTTTAGAATCCATGGCTTAATTTAGAAAATTTTGCCTTAGGTTCGATCAAGTCTAAAATATATCACTTAGTCCTATCTTCATAAGAAGTCAACCTTGATATTGATACAGTTAGAAACTTTTTTTAGGGGGCGAAAACAAAGCCGTCTCGAGGCCCTCACCATATCTCACGTTGTCGTACTAATAATGGAGACTATAGGTCACATTGACATGTCAACTTTCTCTCACTTACTATTTTGCAATAATGTGTTTCTAATTAACTAATCAATTAATTCTAAATTAATTACTATTTACACTAACCTTATGATTGTAAAATAAATTATTAATCCAATCTAATTGGCCTAAGTTCATTTCGAAAAAGTCTAAGACAAATTTAGGTGAACTTAGAATAACTAATTCATTACATTCATCAAAATTTAATAAAATAATTTTAATAAAGTTGGTTATCCTAAAGGCCTAACTAAACGTATGGCTTTATAGTCATGTGATTAACAAGTTTAACTAATTAAAAGTTAACAGTTTACATGCAATTGACTTTGTAAAGCAATCCATATAAACACAATATGACAATCCTAATAAATCATGTTTCTACAAATGAGATGCATGATTATATAAAATTGTGTGGTATTTCGTGCATAGGGTGTGATCGACTAATGCATAGTCATGTTATTAATCAAATCAATAAACATTTATATAAACAAATAAATAAACAAATGATGAACTGAGTACCTATTGGTTATTTCTAAATTTACAACCTTAAAAAAAATACAATTTCTAGCAAGTCAACTTTGTCGTACATGGTGGATTCCAATGTCTAAATAATTTTTGCTTTCTTCCCGGGAAAGCTTATTTTGAGTATGAAATAAAGATTCACTCAAGAAAAGTGATCACAACAATCACCCTTTTTTAGGGTTTTTGTTAAGATGGTGGTGGGTTACACACTACTGGGAAGTCTCTCGGCTTTCTCGTTAGTTACATATAACATAGGAGATGACACTTGATTCTAAGATCAAGGAGATCTTTACATTTTTAAAGATAGGAGGATGCAAGAATTCCGGTCTTCAAGACCTTGCTACCTTGTATTTGTCCTTTGAGTTCTTGGGGACTTAATCTCCTCCTTATTCTACTGAGAGCTTCTCTTTATTTCTCATTCAAGCACTTGAGCGCCTACAAAGCGTGCTTCAAGAATATATATTTTCAAAAAAAATGCTCATTCCACATTAGAGGTCTATCTTCATAATCTTCAAGCTTTGATCAAAACTCTTTTAATTAGAATAAATTATTTTCCTAATTAAATAATCTTCTAAATTATCCTTTTAAAATTAATTGAATTTGATTAGTAAAAAAAATAATTTGATGACTCTTCAAACTTGAGTCAAACTCAATCAATTAATTAATTTTAATATTAAAAAAATTAAAAACAATAACTAATTTTTTAAATTACATTAATTTTAAAATTAAAAAAAAGATAGGATTAGGGTTTTCGCGAAGCATCACAGGGATATGGCAACGCTGTATCAGGGTATATGCGAATAGTACCCTGATAATCATAGGGATTGCCACCGATAGTGGTAGTGAGAAACTCCTATAGCCGGCGGTGCCCGTGCCGGCAACACTATTGTCGGCGCAAAAACTCCATAACAGAGCTCATTCTCCTTTTTCTTCTCCTTGTTCGTCTCGTGTGTTCTTCATCTTCTTGCGTACAAAATTTTACAACATGATATTAAGAAAAGATTACAAAAAACCCCATGCCCCAAACGGCTTACACAAGATCTAAAGAAAAATTAAGAACAAAGCCTAAACTTAAAAGTTATCATACAATTAACGATTTATCATTAACCATATATATTCATAACACATAATCATTCATTTATTCATACATATCAAAATATGTATGGAATTATGTAAGAAACACACATAGTATTTAATGTATACATATACAAAGACCGTTTGGATACCAATTGTTGAAATCACGACGCGCGTAGCGGATGCGTTTAGTTTAAAAAATTTTAAACTAAAAAATATTTTTTAATGAGGCCATAGGTTCCAAAAAATATTTTTTAATGAAAAATAAATTTTCTCATCGAATCCATTATATATTTATACATTAAATCATATACATTTAAAGAAATAAAGTATACCTCTTGTAGTCTATCAAGCGTCCTCCCTAATGATGAACTTGAGATTTCACGAACGACGGACAGTGAAATCCACAACAAGATCTTCCAAACCAATCTTTGAAAACACTATGACGGGTGTGGGCACGTATAATAATTTAAGAATACTTTTCTGTCTCTAGATGTACTCAACACATGAGTTCTAGAGATTTGGAGAATGACTTTTTGAGACAGAGCTCTGAAAGAGAATTGAAAAATTTGCAGAACCTTTGATTAATAATTAATTTCACCAATTGCTTCAATGAGGCCAATAGAATTATATATATATATGTATTCTAAGTTAAGGCTCATTAAGTTTTAGGGTTTATGTAAAATAATAAATTATTTACAAATGTGCCACTGTAATCTGTGCNAGTCAAATCTGGTGGGGATTATACTACTCATTAACTGTTTCTACTTCAATTTCTGCATAATTTAAACTTTTTGCTGCCTATTATGGCTGGTTATTGATATTATTGTTTGCTTATTTGCTTACATGAATATTTGCTTATATTTAATCTCACTCTTCGCCCAAGTGGCTGGTTATTATTATAATTTATTTCTCTGTATTATTTGTTTGCCTAATCTGTGAATCTATTCATCAGAGGCTGACGTACCAGCTTCTATTTGGTTAAGCTTCAGGGACCTAGGTAAGACCTCTTAGATACGTAAATCCCAAGGGTATGGTGGTTATAGAGGCAAAAGGGAGAAGAGTAAAGCCTAATAGGAGATCATAGAAGTCACCACAAGGTTAGTAACAAAAATACAGTATGAAATTCTCAATAATAAGAATAATTTAGTTATTCTGAGCAATGAGTAGGTTATCTAAAAGTAGTTCTTCTAGTAGCATTAGGTCTATAATATTTTCAATATCTAACAGAGTGGATGATGAATATTTTTGAATTTGCAGATGATCAAGTAGGTCATAAATATTTTGAATACCCATCGGATGAGTAGAATGATCATTTCGAATACCTTTCATATGATCAAGAAAATCATTCTGAAGACTTTAATCAAGTAAATGACAGGGTATGGAACATACCTAATAAAAATAAGAATTCCAATTCTAAATTATCCAATTAGGATTCAAATAGAGAAAGAATTAAAAAATTTAAAAATTAAAGGTCTAGAACCTAAAGGAATAAGTTTCCAAGAAAGTCAAACAAACATTAATAATAAACAATCTAATAAAATTAATTACCAATATTTTAATTCTAAAGTCAGGGAGTATACCCCTAAGAAATCCTTTTCTAGATCATATATTAATAATGATCAAGATTTTAGGATTAAATAATTAAAATCAAAAATCAAAAAATCAAAAAATTTGAATCCAAATATTCTGCAGCAAGAATACAAACCAGATCGGGCAAGTCTAAATAAACACAATGATGACCCAGAAAATTTAAATAGGCGTAATAGGTTCAAAGATTCATATAATATGAATCAAAGAAAAATCATACTTGCTAAATGGAAGGTATTCATGCAAAAATATAAAGTTAACATATTTTTCCTTGATTATATCGAAGATATTTATGAGAAAAATATTAAAATAATTTTCAAATTTAAATGAGTCAAGGAAGACTCCAGTATGGTAACTGTCAGTCATCCACCACCTGAAAAAATCCTAATTAATCATAAAAGTTCTCAACCTAATAAAGATTTCATTAAATCTCTCCAACTTCATTATGAGAAAACTCTTGATAAAGAAATGCTTAGAAGGTTAAAATCTTTAAGAGACAATGTCTCAGAATCAGATAACCATATGTTAGAATCAATCTATGAGCCATCCATAATTCATAATTCTTCGAAACATAAAATTAAAGAACCCTGTAGGTCAGAATCCTATGAACTTTCAAATAGTATTGAAGAACCATCCAAAGATTTAAAAATTAAATCATCTGTCAATGTTAGTAACTGTGACAATATCTTTGAATTAGAAATTCATAGGTTAGAACCCACCTTTTGGTAGACTTGGCTTTGCAGATTATTCAGAGTCTGGATCATTATTGTCTTCTAAAAGTTGAAGAATTCGGATGAAATAAGTAAATAAATTTGTCTTTGGCAAAATGCCAATGTTTGAATAAATATATTTGATGAATCATGATGACACATTGACCCAATGCAACGGTAAATAAATAGTATTATCCCCAGCAGGTTTGGCTCGGATACCAAAAGGCACGGAATTAAACAGTAATTAAGAGGGGGTATTAAGAAGCAAGAAGATAAACAGTAAAAATTGTATTAACAAATAGTAATTACAAAAACTGTATTGGGTGTAAGATAAAAAACTTACACAAACAGAGTTTATTGGCAACAATAAATTAGTGCTCCTGCTCACTAATTTATGTTGAAGAAAAGAGAAGAAAAGATTTACAAAAGAGGAGTAGAAGAAGAAAGATTTGTTTCACAAAACAGGTTTTAGCTCTCAAATAGTAAGAGTTGTAAAACGAGTTCTGATTCACAAATGGGAGAGACTGCCTATTTATAGCTAAGGAAAGTGGAGTTCACCGGGAACTCATCACTTACCTGAACTATTCTATTCTATAAAAGTAAAAACATTTTACATTTATACTTTTATCTACTTTTGACTAAGAATAGTAAAAAACATGAATAGTTGCCTAATTATTTGACAACTTAGTACAATAATTATAGAAGAAGATAAAAATATAAAGATTCATTAATAATTGCTATCTTGGTCTTTGTGCCTTCATCCTTGGAAGTCATTATTGCTGTCTTTGAAAGTCAATATTGCTGTAAACTCGGGTCCTTGATAATTGTTGTTTTGGACTCTTGTGTTTATGATTATTGATACCTTTGTGCCATCAGTACACTCATTTACATACTAATTGAACACTTCATTAGAATGCCAAGTAATGTTACTTCGCGTACCCATAATCAATCGACTAATCTTAAGTGTCCAACCCTAAGTGATTTTAACTGGTACAAAAATATATTTTTACCTAGAGTAATGACAATGGATGATTGTAATCAACCCTTTTAGGAATAAAAATTTATAAATGGATTACCCAATTTGTTTGCGCACAAAATAAGAACAATTCTTAGTAATGACCTAGGAAACATAGACTATAATAGTCTTAACTACGCTACAAATTACTACAATACAAAAAATGTTTGAAAATGCGTATTGATATGAAAATCAATAAACAAAAAAGAAAATAAAACTGCCAAATTTGAATTAGAAAATTTTTGCGAGCCGTATGGTTTACCCGCTATTACTCCTTCCTACAAAAATAGAAATAATGCACATTTAAACCTTAGATTGTCTCACAAGCCTCATAGGAGATAAAACCACAAAATAAAAACTTTGACCAATACTTTTTAAAGAATAAGAATTTTGATAAACGTTTCTCTAAAATAAAAATTATTCTAGAAGAAAACTCAATAAAAGATTTGACAAAAGTAAAATTAAGTGTTTTAAATGTGTCCAGAATGGTCATTTTTCTAATACTTGTCAAGTCAGAAATAAAATTAACAAATTAAAAATGCCTGAAGAAGATAAACAATAATTGTTTAGAATCCTAGAAATAATAGATTATTATGAGAGTGATAGTGAAGATTTAAGAGAATTTGAATCACCTGAATCCTCTAAATATAACTCCTCAAGTTCTAACATCACTACAGGGTGTAAGGATAGTTGTTGTAAAATAAATTAGTGTCGTAAATAAAAATGAAGAACAATAAAACTTCTTGATGGATTTAATTAGCAAAATTGAGAATCCAAAATTAAAACAAAGATATTTAGAAAGACTTAGGAAAGTGATCTTAAAGAAATAAAATATTAAGTCTAATAATAATAATACTGCAAGCCTTTCACAAACCTTTAAAAAATTCAATAAGGTTAAAGGAAAAGAAAAAGAAGTGACCTTATAGGAACTTCTGAAAGAAATTAAAAATATTAAAATTGAAATGAAAGAATTAAACAATTTAAACATAGAAATAAAAGAAGAATTAAATCTTTTGAAAATAGAGAGTTTAATTAAGAATCAGGAATCTAGTGAACTAGGAGAACCTAGTAAACTCAATTCCGATAATGATGTTGAAGAACTTATTATCTACAATCAATATGATGATAATTTCATCCAAATCCTTAATCATATTAAAATCAAAAAATGGCACATAGTAGTCAAAATTATAATTCAAGATTTTGATTTCACTATAATGGCTCTTGTTGATTAAGAAGCATATTTAAATTGTATGCATGAAAGACTAATTCCTACCAAGTACTTCATGAAAACAAGAGAATCTATGTCCTCTGCCAATAATACTCGTATGCATATTAATTATGAAGTTCTAAAAATCCATATTTGCGAAGACAATGTATGTTTCAAAACATTATTTGTCTTAATAAAAAATATGACTGACAAAATTATTTTAGGTTTAACATTCATTTCTCTGTTATATCCTTTTATCACATAGTATGATGGGATAACTACTTATCCCTTGGATGAATCTGTAAAATTCAATTTTCTTTCTTTTTCTCACAATTAGAAATTGAAAAATCTAAAACAAAATTCTGTTTTCAAATCCATAAGTTGAATTTATTGTACAGAAAAACATTTGTGTTTTCTACAAGGAGAAATAAAATTCAGAAGAATTGAAGAACAACTTCAAAATCCTGTTCTTCAAAATCCAATTAAGATCTTTGAGCGAGGAGTTCCTCGTTTAGTAATTAATTACAAGACCCTTAACAAAGTTATAGAATGGATAAAATATCCAATACCAAAGAAAAAGGACTTGATCAACAAACTTGAAAATACTGATGTATTCTCTAGGATTGACAAAAAATCTAGATTTTGACAAAGCTAGACAAATAAAAATTTTAAGTACAAAATTACATTTGGTACTTATAAATGTAAAATAATGTCATTTGATCTTAGAAATACTTCAGGTACAATAAATGGAACTTTCAACCAACTCACTTATTTCTTAATTGTCTAAGATAATATTCTTATTAAATAATACTGTTTGGATTTCTTGATTGTTTGCATTAGTGAATATATTAAATAATATTGAAAATGCTTTAATTTATTCGCTAAGATAATGAAATAAAGTAGTTTAATTGTCTCTGCAAGAAGAATCAAATTGTTTCAATCAATAAACTTTTTAGGATTTGAATTTTATTATTCCATTAATCAGGTTATACAATTTGTTTTATTAAATCAAAAATTTCTTTTGATTAATTACGAGTATGCAAAACATGTTTTGAAATTAATTCAAAACATAGTTTTCTTAGGTAACAATCTATATTTAGTAATTTTGATTTCAATATTTAATTTATTCAATGTATTAGTAATTAAATTCTCAACTCCCTCATTTGAAATCTTTTACAGTGAGGGAGTTAACAATCTATACTTAGCAAATTTGATTTTACTAATTAATTTATTCAATGTGTTAATAATTAAATTCTTAACTTCCTCACTTTTAATCATTTGCAGGAAATTATTCCAAGACTCTGCCATGGAGGAATTTGACCTCCTAGAATACGAAAAGGTAGAACCTAGATTACTCAACCAAAATTCTTTCAAAATAAAAAAGCTCAATGGCAGGAGAGCCGATTGTTTCTCAAAAGTCACATCCATTAATTATGGTAATAATGGATTTGAATATCCAACAAATGACTGAATTAATGATTTAGATAAAATTTTGGAAGAACTTAGATTTGGGCATGATTTCAATGCAGCCTTAATTCAATGGTATGAGAAATGTGAAAACTTAGGTTTTCACAAGGATAATGAAATTTGTTATGATAAAAGTAAAATTTTAACTGTGAATCTATTATGACAAACAATTTTCAAAATTGAATTTTCAGAAAAAATAATAGAAGAATTTCTAATGCTGGAAGGGACTTTCTTCGTCATGCTTGATGGATTTCAAAAAGTTCATAGGCATGTTGTGGAATCCTTAACCAAAAGAATCAACATCACTTTTAGAAATCATGTGAGAATGATGAATGGTTCAATAATATAAGAGTTTTCGACCCAACAATTGGCCCTTAAGGCCCAAATCAACGAGGAGTCTTAAACTCCTAACTAATCTCAATCAACAATACTTTGCTCCATCAGACCCAATCACCAATCAACCCTACTCAACAAATTTGACCCAATTACTCTACCTTTTTATGCCAAATTATTTAATCACCCAATCACAAAATATAAAAAAATCATCTAATATTTCAGAAAAATCCCCAATGAAAATCTCTTTCATATTAAGACTTTGTTACTCATTTGATAGAACCTGCTGAAATAACAAAATCTTATTTCCTTCCAAATTTTCATTTCGTCCCTGGCCACAGAAACAAAAATCTCAGTTTTTTTTAAAGACATTCTCTTGGAAATAGAATCCATAAATATTAGCCCCAAAAAGAATTCTGAAGAAAAGATCATATATCATTCCTTCTACATTCTCAAAATTGTCACCCTATAAGAATGGAAAATCCATCCTTCAAGACAAAAAATTATTTGAATAAAAAATAATACAATTATTTTGACTATATTGATGCTTGGAACATTATTTTCCTACATCAAAATAGTGATTTTATCCATTCGTGGTTTTTGAATTTCGATAGGAATTTTAAAATTATTTTTCCAAATTGGTTGTTAAGTTGGCGGTCAGTCCATGACCCCATCTTAGAATTGTTTTCAATTGATTTTCAACGAACTTTTAATTTATTTATGGAAATACAGAAACCCTCACCAATTGAGTTTTCTTTCCCTCAAATCCTTTTTCTTTATAAATAATTTAAAATACCATGGCTTTTGAAATGCGAGTACTCGGTTGAAAATGAAATCCTCACCATAGAGTATTATGTTAAATAGTGAGATAAGTTGAATACCCAAAGGATTATTACATCCATCAATTTTGTATTTGCAAGCGTCCATCCCATTATGAGACTTACAAATCCCTTTACCGTAACTCTAATAAAAACAATGAACTCATTTACCTAACTCCACAAATAAAACTATCCAGCTCAAATTATTCCATACCCAAATCAAAATCTGAATCCAAAGCCTCTCTAAAGGATAAATCAAAAACTACAAAACCAAAGTCCTAATTAAAACAAGAATTAATCCAAAATATACTTCTCATTTTGGAAGACAATAACAAACCTGACTCTAAATTATCCGTAGAGTCAAGTTACCAATCATCCAGAAATGTTACTCCTCAGCAATTGAAAGACGATAATGTCAATCTCAATAATGGAATAAATTCAGAAAATGAATTGAAGAAATTTTCCTTGGCAAAATGCCATTTGAAATAATCAAAATCAAAGGATCAAGTAATTTTGAAGAAATATCATGATGACATCTCAGCACAATGCAACGGTCATAATAATCTTCGAGATTATCAATAGCAACAATGACTTCTTCAATCAATAGTCAAGACACAACATCCAAGATAATAATTATCAAAGGATGACAGTGATGGCTTCTCCACAATAAACGCACAAGGATCTAAGATAACAATTATCAAAGAATCTAATGCACAACAATAGTGACAATGACTTTTCAAACAACAATCACGATAGAGCAATAATGAAGACAAGAAAACCAAGATAAGAATTATTGAGGGAATCTGCGTAATTTTTCTCTTACTGTAATTATTGATAACGACTATTCATGTTTTTTTACTGTTTCTAGTTAAAAGTATACAAAAGTAGGAATGTAAAATGTTTTTAATTTTAAATAATAGAATAGTACAGGTAAGTGATGATTTCCCCGTGAACTCAACTTTCTTTAGCTATAAATAGGTAGCCCTCTCTCAATTGTTCCTCAGAACTGATTTTCCATTCTTAACTATTTTAGAGCAAAACTTGTTTTGAAAGCAAAGCTTTCTTCCTCATCTTTTGTAAATCTTTCTTCTTCTTCTTTCAACGTTAAATAATGAGCGGAAGTACTATTTAATTATTGTCAATTAACATTGTTTATGTAAATTTTTAATCTTGCACCTCATTATTGTTTTTACTGTTTTCTTGTTCAATCATTGCATCTTAATACCTAATATTTAATTCTTTAAATTATATGCAATTCCACTAATCTTGGTATATATTGGTATAGATACCTCAAAAAATGTGCCATGTGTTCACACCTAACTATCCGCCCCACACTTAACTATCCGCCCCACACTTAACCATCCGCTAAGAGTCATGTGTCCATACAACTCATTAGAACACTTCATATTTAATGATTTAATTATTTTTAGTAATAATTTAATTACTTTTTTTCAAAATTAGTTATCAATATGTTCATGTATGAGCTTTTGCGTGTCATAAATATTTTATTTAGTTATCAATTTATTATTTTTAATATAAAAAATATACTCATATTTTAATTATAAAAAAATAACTAATATTTCAAACTTATTTGATTGATTCTGTAATATGAATCTTTAACCTAAATTATAATATGATTAAATATTAACATTTAAATTTTTTCATAATTTGTAATATAATTTAGTATTATGAATATTTTAATTTATAACATATAATTGAATATTTCTTATTATAAAATTAGTAAGTTCGTATGCATCTAAAATGTCTTCTTTCAAAAAGTTCCAAAAAATATATTGAAGTCGGTTACAAAAATATTTTATTTTTTCTAAAATAGTACACAAGTATTACACTTTCTTAAATTTTTTAAAGCACTTTCTTAAATATTTTGTTATCATTTTTTTATCCAATCTTTATAATCTTGACAAAAAATTAAATTAAAAAGAAAACTCTTTGTATTATTCCAACCTTACACTACAAAAATTATCGTCAAGTTTTTATAATGAGAAATTTTTTATATTAAAATCTTTTTTGTTTATTAGATTTTTTAAGCCCATGCGTAGCACGGGTATTTAACTAGTATAGTATAAAAACGGGCATTCCCCTCCTCATTTTTCACAAAAAAAAAAGTAATTAGCTCTTTTTTCCTCTCAATTCTTTTGTCTCTCCACATTTTTGGCTAGTTTTTCCTTAAGTTTTCTTGGTTTGATTTTTGGTTCGGTTCGGTCCAGTTCAATTTATTTTCTGTCTGATTTATTTTTGGTTCCGTCGACGATTTGGTTTCTGGATCAAGTCTTGATTTTGCGTCGTTATTCTTGTGGTAGAAATCTGGCAAGTTAGTTCGATTAAGGTGGTGAAGTCGAGTGCTTTTCAACTGCCTCCAACCATTTCATCATGAGAAGTAGACATCATTATCAACTTTAGTACCACAAGTGAGGGGCGTAACTATAAGGAAACTGTGAAAACATGACTCAGTTTGATATCTTATTATACTATGTTACGCTTCTTTTACGTTGGTAATCACTTTATTTGCATTTCATAATTATCATATTTACATTGTTTTTTTAATAATATAATCTACATGTCGTAAATAAAATGTTTACAGATATATATTTTATACACACATAATATTATATATCTTCCACTAAACTTTTGTCCCTTCCCCATTGAAAATTTTTCTAAACACGATACGCATATATTCAATTTGCACTTTTTGTCCTTTGTAGTTTAAAAGGGGGGTAATAAAACAAAATAAAAGAAGAAAACAAAAGAAACCAAATCAAAGTTTTAGACTGCTTACGACAGAAAAAAAACAAATAAATTAATCCTTCACAGTCCTTTAATAGACATGATTCTTGTTATTTTATTTACAAATTAATTTCGAGTAATATGAAACAAGTAGTTGTTTATCTATCAATATGGTTCAAAAAGAACCAAATTCATGGTAGGTAGCTTTTTTCTGTTAATTTTAATGTAATATGGTTCTCCACATAGAGGGCATAAGTTAATGGAAGTTTTTTTCTCCTAGATTTGTATCCCTTTTTACAAAGTAGTAAGGCATTAGATTTTTTCTAAATAGGTAGGTACACGGATTAATCTATCTACCATATCACACATATGTTGAGACTGTAAGTTACGGAATATCAAATCAGTGAGTAAGGTATGATATGAATAGTATCATATTCGTTTATATACCCATTATATTTCCATCCATATACAATATCCAAAAAAAAAATCATAGATAGGATATAGGGAATACTCATTTGAGTACGGGTAACCGGTGAGTTTTTCCTATTCTATAATTGACAATAGATTATAAAACAATTTTAAATTATTTTTATATATTCATATCAAAATCTCACAATATTATATCAAACTGTGAAATTAAAAATAAACATAGATTAAAACAAATCTAATTCTTGAAAAGTTATAAATTTAAACTTGCATATGATCATCCTGAGTTTTCTTTTATTCTTAAATATTTTCACAGCTTGATCCAAACACCAGAGAAAATATACATATGATTATTTAACAAAAAATAAAAAACTAATGCATAAAATTATTACGTAATTGTGTGTGTTTTCGTATACTCATACCCTATCAAAACTCATTTTAAAACCTCATATATATCATATCCATTCGATGTACCTGAGTAATATTATCATCCTTAACTGAACTTCTAATATTATCATAGAGGCCTGAAGTCCTGCTTAGTCCCAATAAAAGACTATGATAACTCAAGGTCATATCAGAATTTGAGTCTTACACCACAAACAACTTGTTGGTAAATGCTGGGATTTTAACTCAACCCAATAACATAGATCATTATTATTGTAGTCTATCAAATTAATTTATTTCATAGAAAATAATATATCGAACGGCTTAATAAACAAAATCACACAAAAGAAGAAAAATGTGACATTAGATTTAATATGAAAAATCCTTTAATGTGAAGGGAAAAAATCACGGGGCAAACTCCGAATCAGATCTCCACTATAAAAATAATGGGGTTACAATAAGTTCATCTCTAAATAAAATTAAAAGATTACATCAATAAAATAACTTGAAATACATCACCGATAATGGTGGATACGCCAAAATAAATCACACTAAATAAAGAGAATCCAAATCACAATGGTAGAGATAATGGAGAAAATACTGTTGAAGATGCATGTGATGATCCCACGAAGACATCTCCAGGTTATCGAGACGATGAGAGCAAAACTTTATCGTAACCACGTGATAAATTTTTCTCTATTTTCCCAAATTTTTCTTCTACTTATCTCACCTTTCTTTCTCTCTATTTACTTCTATAAAAACGCCCCCTTCTGTAAAAAAAAATGCTTCTGCTCTAGAGAACTTACTACTGAATTCTCTTTTAAAGTGCAGCACACTTAACAATGAAATCTTATCCATTTAACTTGAAGTTGGAAAATACAAATACAAAGGGGCCCCCCCTTTCTCGACTCTTATTCTCCCTTTCTCCCTCAAACCCAGCTTCCCTAAATTTTGCAGCGTAGCCATGGGGAGAGCTCTCCCCGTGACTTTTCTTCTACTATTTCCTTCTCCCCTCCCCTCTCTTCTTTCCCCTTCTCCTTTCCTTTTTCATTTTCTTCTTATGCTCTCCTCTCTTCTCCCATCACCTGCTTCTCTTTGCCTTTTCTCTTTATTTCCCATTCTCCTTGGTGTTTCCATTTCCTTTATGCTCTTCTCTGTTTCCCATACCTCGTGGTTCTCTTTTTCTTCTTTTTTCTTTCCCCTTATCCTTTATTTTTCCCTGCCCATCTCCCCTGTTATCTCCCGATATTCTCCTTCCCTCCTCCTTTCCTTTGCTTTTTTTGTCTATTTTATTTATGTGTAGACGTCCTCCTTCTTATATGAAAGGTTTTGTTTCTACATAGTTTGTGTAGATTTGATGCGAACGGTGTAGCGTTGAAGTTTTTAGAGTGAATGGATCGTCGCACGCGCAATCCACCTTCTGGAGGTCATAGTTTTTTACTCGGGTTGACTCACGGGGCCTGTAAGATATCAAATTAGAGTTTAACCATTGCGGCCTGGTTTCATGCCAAAAAATATCATTTTAAGCACTTTCGGATACCCGGAAGTTATTTTCGCAAGTTTTGGACATTTTTATAATTTTACCTTTCTTTTATGTAGGGTTTTCTGAGAAAGTCTAAATACTTTTTGTTTAGCTTTTATGCGGAAGCTTATGATAATTGTTTAAGAAGTTTTCACGTTTTCTCTCTATAATTCCAATTTTCGGTATTTCATGATTTATCAAAATTGATGTCTAAGTCCTAGCAATCTCAGAATTCAACAGGTTTTAGAAGATCGAATTACTGGTAATTGTGTGTGATTCAACAGTGTTTGATACTGTTATATTTTTTCGAGGTTTCCTCTACATCAATTGGTATCAAAGCTAAAACTGATCCTTCTTTTTCATGGCACCGCGACGAAACCAGCAATGACATCAGTGAGTTGAGGAGGTTTCTGAGCGCGATGATGGCGTCCAACTAGAACATCGAATCTGGCATATTGTGGACCAATGTATGGAGCGAATGTTGGAACAGTTAATCGAAAGGATGGTTATATGATGGGGAATCAGAATAGGAGGAATATGCCTGAACCATGAAATCCGATCAGGCAGGCCGATTGGGTAGACGAATCACGAGGGGGAGACGAAGAAGAATACTACGAGGACATTCCACAGGTCCGTCATAGGCGTCAGAGAGTCCAAGTGGATGAGGATAATAGGCGGTAGGAGGCCGGTATGTGGACTGAAATACCAGAATTTTATGGCAGTCTTCAGGCTGAAGAGATCCTTGACTAGATGGCGACTGTTGAGGTGATTTTAGAGTTCAAATGAGTGTCAGAGAGCAAACGTGTACCTTTGGTGGTGACTAGGTTACGCGGTAGGGCTACGGTGTGGTGACAATAATTGACTAGCTCATACCAGGTTGGGTAAGTCAAAAATTTATTCTTGGGAAAAGATGAAGAAACATCTGCAAACTGCGTTTTTGCCTTATAATTATCAGCGGATTTTTGTTATGGAATGTTAGATAAAAAAGATTGATGTATGGGAAAATGAAGGTTGTTATTCTTTTTGTTTTAATAAAATAAGATAAGAATCGCGAAAGAGATTAGGGAATACCCGGATCTATCAAATAGACTAAACAATTCAATTGTCCTTGAAAATTCTTATAGATATGATATTCGATTTTAACTATTTATAATTTAAGGATCACAAATTTTTTTCACAAAAATGGAAATAAAAAATAAATAAAGTTGTCAATTAAATAAAATATAACGATAACAATAATAAGAAAAGAATACATAAATAGAGGATTCCCTCATTTTCTATCTAGTTTATTTAACTTCAAAGGCTCAATAATATTTATGAAAACTTTTCTTAAAATAAAGTGAATAAGATGTATCAATCACATTTGTATCAATTATTTCATAGATTTCGAATTATTCATTAGAAAAAACAAAAAAAAAATATGATTTAGAGTATAGACGCATACAAATAAAAAAAATAAGAAAAATTATTATCAGAAAGAAGAATAAGATTCTATTTAATATTAGACTCTTAAACAGAAGGTTGTTAAAAAAAGGGGGCAATCTTTATTCTGATATGATATAGAATATTATGATATATAAGATATATTCTATTATATAGAATAGACATAGCATACTCTGGGACGGAAGGATTCGAACCTCAGAATAGTGGGACCAAAACCCGTTGCCTTACCACTTGACCACACCCCATTTCTATTCAACACTAATAAACACTAATATTGGTATTGGTTGTTCATCAATTCCAGTCCAAACATTTATAGAATAAATTAGATTGTTGCTAGGATTTTGATATGTTTAGATATTGAATGAAACTAAATTTATTGATCATTACATAGAATTCAATTAAAATATTGTATAAAAGTAGGATTCCTTCTATTCTCTTTTGATTTGAGAATTGAAGGATTTTTTATTAGATGAGTGAAAATCAAAGAAAGGTTTTTGACCTAACTTATGTTATTTATTTTTACCTTATCCCTTATATCAATAATAACATATTAATAACTCAACTAACTCAATCAATTCCAAATAAATACAATTATCTTCAAGAACAAAGAAATTTTTTTTGTTATGCTTAATATCTTACGTATCTGTCTTCATTCTGTCCTTTATTCAAGTAGTTTTTTCTTTGCCAAATTGCCTGAGGCCTACGTTTTTTTGAATCCAATAGTAGATGTTATGCCAGTATACCTTTGTTCTTTTTTCTATTAGCTTTTGTGTGGCAAGCTGCTGTAAGTTTTCGATGAGATTTTTAATACTGTCCTAGAAAAATTCATGATTTACTCGAAAAAACTTCTAACAATTTCTAAGGTCAAATAAGTCTTACATAGATTATGAACCCTTGAGTCAAATATTGAAATTCTTGTATAGCTGAGATAAATCTAGATCACTCTCATTTTCTTATTCGAACTTTTTTTTTTCCATTGAACAACCTTATTAGAGTGCCCACAATATATAATTGTTGGTATGAAAAAAACTTTTAGTAATGAACGACTCGACTCTGAGTGTCTAAATTTTTTTTCTATATTTTTAGAAATCACTTCAGTTATTGGTGTCAAAATAGGGTATGCGGTATAAAAATAGAGAATCTATTCTCTCTTTTTTTCCAAAAAAAAGACCTTGGAGATTGTGTAATGCTTAATCTCAAACTATTTGTTTATACAGTAGTGATATTCTTTGTTTCTCTCTTCATTTTTGGATTCCTATCTAATGACCCGGGATGTAATCCTGGACGTGAAGAATAAAAAAAATAAGATTTTAGTTTTCCTTGCTTTGATTTTCAAATGTTCTTAAGATTTTATCTATTCTACATCTTTCTGGAACTATAAAAAATAGAGAATACCAAGTTATCGACAGACACAGAAAGAGAGGGATTCGAACCCTCGGTACAAAAAACTCATACAATGGATTAGCAATCCGACGCTTTAGTCCACTCAGTCATCTCTCCCCAATTGAAAAATAAAAAAGGATAATTACTATGATACATTACATAAAAAGTAAGGCTTGAAAAAAGCCCTTCTTTATCTCTCTTTATTATCTTTATCTCTTTTTATTATATAGATATATAATTATTTAGCTATATAAAGATATAGCTAAAAAAAATATATAAAAACTTTTATCAGCAATTCCATTTAGATAAAGTGATGGCTCGAAAGAGATATCTCCAATCCAATATCCAATATTATAATATTTAAATACCAATATATTAAATGTTAATAAAATCTATTTATGAAAATAGATAAGAAAATATCTATTAATATAAATAAAAGTACCTCTTTTATTTCGTACGAAAAGTCCCATTTTATGTCCACGGCCTGGCCTGGTCAGTACCTAGCTGGGCTTTTTTGTTCCAATGAATCGTAAAGAAAATAATTTATTTGATTTGAAAACAAAAAAAGCTTTTGAAACAACACAACAATCATAAGAAAAATTATTTCCATTCCCATGATACAGAATCAAATGACATAGAATCAAAGTGCCATTTCTTATTATTCTTTGTTTTTTTTATTTACTTTTACTGGAATAAAAAAACTTATGATTTAGTTAGTTAAATGAGTTCTCTTTTCCTAATATCATTACTCTCCCTGATGAAAATGCGTCAACACTCTCATTCCTTCATGTTCTTATTTTTTGATTACTTCTTACTATGGCCTATTTTTGTGTTCAACAAAAGGTCCATTTATATACAATAATTACATTGTAGCGGGTATACTTTAGTGGTAAAAGTGTGATTCGTTCTATTAACCATTTAATAGTTAAAGGGTCTTTCAGTTTAATTAATATTCTGATCAAAAACATTATTTCTTAAAAGGATTTTATCCTTTACTTTTCGATCAAAGATTCAAGGAAAATAAAAATTCTCGCCATTTGTATCCAAGAGTCATTTAGAAATTGAAAAAATTGGATCATTAAATTACGAAACATAATTTTTTTGAATTGGATCAATACTTCCAATTGAACGAGTAAAGGATTCATGGATAAATGTGGAAAGGTCTATTTCTAATCATAACTAAATCTTCAATTTTTGATTGGTATAAGGGAGATTGAAGCAAAAACAAATAGCTATGAATCAATGTCTTTAGTTTACTATAGACATCGACATCTTGTTTTAGTTTTAGCTTGGTGGAAACAAAATATTTTTCCTAAGGATTTTCTCAAATAGAAATAGGGAACGAAGTAACTAGAAAAATTGTTACAATCCTCTTTTTCTATAGGGATCGTCTATAAAGCAGGTCATTTTGAATGCATTTAGACAGAAAAGCTGACATAGATGTTATGGGTCGATTTTTTTTTTTTGTAATTTCGTTTACATCTTACATCTTGAAATTTATCCATCTTCCATAAAGGAGCCGAATGAAACCAAAGTTTCACGTTTGGTTTTGAATTAGAAACGTTAAAAATGATGTATCAACGTCAGAATTTTTACTCAGGTTGACTCACGGGGCCTGTAAGATATCAGATTAGAGTTTAACTGTTGCGGCTCAGTTCCATGCCCAAAAAATGTCATTTTAAGCACTTTCGGATGCCCGAAAGTTGTTTTCGCAAGTTTTAGACATTTTTATAATTTTGCCTTTCTTTTATGCAGGGTTTTCTGAGGAAGTCTAAGTACTTTTTGTTTAGCTTTTATGCGGAAGCTTATGATAATTGCTTAAGAAGTTTTCACGTCTTCGCTCTATAATTCCAATTTTTTGTATTTCATGATTTATCGAAATTGATGTCTAATTCCTAGCAATCGCAGAATTCAATAGGTTTTAGAAGATCGAATTACTGGTAATCGTGTGTGATTACTATTAGATTTTTTTTCGAGGTTTTCGCTACATCAGTTGGTATCAAAGCTAAAACTGATCAGTCTTTTTCATGGCACCACAACGAAACCAGCAACGACATTAGTGAGTTGTGGAGGTTTCTGAGCGCAATGATGGCATCCAACTAGAACATCGAATCGGGCAGATTGTGGACCAGTGTATGGAGTGAATGTTGGAATAGTTAATTGAAAGGATGGTTAATATGATGGGGAATCAGAATAGGAGGAATATGCCTGAACCATGAAATCCGATCAGGCAGGGCAATTGGGTAGACGAATCAGGAGGGGAAGAGGAAGAAGAATACTACGAGCACATTCCACAGGTCCGCCGTAGGTAGCAGAGAGTCCAAGTGGATGATGATAATAGGTGCTGGGAAGCCGGTATGTGGACTGAAATACTGGAATTTCATGGCAGTCTTCAGGATGAAGAGATCCTTGACTAGATGGCGACTGTTGAGGATATTTTAGAGTTCAAATAAGTTTCAGAGAATAAACGAGTACCTTTGGTGGTGACTAGGTTACGCGGTAGGGCCACGCTGTGGTGGCAATACTTGACTAGCTCGTGCCAGGTTGGGTAAGTCAAAAATTTATTCTTGGGAAAAGATGAAGAAACATTTGCGAGCTACATTTTTGCCTTATAATTATCAACGGATTTTGTGTCAAAGGTTGCAGAATCTAAAACATGGTTTGAGATCAATGGATGATTATACTACAAAATTTTATCAGTTGATGGCCATAAATGAGATCCATGAAATGAAGGAACAGTTGGTGGCGAGATACATTGGAGGATTAAGGGTTCAGATTTAAGATACCCTTAATATGTTCGATCCTGTGTTTATGTCAAAATCACATCAGAGAGCCTTGAAGCTGGAGAAATAGTCACGGAGTGTTAGTTGTGGGAGTGGATTGAGCGGCATCAATAACACTAATACATGAGGCATGGGTAGAAAAGTCGTGGGAAGTCAGTTTGACAAAAGGTGCGAGCAGCAGTACAATGAAGTGTTTTGCTTGTGGTGATCCAGGACATAACCATTCTGATTGTAAAAGGGCTGGTAAAAGGGCATTGTTTGTTGAGACTAATAAGGATGGCGATAAGGACGTTGAAATTACTGAACATCCAAATTTTGACGATTAGCAACCGGATGACGAGGGGGTCATGAGATGTGGGGGTTGCTTTGGTTGTCATGAGATCATATTTGATGCCTAAAGTAGTAGTTGAGGATGATTGGTTGGGGAGTAACATTTTTAAATCAACATGTACCATCATGGGCAAGGTATGTTGTTTTGTGATTGACTCTGGCAATTGTTAAAATATCGTCTCAGAAGAGGTAGTGCAGAAGATGATTATTAAGACGGAGAAACATCTCAAACCTTACAAACTAGCCTGGCTTAAGAAAGGCGGTGAGGTAACAGTTTCTAAACGTGCTCTTATTATATTTTCTGTTGGAAAAAGTATAGAGATTATGTTTGGTGCGATGTGGTGGTCATGGATGCTTGTAATTTGTTATTGGGTCGACCTTGGGAGTATGATCGCGCGACGATCCATGATGGATGAGCTAACACTTATAGTTTTTTGTTTGGTGGGACTAACATTATGTTGCTGCCTAATAAACCAGTAAATAAACCCTTAGTTAGAGGGACTAGTACGAATTTATTGTCTTTGGCTCAATTTGATGAGGAGTTGCAGGATTCAGAAACGGTATTCGTGTTGATTGGGAAGGAGGTAGCGAAGACTGTTCCAGTTCCAGATATGGTGGTTCTCTTATAAGCAGAATTTTCTAATATATTTTCAGAAGAATTACCAGATAGACAACCACCACTACGTGATATACAACACCATATAGATATGGTTCCCGTAGCAGGTTTACCAAACATGTATCACTACAAGATGAGTCCTAGCAAGCATGAGGAGCTGCACAGAAAATTCAAGGAATTGTTGGCCAATGGACATATCAGAGAGAGTATGAGTCCATGTGCCGTGCCAGCCTTATTGACACCAAAGAAGGATGGTTCTTGGCAGATGTGTGTGGATAAAAGGCTATCAACAAAATTACTGTCAAGTATCAGTTTCCTATTCCCCGCTTGGATGATTTTTTAGATTAGATTAGCGGGACTATTGTGTTTACTAAGCTTGATTTAAAGAGTGGCTACTATCAGATTTGGGTTAGGCCTGGGATGAGTGGAAAATAGTTTTTAAGACTCGTGAGGGGTTGTATAACGCCCCTAGTACTTTTATGCGTGTGATGAATCAACTGTTGAGACCTTTTATTGGCATAGTTGTGGTTGTATATTTCAATGATATTTTGATTTATAGAACTAACTCAGAGGAACATTTGCATCTTGTGAGAGAGGTTTTAGTTGTACTCTGCAGGGAAAAATTTTATGCAGCAAAGAAGAAGTGCGTGTTTATGACTCCAAATTTACTGTTTTGGGGGTATGTGGTTTCGAGAGACGTATTGCAAGTAGATTAAGCTAAAGTTGAGGCAGTGAGACAATGGCCTGGACAAAAAATGATTACTGAGGTTAGGAGTTTTCATGGTTTTGCGTCTTTTTATAGACGTTTTATCCCACACTTCAGTAATATTATGACGCTGATTACTAATTGTATGAAAGGGGGTAAGTTTTCATGGACCGATGAGGCAGATTCGGCGTTTCGATCGATTAAGGAACTCCTAACCATTGCACTAATTTTAGTGCTGCCAGATTTTGTGGAGCCAATTGAGTTACACACCGATGCTTCTAAGGTTGGGATTGGGGCAGTTTTGATTCAAAGTAGCACACCAGTGGCATATTTCAACGAGAAGTTGTCTGGCATGAAAATCTGATAAAGTACTTATGATGTTGAGTTTTATGCAGTAGTGCGGGCTGTGAAGCATTGACGTCATTACCTATTTCACAGGGAATTCATATTGTATACTGATCATGGCTTTTTGAAGCATTTTCACAAGCAGGATAAGGTGTCTCCTAGACATGCGAGGTGGGTTGCTTATCTCGAGAAATTCACTTTCGTGGTCAAATACAAGGTCGGGATAACCAATCGAGTTGTAGACGCATTAAGTCGCATGAGTAGTTTGTTGGTTACTTGCGGGTTGAGGTACCTGGTTTTGATTCTTTTTATGATTTGTTTGTTACTGATCCTCATTTCTCTGTGGTTCTCCAAGACATACAGATGGGAAAGAAAATAGATTTCTTGTTACATGATGGATTTCTGTTTAAGGGGAATCAACTTTGTATCCCAGATTGTAGCCTCCAATTGTAGATTATCAGGGAACTACATGGTGAGGGTCACGTTGGCAGAGATAGAACCTTACAACTGGAGCAGTCGTCATATTTTTGGTTGAGTATGTGCAAGGAGGTAGAGAAATATGTGCAACGGTGCAGAATTTGCCAAGTATCTAAGGGTTCTGCCACTAATGCAGGACTATATATGCCCTTACCAGTTCCTTTTCAGCCTTGGGTGGATATTAGTATGGATTTTGTGTTGGGGCTGCCTCGCACGCAGAGAGGTAATGATTCCATCTATGTTGTTGTGGATCATTTTTCTAAGATGGTTCATTTTATCCCTTGCAAGAAAACTACTGATGATGTTCATGTGGCACATTTATTTTTTCGTGAGATATAACGTCTACATGAGCTGCCTACTTCTATTGTTTATGATAGAGATGCAAGATTTCTTATTCATTTTTGGTGCAGCTTGTCGAAGATGGTTAATACACAACTCAATTTTAGTCATGCTTATCATCCTCAAATGGATGGACAGACTGAGGTGGTCAACAAGTCTTTAGGCAATTTGTTGCGTTGTTTGGTTGGCGAACATGTTAAGAGTTGGGACCAGAAACTGTGTTAGGCAGAGTTTGCTCATAACCATCAGTCAATCGCAGTATCAGTTTTAGTCATTTTCAGATGGTTTATTTGAACCAACCAAAGGGACCACTCGATTTGGTGGTTTTACCGAGTAAGCCGAAGGTCCACGACAAGGCAGAAGAATTTGTATCTGGTTTGCAGGATGTTCACAGGGTCATCATGATAACTTGTGTTCAACAAATGCACGATATAAATAAGATGTTGACCGGACGCACATACATGTGGATTTTGAGGTTGGAAATTTCGTGTGAGCAATAATGACTAATGATCACTTTTTAGTTGGTGACTAGAACAAGTTTTCTGCTAAGCAGATTGGACCTGTCGAGATTATTGAGAAGATCAATCCAAATGCCTACTAGTTGAAGTTGCCTAGCCACATTCGTACCGCTGATGTGTTCAATGTTAAACATCTGATTCCCTTCCACGGCGACTCTTCTGATGATGATGCGGCTGTGAATTTGAGGTTAAATTTACTCTGCCCTGGGGAGAATGATGCGGACGGTGTAGCGTTGGAGTTTTTGAAGCGAATGAATCGTCGCACGCGCAGCCCACCTTCTGGAGGCCATAACTTATGACTCGAGTTGACTCACATGACCTTTAAAATATCAAATTGAAGTTCGTTCAAATATCTATGTGTTTATAGGGGTTTACTTGCTACGACCCAGTTTCAGGCTCAAAAAGGTCATTTTAAGCACTTTCGAGCGCCCGGAAGCTATTATCGCAAGTTTTAGATATTTTTGTAATTTTACCTTTCTCTATGCTTAGGATTTTCTGAGAAAGTTTAAATACTTTTTGTTTAGCTTTTATGCAGCATCTTATGATAATTTTATAAGACATTTTCACGTTTTCTATCTATAATTCTAATTTTCGGTATTTCGTGATTTATCGACATTGATGCTTAATTCTTGGTAATCTCAGAATTCAACAGGTTTTAGAAGATCGAATTACTAGTAATCATATGCAATTCAACAGTCTTTGATATTATAATGTTTCTTCGAGGTTTCCGCTACATCAAGATTTTGCCTGCTTCAGATCTTTGGTCTTAGAGGTTTTTCTTTTTAGATCTAGTCTCATGAAGTTTTTTGGGCTTGATTTGAGTACGACAAATCCTGGGTTATCCTGATCTATTCAAGATTTTACATATCTTCATGCGAATAAGCTTTTCAGTGCTAGAGGGCCGGACCATGATTGTTTGGTGCTAGAGGGCTGGAGAAGGCATTGTTTCCTTTATGTACTAGTTATGTACATGTTTCCCTCGCTATACATTAGTATGTTTTTATTGATATGTTCCGACATTTGTAATAGTTAATTTATATTTAGATCTGTTAATTTTGTTTTAAATTTTAGATTGGTTGTAACTCTGGCATTTTAATGAAATTATACCTTTTATCTTTAAAAAAGGGGTTTCATTGTGTGTGCTACACACACTCAGCAATACCATACTTTTAGGCCATTAATCTTATTGGGCTTGGTTTCCTTGGACCAAAGGAAACAATGCCTTCTCCAATAGGATGCACAGCCCAACAGTAAGGAAATGGATTTCCTTAATTTTTATATTTTTCTTTTCAATTTATTAAAATTTTGAATAGCTGAAGGGCCATAACCTAACTGGTTGACCGGATGAACGATTATTTATCTTATACTTCTCCATTGTGATATATTGATCACATACACTCTGAGGTGTAACTGGTATAATTTTGTCATTACTTCCTTTTCAGAACGATGTGTTATATTTTCATTTGATTACTTTCTCTTTTAAACCGATATGAATATGGAAAATTTATTAAAATAATATTGAAGTTTAATCTAGAAGTGCAATAGGCATCCAAAGTACATTTGGAACCGATCTCTAGTAATAGATAACCACAATTATAGCTTTTTATCAGCATTATAAAATACCATCGAAGTTAAATATTCAAATGCTATAAATTATGAATGTCTTCTGTTATCATCAATTATAGATTCCCAAACAATAAATCATTATTCGAACAAAAATGCTTATTATCATCTACGTTCATACATGCTAAAATATGGTATTATATTCAAATTTTAAAGAGAAATATAAATGAGACATGATGTGTATGAATATTGGATGATTCGATATTTTAAATAAAGAATACATTCTTCTAATTCAGTTAAAATTAATGATTATTATTGGACATCATGACATTGAGATCAACTTGAACACGTCAACTTCAAACTTCAATTTTTTTTACTTTATTTGTTTTAAATCTTGTGTGTGGGGTAAAATTTTTTTGTAGTGTTCACTTTTCTTTGTAGGTTCATATTAAGTTAATACCGTGGCTACATATTTAACCTTAGAAAACCATAATTTTGAGATGTGAATCTAAATTAAATGCATTATAGTCCCAAAAGAGAGAGAAAATGGTTTTTTTAACTAAAAATATATATGAATTATTCTTTCATAAATGATTGATCAAAGAGAAGGAGACCATTAAAGGTTGAACATCCTCTTTTATCAGAAGAAGTAAAGAACATATATCATTTATATACCAGAATAAGTTTTGGTATAAATGTTTATCCTTCGATAATCGATGAATTAATGATCAAATTTGAAGGACTAATTTTAATTATCAATTGTATTATCTTTTTCTATCATGGGTTAGTCACTACTCTCTCCAAATTTAGCTTCAATGTTAAATTGTTAGGTAATACTTAGAACAAGTTTTGTGGAGATTTTTTGATAATCCAAGGAATTATTGAGGCAGGCTAGCACATGATTCAATTTGGTTTATCATTGTTTTTCTCACCTAAACATCTATATTTATACAGTAAAATATTTTAAAATGTAAAAACAAATAATGTAAGTTACTATGATCTTTTGTCTGTATGAAAGGTTGGATTACATCAGAAAAGGTTGAAATTCTTTAATTACTTTTATTTTTCTGGATTAGAACGAGAAAATTATAAAATATAATAATCATCCTGTTTCCTTTAACCGAAAGGTTAATGAACACATGTAGGTCTTTTTTTTATATAAAAACAAACATTTATTATACCTAATTACTAATTAAATAATGCAATTAGTTCAAAATCTAGAAGGTGATAACCTTAAGCCTGTGGTGGTAAACAATAATAACACCAAAAATTACATCACAGTTGGTGCCAGATATGCAAAAGAAGGTGGCCTTGAAGGCTAAGTGCTTGTTATCTTCTTAAGGTAACTAAAGTATTTATAGAAGGTAAATAATCCTTAGTTCTTTGAGCATTTAAAATCTTCATAATATTCACAAGTTGATGGACCAAAGAGAAACTCATAGCTATCGTGAAATCATCAAAGACACCGACCGAGCCATTAAAACCCTTTGTGTAGTCTATTCTCTTTAGTTCCTTATCTTGTGGAAAATAAGAATGAAACAAGACTTACTATTTTGACTATTCTCTTAATTTTCGTTCTCCTTTCTCGTAGGAGTTGTTCAGTATGAGATAAAAGTAAATTAATTTCTGGAATTAGATGGTTAAAATATAATAATAAGAAAATAAGATACTTGATTATCATGTTTGGTGATACATTATATGTTATAAAAAGTTATTAAAGAATGATGTTATTCTTTTCCATCCAATATTACCCTAAGATTTTTTTGTATAACTAGTGTAAAGAGAATAAGAATAGCTCTTAGGGGCCGCTTGATACTGGTTAAGTAAAAATGCTGGGAAGATTAAGTTGCTGAAAAAATTTAAGTGGTAAAATTAGATGATAATATATTAAGATTACTATATTTGGTAACACATGGTTAAGTTAAAAACGTTATTAGAAAGTATGATTTTTATGTTTGAAATGTAGGATACTTGGGTAAAGTTGTGTCGAAAACTTTGATAAAATTGTTGGGAAAATTATATAAATTATATTAAAGTAATAAAATTATTTATTATTTATAGATTTTTTATCAACTTTTAATTTGTTGTCAATGATTATTCGTAGATTCAAATACACATTATATCTTTTTTATATATATACATTATTTCACGTACTAATTAATTAACTATTTTATTAACTCATCAATAAAATTAAATCAACTATTTTTCTCTTACTACATCAAAAACTAAAATAATTTTTTACTTACACCGCACAAATTAATTCAATGACAAATTATTTAAAATTACATAGGAAAATTATATTCAGATTCTCTATTTAGTAACTAATAAAAAATCTTAATAATTTATGTCATGTTTGATTAAATTTTCTCTAATATCACAAATTAATTATCATACAATTTTCCTCTTATATATATAAAAATAAATCTGATATAAATAGCCATCATTTATATTAACACATTAAAATGTTTAATAGTACATCATAGTTTTTTCATTATATGTATTTTTCTTCAGAAGATATGTATATCATGGTTATCAATATCATTCCACTCCGGCAGGAATGAGTAAAATATTCTAGTTCTGTTATAGGAACAACATAGAATAATGATGTAATTTTTTTATATTTTGATTAAATTCAATCTAAAACTGATTATAAATTATTGAGAAACACCTCATATTCGTGGTTTCGTCCCACGGGTCCGGTTCTCTACACAAAAAATGAGACGTGATAGACAATCCAGTTATATTCTCCTTTATAAATTTAGTTTTTTTTAATGATGGTTTATGAGTAATATTTATTTTAGGAAAAAACTAATTTTAATTTCAAAAAATATAGTTGATATTACTAACATGTATTCTAATCATTCAGATTTTATATTTTGTATATTGAAGAGTTTATCTATCCTTAATTCAAACTTAATATTTTATTTCATTAATTCTAATTAACGTGTATATCTTAATCTCGCGAGACGACCCCGAGACGAGTTGGCGGACGAGTTGGAATGGACAAAAAAAATCTCAAAAATCAGTATCAGGACCATTTCGGTTACACCAGGATCATGATATTTTACGACACTTTTGTGAGGTTTTGGTATTGAAAAAAATAAACTATCAAAATCAACTGGGAATAATTGAAACAAATAATAGTATTTTTATGAGGATTTGGGAAAGTAAAAGTTATTTTGAAAAATGTGTAGACGTACTGTAAGATAGAAAAATTGTTGTGAGATAGAAAAATTATTTGATAAAGTGAATTTTTGTGAGAAAGGTGTAGAGAAAGTAATATAAGATTATAATTTTATCATGTTAAATAATTTTACCATAACAAATAAGAATACTTATAATAAATATAAGAAAACGGTGAAAAATAAATTTACTCAAAAAATTAAAAACAAATGCCAAAAACATTTTTTTTAAGATTCCCCAATATTTGAACTTCTAATTTTGATGAGTTCCACTTAACTTTCAAAAAGAGGTAAACAGAGATGTAAAATATCACTTCACCTCTTCCAATTTATAACCAAACATGTTTTTTTAATTACATGTACGAGATTCTCTCCATAAACTCTTCTACTAAAAAGTAAAAACTCATTTACTAATTATCTAATTTTAAGTAGGAGTTGTCATTTCACTTGTAGGTATGGTCTACTTTGAATCCAGTGAACCTATAAAAAAACAAGTTTTATTTTTAGCATTGCGAGAAAATCGTAGTATTCTTTAAACATATACACCTTTGTATGTATTATGACTAAAGTTAAACAACAAAATTTCAAAAACATCAATTTTTTTTAGATAAGTATAACTTTACATTAATAAAGTAGAATTACAAATATCTCAAAATCTGAATCATGACAATCAAATAAAAATATAAATAAATCATTACAAATGCAAAAAAATACCAGTATACACATACTTACGTATAAGAATGTAATAATGTGCATAAACAATACACAAACATAGAGCTCAAGTCTCAAGCGACTCGTTCTAAAAGTCCTCCACCATCCAAACTTAGTTTGGCCATCTAACACTGAAAATGCGTATTCACATGAAGATAGGTATAATCTAGAACAGATTTGAAGAATCCAGATTGCATCGCACACAAATAAAGCCCCAAAAAATCCACAAAGACCAGATTTGAAGAGAAAAATCGCCAATAACCAAAGATATGGTGAAAATAAGATCTACACACCCGATAGAGCAAACGCCTTCCAAAATGGAAGGGGAAACTCTACAAAACACTAAGAACGACCGAGAAAGACAGAAATAAACCAAGAAAAAGTAGGGAAACAGAGGAGAGGGAGAAACAAATGATATGGAAAGACAAGTTAGGGAGATACAACGAAGCGGTAAAGAGAAGAGAGGGAAAAACAAGGGAGCGGGAAAGAGAAAGGGAAAAGGAGAAACATGGGGACATAGGAGAGGTCGAAGATAGAACAAAATAAAGGAGGGGGGTCACGGGAAGAGCTAAAAGGGGAGCTCTCCCCGTGCGGCAGTACAGCAAGGAAAGGAAAGAAGGGTTTGGGTCCGTGAGGAAACAATGATATATTATCTTTGTCAAATCACATACACATGAACACTAAATTAGTCCTAATACACTTCTTCCATTGAAATTATCGGCGTCATGTGATTCTCTCCCTTATTTCAGATCATTTTAGTATATAACTATTCGATCTTTTCAATCAAACAAACCTTATAGTTGACATATGTACCTTACACGAACTTAAATTTTAGAACACTAT
The DNA here is from genome assembly GCA_003255025.1 of Datisca glomerata. Lineage (NCBI taxonomy): Eukaryota > Viridiplantae > Streptophyta > Magnoliopsida > Cucurbitales > Datiscaceae > Datisca > Datisca glomerata. The sequence continues at coordinate 1,210,927 of QANY01010875.1, forward strand.
TTTATCTATGTTCGACAATTTACTTTTAAAGGTTTTAGTTGGGTATTTTTATAGGTTTATTATTTTTGCATATCCTTTGTAGTTAATAATAACTTTGATAATTTATGTATAATCTCTCATTCTAAATCAATATTTAGTTGTTTGACAAAAAAATATTCACTAAAGTAGTCAATATGACAAAAAGAAGCAAAAAATAGGCCTTTGATATCTACTACTAATATTTTTAATATTTTTCATTACTCTTCTCCCTCTTTATAAATTTCATTCGTCTCCCGCTGTCTTTATATTTCATCTCTCTCCTCCTCTTCTCTTTCTCTTATACATACAGATCTCTCAGCAATACCCCAGAAGAAATCTCTGCCTTCAAAAATGGCGAGAAGCTTTGTTGAAGAAAGATGGGAAGGATTCAAGTGTGAGACGCTGGACGATTTAGAAGACGAAGCATTATCGCTCTGCGATCTTCCCGTCAAATTAAGCAAGGAAGACAACGATTTCAAGTACGAGAAACCAAGAGCGATTGAAACCGAAGACGAATTTGATTTCGGTTCATTGAACGGTTCCGATTTCACTCAAAAACCCCAAATGTGTTTAGCCGATGAGGTTTTCTTCAAAGGCCAAATCGTCCCCGTCCGTCACTCAATTAGCTCGGAAAACAGCTCGATCCACCATAATTTCAGCCGGAGCGGCTCCAGATCGGAATCTATGGACCATGGCTCACTCGGTAAGTTCAGAAGCATCAACAGTAGTAGAAGCAGTAGCAGCGGCAGCCATTTCTCTTCGAGCAGCAACAATTCAATTATTAGACCTAAAATCCCAAATCTCTTCCACTCACACCCGAGTCCCAAGCCTCAAATCCGAATCTCCACTTCTCGTCAAGGAAGTTCCGGAGGCCGGAACCAGAAATCCTCCACGTGGGACTTTTTCCGTCTCGGTCCCGTTCGAACGCCGGGAATGGAATTGCAAGACCTTAAGAATCGGAGCAACAACGGTACCAATAACAACAACAGTAATAGTAATAATAGAAACTCTGTTAGTCGAAACAATAGCAGTAGAAGCAGTAATAATATCAGAGCTTTGGCCGGCAACAATGGCGGAAACAGTAGCAATGAGAATCAAACGAGGCCGAGAGTTTCAATGGAGAAAAGGGGTGGATTAGGGATATTAAGTGGAGTTAGCTGTAGATTTTCAGTTGAAACAATGAATCAAGTACCGAAGATTATGATAAAAAGCAGCAGCAATTCGAATTCGAATACGAAAATCAGGAGCAGTACTAGGAAAAGCAATAATCATGAAAGGGAAGCAGCGCATGCGATTAGAGAAAAAGTGTTGATGGAATTGAAGATGAAGAAGCAGAAACAGATGATCCAAAAGCAAATGAAGCAAGAGGGAAAGCAAGCTTTGTCACGTCATAGAACATTTGAATGGCTAAAAGAGCTTTCGCATGCAACCTTTCTTGATCATGACTCTTGATTTACAATCTCCGCATGCTTCTATTAGTTTAGCTTTTTCTCTTTATTGGGTTTTCCACTTTGTAGTTCGATCGATTCTCTTTTATTTCAACTTTGTATGTAAACTACATCATTACAGTGAAGAGGCTCTGTTATCCACAAATTTCTTAGCTATCATTGCTGGATTTCAATTTTCAATTCATAATTTTCATAGTGTGGGTGGGTGATTAATGATTGAGAACAGTGATGGTAATCAAGGAAATTTTACTTTACTAAAATTAGAATAATTTTATTTCATCAATTATTCATAAATAGTTATTTTAGGATAACCGTTTGTCATTGCTCAACCGGCAGACAGGTTGTTCGTCCGTCCAGGTCTGGATGACGGCCGAATCTAGTCCAACTTCACCTCAGCCAGAGCCAATGAGAGAGAATCTATTTCCCACACACTCATTAAACTAACGGATCATTTAAGTTAGTTAACCTTTGAATTACTTGGGTAATTAAGAGTATGGTCTAAATCTTGGTCAATGTAAATAGAAATGATAAAATCTAGACAAGTTTTACATTTTAAATACAATTTTGTATCAAATTTTGAAAAACATCAAATATGTCACTTTTGAAAATAATTAATTAAAGTAGTAAATTGATTTAAATTTAATAGTGTATCTATTTATCGTTTATTGATATACTCATTTTATCTCTCTCCTTCCACATCTCTCTCTCCCCTTCCACATCTCTCTCTCCTTCTCTTATTAACATTTATTAAATTTAGTCAATCTTTACAATTTTATCTATATCTCTACCCTCTCTCTCTCTCATAACATTATTTAAATTTTGCCAATCTTTACCATTTTTATCTATATCTCTCCCTATATTTCCCTCTTTCCTTCTCTCTCCCATCTCTATCACTTACATTATATGTATATACATATTATCTATAATATATATGTCAATATGAAAAATATTATATATACATATACATGTACATAAAAAGATTATATATACATGTAATATATATATATATATATATATATATATATATATATATAGCGAAAATATATTTGAGGAGTACATAGTGACTCGGTACTCCATGACCCAGGTGTACCGAAAGATTTTTCCTATTTATGAGGGTGGAAGACCTAATAAGAAATTGGTAAAAAGTAGAATATATTTTCAGACATATCGATAATATGTGTATTTTGGGAAAAAATATGTTGAAAAAATTATATAAAAGAAGGGAAAATATTTGGGTTTTGATCAGCAAAGAGATGAGCTCATTCTCATCGTTACGTGATTTAATTACTTTGTGTTATTTGTTAAAAACAATAATGATAGTATTAAATTTAATATTTTTAATAAATAAACATATTTAATATTATTATTAGAAAATATTATCTTTTAAATTAAATTAGTTATATTACACGACAACTTAACATAGTAAGAACTGGTCACAAGATATTTGCTCTAATGCTAGCTCTTTTCCTAAGTTATGGATCTATAGATCTTCAGCTACTCATGATGTTACGATCATTTTATTTCATATTCAACATGTTACCATTTCTACTAGTAATTTATGTGGTTTTGTCCTCCGAATCTCTTTTGTTTATGGTAGTGTGAGTTACGTAACCCGTAGATTTCTTTGGAATTCTCTTATGGATATTTCTGTTTAGAAACTTTATGGCTTGTACTTGGGGATTTCAATTCGATTTTGGAAGCTCATGAATCTACTGGTAATATCACGCTTACTTCTTGCTGGGACCGATTGATTTTAAAATTAACTAAAAATAAGTTTGAACCATGAACGGTTCGTGGACGGAATATAAAAAAAATTAATTAACTTATTTAATCAAATTAAATAACTTAAAACCAAATAACGTGTGATTATGCATACACGATAGTAAACGAGAAGAGTAGGTTAGAAACAATTTTTTCACTTATACCTTGCATCTGAGAATTTCTGAATTGACGAAATTTCTTTGAGCGTTCTTCGTGTTCTTCAAGTTTTAGGATCTGAATTACGCACTTGAACTCCAAAAATGATTTGTGAATTTATCCACCAACAACCACCGGCTAATTTTAAATATATATCTCACAAAGATTTTGTGTAGGAATGTGAGTGTGGGTTCTCAAAATGATTGAAGGAAAAAATCAAATATTTTCCCTTCAATACTGTATTTCGGCGACAATCACTAGGGAGGGGGAGAAAATGTTTTTCTCAGTTACTTTGTTAACAAGCAACTGTATCTTATTCAAGATCTATCTACAATCATATTGCTATTGGATATTGATAAAATGTAATTTTTGATATTTATAAATATACCCATATATTTTTAAATTTCCAAAAATCCATGCCATGTATTCATAATTACTGAAAATTGAAATATTTCCTAGAATTTGAGTTGTATCGAGATTTATCAATCCAATTGATAAATGAAATGATCATTATCACTTAATTAATTGATTTATATTTCAATACATATAATCATACTTGATTAATTAGTGACATCACCGATCATATATAAGTGTAGGAAATATGTCTTGGCACCAAAACACATTTTGATCCAATTTACTTTGTTTCACTATTTCTGTTCTCATGAGCTATTTCTGAGACTGAATGAACCCACATGAACAAAGCTAATGATTCAAATACCCAACAAATTTATCTCCATAAATTCCTGATCTATTTAATATATCCTGACATCGTACGACTCCACTATAGGTTCGATGCCGAATCAACTCTTGATTCATTCGCTCTACATTTTCTGTCGGTGTAAATAAACCCTTTTATTTTCACGGTTCACATAATATTTTAACATAATATACATCGTGAATATTAGTAACAAGAGTGGAAAATCAAATTACCATTTAACCCATCTTGTTATTATTTCCTTAATTTCTTTATTGACTGTGAATAAGAAAGACATAATAATGAATTGTCTCGTACAATTCATAAGTTTTTATCAACGACTCAATTCATTGAATACCTGGCTAGATTAATTTATTCACACACTCATCAATAAATTATAAGGTGATATTGTTACTTTCGTAATCGAACTATGAATTTGCATATCTGTGAATCACATAACTTCAATTTAATTGAATTACAATCCCAACAGTCGAGGTATTTCCGCCAATTCAAACTCACTCATTTAACATATCAAAGATTGTAACTAACTAAGTTAAGCTACGTACTCACCTTAGTATTAATGTAATTATAAAAATACCCTTAAGGTGTAATAATTTGATTTAGAGCTTGGTAAACGGTTTTGGGCTCTAAACTAATTTATTACCGGTCTATTCAACATATTCATAACATGTATAGGTTAACCGTTTAAGTCTCCACTCTCATGTCCTAAGGCTGGAATCCATTGGTTCAACCTCATAGTCTTAATTGGATTCGATTGCCTAGTCGTTCTTAAGACTGCGAATATCGGTCTGAACTTTCTTAGAAGAGTTCGTCTGGAGACGCCTCTGTCTTCACTCTACGTTCATTGATAAAAGTTCTAGGACTTGAGTAATTTATAAACACACTTTAATTTAAAATAAAACTTTCAATTTATTCATAAGAATTCTATAACTAATGTTTGAGAAATAACTAAATACAAATAAATAGTTATTTTCCGCTACTTTATTGACACATTCCAACAGTTCTTGTGAAGACTTCTGAGTTGTTTTAACTATTTATGATCTTGTGGATATTGAGATGAAAGGAGGTTTTTTTATACTTGAATTGAACAGTCATCGCGGTATGGTTCTTTCTCGTTGGACAGTTTTTTTGTTCTACCTCTTTTCTTAATACTTGTACTCGAGTTTTTTGAAATACTTTACAGAGATTACACTGGGATCATCATCTATTACAGGTTTCTTATTCTACGAGAATTTATTTCTTCAGGACCTCATCCTTTCAAATTTTGAGGCATGTGGATTTCTCATCCCTCTTTCATTAGCAAGTAGTGGTACAAGGATATTTGTTCAGACGTCAAAGCTTCTTATGTTAACTTTGAGAAAATGGATTTAAGACATTTTTGGGAACGTTGTCCTGAATGTTTCTAAAGTTAATGTAAAAGTGACAGTCATCTAAGATAGGATTAAGTTCGAGGGATTTTCTCATTCTTTTTTCCGGCTTGAATGCGATGCTCTTGCTAACTTAGATATGGCCCTAAGGAAACATGATGTTTATCTGAGAGAAAAAAGTATGGTCAAATGGCTTGTAGAGGGTGATTAAAATTCTAACTTCTTTCACTATTTTCTTAAACGTAGGGGGTTTAATCAACATCTCTCCTCCATGAAAATTGGGTAAGATATTTCTTATGATCTAGTTGAGATTGGTGAGCATGTCATATCATTTTATCAACAACTCTTTTCAGATTCTAATGACTGCAGTTCAGATCTTTCTATCATTCGGGAGCATGTTCCTTCTTTGGCCAATGATTCAGAGAATGCATCGCTTATTCAGGTTCCTTCTTCTGATGAGGTAATGAAGACTGTGTTTGACACATATTTTCTTAGTGCACCAGGCCCAGATTATTTCTTAGGTAAATTTTATTGCTATTGTTGGGATATTGTGGGCTCAGATTTGGTCTTAGACGTGCAAGAGTTTTTTTCGTACATGACAAGTTTTACCAGATTTGAACTTAAATTTCATGGTAATTATTCTGATGATTCTTAATGCTATAGTGATGGATCAGTTTCATTCTATTACTTTAGGTAATTTCTATTTAAAATTATCACTAAGATTATTAGTGATCGTCTTTTCGTTATCTGCTCTCAAATTATTTCTCCCAACCAGTATGGTTTCATTAAGGAACGTCAAATTATTAACTGTATTACTGGTGCCTCTGAATGTTTTAATGTTTTAAGCAATAATAGTTGTGGTGGTCATTTTGCTATGAATATTGACATCCGTAAAGTTTTTTATTCCATCACTTGGAATTTTCTCTTCGAGGTTCTGAGGTGTTTTGTTTTTTTAGCAGTTTGTTGCGTGGATTGATAATATTTTTCACTCAACGAGATTTTCGGTGCAAATCAACGGGTCTCCTAAAGGCTATTTCAGGTGCTCGCGAGATGTGTGACGGGGTGATCTTCTATCCCCACATCTTTTTGTTTGGCTGATGACTTTTTAAGTAAATATCTTTCACATCTGGCAGATTCAAGTTTGTTGGTTTCAATACCTTCTTTTATTGGGATGCGTGCGTCGACTCAGTTTCTTTACGCGGATAATGTTCTTCTTTTCCGCAAAGCTTTCTTCAAGAATGTGTAAGTGGTCTTAGATGCTTTTGAGTTTTATGGTTCCCTCTCTAGTAAATAGGTTAATTGGGATAAATCATCCATTTATTTTGACAGAGGCATCTCGGGGAGCCAAATTACTAAATTTTTGTCAATGTCTTGAATATGTAAAAGAGGAGATAACATGACATATTTAGTTGTTCCTCTCTTTGTGGTGCACTAAGCATCTGCTGGTCGTCGCGGCGAAAGCATAGAGGCGTGTGACCTTTTAAAAAATTAAACTTTTAATAAAAAATGAATATTTTAATAAAACAGAACTTGCGCAACGCCACGATTACCAAATAAAACTTTTTATTGAAAACTCTTTTTCAATCAGTCAGGTACCATTATATATTCATAAGTTAAAACTGTTAGAAATCATATACCTCTTGTAGTCTATGTCAAGTGTCTATGCAAAAACTGATCGATCCTTCGTTCTCACGAAATCCTTCCAATGATCAGTAGATTCCGAGATCCACACATAGATCTTCAAGTCAATCTTCAACGCACTAAGACATGTGTGGGCATGTGGAATATTACAAGACACTTTTTCTGTCTCTAGATGTTCTCAATACATGAGATCTAAATATTTACTGAGAAGGGATTTAATGAGACGATTCTCTTAAAAAACGTGATAATTATTCTTTTAGAGATTTGATTAACGTCTAATAACAGAAAAAAATCTCTCTGACACCAATCGTGTTCTCAATTCAACTTTTGATTGACGAACTGATGATTTGATCAACTGATTCTCTCATCTTCATTCAACCACCAAGGTCATTCGAATAATATCTGTATATATTCTAAATAATGGCGTATTATATTTTTTGGGATAAACTAAAATAATATTTAATTATAAAATTATCAATTATGATGGGACCCACTGTAATTCTGTACAACTGCAGTGCCACTTGACTCTGTAGTGTGCCGTGGGCCAGCATAGTACATCACGACACCACTCTAGTTCCATGTGGCACTACCGTGTTGCACACTCACTACTGTAGTGCCACGTGGCACCCAAATAGTTCATATCAATTTTTGATACTCTATCATTGATTGACATGTGACAATTATTATAAATTAAATATTTATTTTAATCAGATAATTATCTAGATATCAGTTAATTCAGATTTAACATATCTGATTATTCCTGTCAACTAACTGACAAATAACAAATTTAGATCATTTAAATTATTATCTAATAATAATTTAATGATCTAATTTTACAAATTAAACATTCTATCTCAATTATCGATAATTAAAAAAATTGATAATTATTTAAATATATATAATTTTCACAAATTAATTTAAATATAGTTCAATTAATTAATTCTTAATTAATCACACATAATTATCTCATAATTATGTACTTGCCCCAGAATAAAAATTCTTTTTACAAGTTAGTCAATTTCTCATGTCCTGAAATATTCACTCCCTAAGCAGTGTAGTATAAAGGTGAATTGAGGACCATGGAACTATAATCCAAAGCTCCAATAAACTAGATTATTAAGTAAGCTCTTTAATTAAATAATCTTATTTATTAATTTCATTTATTTCTGCACTATAAATATGAAATTGCACTCTTACAGGTTATAGAATGTATTTACAGAGTATTCTCATGTAGTCCACTGACATGATCATTTTATGTAGTTCTGTCCTCCAATTATTGATTCGTAAATAAGAGCTGGTCAAAATTACCGTTTTACCTTTTTAATTACCTCTTGATCCTTAAATACCATTAATCCACTAGTGAAAGATTAATTTATAATATTATTATAAATTTAAGCTCAATACCCATTTAGTTCAAGAATTAACCCTTAAGGGAACCAATATACGATCCGTTAGGAAAGCTTAGATTTCAAATCTTGTAAGATCATGTCCCCAGCCATCCACATCATTGAATCTCTAAAAAAAAAGTCACTAGCCTGATTAACAACATACCTTAACGAGTGAATCAAAAGATCTAGTAGACATGCATAGCAGTTCATGACTACTCAGGATTCATATTGATCTACATATTCGAATTGATGTGCATTAAATCTTTATGATAAATGACACGTTAATAAAGATATTACTTCACATCGGTCCTGTCATATATAATCTTATTATATAAAGTAAATTCACTAAGATGTCTATCCACATCAATGATCTGGATCTAGATCACACGCAATCATAATACTTAGTGAACCGTACTAGCAACCATTCATTAAAGATTTCATACTTTAATATGTTACTGATAATTTTATTCAGTATCTGTGATCTTAATGCTCTCGTACTAATACAAGATCATAGTCTCATTAATGGATATGGAATTTTCATATATTTATATAAATTATTCAACAATAATATAAAAAAATAATTATAAGAAAAATGTAATCCTGTTTAAATTTCATATCAAAATGTTAATACATATGCTTTAAAGGCATAACCCCTAACAATATCCCACTTGCCCTAAAGTAAGTGTGGCATCTCTCTGAATCCCATGTTATACACGTGACCCTCAAATGACTTCGCATGAATTGTCTTTATAAAAGAATCAGTTAGGTTCCATTCTGATTCTATCTTCGTAGCAGTCACATCCCATCGATGCACGATCTCTCTTACAATATGATATTTCTTTTTATGTGATTGCCCTTCTTCTGATTCTTCGGTTCCTTGGAATTTGCTACCACCCCAACGTTATCACAGTACAGGATCAATGGTTTGTCCATATCTGGAACTACTTCCAGACCAGAATGTAACTTTCGGATCCATACCACCTATTTCACAGCTTCACAAGCCACTATATATTCGACTTTCATAGTGAAATCTGTAATGCTGGATTGTTTAATACTTGTCCAGACTACAGCTCCTCTACCTAGGGTGAATACTGATCCAGATGTCAACTTTTGACTGTCTCAGTCTGATTGAAAATTAGAATCAGTATATCCAGTTGGTTCAGTTCTCCACCTGAATAAACAAGCATATAGTTTCTCGTTCTCCTAAGATACTTGAGAAAGTGCTTTACTGCAATCCAATGTTCCAAACCTAGATTCGATTGATAACGACTGACAATTTCTAATACATAACAGATGTCCGGTCTCGTACACAACATGACATACACGAGACTTCCAGCTGCTGAAGCATTGGGAACCTTTCTCATATCCTCTTTCTCTTGAGGTGTCTTAGGACATTGTTCCTTGGAAAGGACAATTCCATGTCTAGTCGATTGTTGACCTTTCTTAAAATTCTCCATAGAGAATATCTCCAATACTTTATCAATATAAGATACCTGAAAAAGTGCTAAGAACTAGTTCCTTCTATCCCTTAAGATTTGGATGCCTAGAACATAGCTCCCTTCTCTCAAATATTTCATTTGAAATTTCTCAACTAACAACTTCTTTGCCTTTGACAAAGTTCTACATCATTCCCAATGATTAGAATATCATCAACATAAATAACTAAGAAAACCGGTATCTTATCTTTGGTGTATTTATAAACATAGGGTTCGTCAACATTTTGCTCGAAGCCATAAAACTTTATAATCTCATCAAAGGTAAGATTTCAAGATCTAGATGTTTTAAGAAACTTGCATACTTTCTGATCTTGCCCTTTTTGTACTGTCGCAACGTGCATGCGACTTGGAGCAGCAATTGAAAAATCATTTTGAAAAGAAATTCAAAGTCGCCACAAATCATTTCAAGACATGATTGGTCACCCAATTTTAGAATCAAATATTTTGGTCTCCGAAAATTTAAAGTTGGTTTGGGAGTCATTTGTGGGTGGGGAAGGTATTAGCACCCCACAACACCTATTATGAATAATGGTAACTAAATTTAATCAAATATTAACCAAATTATGTTTTAAAATAATGTTAAAGAAATTTAATTTTGAATGTCTCATTTGGTACATTTTACATCATAAAAATAAAAATATAAATGACCTTTAATGGGTGACACAAAAACCATTGAATTTTTTTAATATATTTTTCTTAAATCAAAGCATTATTGGAGTTACTCTTAGTATCCTAAAAATAACTCCTGAACTCGGTAGTTTGTGAAATTTGGTATCCCAAAAATTTCAAAGTCCGTCATCAGATTTTTTTAATGAAAACTAAATAACGAAATTAACAAAATTTACATCTAATTGTTATGGTTTTGATTTATGAACGCCAATTCTGATAATAAAAGAATGAAAAAAATAATCACATATAATCATTACGATATGACAATAATACATAAATAAATAAGAAGATTCAATAACTATAAATAAAAAAAAGAATAATGGGAAGAAATGTTAGATATGATAAATTTAAAAAGAATATGTAAAGTGAAAATATGAAAATAATAAGTGAAACAAGTAAAAAGATATACAAAATAAATTAAAGCAAACCAATAATATCTACTAATAAAAATCAAAAAAGAAAAAAGAAAAAAATTACAAACATAAAAAAATAAAAAACACAAAAAAAGAAATAAAATACAAACAACAAAAATACGCAAAAAATAAAAACTAAAAAATAATACAGAGGGTGATATCACCCTCTGTTTTGTTTTTAAATATATATAATTATTTCATAAATAAGTTAATAATAAATTTTTTCATGTGTAAATAAATTAATCTATGAAAAATGCTTAATTTCATTAATAATTGGTATGAACATACTATTTTTTACTACATAGTCTACTGATTATCTTTTTTTCATTTCTTCTCTCATTGCTACTCAAATAGAAAAAGAATGACCATTGATGATAACTAATTTAAACAAGTGTTACTAAAGAAAAATCAATAAAACTTTCAAAATAGAATAACTTTTGCTTGGGATATAAATATACCATTTTTTATTTTAGACTAAGTTCACTAATTACCATTTTTTCCTTCTTCATTCATTGCTAGGAATGATCATGGATGGTAACTAGTTTAAACAAGTGTCACTAAAATAAATCAATAAAACTTTCAAAATAAAGTATTTTTTGTTTGGAATATAAATATACCATTTTTTATTTTGGACTATTTAATTTACTAATTACCATTTTACGTGTATGCATGCTATGCATGATTATGAACATTTGTAAGAAACTTTTTTGATAATTTTTTGAAAATTGGCTAATGTAGCCATATCTTTTTCCTCTCAAAACAATCACTTGGCCTAGGGTCATGGACTTTCAAGAAAATGATGCATCATTATTCATTGTTTTATGCCCTAGTATTTGGCTTCACGTTGACGATGAAGAAAAATGAATAATTTCTCCATATTTTGCTTCTTTTCTATACTTTAATTGTAATCCTCCAATCGTGTTTTGGCCTTCCTCATATGCATACCGACTTTTCTCGTGGTGACTTTTCAGATTTCATCTCGCACTTAGACTGCCTTTCTTAGTTCCTATTCTTTTCTTTTTTTTATTTTTTTAATTAGCTTTCACCTAACAAAGTTTATGCTTCTGAGTTATTTCAAGAGTAATTAATGATATCTTAGAATTGAGAGGAATAAGGAATAATGGAAATAACGAGAAGATAAAGTATATGTATTTGTCAACTAAAAAAATGTAAAAACTTTTCATTGATGATGAACAATGTTTACAAACAAAGATTTGGAAAAAAAATATGGAATAAGCATTTCTCTAGTATTCGAGACGGATCTTTTTGAAAACATTTTTTTTGCCCAACTCCATTTTTTCCATCCTTAGAGCGGTCAAACGAAGTACTTCTTGACTGCATCCGAATTATCTACGCACGATAAATCATCTCCATCCATGTTTGTTAGAATGAGAGCTCCTCCCGAGAAGACATTCTTGACTACGAAAGGACCTTCATAATTTGGGGTCCATTTCCCACGATAATCTTTTTGATATGAGAGTATAGTTTTCAATACCAAATCTCCTTCCCGGAAACATCGAGGACGTAACTTTTTGTCATAGGCTTGCATAATTTTTCTTTGATATAATTGCCCTCTACATAATGCAGTCAATCTTTTTTCCTCAATAAAATTCAATTGCTTATATTGTGTTTGTACTCACTCTGATTCTTCTAATTTAGGTTCCATTAATACTCTAAAAGAGGGAATTTCCACCTCAATTGAAAGGACTGCTTCCATCCATATACAAAAGAGAATGTCATTTTTCCCAGTTGATGTTTGGATTGATGTGCGGTACTCATGTAGTGCAAACGGGAGCATCTCATGTCAATCCTTATAAACTTCCATCATATTCTCTATGATCTTTTTTATGTTCTTATTGGTTGCTTCCACTGCTCTGTTCATCATCAGACGATAAAGAGATGAATTATGATGCTTAATTTTGAATTGCTCATATAATTCTTTCATCATCTTGTTATTTAAATTTATTCAATTATCTGTGATAATTCTTTCAGGTAGACCATATTGACAAATTAGCTCATTTTTAATGAACTTAACAACCACCCTTCTGGTTATACTCGAATAAGAACTCACATCCACCTATTTGGTAAAATAATCTATAAAGACCAAAATGAAACGATGCTTGTTTGAGGCTTTTGGTGTGGTGGGATCAATGTCATCCATACCCCCACATAGAGAATGACCAAGGTACGGCCATGCCATGTAAATGGTATGCATGTACGTGAATTTTATTCACATAAATTTGACATTTATGAGATTTCTTGGCGTTATTCGATGCAGTCAAATTCTAGAGTTAACATATAATATCCTGCTCACAAGATTTGTTTGGCCATCATATGTCCGTTAGCATAAACACCACAAATTCCTTCGTGAACTTCCTTTATGATTTGATTCGCTTCCCTTGCATTAGCACATCTTAAAGCACCATATCATGATTTATTTATAGAGTATTTCACCATTGAAGAAGAAACCCATGGACAAACTTCTAATAGTGTGTTTATCATTCTCAAAATCTTTGGATGGATATTCCCCGTTCTTTATATATTGCTTGATGTCGTAATACCATGGTCCTGTGTCTTCCTCTTCTTCAATGCTCATACAGTGAGCAGGAAAATCTCACTTCTCAATTTTTATGGGTTTCACTTCTTCCTTAAAGTTTATGGCAAACATGAACGCTAGAGTTGGCAGTGCATCTGCAATTTGATTATTCTCTCTAGGTATATGGTCAAATGAGATCACTTCAAAAGTTCGGCTTAACTTAGTTACATGTTTGTTGTAAGGTACTCGCTTGGAGTCTCTAGCTTCCCATTCCCTGTTCAGTTGTTGTATCACCAATAACGAATCTACGTACACTCGAAGCTTCCTTATCTTCATATCACGAGCTGCTTGAATTCTCATGAAATATTCCTTATATTCTACCACATTGTTCGTATAGTCAAAGCATAGTTTTACCGTGAATGGGAAAAACTTTCTCTCATGAGATATGATGATTGCCCTAATTTCATGTCATACATCATTAGATGGGCCATAAAATAACATTATCCACAATTCTAGATCCATAGATTCTCCTTCATTTTTTAATATGACTGATACGTTCTCATCAGGTAAATAAACCATAATAGACTCATAATCTTGCACTGCTTGATCTGCCAGATAATCAGTAAGTACACTTCCTTTTATTGACTTTCACGTGACATAGACAATATCATATTCTCTGAGCAACATTTGCCATTTAGCAATTCACCCGGAAAGTGATGGCTTTTCAAAGATATATTTGATTGATCTATCTTTGAAATTAACCAAGTGGTGTGGTATAACATGTACTATCTAAGCCGATGAGCAACCCAGGCTAATGCACAATACGTTTTCTCCAACATGGAACAATTAGCCTCATAGTTTGTGAACATTTTGCTTAAATAATATATTGCTTGTTCTTTCCTTCTAGAGGCATCGTGTTGACCAAATACGCAACCCAGGGATTCTTATGTTACTATAAGATATAAAATGAGTGGTCGCCCTAGAGTTGGAGGAAAAAGTATAGGCAGATTTTGCAAGTATTGGTTGATCTTCTCAAAAGCAATTTGGCAATCATCATTCCATCCTTCTGTATCACTTTTGCAGAGAAGTTTAAAGATAGGTTCATAAGTTGCAGTTAACTGTGAGATGAACCAGGCTATGTAATTTAATCTCCACAAGAAACCTCTAACTTCCTTTTGAGTTTGAGGTGGTGACATATCAATGATGGCGCGAACCTTGTCAGGGTCAACTTTCTTCCTTCCTTGCTCACGACAAAACCATGTAGTTTCCCTGAAGATGCTATAAATGTACACTTTTGTTGGGTTAAGCTTTAACTGGAACTTTCTCAACCGTTCAAATAGTTTCCGTAGACTGATAGTGTGATCTTCCCCTTGATGAGATTTGACAATCATATCATCAACGTACACTTCGATTTTTTTATGCATCACATCATGAAACAGTGTTAACATTGCCCGTTGGTAAGTCGCCCCAGTATTTTTTAGACCAAATGGCATAACCTTATAACAAAATGTACCCCACAAAGTTATAAAGTGGACTTTTCACGGTCTTCAGGAGCCATTTTGATTTAATTATACCCTGAAAAACCATCCATGAAAGAGAATGTTGAATGTCCTGCAGTGTTATCTACTAAGACATCGATATGGGGTAATAGAAAATTATCCTTGGGGCTTGCCCGATTTAAGTCTCTTTAATCGACGCACATCCTTACTTTTTCATTTTTCTTCGGCATTGGGAGTATGTTAGCAACCCATTTAAGGTATTTTGTTACTTCTAGAAAACCCACATCTACTTGCTTTTTAACTTCTTCTTTGATTTGTACCAGCATGTCTAGTTTCATTTTGCGTAACTTTTGTCGCACTGGTTTACTTTCGGGCATAACTGGAGAATGATGAACCACGATATCAGTGTGTAGACCTGGCATATCTTGGTAAGACCATGCAAAGACATCAATATACTCCTTGAGTAAGTCAATTAATTATCGGTGGCTTTGTCTTGTCATAGAATTACCGATTTGGACTTATTTCATCTCTCCATCCAATCTCAAATTTATCACATCCGTTAACTCTTGATATGGTTGAGTTATTTTATCATCTTCTTTTACCATTCTTAACATTTCCGGAGATGGTTCAAAATTATCCTCGTCACTTTCATCTGACTCTACGTTAAGAATGAGATCGTCGAAGTTATTGCTTATGCTCTTATTTTCAAAATCATCATCCTCGGACCTGAATCAGATTCTTGGATGAAAGGAAGGCAAGAAAAGAAAATAAATAATGCATGAGTATGAACAACATTTCAGAAATGGAAAAGGTAAACATAAAAGGAAGAACAAAAAGAACTGGAATTGTATTTATCATTAACAAAAGGAAACGAAACAAGTTTTTAGACTTTCATTCAGAGTGATGACATGAAATAGACGAGAATATATGCCCATAATAACGAAATTCCTAAGGCATTGGGTAGAATCATTAGAATTTTGGCATCAACACATTACTCTTAAAAAATTTCAAGAAGCACTGGTAGTTCGGTGACATCCCAATTGAAAGCTCATGATCTGAATCGTATCGAGAAACCAAGTCCTCTGTACTTGCACTTGATGAGTTTTTCAAGATTACAAATATTGAAAGCTGGGCGATATTATCTTCAAGGTAGTATAGCTCTATTGTAACCAGTTCTTCCAATGAAATTCTCCCACTTTTGAAGGATTCAGAAATATGGGATATGATTGTCATTTCCATATCGAATTCCCTATTTTTTAGCCTAGAAATCCTCTATTCTTTCTTTTGAGCTTCCAGTCTCCCTCTATCGGGCTTGGTCGGTCTATATCCAAGCCCAAACCTTTGATCATTCTTGTCCCAATCGATTAACTTATTTATGCCTTGATACTCACTCCTAAGTCTTTTGCCTGGCTTGTATCCTCATTTTATCATCAATTTTGCCATCGTATAAGATGCTTTTGATAGGCTTGGCGTTGGAGTGAGTTTCCCACTAGCAACAAATGTGGTGTTCACAATCTCAAATGATCGAAATGAGCACTCCAATGCTTCTTTTGTCGCCTCAACATATGACATAATGGCCGGCTTAGATACTAGTAAACATTATTTCCCATATATACAAATGAGTTTATAATGCATTATATATTTCAGTTTTTGATGTAAAGAAGATGGTACTGCCCCAACAAAATGAATCTATGGTCGGCCCAATAGAAAACTGTATGCTGGATTTATGTCCATCACTTGAAAAATAATATTGAATAGACATGGCCTGATTTGAATTTGTATATCTATGTCTCTGACAACTTCTCTTCGGCTACCATTGAATGTTATTACTATCATCATGCTCGGCCGCATATGTGTCTCATCCACAAGGAGCTTTGCTAGTGTAAATCTTGGCATTATATTTAGAGACGAGCCGTTATCAATCAATACTTTTACAAAAACATAATCCCTACATTTCACAGATATATGTAGAGCTCTGGTGTGTCCAGTATCATCGGTAGGGATTTCATAATCTGTGAAAGTAATAAAATTTGGTGCGGTAATGTTTCCCACAATTCCACTCAACTTCTCCACTGTAATGTCACAGACGTACAGTTGATTCAAAACCTTCAATAATGCTTGGTGATGTGGTTTAGAATTAAGAAAAACTGATAGTAAGGATATGCAAGCAGGCAAGTGATTAAGTTGCTATATCACCTTATACTCACTTTGCTTGATAAGCTTTAAAAATACACATACTTCCTCTTCAGACACTAGTTTCTCTTTCTCCATTCCTTTCATATGGCAAGTTCTATCACTTGGCCACTATGCATTTCTCCTTGGAACCCATGACCATTGTCACCTTCTTTGGCTTTCCCTTTCCTTTGCCTTTCAAACTCAACACTTTTATCTGTTTTCAAAACTTCTGGCATGTAGCATCTGCCACTTCTCGTCATCCCACCTACTCCCAAAATATTAGTTATGGGGAGATTGAGTTCTGACGGATTTAACACTTGAGTTTTATCGTTACCTCTTGTATTAACCTCCAATCCTTACCTCCATTGTACTGCTATTGAATCCTTGTAAGCAAACACACCCGGTATTTAGATGGTGATGGGCATCAAAGCATAAGACGTAGTGGTGCGAGTTGACTTTTCCTCATAATGTATTATGAGAGGTTTTTGGATATACAAAGATACTTCAACATTAACTTCAGATGACTCTTTAGTTATCATGAGGACTAAAGAGTCATCTTCATGGTATTCTCTTTCTCATTTATGACTTATTGTAAGTATCTTTGTATCCAACAACTTTGCACTTTCATTTTAAAATCAGCACATTCCTCAATTGTATGTCCCGTCACATTCTTATGAAACAAACAATCAAAGTCATATGTTTTCTAAAAATGCCTTCATCCTCTAAGCATGTTAGGAAAATGTACCCTACTTTAAGAAGAAGATGGAAAAGTATTTCCATTGACGTGCCTACATCTGCCACATCCTTATTTCCATTTGAAAAATATTCCTCGATTGCGTTTACGGTAGAATTCCCATGATTTGGTAGAAGGTTAGAATTGATATCTCAGTTACCATTAGCCTTTTTGAAATTCAACCATCTAACCTTGATCAATGCATGTAATCTAACTTTTAATACCGTGCAATTCTCAGTTGAATGTCCCACTACCCCAGCATGTTAATCACAACGAGCAGTCAGATCATACCACCTTGGGTATGGTGGTTGTACTTCATAAGGAATTGGCACCGATTGATTATTCTGTATCAATTATGGTAAGAGTTCTCTATATGACATGAGGATCAGATCATATTGAAAAAACATTGATTAATTCTATTTTCCCTTAGAGGCTGATCAGTTTGACCAACATTTTACTAGTGAGTCGGTGGTCTAAAATCGGGTGTCGAGTTGTTTTGAAATGTTGATTGTTGAAAGTGGTAATTGTACAAATTTGTGAGGTATTTTCCACATATGATGTCATAGATTTGAGCCCTTCACTATACTTTGGAAATCTCGGCCTCAGGTTCGCAACTTGTGATGGGTACCCAAAATTGATCGTCTGTACATCCCCTTCTTTTCACTTCAACGGCGGCCATTTTTTACGGATGATGTATCTGATACGACTTCTGAAATTCTTCCATTCTTTACCCCATATTCAATTCTTTCACCAATCACTATAATGTCAAAGTAGTTGTTTGAAGCGTTTCCAATCATCCTATCATAGAATGGAGATCTCAAGGTAATAAACATGGCAACCATCTCCTTTTCTGACAAGGAGGTGTACCTGAGCAGCTAATTCCCTCCACATTTGCACATATTCTTTAAATCCTTCAGTAGGCTTTAGATCCAGACAATCAGGAGCCATGTCTATGTTGTACTTGTATTTTATTAAGAAAGCATCGGCTAAATCTTTCCACTTCCGAATATTTTGGTTATCCAATTGGATATAGCAGCGAGACGCAGCCCCCGTCAAGCTATCTTGAAAGAAATGAATCAGCAGTTTATCATTATTTGCGCAAACAACCATCTTTCTGCAGTACATAATAAGATGACTTCTCGGACATGTACTATCATCATATTTTTCAAACTCAGGTAGTTTAAATTTTTGTGGGATGGTTACATCTGGGACCAAACATAGTTAGGTGGCATCAATGGTACCATAAACATCTGACCATTTGATGGCGCGCAATTTTTCCTAAAAAAGCCTAGCTTATCTTTCGACAGCGGGTCTTCGCTTAATTTAGTAACAGGCCTCTACCCCTTTAGGTCATCGACATCG
This sequence comes from Datisca glomerata, assembly GCA_003255025.1. Taxonomy (NCBI): domain Eukaryota; kingdom Viridiplantae; phylum Streptophyta; class Magnoliopsida; order Cucurbitales; family Datiscaceae; genus Datisca; species Datisca glomerata. The sequence goes on from QANY01010875.1 coordinate 1,230,304, forward strand.
GGTATGATGATTGGCTCATTAGCGAGTTCTCCTTCTGGAGTGAAAGCTTGGTTGTGGCCAGGTGCCATTGTGTATGGGTTGTACCCAATTTTTCTGTCTGCATCATTTCGTGGACATTTGAAAATGGATAGTGCTGGATATTTACTGGTGGTGAAACATGCTAAAAGTGGTTAGACTGATGACGTTGATATGTTGGAGTGAACCTATGAGGGTAAGGTGGAGTATCGTTTAGCAGTTGATTTTGTGATGACTGAGCCCTTGCGGATTTTCAAGACAGGTTTTCCCTTATTGGTGGCGAGGAGTTCCAGGACTCTGGCCATTTGCTCTTTCAGCTCCCTAATTTCTTCTTTCATTTCCTCTCGTGATTGCTCTCTTTCTTGCTCGTCCATGACCCTAACTTGAGCTCGTGTTCGATAGGGATGTCGGAGTTGACGGGCTATCTTGGAAAAGTTTTCTTAATATATATAAAAATAAAACAATGAGATGGTAGATTTTTCCAATGAAGAAAAATAAATAAAAATATTAATATTAATATTAATAAAAGTAAATTTGTGCATGAGAAATGATATTGCGCAAAGTGAAAGTCTAAAAGTACTCAATCTCATTCAATTACTAGAGTCATCCACTACATTTGAGTATGTAGAAGTCAACTACACTACTCCGCAATATGAGTTTATACAAAATGATCAAAATGACCCAAATCTCTATTGATTTCTTCCAAAAACTTAGATAAGTTCTCTTCATTATGATGGTTGGGAAAAATACATATTTTTCAAAAATAATGTTTGTTCCCCCAAATTGTTCGCTCTCAAGGCGACACCTTTAAGCCATTCCATAGCCTGCCTTGATCGTTGTCGAATCAAGTCGTGCTCTTATTGCAGTAATTGGTAATCATATCTTAGTGCATTGACATTAGCATAATTATTTCTTGCCAATTTCTCTGTCATGTTTGGATATGCTCTAACTTGGTGCTCAAGGCTTGCAATGACTTTCAATAGTTCTTCACTATCATTTGGCGACTCGGACTTCTTATCAGCGATTCGTTGTAGTGAGTCATATTATTCTTTTAACTCAACGATGTACACATTCGTTTTTATCGACAACTCCTTTAACCTCTTCTAAAACCTCTTATACAAACTTATTTTTCCTTTCTAGCTTCATGATTAGATCCTCTTGTTCATAGATTACCCCTTGCAAATTCTCATTATTCTTTTCCATCTTTCTAATTTTGTTGTTTAGTTTGCGAGTGTCAATTCCTAACTCTAAGTTTTTCCACTTCAGATATTCTTGACCCTTAACCTTGTTTCTCAAATCTCTGATTTTTCTTTCAGCTTCGATCAAGTGTTTGCCAGAAAATTTTGTCCGGACTGTTAGATGTCTATTTTCTTCCAAGAAAGCTAAATTTTTTTTACGCTCCTCATATAACTCACCTCGCTCCCCCTTTTTAACAATCTCCTTATGAACTTCTAGTAACTTGTATGATTGTAACTCCTCAACTGGTAAAGCACTAGTTACTTTGCCTTTACTCTCAAATCACGCTTCATACTCCTTTGTACAATTCACGTGGTTGATCTCATTTCACACCCTTCTCGTTATTTTCCAAGCTCCAATAGCTGCTGCAATTTTTGTCCAATATCTTGAGAATCATAACTAATCCCAATGTCCTTCAATGCGTGCGTGGTAGGGACAAACTATCTCATGTATAATTGATGAAGCACCATTAGCGGAGCATAACTAGTACAACCCCATGGTCCTGGGAGTGAGACCCATTGATAGTTTCCACATCTGTAGATCATCGATGTCAACGACATCTAGTGGGCTTTCCAGATAACATCCTCATCTTTCAACTTTGATAAGTGTGAGAGCCACACCCCTTTTTTGGGAAATTGCGGATACCATTTGGCCATTCCAAATTCTGCAATGAGGATTCTCGTCTTCATCCATGGACTTGAAAACTTAACTTGAGGACATTTGAAATCTGGTGGACATCTTAGATAGCTAAGAATCCAAATACACAAAAGAGATAGAGAGTCGATAAACTTTCTTTTTCCAAACACTCGTATGTGATTTAAGGAACGAAAAGTCTCAGCGGAAATTGATATAACCGAGTTAACACCATGTTCAACTTGAAGGAACATTTTTATCACTTTATCATCAACATAACCTTGAATCTTTGGAAATAATACGGTGCCATAAATACACATTGCATAAGAAGCCATACTCTTATCTCTTTAAGACATTTTGGGTGAGATCTAGGAGGTAATCCAACGGCACACACTCGTTCCTCCATTTAACTTTCAACCTTATCTCAATCTCAGATGCATGGACAATACCCAGGAGCTTGGATAAAACTCTCTTCAATGTGAGCTTTTTGTCGTAATTATAAACTTTATCCATTCTTTGTAGCGGGATGTTCAGTAGGGCTTAATATTCTTCAATTGTAGAAGTAAGATCAATTGTTCTAAAGGTGAAAGATCTTTACAGAGGGTCCCAGAAATACATTAAAGCCTTAAGAATAAAAGTGTTACCTGTAATATACAGAAGATAAATGATGTGACCATATTTGCTGACAAATAAATTTTTCTGCCCCGGTGAAAAATCCTCTCAAGTCAGTGTCAGAGAACTCTATCTTAGTGATTGATGGTAGAAGAACAACATCCTCCTTTTTCAGACAATCTCCTTTTCGTTTCTGCGTTTCCTCTGACCATTGGGCTATTGTAACTTCATCTTCTATCACACTCATAGTAGAAGTCATGGTCTCAAAAATATGAATGAATTGAATACTCACTTACAATCCCTATTACGCAGCATCATATATGTACGTAAAAAAAAGACGAAGTCAGAAGTGAAAAAATGGGGAAGAAAAGAAATGTTTAAAGAGCGTAGGACATATATACATGAACAAAATTAGTCATGATACCATAATTAAGCAGAATCTCTATTTCTATCAAACATTGTTCATGACATGGGCCTTAAGAACAAAATTCATGTGTGGTTGGGCTCTCAAATCTCTTAATAGGCTCTCAGGTTACCCCGAAAGGAGTAAAAGGGGGCCCCAAACGATATCCCGAAAGAGTGGACCTGAGTGAGAACTTTCGTGAGCCTACACGGGAACCGCATTTTCACGAAGGCATTCTACTACTCATTCTCGCTAATCCTAAAGAAAAAGCCCGGGTATAAGGCTTGTGCATATGTGTGAAATTAGAAATTATGTAAAGAAATATACTTCCTAAAAAATGAACTATATACAACTACAAGTATGAATTAGATAAAAAAATAATGAATTAAATAAATAAACAAAGAACCACACAAAAGAATAGTATATGATAAAATTTTGGCTTGACTATCTATCTATCTAAAAATGGTTAGACCAATTGTTTGTCCCCAGCAGAGTCGCCAAGCTGTCACAACGTGCATGTAACTCAGAGCGGTGATTAAAAAATTATTTTGAAAAAAAATTCGGAGACGCCACCAATCATTTTACGGCCTGATTGGTCACCTAATTTTAAAATCAAATATTTTGGTATGTGAAAATTTAAAGTTGGTTAGGGAGTCATTTACGTGTGGGGAATGTATTAGCATCCCACAACACCCATTATGAAAGATGGTTACCGAATTTAGTCAAATGCTATCCTAATTATTTTTTTAAATAATGTTAAAGAAGTTTAATTTTGAATGTCCTAAAAATAACTGCTCATCTCGGTAGTTTGAGAAATTTGGTATCCCAAAAATTTCAAAGTCCGTCATCGGATTTTTTTTAGTGAAACTAAATAATGAAACTAACAAAATTTACATCAAATTGTTATGATTTTAATTTATGAACGTCAATTCTGATGATAAAGAAATGAAACAATAATCACATATAATCATTACAATATGACAATAATACATTAATAAATAAGAAGAGATAACAACTATAAAGAAAAAGAAAGAATAATGAAAAGAAAGGTTAGATATGATAAAGATGTAAGATAAATTTAAAAAGAATATGTAGAGTGAAAATAAAGACACAATATGTGAAACAAGTAAAAAGATGTACAAAATAAACTAAAACAAAACAATAATATCTACTAATAAGAAAAGAAAAATAAACAAAAACCAAAAGAAAAATACAAACAACAAAAAAAAAACAAAAAACTTAAAAAAACAAAATAAAATACAAACAACAAAAACACACAAAAAACACAAAAATTAAAAATTAAAAACTAAAAAATAATACAGAGGGTGACTTCACCCTCTGTTTTGTTTTCTAATTTCATTTTTAATATATATATATATGTATATGATTATTTTATAAATAGATTAATAATAAATTTTTTCATGTGTCAATAAATTAATCTATCAAAAGGTTTAATTTCATACATAATTGGCCTGAGCATACTATTTTTTACTACATAATCAACTAATTATCATTTTTTGTTTCTTCCTTCAAATAACAAAGGAATGATAACTAACTTAAACAAGTATCACTAAAGAAAAATCAATAAAACTTTCAAAATAGAATAATTTTTATTTAGGATATAAATATATCATTTTTTATTTTAGACTATTTAATTCAATAATTACCATTTTTCTTTTCTTTCTTCATTGCAATAAAACTTTCAAAATAAAATATTTTTTGTTTGTGATATAAATATTCTATTTTTTATTTTAAACTACTTAGTTTACTAATTACCATTTTTCTTTCTTCAAGAAATGATCATGGATGATAACTATTTCAAACAAGTGTCATAAAAATGATGAAAAAAAATTTTAAAACAAAAAAAGAAGAAAAGACTTGTACGAACATAAAAAAATTCAAAACTTAAATATTTGCATAATCTTGTATAGAAGTTTTACTCTCTATTTTATGAATTTTTATGTATGAAAAATTATCATAAGATATCTTTTCATCAAATGTACATTTTTTATCCATTAAAGGGTTAATTCGCATTGAGTTATTTTTACATCCCTCAAAAGCTTTATCCTTATCACCATTGATTGAGTTGATGATAAAAACATATCATTATCAAACTTGTAAAAAAATCAACAATACATGAAAATAAAACTTAAGTTTAAGAGTAGGAGAAATGATAAAGAAGGAACAAACAACTTATGTATGAAAAATGAAACAAACAAATCAACTACATGAGTATGAAGAAGAGAGATGATGAATAATAATGAACAAGATATATTGTAAGCTAAAGTGCAAAAAATTTAAACTATCTTAATAAAAAGAATAGGAGAAGATGAAAGATAAGTAGAAATGAAGAATATTTTTCTCTCTTTTAAAACGTCTCTTCTATTTTTTCAAGACCTTTCTTTCTCTCTCTAAAATCCCTTCTCTTTCTCACTCCCCAATACCCCTTTTAAGTGAAGACCACCCCTCTATTTATAGGTAAATTTAAGGCTTCACTTTTTATTTTTAATCATTTTTTCTCCTTTTTTATTTTTTAGTCATTGCACAATTCTTCTTATTTTTAGGCATTGAGCTATTTTTCAAATCATACAAATAGTCTTAGACTAGTATATGTGCTAAAAATGAAATTTATATTTTTAAAGTATTGGACCAGATAGAATATGGTATCTATATGTACAAACCCTTCTGGTTGCATCATATAGATATTTTCTTCAAGAGAGTCATTCAGAAAAAGTTGTCTTGACGTCCATTTGCCATATCGCATAGTAAAACTAGCGGCTATGGACAAAATGATGTGAATGGATTTTAGCATGGCCACAGGAAAGAATGTCTTTTCATAATCGACTCCCTCCCTTTATGTACAGCCCTTGGGTACTAATTGTGCCTTGAAAGTCTCTACTTTCCCAGCTGCACCTCTTTTCTTCTTGAAAATTCATTTACATCCAATGGGCCTGACATCTTCAGGTGGATCTACAATTTCCAAACGAAATTGGAATACATAGATTCCATTTTCTGGTTTATGACATCTTGCCATTTTTCCTTTTCAGGATAACCCATTGCTTTTTCATAAGATAATGGATCGTCCTTATTAGTGTCTGACAGTAGGACATGTGCCTCTAGTTCGTAGCGAACTAGTTGTCTCACAACCCTCCCACTACAACGTTGCACTGGAGTTTCCATTGCAGGAACTATGGTTTCTTTAGTTTGTCATTTATCAATAGAAATTGAAAGTGGTCTGATCTCACTAGTCGCTAATTCCTCGAGAACTACTTTGCTACGAGGTTGGTAGTTTTGTATATAGTCATGCTCAAGAAAGGTTGCATTATTCGACACAAACACATTTTGATCATTATGACTATAAAAGTACACACATCTAGTCTCTAGAGAATAGCCAACAAATATGCATACCTCAGACATTGAGTCTAACTTTCCAGTCTTGGATCTAAGAATGTGATCTGGACACCCCCATATACGGAAGTGACGCAAACTAGGTTTGGAGTCATCCATAACTCTAAAGGCATCTTGCTTATAGACTTAGAGGGCATTGCACTCAAAATGTAAGTTACCGTGTGTAGTGCATATCCCCAAAATATGAGTGACTGTGATGAGTAGCTTAACATCGACCTGACCATATCCAATAAAGTTCGGTTTCTCCTATCTGTAACACGATTTTGTTGTGGTGTTCCAGGTGCTATGAGTTGCGATAGGATTCCACACTTCAGGAAATAATCATTGAATTTGAAATCCAAGTATTCACTACCTCGATCGGATCGAAGAGTTTTCAATGACTTACCTAATTTCTTTTCAGCTTCAGCCTTGAAGTCTTTAAACTTTCTAAAAGTTTCAGACTTTCGATTCATTAGGTAACTATAACCATATCTTGAGTAGTCGTCAATGAAAGTTACAAAATACTCATACCCACCTCTAGCTTGTACATTGATCGGTCCACAGACATCACTATGCACTAACTCAAGTGGTTCCTTGGCTCTTTGACCCATTTTTATGAAAGTTCTCTTGGTCATTTTACCATCTGGACAAGATTCACGAACAGAAAGAGTTCCAACTTTTATCTCTCTCAAAGCACCATACTTTGTTAACCTGTTTAACCAATCTAGATTAATATCTTCCAACATAAAATGCCATAAATATGTGTTATCATCATGAGAAACTTTTTGTCATTGTTATTTTTAGGTTTTGCTACTTTAAATAATTCAGAATTATTTAACGCGTGTTCAATTGGTTTACACATATACAGTCTGTTTATAATTTTAGCATGACAGATATCAAATCCATTCTTAGAAATATTAAACTCTTTATTAATGAGAAACTTCGAATAACTGTTCTTGAAAAAATGAAAGAGAAATCAAATTCCTCGAAAAACCAAGAAAATAATAAGCATTGTTCAAAACTAAGTAATTATATCCAAAAAGAAAACGAGCACTAATGCTTTAGCTGACACGAGCACACCACTGCCAACTCTCAAAATGACATCGCCATCAGCCAGCTCCCTTGAGAAATCAAGCATCTGCAAAGAAGAACATACATCATTTGTGGCTCCTGAATAAAGTATCCAGAATGACAAATCATATTCCACTAAACAAGCTTCAAGTATAAGTAAATCATATTTACCTTTCTTTTTCAGCTCAAAAAAATACTTGTTACAGTTTCTATTCCAATTACCTTCAACCCCCACAGTGAAACACTTTCCTTTGGGCTTGCTGTCTTTTTTATTCTTCTTGGCTTTTGGTGATGTATTGGCTTTCTTTACTCTTGTCTTTACCATTGTTCTTCTTCCTTTTCTTGTTCTTAACAATATTGGAAGAAGGATTTTGCTCGACAACATTTACCTTGCCCTTCTTTGGTCATTCTAAAGTTGAATGACTCAAAAGTCTGCAGTTCATTCAACAAACGGATCATGTTGAATTGCAACTTGTTCATAACATAGTTGGTCGTGAAAGCAAAAAAAGCTGGTGCGAGCGATTCTAGTACGATGCTAACTTGATTCCGCTTATCAATGATCACCCTATGTACTTCTGTCTCGTTCATTATGTTGATCATGTTCAAAACATGTTCTCGAACAGAAGTATCCTTCCTCATCTTAGTTGTCCTATAGCTCCTAGTCTTCTCATGATGACTTTGATCTGACTGCTGCCCAAACATTTCCTGTAAAGATTCCATAATCTCATAGGCAGTCTCCATGTTTTCATGCTTGGTTCTCAAAACATCATTCATGCTCACAAGCATGTAGCACTTCACTTTGCTGCTTGATATGAACCAAGCATCATATTTTCCCTAACATTCTTAAGGGCATTAGAAGCGGGCTCCTCAGGACATTACTCAGTAAGAACGAACTTATGTTCTCACAAATCAGCATTAAGTTTATATTTGATTTTCAACGTATGAAATTATCACCATTCAATTCTCAAGAGCAAGTAAAGCAGTAACAGGGTTGCCCATGGTAGACATAATATTGATAACTGAAATTTAAATCATACATGATTCAATATAATTGATAAGTATCTAGAATTCGAATAGTAAACATAATGCATAAATGCAATCATAATAAACACATAAATTTAGCATTTAATAATCATGATAAAATAACCCAACGATTAATGTGCCGCCTTAGGGTCAGCCAAATTAACCTCAGATTGTCTATGAAACATTCTCATCCTTATTAATTAAAACTTAAAATATCTCATATTTTCTCTTTTAACAATAAGGTATCGCTTGTTCGGTCAAGTCACAACTATCCACATGAACGCTTAATTGTGACTTTGTGAGTGTAACCCAACATTTTAGATTTCATGACTTCATTTAGAATATGCCGCCTTAGGGTCGGTCAAAACTAAACTGCATCACTTCCTCCTATCTTCTTAAGAAGTCAAACCTTGGTATTGGTACAACTCAAAACCTTCCTTAGGGGGATGAAAACAAAGCCATCTCGAGGTCCTCATTGCACCTCACACTATTGTACTAATGATGGAGACCATAGGTTACATTGACATGTCAATCTTCTCCCACTCACTATTTTAGGATAATGTATTTCTATTTTAACTAATCAATTAATTCCAAATTAATTACTAGTTAAAATAATAACCCTATAAATATTTAATTATCAGTTAATCGAATCTCATTAGTCTAAGTTTATTTAACTTTCTGAAGTGCCTAAATCATAATTAGGTGAACTTAGATTAACTAATTAATTATATTCATCAAACTTTAATAAAATATTTTTACTAAAGTCGGTTAACCTAAAGGTTACTATAGCCTTTAGTGTGGTGTGATTATTAAATTTTAACTACTTAAAACCTAACAGTTTATATGCAATTGATTTCATAAAGCAATACATATAAACATATTAAGACAATCCTAATAAATCATGTTTCTACAGATGAGATGCATGATTAAGTAAAATTGTGTGAGATTTTCATGTATGGCATGTGATTGACTAATACATGGATATGTTATCAAATATAACAATTAAACAATTATTTAACAATTAAACAAAATAATAATGGACCGAGTGACTATTGGGTATTTCTAAATTACAACCTTTAAAATAAAGAAATAAAATTATAAGTGAACTTTAAGAATACATATTTTCCAAATATTGTCTTCTCCTCCTGATGTCCATCTTCATAATTTTCAAGCTTTAAACAAAACACTTTTTAATTAGAAAAACTATTTTTCTTAATTAAAATAATTTCTATAATTATCCCTTTTTAATATAGTTGACTTTGACTTAGTCAAATAAACAGTTTATTTGATTTGGTCAAATTTGGGTCAAACTCAATCAAACTATTGATTTTTTATTTTCAAAAAATCAATAATTAATAATTAATTTTAAATTTACATTAATTTTAAAATTACATTAATTTTAAAATTTGAATGGATAGTTAAAAGAGTTTGAGTTTTAATGAAATACTTAGGTGATAGGAGTTGGTTGCATGGTTTGTTGAAAACTTTCTTAAAATATAACAACAGTTGTCATCAACGATAGTACTCTCTGATCACCGCCCATCACCGCCGTTGCCCGGTTCACCGTCAGTAGCCGCCTGCCGCGCTAAACAACCATTGTTCACCGCCGGCACGGTTCACCTCGGCCGGAACAGTAATTTCTGGCGTCAACAGTGTTTGTGGATGAACAGTGTTTTCGTGGATGAACAATGCTTCGTGTGAACAGTAAATTCTTGTCGTTCATCATGTGAGTTCTTCATCTTCTCGCGTTCAGAATAATTACAATAATATTCAAAACAAAATTATAAAAATTTCTACGCCTCAATTCGACTTACACAAGATCTAGGGAAAATTAAAACAAAGCCTAACGATCCATTATTTTTCATACAATTCAAAAAACATAACCATCTATCATCATATATATCTCATATTATATCAATTATGTAAGAAAAATCACACAACATTTAACATATAACTTTGATACCACTTGTTGGTCATCGCGGCGCGTGCGAAACGGAAGCGTGGAGGCGCGTGGCCTTTAAAAAAATTACACTTTTAATAAAAAATGAATATTTTAATAAAACAAAACTTGTGCAACCAAATAAATTTTTTATTAAAAATTATTTTTCAATCAATTAGGATCCATTATATATTTATAAGTTAAACTTACAACATACAAGGTTAGGAATCATATACCTCTTGTAGCCTATATAAAGTGTCATTGTAAAAACCGATCGATCCTCCGTTCCCATGAAATTGTTCCAACGATCAGTAGACTTCGAGATTCACACCAAAATCTTCCAAGTCAATCCTTAACGCATTAGGACGTGTGTGAGCACGTATAATATTACAAGACACTTTTCTGTCTCTAGGATATTCTCAACACATGAGATCTAGAGATTTACTGAGAAGGACTTTAGTAAGACGATTTTTTAGAATAACGTGATGATTATTCTTTTAGAGATTTGATTAACGTTTAATCACAAAAGAAAATCTCCTTGACACCAATCGTGTTCTTAATTCAACTCTTGATTGACGAACTGATGATCTGATCAACTGATTCTCTCCTCTTCGTTCAACCACCAATGCCATTAGAATAATATCTGTATATATTCTAGATAATGGCGTATCATACTTTTAGGGATAACCTGAAATAATATTTAATTATAAAATTATCAATTGCAGTGTGACCCACTGTAGTCCCATGTGGCACTGCAGTGTGCCGTGAGCCAGCACAGTGCTTCACGGCACCACTCTCGTGCCATGTGGTACTACAATGTTGCACACTCACTACTGTAGTGTCACGTGGTACCACAGTAATCCATGTCAATTTTTGATACTCTATCAGTGATTGACTTGTGACAATTACTGTGAATTAAAAATTTATTTTAATCAGATAATTATCTAGATATCATTTAATTCAAAATTAACATATCTGATTATCTCTAACAATTAACTTATCTGTTATTTCACAAATAAAAGATTTTGTTGATTCAAATTATTATCTAATAATAATTTAATTATCTCACTTCACAAATTAGATATTTTACCTCATTAATCGATAATTATTTATATAAATATAATTTCTGAAAATTATATTTAAATATTAAATAACTAAATTAATTAATTTTTGATAATTAATCATAAATAATTATCTCATAATTTTTGCAAGTAAGTTCTTTCTCATGTCCTGAAATATTCACATCCTAGACATCATAAATAAAAGTGACTTGGGGACTATTGACCTTTAATTCTAGGCTCCAATAAACTAGATTATTAATTAAACTCTTTAATTAAATAATCTTATTTATTAATTCCATTATTACTCCACTATAAATATGGAATTGCACTCTTAGAGATTAAATAATGTATTTACAGAGTATTCTCATGTAATCCACTGACATAATTATTTCATGTAGTTCTGTCCTCCAATTATTGGTTCGTAAATTAGAGTTTGTCAAAATTACCGTTATACCCTTCTAATTACCTCTTGATCCTTAAGTACTATTAATCCACTAGTGAATGACTAATTTATAATCTTATTATAAATTTGAGTTTAATAACCATTCAGGTTCAGATTAACACTTAATGGAACTAATATACGATCCGTTAGGAAAGCTTAGATTCCAAATCTTGTAAGATCATGTCTCCAGCCATCTACATCACTGAATCTCCAAAATAAAAGTCACTGGCCTGATTAATAAACAGACCTTAACGAGTGAATCAAAAGATCCAATAGATATGTATAAGATTTCATGACTACTCAGGATTTAGATTAATCTACATATGATCATCGAATTGATGTGTGTTAAATCTTTATGATAAATGACACGTTAATAAATATATTAATTCACATCGGTCCTATCATATATAATCTTATTATATAAAGCACATTCACTACGATGTCTATCCACATCAATGATCCGGATCTAGATCACACGCATTCATAATGCTTAGTGAACCGTACTAGCAATCATTCATTAGAGATTCCATATTTTAATATGTTGCTTAGATGTTTATTCATTATTTATGATCTTAATCATCTCATACTAATACAAGATCATAGTCTCATTAATGAATATGGATTTTTTAGATATTTATATAAATTATTCAACAATAATTTAAAAGAACAATTATAGGAAAAATGTAATCCTCTTTAAATTTCATATCAAAATGTCAATAGACATGTTTTAAGGACATAACCCCCAACAACATTGATGGTTAATCCCTTGGGTTGATAAAATTAAAAGTAAATTAGAATCTTGGAAGGGTTTAACTTTATCTATGACAGACAGATTATGTCTCATTAATTCAGTGACATAAGATTCATTTTTTATATTCTTTTCAAATATATAGTTGGCCTTCATCTCTTTTAAAGGATTTAAATACTGTTGTTAGAAACTTCTTTTGGAAAGGTCCAGTTGATACTCGTAAATCTATTTTATGGCCGGGAAGTTTTGTTCTAAGTATAAAGAGGAAGGTGGTCTTGGCATCAAAGACATTTGCATTATTAACAAGTCAATGTTGAAAAAACTTACTTGGAATTTATTGACTGAGGACTCTATGGTTTCCACTTATCTTTGTGTTCGTTATTTCATAGAGGATCATCGATCGAGTTCATGGTATATTTCTTCTTATGGTTGGCTTGGCCTAAAATATCATTATACCCATTTGATGCTTGAGTCTAAGTGGTTGGTTCGTCATCATTCTAATGTACATTTTTGGATAGACAACTGGTTGGGAACTTCGTTTATTGATTTGGCAGATGTTCATCATTCATTAAATCCTCTTTTGGAGTCCCTTGTGAGAGATCTGTACACTGAGCCAGGGGTTGGCGTCTCCCTATGTCCTTGCGTTCCTCTCATCCGGTACTCACTTCTGAGATTGAGGGACGGTTGTTACTTCTGACGCAGACTCGTTAGTTTGAACATGTTCTTTGGATGGTGTTGTTTCTTGTAAAGCTGCATAAGCCTCTCTTACTGAGGTTGTGAATTCTGTTAGTTTGGGTAAGGAGATTTGGAAGCCATTTACTCCACCCTCTCGATCTATCCTCACTTGGCGCTTGTTCCATGGAAAGTTGCCTACTGATTCTGTATGACATGTATGTGTTTATATTTTTCCTTCTAGGTGTCGTCTTTGTTGTGCTACGAAGGAGGACTGACGTCATCTCTTCATAGAATGTCCTTTTTCTCATGGATCATGGGATGCCACGTTGAGTGTTTTTAGAAAGGATATCAAGCTCGACGGTACTTTCTTAGATCTTTGGTAGACGACGATGAAGATACCATTTAGTACGTAATTGAATGCTCTATGACAGACTTCCAATATTACCATTTTTGGGTGGTGTGGTTCCTTCGTAATCAAGCCACCTTTGAAAGTATGAAACATATATTTTTTTATGCTCTTGCCTTGCTTTGGCGTTCAGTTCGTGAAGCAAACTTTGAGTTCAATTAAGGAGCTTTTGACTCTTCAACAATTTATGTTTCGAGCTGTCCTTCTAGAGCCCCGCATATCTTACAAATTTATTGATATCCTTCCCCATTAGGTTGGATTAAAATGAATACAGATGGAGTGACTTTTGGTAGTCCTGGACTTGCAGGTTCTAGAGGCGTCTTCCGAACATCTAGAGGATTTATTAAAGTTTGTTATGCTATTCACCCTGGGGTTTGTTTTGCTTTCGAGGCTAAGTTGGCTGGGGCTATCCATGTGATTGTTTATGCTTCGACATTTGAACGAAAAAAATTATGGTTGGAAGTGATTTTGTTTATGTGGTGACTATTCTTCGTTCTAGATCTCGAAAGGTTCATTGATGAGATAAACTTTATCGTCACTCATATTTATTGGAGGGTAATCGAGTTGCAGATTGTTTGGCGTCCAGAGTTCCCAGTATAGTTACTCCAACTTGGTGGTGGAATGTTTCGAATTTCTGTTCTTCGTTTATTTCTGATGATGTTTGTAACATGTATTCTTGGAGGTTCTACTAATCTTTTTTCTTTATACTTTCTTTTGTTGATTATTTTGTTTTATTTGAATTATATATCGTGTTGAATTAGATAATAAAAGTGCTAAAAAAAATATCAACCTAACTAAGATATCCTATTACATTTACTGATTATTATTACCGATAAACTTATAAAAAAACTGGTCATAAAGAGTTATCCAAAAAGAAAGAAGATAGATAAGGCGGTGATGAAGGTATTGGTGGTGGTGAGAATCATGATTAAAGTGTGACATTCGGTGCTTTGTTGGAGCGGAGCAGAGAATGGCCATTGTTCCGTGACAGTTCAAAGGCACGAGACAGAGACAAGAGAGAGACAGACAGCACAGTGTGTGTAATAGTGTTAAAAAGTGAAATGTAAGGGACAGAGAGACCGAGAGAGTGTGAATAAAGTTCAATAAGAATTGGAAAAGGCTGCAGTCAATTGGGTGAAGTTTTTAGAAGAAGGTATAATGGGGGTAATAGTTTTTACGTGCCTTTTCATGACTTCATCATTCTAAGTAATATTATTCTTTTATTTCTCAATATTCCCTCTCAACATTTTTAACATTTCATTAAATTTACAAAACGATAATAATAACACTAAATTAGATTCAGTAATTAAGTCTCATACTCACCTATTGAGTTCGCATATCTAGTAAGTATTTGAACTTTTTCATTAGTAACAGCCATTTGTACTACTAAGTCAATGAGTTGATTAGTAAATGATTACCAACAAGTAAAAATATGATTAACAAAGTTATTGTTGTTTTAAAAAAGAAATGATAGATAAATATATGGGTGTTGTAAAAATTTAAAAATAAGAAAACTCCTTAAATGTCGTTTGGTATTGAAAACTGTAGACATCATATAAAAATTAAATTGTTAAAAATATAATAGAGTAGAATTAAATGTCTTAAAATATAAGAATATCGCATTTTATAATACATGATTTTTTGCGCATGATTATTTCAAATGTAAGATAATTATGTTTGTTAGGTTAAATAAGTTTCTTATAACAAATGTGAGAATGTCATCTGATAATCACTTTTGAATACATTGACCAAACTCATTAAATTTTTCAACAATAAGATTTTTTTTTCATAATTTTCTTTCATTACAATTAACGATGAGGTCTAATCATGGCCACCAAAAAAGGTGTAATTGTGATGGACCAATTGTGACACTGAACCTAAACACAATTGTTTTATGCACTTAATTGACATTAAAAAAAATGAGCAATATATATTAGGAAATTTTATGTTAATTTAAGAGTAACCTAATTAGAGGAGTGAGAAAGAGTGTAAGACTCATATTTTCGGCTAATGCTATAAGGTTAAGGTGATTGATATTTTAATCACATTTATTTTTTTGAAGTATAGTATAGGCACCCTATATTATACTGTGACGTTACGTGTTTTTTAATATAATTAATTTGTGTAATATGTTCGAAATTCATCGATTCAATGATTAATATATGAAACTTTAACGCAAACTTTGTGTTATAATTTTTGACGTGGAAGATAATGTTTTAGCGCTAGATTAGGAGTATAAGGATCATATTATAAGGTTTATTTAGATATGTTGATATACATTGACGTTTTATTTTAAATAAATAATGGCATTAGTTGTCTTAGAATTTAAAATCTTTCGACATACCCGAAAATTTTAATTTGGATGAGAGATTGATCTTTAACTTTTTTTATTATTTATAAAAAAATGCCTAGATAAAGCTTAGATAACCGAAATTGTTTTATTTATTCTAAAATTTAAAATGCTTTGATAAAGCTCAATCCTTTGCAATCTCAATTCAAAAATCAATTTAAATTATATCTCATCTAAATCATCTCTAGCCATATATCCCTATTTAAATTTGAAAATTTATTAAAAAAGAATTAATTTTTTAACTTCATTATCTACCCCCCCCCCCCCCCCCCCCCCCCCCCCNCCACCCCGGCACCCCTTCTCTCCCACTCTCATTCTCTCATTTTTCTCTCCCTCTTCCTCCACCGAAAAAAGATAACAAAAGGGAGAAACTTTTCTTCACCCTTGGTCGACCGTGATTGTTGTAAAGGCTTAAAGCCAATTAATTTCAAATCAAGAACGCGGGTAAATTTTGAGTTATAGCCCCTTAGCAATATGCCCTTATGTCTTTTGATTTGCATGATCATGAATAAGAGATTAGGAAAACTTTAGATTAAGAACAAAGATGCTTTGTAAAGATTTCGAGTGACTGAGTATTGGTAATAGAAAGATTAAGTTTTTTCATAAAACTGGAATTTGCGGATGATATTGTGCACCATAGAAACAAACTGATTTTTCAGAACTCAAACATTGATATTTTAGTTTGAAAATTTTATGGGATATTATTAACATGTAATTATTATTACCGTATAAAAATTAGGGATGAAAGAGATCTCAGTAATTTTTAAGAAGTTTTGGAGTTCACTGGTTAATACATAAAAAGACAGATTGTTAATATTTGAGCTTAGGAATATTAATATGTTGAGATTTAATTAGTTTAACTTAAAAATTTTACTGTGGTACGTTGAGTATGTCACGGACAACCTGTATTTTTCTAAACTTTACTACTTTAACGGAAAAATAATTTTATGTGTATGTCTAGTTTACACGTTTTGACAATCCAAATGCCAACAGAATATTACTAAATTTAATAGGTAACTTTGAAGTGTTATAGTACTGTTAGGAAGGAATTTAAGACTTTTAGGAACACCTAGGGTTTTTTGTGGTGGTTTTACTCGATGTTGCGTCATAACGTTAGTTGTCAAATTTATAATCGTATTGTTTTGAGAAGCATAATATTATTTATTTCAGAAAATTCTGTTCTTTTTCTCTAACACGCGATTTGATAGTAAAACTTTATATATGCAACTGTATGTTTTGTGTGCCTGAAGATTTTATAATAAAACTTTGATTGTTTTCCCTATGATGTTTGTTATTTTATGATGTTTTGTTTGTGTTGTTATAGTTTACTCTGTGACGACGTTGTGATGTGCGAATCTGAATTTTTTAAAGGATTATGTGTTATGAGATAAGAACGATTATCACATGATGTAATGAAAAAATATTATCACATGATGTAATGAAAAAATATTAGAGTCACATACCAACTAGCTCTGTTATATTTGCCTTATCTTTCTAGAAGGTGTTCACCTCATCCTTTGAGAGAGGGTCTATGTATATACTTAGTTTAGTCTTGTGGAATACATTTTTGTAACCAATTCCACCTTCTTGAAGGTGCATAGTGGTACTCGTAAAGAATGCCACTTGCACATAACTCACAAGCTAACAATTATCGACGACTAATCTCTATTTTATTCTTGGTACTTTCTTTAAATTGTGTCACTTTTATTTTTAATGTCTTATTAGATAATAAATATATTAGTTTTAAGTCGTTGTTAAATGATATTCCTAAATTACTTGAATTAAATAAAGTTATGTTTAATATTTTATTTGCAATCTTAGTTTGAAAAAACAAATTGATCTAACTTTCACGAGCTTTTGTATAAAACTAATGAATACATATGTATGATGCATGTAATTAAACATATTATATTTTAAGCTGGGATTATTACTTAAAATCATGTTGTATTTATGTGAATTAAATATAAATATATAACACTATATTATTTGTCTTCAATTTATTTGAATAAAATCAGTATAATGTTATATTATTATTAGTGTATTTGTTGATATATTTTGATTCAACCATGTTATACCACACCATGTAAGTTTGTAGGAGAAAAACTTAAGAGTTACAATAGATATATGCTTTCATAAATTAAAAGACAAAATGATGTCATTGAAATTAAATTATTTATTCATATTTTATTCAAACTTGATCTTCTTTCGTTTGTATTGTAAATTTAATTTTTCGTCTGTAAATTTGGTGTAGCTATATTTATAAAATTATATATTATTTATTTGCATCATAACAATATATACTTAAAAACCGGTATTATTTCATTGTTAAAAAAATAATGTTATTTCACTTGAAAAAATGATATTGTTTCAAACCAAAAATTATATTGATTATGTTTATGTATGTTTAAGCGTGCTAAATGGTCACAGATTGTGGCTGTGGTAAAAAATAATAGTAACAACAAATAAGAATATGATAAATATATTTTTAAATGACATTTTAGGATTTAGATGCAAGTGCTCAGTATGTGTTTATATGCATAATTAGTTATTATAAGAACTTAAGACTAAAGATAAAATTAGAAAGATATAGCAACTTAAAATACATAAATGTATAATGCTGTTAAATATATTGTCTTTCATTGTCTTAGTACTAATAATTTTACATCTTCTTCATATAGTAATCGATTCCCGATAGGATATAGATTACATTGAAAGGAAATGATAAATGATGAATAAAATCGACGTCCTAAATTTTAAGAAAACTAGAACTGTCCAGATATTTAAAATCAAATTTGGACATTTATTTTATGATCAACAAGCAAGAGAAAAACCAATAACATAAAAACGATTTAACAAAGTTAAGTTGTTGCATACTTGGATGAGAGTTAAATAAGAGCAAATAAACGATAATAACTTATCGAAGAACATCAAATCAAACCAAAGAAAGTGAACGTTAAATTGAAAACATAGAAGCTAAATAGAGGTACTTGTATAAATTTGGGTTCCATCAGTTTTATGAATGATAATCATCATTAATTAAGAAAAATGACGAAGATAAAAAGTTGAAATTAATAAGATATTTGAATGGGAAATTAAATAATACAGTTAAACCGCATTGTCATAGTTTTGTGGTATGGTGTATGAAGAAAATACGATAATATCTAAATTAGGAGTGTAATTAGGAAAATGGCGTGTTGAGAAATTTAAAGGTATTAATAGAATTTCCCATAATTCAACTAAAAAAAAGTGAAAATACATTGTAAGCCTGATACAACAACAGGCCACTCTTGGATTTGGGCCAAAGTAAGCCCACCATGAATCACGTCCTCAGCCAACGCCTTTTTACAACGGAAATGTTTTTTAATGTTAAAGGTGTGGATGGTCGGTTAGTTCTGATTTTTCATATAAAAATTGAATTGAACTGAAATTTATGATGTTGTCAGGAATGAATCGATCACTTATATGCATATAAATTGAATCGACTAGACTGTAAGATAATTGGTCGGTTTGATCAGATTTTACGGTCCACCAATAATTCTTTTTATTTTTCAAAAGTTCCATCAATAAATTTAATCATACATGTTTCAAAAAATTCTAAGTTTTTCATTCATTACAATAAAAACTCATAATTTAAACCATGATATATTAGCTAAACATTAAAGAGTGATGAGAGAAATACGAAATGAGAGAAATGTGAGAAATGAGAAATGAGAGAAATATGAGAAAATAAATATGATATATGGGGTAAGATAAATGGTAGGAATCGAAAGTTCAGTTTTTTTTAAATCCAAAACCAAAGAGATTGTAGTTAGCTAAAAACGATCAACTCGATCATTTTCGATTCGGTTTGCTCAATTTTTGCACACCATATTAATGACTACTTTTAATGATTGTTGTAAAAATGACCATTGTACTTTTATATACAAGAATGTTCTTTTTTAATTTAATTTTTTTTTAAAGTTAATGATATAGTTACTGGATTATTAGTTAGTTCAGTCAGAATATAGTTATAGTATTAGTTATTAGGCAATATTTGCAACTACTCTTGTGTAACCACCCGAAAATTTAAGTGAGGTTTTCATTAATATTTTATTCAAAATCTCGTGGAAGCTAGGTTAAATTTTTTTTAAACTAAAACCATAAGTTTAATTATAAATTAAACATAATTATATTTAATTCAATTCATTTAGAAGTATCGCTCAACAACAATTAAAATACTAAAACATTATTGAAACATCCAATCATTAAATGTAGAATGACGTAATTTAAAGAAAACAAATAAACTCTGAATACTTTCTTAAAAGACTTAATTCATCTCGTCTCGTGCCAGTGATTCTAAACTTCATCTGTATCAAATGCATCCTCATCATCTGAATTTTTTTTGAATAAAATGGAATGAGTATAAAAATATACTCAGTATGCAAAACTATACATACATAACATCACAACAATCATCACCATATATGATACATATCATTCGTTAAGAATTTTCAAATCTTTGCTACGGAGATTTCGCTAGCCAACTTCTATTAGAGCTCGCTACCACATTCAGAATAGAATAGAGATTACCTGTCAGTAATTGTTAGGTTATGGGATATGTACAAGTGACATTTATCATGAGTACCACTCGCATCCCCGTAGAGGTGGAACCAAAAATTTAATAATCTCTCACAATTGTAATTGAACATATATGAGACCCTCTCTCAAAGGATAAGACAAAAAGAGACCTTTTCTAAATGATTAGGTAAACAGAACAGAATGATGAGTATGTGACTCTAGTGACACAAAATATTTTTGTTACATTTTCTTTCTACATTCTTTTTTATCTTATAACATATAATCCTTTCAAAAATCTAGGTTCACACACCAAAATCATCACTAGATAAATAATAACTACACTGAAAGAGGCATCACAAAATCATAAATCATCATATAAAAAATGAAGATAGTTTTATTCTATAATTTTCAGACACACATAGACACAATCATATATGTAACATTTCATTTACTTGATCTCCTTGTAGGAAAAGTCTAAGGTGCAAAATTTCCTAAAACAAAATGATACTATGCTCCTCTGAGTGATTGTTAACATACGACTATAATTTGGAAACTAACACTATAATGCAACGTCGGTTAAAACTGTAAAAAATACCATACAAGTCCTTAAAATTCTTAAATTTTTTAACGAACAACACTATAGTATCTCATAGCTATGCCTATTAAATTTCGTAACATTCTGATGTCGTTTAGGTCGTCAAAACATGAAAACTAGACAGACACAAAGTATTTTTCCGTTCAGATAGTAGATCTTAAAGAAAAAAATGTATGGAGTTTTACAAGACTGTTCGAGACATATTCAACATGCTACAGTAATTTTTTAGATAAAACTGATTAAATCTCAATACAACAATAACGCAAACTCAACTATTATCAGTCTGTCTTTTTCTGTACTTAATCAACGACTTTCAAAATTTCATAAAAATTACAAAGATCACTTTATCAAATAATCTCTCACTCAAAATCTTTCAAAATACATATAAACACACATATTTTGAGTTTACAAATTTAAATTAAGTATGGCATGATTGTAAAGCTGTTTATTCTTAACCTAAAGTTTCATAATCTCTTTTCAAAGTCATGCAATAAAAAAAATTATATGAAAGTTAATATTTTTTTCGCTAGTACCGAGTTTCCGGAACGTAGTTTGAAGGTTAATATTTTTAAAGAACCATAACTCAAAACTTACCGGATTCTAGATCCAAAATAATTAGGTTTTAAGCCTTTGCCAAAATCAAGGTAGACCAAAGATGAGGAAAAAGATTCTCCCTTTTTGTTAGCTAGGATTTTTTGGTAGAGGAAGAGGGAGATAGAATGAGAGAATGAGGGAGTGAGAGTGCCGACTATTATCAATAAAGAGAACAAAAACCTTCTCCTCTCTTCCAACCCTTTTTCTTTAATATGGATATCTCTATTTATAGTACATATATATCAACCAATGGGAGGGAGTATGGTCAGTCAATAGGAGGAGCAAGAATGAAAGTATTAAATCTTTTACTTTCTTACCTCCTTTATTCCACAATATCCTAAGATATTTCCTTTAATATGGATCTTCTCCCTAAGTATGGATAAACAAGCAATAACACGAATTGGAAGATGCATTCTATATGTCTTTCCCCAAAACTTAAAAGCGAGATAGAGAATTTTTCCGCTCAATTGAAAATTTAACAGTTGGCAAAAAAAACAAAAAAAAAATTGATATATTATCAAATATCAATTTTTTAGTTGAGGGAGTATAGTACTCTAAGACTGCCATAATTTCTTCCCCAAAATGGGTTACCACATACAGGAAAGTCATAGGGTGGTTGGCGCTTGGCTTTCACTTGTTGGCATGTCAAACATTGCTCGAAGAGCATTGTCACTAATCTCTTCATATTTGGTGACCAGTCTTGCTTTGTCAGTGGGATACATTTTTGCATCAAGTATGGAGTCGTGCTCTTTGAGTAAGATCTCTTCCTAATAAGATCTCCCCCTTCAAACCAACATCTTGGACACACATAGTCGCACTTGAAATCTCAATGTGCCAACAATATAGATTGTGTAGCCTGACCGTTGTTTTGAGCCAATCTCTGACCTTGGGAGACTGATCAAGAGTTTGCATATCTCAAGTTTTCTCTACTATAGTAGGTTGGCTTGTTAACAAAGCTAGATCTCTATATAGTAGCATTGTAAGAATCTCCAATTCCATTTTCTTTAAATCTCTTTGATCATTGAATAGACATGTGAGCTGTTGAAGTACCTGATTCCTACTAATGCATCAGTTATAACGTTGTCCTTACCAAGATGGTAATTAATGATAGTCATAATCCTTAACAATTTCAAACCATGTGCATTACCTCTTGTTAAGCTCATTTTGAGTAACCATGCACTACAAACTCTTATGATCTACATATGTTACTACTTTGATCGTAATGGCTCTAAATCTTTAAATCAAAACAAACTACTATTGTAATCTTCAATTCATGAGATGGGTAATTTCGTGCATAATTCTTCCACTATCGAGAAATATAAACTATGACATTCCAATGTCACCAGGAGCCGATTGCTCTTAAAGAGAAACCCATCGACACACAACCCAAACTCTAGGCGAAGAATCACTACAATTAACAAAACCATCATTTTCTGAGGGTATAGAGACAACCAAAGCTATCACCAATCTTTGCTTGAGTTCTTGAAATTTCTCTCGCTTCCTTAGACCAACGGTACAAAGCCAACTTAGTCAATGTTGTAGAAGTCTTAGAGAAACATTCTACAAACCTCCGATAGTACATATCGAACCTAAGATGCTTCTCATTTCCCTTACATTGGGTAGGCAAGTACAAATCACCATTGATTCTATCTTCTCAAGACATCATATATGCCTTTTAAAAATCAATATGCCCCAGAAAAGTTGTTCTTGATAACCATAACTCACACATACTTGACTTAGCATACAAGTTTTGGTTCTTTAAAATCCAAAGTGCGGTCCTGAGTGCTCCTCATTCTCCCATGTAGACGTAGCGTAAATTAGGATTTAAAAAATGAATACAATGAAAAAATTTTATCCAGAAACTCTCAAAAAATCCAATTCATCAAACCATGTTTTATTTTGGCACTAAGTGTTTTCTTAATGGCACAAAATGTTTTCATTACATGTTTTCGTAATGGCACTAAGTGAAAGTAGGATTTCATAACCGCACTAAGTGTTTTCGTTACATTTTCATGTTTTATTCTTTCTCATCTTCTACATATAATCCTTTCAAGAATTGAAGTTCACACATCATAACAACATCACGAGATAATCAGTAACTACATTGAAAGACGCATCACAAAATCATATTATTCTTCAATTTTTTGACACACATAAACAGTCACATATGTAAAGTTTTGATCTCCTGATAGGAAAAGTCCGAGTAAAATTTCCTGAAATAAAATAATATTATTCTCTACTGTTGACATATGATTATAATTTATAAATTGACGCTATAACGCAACAACGGGGTAAACCCTCAAAAAATACCCTAGGGGTCTTAAAAGTCTGAATTTGTTTACTTAACCGTATTATAATACTTCATAGTCATGCCTATAAAATTTCATAATATTCTGAAATTGTTTAGGTTGTCATGCCTATAAAATTTCATAATATTCTGAAATTGTTTAGGTTGTCGAAAGGTGAAAACTAGACAAACACATAAAAAATATTTTTTAGTTAAGATAATAGATTTTAGAAAAAAATTTAAGTATTAAAATCTTAGAAAAAGATTCTGAAAATTTGCAGGGTTGTCCGGGACATACTCAACATGTGTAAAAGTTTTAGATTAAACTGATTAAATTTTGACAACAGTAGCCCTAAACTCAAATATTACCGGTCTGTCTTTTTCTGTACTTAACTAGCAACTTTCCAATAATTCTTAAAAATTACAGTGATCTCTTTCTTCCCGAATTTTTCTGCAGTAATAACATCAACATGTTGAAAATACTCTATAGGATTTTCAGATTAAAATATAAAAGTTTAAGTTTTGAAAAATTATTTTATGTCTATAGTGTATCAGTTTTCAATAGTTTTAGCTAAATAACAGATTTCCTAATCTGTCAATAACTGTTTACTAAAATGACCATAATCTATATAGTGTATTTGATGTTTTTCGGCTATATTAGATGTATATAGATGATGTATCGATTTAAAAGATGTTAGAATTAAATATGTAATTAATGTTCAAAATTTTGAAATTTGAAACACATAATCTATATATGGTACGTTTGATGATTTTTGGGTATATCAAAAGTATATAGATGATATACTGATTTGAAAGATGCTAGAATTAATGATATAATTAATGCTCAATGAAATACATAATCTATATATAGTATGTTCGACAATTTTTCAGGTATATCAGAGGTATATAGATGATAGACCGATTTGAAATATGCTAGAATTAAGGAGGTAATTAATACTCAAAAATTAAAAATTAAAATATCTAATTTATATATAGTATGTTGATGATTTTTTGGGTATATCAGAACTATATAGATGGTATAGCGATTTGAAATATACTAGAATTAATTATGTAATTAATGCTCAAATTTTGAAATATCTAATGTATATATGGCGTGTTTGATGATTTCTGTTTATACCAGAGCTATATAGATGATGTACCGATTTAAAATTTGATTTACCATAACCGTTCAACAAGAAACATATTGATTTACAATAACCGTTCAAATTTTAAAATTTGATATACTGATGGTCTTTCGGGTATATCAGAGATATTAATAATATCATTAATTTGAAAGAAGATTTCCTTAATAAACTTTAGCTGATATTAAGAAAAATATAATCAATCATTAATTATCTCTTAATTTATTAGAAACCAAAATCAATGAAATAACATTTGAATTAAAAATCATTGATTATCAGATTTTTAACTAATTAAAAATACCATCAAATCAAAATATAAAATCAATATATTCAATATTAAAATCGTCAAAACATAATTTCGTCAACAGATTATTAATGACGTAGTAAGAAAAATTATCCATTTTTTAAAAAATTTGAAAAAAAGACTGTTATTTTTTAAATTAACATTCAAAACTTATCTATTTGATACAATTACTTTTAAATATAAAGTATAACCGCATTAACTAAATTTTCTCTCTCTTTTTCTGAAAGGAAACTAAATAAAGGAGAGAAATAGCATTGGCGTTGGGAATCAAAGATTCAGATCTGGGAGGAAGATCATTATACTAACATAATTTGAATTAAAATTATAAACTGATTGTTTTTACTCTCAACACTTTCCCTCCCAAGCACCTTTCATTTTAAGCACTTGTTTCTTACGTTAGATAGAATTCAAAGAATTGAAATTTTTATTCAAGCAGTTGGTGGGTATTAAATAAGGAAAGAGAAATACAATTTCACACCAGTCGGATTCAATAGGTAATATATAAAATAAAATAAAAATTCATTAAGTGAGTAGTATAATTAAATCAAAATAAAAAAAAATAATCTCACAACAATTTGATTAAAGTTAAAGTGAAAGTTCACATGATTAAAATCTAGTTCATACAAAATCTTAGAGCTGAAGGAGTCTAACCGTAATGAATAGGCGCATTCAAGTGGAATTAGTCATTAAAAAAACGTTACACATACGTTATCCTAAATCAACTGCAAATCATCTAAAATAGGTCGAAGTGACTTAAGCATTTGTTTGGACAAATTATTTCTACCCTTAATAAGGTCATCAAAAGTCATTTTTACAACCCAGGCAAACTCTTATAAGTTGTAATGGATAGACAACTTTTATATGATAATATCAAGTTTATTAATACTTTACAAATATAATATATTTCCGTGCAACATGATCAAGATAGTTACTATTAATTTTTTAGGAAGATCAATTTATCCTCTTAGTTATACTAAATTAAACAAGGTTGGTTGCACGTTATATAAAAAAATAATTATGCAGTGACAATAAAAAAATTTCACTATTTTTAAGTATTAGAAGTTTTAACAGTTGAACATAATTCATATAAATTAGTATGTGTTAAATTAAGAATTTAATGATTAAGAGAAATTATTTTGGTTTAAAAAGATATAGAAGTTATTTAATTTCATAAAGTTATCACATTCCTAAGAAATGATTGTCTCACTAAGATATAATTATCTTATAAAAAAGGGAAAATTAAAAATTTGACCATCGTAATTTACTTCATTTTTTAATTTGACTATTATAGTTTAAAAAATCATAATTTGATCATCATAATTTACTTAACGACTCAATGTAGTGCTTCTCGATGAAAATGCAGATGTGGCGCGTTAAGTGATGATGTGGCACGAGTGAGACTCATAAATACATAATCATCCATAAA
This sequence comes from Datisca glomerata, assembly GCA_003255025.1. NCBI lineage: Eukaryota > Viridiplantae > Streptophyta > Magnoliopsida > Cucurbitales > Datiscaceae > Datisca > Datisca glomerata. The sequence goes on from QANY01010875.1 coordinate 1,257,210, forward strand.
AATACATTTCGCTCCCTTCCAACTCACCATGACCACCTTCATCAAATTCTTAGAACTGAACCCTTCCAATCTCCCAAGCTGACTCCAAACAATCTCCCAAACTGACTCTAAACAACAACAACATAGCCTCCGAAGAAGACTATCTTCTCTTTCCCTCAAAATCCAACACTACAACAGAAACTCCCTTTTGTGGGGGCAAAAATCTCCTAACGCTTACCTTCATCTCCTCCATAACTCAATTAAATATAGAATGGAAAATTAAAAAAATAAAAGACAAACAAGATAAGTTCATATGAGTGTGCGAGAGAAAGTCTGATGTACTAACAAACAAGATAAGTTCTAGTATTGTGGGATGTTGATTTGTAAGGTATGGTTGAGAAATAGAAAGAGGCTACAAAGAAGGTGAAACAGATGAATGATCTTATCTAGAAGCAGAAGAGATAAGAGAAAGTAATGGTGTGTAAGAAGTTGAAGAACTTTCTATAGTTATTTGATGTACATATTGTAGAGGAAGAGCAAAACTGATTTTGCTACTTTCATAGTGTGTGGCATTCAAAGATTCAGGCTTGAGAGATTCTTTTGAGTTATCAAAATGGGCGAGAGAGTTTAAATTTACTGATTCTACTTCTAGTTTTGATAAATCATCATATATCCATTGATGTATTTCAAATATAACTCATTTAACAGTAATTCTTCTATTACTCACAAGTGTGTTAGTCATTCAATTTGAGCCTCAAGATACAGAGCCTTACTTTCGGATGCAGCATTAATGAAATTAATGAAAACTGTGACTCGGTATTGCATTCTATGACATAATATTTTAGATTCCTATTATATAATCACTCAGAAATCATAATTCAAACTTGTTTGTCAATGTAAAATTTTTAAGCATTCAAAGATACACATTACTCATTAGCTTTGGTCCTGCTACCACAAGTTTTAAATTCTAATTGATTAAGCATTATTTTTATCATTCAAATGCAGCTATGGTTGTTTCTCTTTCTAATTCTATCATAATGCTTATCATTCAAAGATAGCAGACTTGATATTTTAGCAACTACTAAACTATCAGTTGACTTACAAAATATGAGACAATACAAACATATATTCACAATGACAGTAAAGAAATTGGGTAGTCAAACATCTATATCTGAGAACATGGGCATAGTCAATGACTTAAAGAGATTGAAGTCAAAACTAATTAAAAAGGGGACAATGAGAGAGAGGGTCCGATGGAGAGGCAATTAAAAATTTATAATTGCTGAGAGTAATCAGCGGTCTGCCTGAGTTAACATAGGTTCTCGCATCTTTGCCAGATGTAAATTGTCACTTATCACCAAGATTTGTAAAAAGAAGCCTATAAAAATTTATAAGTGGAGTTCACCTTATAGCTTAAAAACAAATATCATAAATTCAATCCCTTCACATACCGATGAATATCAATATTAAATCCATAGATAAATTATAACTTTGACCATGCATTGACGATGAGATCTCTATTCGGAGTCTTGTACTCATCTTAGACAAAATTAATGACGGTAAAAGTCAACACTATTGAAATGTAGATGTGAGATGATAATATTTTTGCTGAAGGATATATGTCATTGAAAAATCAATACGTTGAAATGCCAAATAAAAACTAGTGGACTGGAGCTCTTCATTTTGCACTAACAAGACAAGCCTGAAAAAAAGACTATCAGAGAGAGAGAGAGATACCAATTTCACTGGAATAGATACCAATTTCACTGTCACTTCCAAAGCATCAGACGAAGACGGAGATCTCGCCGAGCTCTATTTGTTCAAATGGACAAATTTACTTATCCCGACAACAATACTCTTAATTATCAACTTGGTCGGAGTGGTTGCCGGGATTTTTTACGCCGTTAACAGCGGCTATCAATCTTGGGGTCCTCTGTTCGGTAAACTGCTTTGCGCTTTCTGGGTTATCGTCCATCTTTATCCCTTCCTTAAAGGTCTGATGGGGAGACAGAACCGAACGCCTACAATTGTTGTTGTCTGGTCTATTCTACTGGCCTCGATCTTCTCCTTATTATGGGTTCGAATCGATCCTTTTACTACCCGAGTAACTGGCCCTGATATTGAAACTTGTGGAATCAATTGCCAGATGGAGAGAATGTATAGACAGGATAAAGAAACAAGATCGAATCATCGCAGAGTAAAACGTGAAAAAATCTTATCCCGATGATGACAGTCTCTTTCCCCGATATGTTTTACACTTGTACGGGAAACTGAATTCTATTGTAGCATCGAGTGCTCAACGATATCCGATTATTTCATTTGTTAGTTGATATATGCACTTTTGCAGTTGAAAAAGTTGTTAAAGGTTTGGCTGCAAAACAAGGTAGCGTCATGTTTTTCTTCTTCTTCTGATAATGATAGAAGATTGATGAGTGTTTAATCCCAGTTCATTCTGCTCTTTCATGGTTGAACATGACATTGATCATGCCAGTCTTTTTCTCTACTTTATAGATAGAAGATCTCGAGTTCGAGGGTCCTTCTTTGATACCGTAATGGAATCATCTTATATGAGTTTCAAATGTGTTTCAATTTAAATTAATTGACAAAAGGACAGTAATTAACATAAATATTAAATTGTGACTAAATTGAAACTTGTGTAAAGTATTAAGTAGGAAATAATCGCGTACTTTTAACCCAAAGTTAAATTATTCATCCACCCAAAGAGATCAAACCGTTGAGAAAGAAAGGTCGTAAAAGATAATTACAGACTAACACATCAGATTTTCAAAACTAATTTATATAGAAAGTGAGAATAGTAAGTTTTAATGAACGTTTTAAAGGCAAGCAAAAGATGAAAGACAAAGCTTGTAAAGAAGAACTGTTGAAGAAGGAAAAGCTGCAGACTCTAGCAGTTTGGCCACCTCCAGTACAGTACAAAAAGACAAATTACTAGTACAGTACAAAAAGACAAATTACTTCATTGGAGATTCAGTCATCCCTCTGACAAAATCCTAAACAAATTACTTGGTTGTAATTCAGACTCTAGCAGTTGCTCAGTCTGCAAACTCTCAAAACAAACCAGGTTACCTTTTCCACTATCTAGTAGTACGACAAAACGATGTTTTGAATTAATCCATTCTGATGTTTGGGGGCCTGCCCCAGTTGACTCGTATAATAAATTCAAATATTTTGTTACCTTTATTGATGATTTCTCTCGCACCACCTGGTTATATCTTTTAAAATCAAAAAGTGAAGTCTTCAGTCGTTTTCAAGAATTCAATAAGTTAGTCGAAACTCAATTTGAAACAACCATAAAAATCTTTAGGTCTGACAATGGAACCGAATATACTAACAACACCTTTTTTGAGTTCTTTAAACAAAACGGTATACGACATCAAACCACCTGTATCCACACCCCACAACAAAATGGTGTCTCAGAACGCAAAAACCGACACCTTCTTGAAATGACTAGGGCTCTCCTCCTCCAAAATAACGTACCCAAACGGTACTGGTCAGACGCAATACTTACAGCAACATACCTTATCAATCGATTACCCAGCGTAAAATTGCATCTGAAAAGCCCTATAGAAATTCTCAAGGGTAGGAAAATTAATCTTGATCACATACGAGTCTTTGGATGTACATGCTACGTACACATTCCAAAAATTGATAAATTGGACAAAACCGCAGTCAAAACCCTATTCTTGGGGTATTCCGCTGAAAAAAAGGGGTATAAATGCTACGACCCAACAAACCATAAACTCTACATCTCACGCGATGTACAATTCTTAGAACTAGAATCCTATTACCCAAAGGACTCCGACAACCATAACCACCACAAAACACTTCCGCTACCTAACAGTATTATTTCCTCCGATATCATAAGACAGGAACAGGATAACACATCAACCACGCCTGAGACAACTACCTCAGGGGGAGCAACTGATGAGGCAGTTGTCACTGATGAAGCAGTAATCGTAAGAAGATCAACAAGGCAAACTCATCCCCCAGCAAGATTAAAAGACTACGTGTCTCATCAGGTTTTATACCCTATCCAAAATTTCCTATCTTATGATAAAATCTCTAACAAACACAGGGCATACTTGGGAAAAATTGATGAAACAGATGAGCCAAAGACCTATCAAGAAGCCCAACTCGACCCTAAATGGAGAAAGGCGATGAATGAAGAACTCCTAGCCTTGGAAAAGAATGAGACTTGGGACATAATCCCACTACCCAGCGGGAAGAAACCCGTAGGATGTAAATGGGTCTACAAGACCAAATACAACAGCAACGGCACTATCGAGAGATACAAAGCCCGACTAGTTGCCAAAGGCTTTACTCAGACATATGGAGTAGATTACCAGGAGACGTTCGCTCCAGTAGCAAAAATGAACACAATCCGAGTGCTACTATCCGTTGCCACAAACCTCAACTGGGAACTATATCAAATGGATGTAAAAAACGCATTTCTCCAAGGAAATCTGGAAGAAGAAGTATATATGTCCCTACCTCCAGGACACGAGAAAGCAACACACCCATCTCTGGTATGTAGATTAAAGAAGGCTATCTACGGCCTGAAACAGTCACCAAGGGCATGGTATGGAAAATTAAGCCTATCTCTTTTAAAGATTAACTTCGTCAAAAGCACGGCGGACTCATCTATGTTTGTCAAACACACGAACAACTCCACTACCATCGTTTTAGTCTACGTAGATGACATTATCATCACCGGAAATAACCACAATGAAATATGGAGTGTTCAAAAATTTCTAAAGGGAGAGTTCGATATTAAAGATCTAGGAAAACTAAAGTACTTCCTAGGGATAGAAATAGCTCACTCGAAGAAGGGATTGTTTCTATCTCAAAGAAAATATATCTTAGACTTGTTAAAAGAAACAGGCATGATAGGGGCAAAACCTGCTAGCACACCAATGGAAACCAACATAAAAATAAGACTGAATGATAGCAAACCAATAACTGATATAGGCCAATATCAGAGATTAGTAGGAAAACTTATTTACCTAACGGTCACAAGACCAGATATCACTTTTGCAGTTAGCGTTATCAGTCAATTCATGCATGCACCCTGCACAAATCATCAGGCAGCCGCAGAAAGGATACTCAGATACCTTAAAGGAACTCCCGGCCAAGGGATATGGATGAAGAAAACCGGGACAAACTCCGTTGCTGGATACACTGACGCTGACTGGGCAGGTAGTTACGACAGAAAATCTACAACAGGCTTTTGTGTCTTCGTAGGTGGGAACCTAGTGACCTGGAAGAGCAAGAAACAAACTGTTGTAGCAAGGTCAAGTGCGGAGGCAGAATACAGAGCCATGGCCTCCACTGCTAGCGAACTCACATGGATTAAACATCTCCTTCAAGACATGAAGGTTGAGATAAGAAAACCAATGGAGATGCACTGTGACAACCAAGCAGCACGTCATATTGCAATGAACCCCGTTTTTCATGAGAGAACCAAACATATTGAAGTGGACTGTCATTTCATAAGAGAGAAAGTACAGTCTGGAGAAATCACCATTCCCTTTGTACGTAGTGAAGACCAGCTAGCCGACATCTTCACCAAAGCTCTTGACAAAAATAACCTCCAAAGAATACTTGACAAGTTAGGTTCGATCAACCTATACGAACCCAACTTGAGGGGGAGTGTTGAAGAAGGAAAAGCTGCAGCCTCAGAAGAAAATCTTCATCATAGGCAAAAGAGGGAAGCAGAACAGAGACTTTCCCAAACACAGTAGATGTCTAACCATTTCTGGTAAAAAACGATTTCAGGCTACAAGTAGGCATCCGTTGGATTCATAGGAGATCATAGGCAACCGTTAGAATCACTTGTATATATACATCATCCCTCATTGTAAACAAACATAATTTTATCTTCAATAACAGATCAGAACCAAAAAGGGTTCATCATCTCTGAAGCTCATCACTTCCCAAAGATCAGAACCAAACAGGTTCATCATTTCTACAAGAACCCTTTTGAAAGAGAAAGTTTCATCATGTAAACTTAGTAAGATGGGACCCTCTTAGCATCAGAGCTTTTGAATGGAATGGTTGAATAAACCTCACTACTACTATACTGGTTATAGGCTCGTGCCATCAATCTTGAGATTATGAATGACCAATTTTAACAATAAGAAAAACCCTCAAAAATAAAATTTAAAGTTCTACTGCATACAAAATAATAAGCAAAAAATGACAGAGTTCAGTTTCTATCACTAGGGAGCAAATGGTAAGACTCTGTTCTGCTCTGTTCTCTTCTCAGTTGAATCTAAAATTTCTGAGTAACCCATGATTATTATACATCTTCTCTGCGTAAAAACCTTCACTTCTTCTCTTCAGAAGCTTCAGTTTTGGATTCTTGAGGAGGGTTTGGAGCTGAGATTCCACCATCAATGCAACTTCTACATTTTCTTTCAACCCAACCTTCAATATCATTCTCTCCATTTCCTCCAAAATGCTGTCCCCCACAGAGCCTAGCGACGATTCCTGCTATTACAACTACTATGGTGATTACTGCTAGTACCACCACCAGTGTTTCTATTGATCTGTGTGTGTATCGACTTGGTTCTGCCGCCGTTGGTGGTGGCTCAACCACTGGTAGCAGTTGATCGTCCAGCCTTGTTTTGATTGTCCATTAACGGAGTATTATGAGGTTAGCACTCAGTTTCGTAAATATTTTGTGATGCTTTGTTGTAGAACTGTGTAACGGTAATATGCGAGAGAGAGAGCCTAAACTCATGATAGAGAGAGAATTCGATGCTAAGTTTTATAAAATACTTGGTGTAATCACAGAGATAAGTTTGATGAGTACAAGCTTAAAGAGAGCTTTTATGTGGAGAGCCAACAATGACAATGAAAGTAAGACACTTTATTCATTGTTTCAGCTTCAATTATGTGATGTTTTACTCCAAAATTCTAAAAACTATCAATGTTCTTTGCTAGCAATCAAACATGGAAAAACACTACCTTAGTTTGGCGAAGATTTGTTTTAATTGAGATGTATAAACCCTTTGGTCTACTGAACCGAGCAGACCCCAAAATTAAGTCTCGGATCACATAATGTTGTCACCTGAGAAGAAGATATTTAAAATAGACTAAAATGAGACTAAATACAAAATACAGAAGCTAATTAATCTTTAACATCAAGTACAACCATATCACACAGCCTAAACCATGACTAAAACTATAAGAAAATGTAACCAAATCATAGCTCCTGACTACTACAATTTACCCTACAAAATCTATAGCTAATTTATCTTGAATTGAACAGAAATCTCACCAGTCACCTGGCAAAACTAAACCCGTACCTCAGGTTCTGAATGAACATGTATGAAGTCTTCATCAGGACACGTGGACAGAGTAGAACCAATCAAGAGGGAGTGAAAAGATCTCCACCATATGAGAACGGGAAGAAGGAGATCAAGACCGTGAGATAAATCGGATGGTTACAATTAATTCGACAGTTGAAAGACAAAATAATAGATGGTTGAAGGGAATAAGTAAAGCATGAGAACTCACGCCTGGCAAAGATCCCATAAGTATGGGAGCAATCCTAGTTGCATGAGAACGTTCCAAAAAATATAGGGGGAATGTGATCATTCTCCCATTTTTTATTATTATTATTAATTTGTTAACATCTTGAATAAGGCCTATATATATAAAGGTTAATGTAATAAATGATCAATTCAACTCACCTCAATTTAATCCAATGAAGAACACACCCAGAGCATTTACCTATCTCTCTCTCTCTCTCTCTCTCTCTCTCTATATATATATATATATATATATATATACACATACATATATCTTCATAAATCTTACTCGTGTAGAGGAAAACTTCATTTATATTTTGGTGCTTTCATTGAGAGCTGAAAGAAAAATTCGAGAAACCCACCCTTGAAACACTAAGTATGCCTAGAACTAGATCAAACGCATCCCTGAATGAGGGCAACAAAACCAAAAACAGAAACGATTGTGTGGATCAACCAACTCCACCAACAGAAATGCTGCAGACAAACCTAAACAAGATGTAAGAAATGGAAAGAAGGAACACAGAGGCACTGCACAATGCATGACAGACTGTGCAAGACCAAATCAATACGCTTCAGCAAGAGCTCACAAGGACACTTGGAAGTCATTCAAAGGGCGAATAACGAGGAACGAGAAATCCACTTGGGGGAAACGTGCAAGATATGAGGCAGGAGAACCACCAGAACAGCAGAAACGTATAATGGGAGGAAGTAGAATTCCAAAACTACGTGAAAGAGGCTACGAGAGAAGCTCGTCAGTCCAGGGTCATAACGAAAGAAGCTGTGAAAGAATTACTGCACCCGTACCCAAAAATGTTCGTGGCCCCCAAATTTAAATGTTACAAGGGGAAAATAAATCTCGTAGACCATCTCTGGTGGTTTAGACAAATAATGGCATTGTATCAGCACGATGACAAACTGATGTTCATGATGTTCCCCACCAGCTTAAACGAGACATCTCTGAAATGGTATCATTCCCTCTCTGTGCATTCAATTAATAATTTTGTTGTTATGTCCTTTGTATTCCTAGAATAGTAATCTACCTATCCAGAGGTCAAGGAAGACACAAAGTATCTTTTGACAATTTTTGCCAAGAGAGGGTAGTCACTACGGGAATACACCTACAGATTTAATGAAGAGATGGAAAAGGTTAAAAAATACGATGCTCGAGTTTTCAGACTGGCATTCAGGCGGGGGTTAGACCCAAACTCACCCTTATTCAAAGATCTATCCAAGATGAAACCGATGTCCATGGCTGAAACCTTTCAACGGGTGCAAATCTACATCACTCTGGAAGAGGAGAAAAGAAGCCTGTTGAAAGTGGGTAAATGGAAGACTAAAGAGTCAAGAAAGCGGGAAAGAACTTCTAGACCTGAAAGGAAAATGTATGAAAGAATGGAAAGAGAAGACGGAAGGAATAGCAAGCAGGAAAAAATGAGGTACCAAAGATGGGACTTAGACAGAGTATACCCAAGGGACAAGGTTTAGACGTCGTTGACCATTCTAGTAAACCAAATCCTGGACATGATCAAAGATAGGCCTCGGCTGAAGAGGCCAGCCCCGCTCATAAAAGAACCACACTACAAAGGATAAAGACAAGTACTGTTACTTTCACAAGCGCATCGGGAATTACATAAAGGACTACTTCTAACTCAAAGACTACATCGAGCAGCTGATCAAAGATGGATACCTCTATCAGTTTGTGCAAAAAGAAGAGTAGAAACAGGAAGTTGAAAAATATCATCACGGGGAGGACAAACACGACAACAAGAAACAACCCCTTCGTATCGTTGATATAGTTATTACACTTACGGAATAGGAAAGAACAACCACGAAGGAAAGAAAGATATAATGCAAGAAGCTGATACTGGAAAAGCGCCTAGAAAGACCCTTAAGTGTTAGTGGGAATCCACCGCTAGTATTTGATGATCTAGATTCGGAGCATGATGGGCATCATAACGATGCTCTTATCATTTCAATACAAGTCAGCAATTGCTTACTAAGGAGAGTCTTGGTCGACGAGGGGAGTGTAGTGAACATTCTATATCGAGCGGCCTTGGAGAAAATGTCAATGGGAGAACAGAAGCTGTAAGGAACCTCACAACCACTGATAGGCTTCAACGGACTCATTAGTTACTTCGAAGGAACCCTCATTCTCCCAGTGAATGCAGAACCCTTTAACTACATGATTGAGCTCATGATCTTGAACATAGAATCCTCGTACAATGTTATCTTGGGGAGGACCTCTCCACAAGATGAAAGCTGTCCCCTTAACTTTCTACTAAGTACCAAAGTATCTATCACCTAATGGAGTTAAAACAATAAGAGGAGATCAAGTTGCCGCTCGCATTTATTCTGTGACCATTTTGGAATCTATCAAGAAGAAGACTACAAAAAAGGCAGAAGGTAAGCGGCCCGCAGAATTATAGCAATCAAATGAAGACGGGTAAGACAACCTGAGGTACGAAGTGAGAGAGAAATGAAACTTGTATGTTTGGAAGAAGGAACACGGAAGATGATGAACATCGGTACCCACCTCGAAAAAGATGAAAAATAAATATTGGTAGAATTTATACGCCAAAACAAAGATGTGTTCGCAACTATGGCACAAAAGATGTTGGGTATTAGTTGTAAAACCAGTAAAGTAACGGAAGAGAAGCTTTACCCTAAATGGAACAAAGCAGTCAAAGAAGAAATCAAAAAGCTCTTGGCGGCTGGTTTCATTCGGGAAGTTAACTACTCAGAGTGGTTGGAAAACGTGGTAATGGTTCGAAAGAAGAGTGGCAATTGGAGAATATGTGTGGATTTCACTTACTTGAATAAAGCCTGCCACAAAGATGATTATTAGCTACCAAGGATAGATCAAATGGTTGATGTAACTTCAGGACATGAACTTCTGAACTTCATGGGCGCATACTCCAGATACAATCAAGTGAAAATGTTCCAACCCGATCAAGAAAATACTTCTTTCATTACTGAATATGGTATATACTTTTATGAGGTTATACCTTTTGGCTTGAAAAAACGCAAGTGCGACTTACCAAAGGTTATGAACAAAGTCTTCCGTGAATAAATCAAAAGAAAATGAAAGTCTACGTGGACGACATGTTGGTCAAAATTGAGAAACAGGGAGACCATATCGGGATCTCGAGGAAGCCTTTCCAGTTCTAAGGAAAAAATCTATGAAGTTGAACCTAAAAAAATGCACGTTTAGGGTAACTGCAGGAAAGTTCCTCGGATACTTGGTGACGCAGCAGGGATGGAAGTAAATCTAGACCAAGTAAAGGCAATTATGGAGATGAAATCTCCACAAAACTTAAAAGAGATACATGGGTTGACGGGAAGGTTAGCCACTTTGAACAAATTCATCTCAATGTCTATGGAGAAGTGTAAAGAGAACTCTGTGGATGGATGGAACGAGGAATCTGAGGAAGCTCTCAGTAGAATCAATGAGTATGTGACAACTCCCCATCGGCTCTCTAAACCAGTACCAGGTGAACAACTCATATTTTATGTAGTCATTTTTAAATGGCCATCAGTGCCGTACTCATCAGGGAGGGAGAAAGAAAGCAGAAACCTATATACTTTATAAGCAAGAGCCTGGTGGCAGCTGAGATGAGATACAAACGGATGGAAAAATTAGTACTGGCAATTGTAACTGCTGCATGAAAGTTGAGACCATATTTTCAGGCACATAGTATCAAAGTGTTAACAGATTAACTTGTTAATAGCCTCCTGCACTCTCCAGAGGTAAGTGAGAGGATGACGAAGTGGTCGATCGAGTTAAGCCAGTACGAGATTCACTATGAGCCCAGAACTTCCATCAAGGGGCAGGCACTAGCAAACTTTGTTGCGGATTTCACTAGAGAGAAAGCTGACCAAAAGCCCCAAGGAAAAGTTGAAAACGGATCTTGGAAATTGTATGTCGATGGTGCTTCAAATAGTAAAGGAGCAGGAGAAAGTGGAAAAACACTAGAGCACTATGTCTCCTTTGGGTTCAACGCATCGAACAACGAAGTGGAATATGAAGCATTGATTGCGGGATATCCTTGTTGCGGGAATACGAGGTAACAGATGTAAAAATATTATGTGATTTCATGTTTATTCTGAAACAGGTCACATGAGAAAATGTAGCGAAAGATGAGAGGATCGTAAGCTACCTACAACGGGAAAAGGACATGCTAAGCACATTGAAAAGCTACGAAAGCCACCAAATCCCAAGAACTGAAAATGGACATGCTACCATTTCTCAGAGGATCGTAAAAAAGTATGGCCTTGTCAATTCCTATACAAAATAAATTTCCCCATTGAATTTCTAGAAAAGCGAAGTGTCTCGCTCCCATGGAACAGCGTGGCTGATGTGGAAGTAGAAATGGAACCTAGCTGGCAGGATGACATAATCTGCTATCTAGAAAAGGGAGCGCTTCCAGAAGACAAGCTCCTCGTTAAAAAGGTACAACAACAGAGCGTCACGTACACATTGATAAATGGATTATTGTACAAAAAATCATTGACAAGCCCATACTTGAAATGTTTGAAGGAAAAAGAGGCCCGATATGTTTTGGCTGAAATCCACGAAGGGATATGTGGCAATCACACTAGAAGGAGTTCATTAGCCCACAAAGTCCTAAATGAAGGGTATTACTAGCCCAAAATGCATTAATACGCCAAACAGTATGTATAGGGCTGTGATAAGTGCCAATGTTTTGATCCAGCTGCTAAGATGGCTCCAGGTGAACGAAAAACAATGATAAGTCTATGGCCCTTCATGCAATGGGCACTTGACATTGTTGGTCCGCTTCCAATGGCACATGCACAGCAAAATTTCCTGCTAGTAGCAACGGACTACTTCACCAAGTGGACTGAGACTGAAGCCTTCGTAAGAATATGGGAAGAAGAAGTAAAGGGATTTTTGTGGAAGAACATCATGTGCAGATTCGGCATAACAAAAATACTGTTTCAGACAACTGGCTTCAGTTCACAGGAAGGATGGTTAAAACCTTCTATGAAGGACTAAAGATCATTAATTGATTCTCCACTTCCTACTATCCACAGGGGAACGAGCAAACAGAAAGGTCAAATTGAATCATACTTGACAATTTGAAGAAAAGATTGGACTCAGCAAAAGGAAGATGGGTAGAAGAGTTATCGGCAGTGTTATAGGCATACAGAACTACTCCAACAGAAACAACGAGAGAGACACCATTTGCTTTGGCTTTTGGAGCAGAAGCAGTAATTTCTGTTGAAATTATGAGTCCCACTATGAAGTTTGCACTGACTGAACAACAGAATAAGGAACTCCTCAGAAAAAAGTCTAGATGAACTAGAAGAGTGACGCGTAATAGCACTGATCAAGATGGCCCATTACAATAAAAAATGAAGTCTTACTTCTAGAAAAGAGTACGGTAATAGAAATTTCATAAGGGAGATCTGGTCTTGAGAATGATCTTCGAGACAGAATGAAAACTCAGACCAATGTGGGAATGGCCATATATCATCAGTGGAGTAGGTGGAAGTGGGTACTATCATTTAAAAATGGGAGAGGGAATGGATCTATCAAAGCCGTGGAATGCAGTCCACCTAAAGAAATACTTTGTTTAAAGTTGTAAAGAGCAATATAGTAAATATTTTCCCTTGTTTATTTCCTGCAAGGGTTTTCCATGTAAAAATTCTTGGTGTCGACTCTCCTCATCTCTAATAACAACAACGAAAATTAGGACGTAAGTCCTTCAGAGGGGTAGTTCATAAGTCCTACTCTCATAATGAACTAAGGGCATAATTCATTGGGAGGGGCAGTTCATAAGTCCGAATCTCATGAGGAACTAAGGGCATGAGTCCTTGAGAGGAGTGAATAATAAGCCCTACTCTCAAAATGAATTAAGGTCGTGAGTCATCGAGAGGAGCTTTTCATAAGTCATACTCTCAAAAGGAAACTGATGATGAAAAACATCTTATAGAACGGGTGAAACAAGAAGAATAAAAACCTGAAATGGGTTAACAAACGAACTATGCAAAATAGAGACTTTGTGAAAATGGGCAGTTTGAAAAAGACACGAGCGGATACGGGCCCGGTTGAAACCACTGTAAGTTCAACATAGTGAATTCTTTTCTTATCTTTCAAGCAACTTAGAAACGAAACGGGTACGAGTAAATGGGTAACTTAGGAAGTAAGATGTATGTAAATTTTTATTAAGTGCTTGGGAAAAGAACAGGAAAGAAGGGAAAAGTAAAGGTCAGCAAATGACCATCTAAGTATTGAAAAACACAAGGTAAGAAAAGAAAAAATGCAAACTTGATAAAAAGGAAAGGAACGGAAGCAGTAAGACGTAAAATATCTTCTCATTAATATGCGAGAAAATTACACCATGATCTTTTGTGGGAAAAGTAGAAGTACAAGGAATTAAAAGTACATAAACAAACTAAGACCCTTCTTCAAGAGTAACTTCAGCAAGTGGGTCAAAAGTAGCAGCGGGAACAGAAGCATCCATTCCAGGCTGAGCCTCTACAGGATCCTCGGGAAGATCAACAAGAGGCCAACGGGGAGCTTTGTCGACATTGGCATCCTTGTAGCTTGCACTGTAGGCCATTCTCTCGGCCTTGTCGAGTATGACCTGGTACTCGGCCTCCATTTCACTCTTATGCTAGCCAGACTTAGCCAGAGCCACCACCATAGCTAAAAGTTTCTCCCCAGCCTCAACCAGCTTTCCCTTGAAAAAAGTCAAGTTCTCACCGACTACTGCAAAAGCTCTCTCTGACTCCTTTAGAGAATCCATAACCCTCACCCGCTCTGCAGCAGCGGTGCCTGCTTCCCCTATAAGTCGTGCAATGACCCCTGAAGCTCGATCTCAATCTTCTTCAGATCATCCCACTTAGCTAGAAGAGTGTACAAGACCTTGTTACACTCCTCCATATTCTTCTTCCAGCCCGCCATCTCCTTCTCTAGGGAGCATAAATGCTATTGGAGCCCACAACCTATGAAGCAAAATTCTAAGTGTAAGTAGACGGGAAAAAAATAGAGGAAAGCAGAAAGAAGCGAAATAAGGAAATATTCTAAGGAAGAAGAGTTACCTACATCAAGGTATGACTAAGGCCAATAACATTGTCGTTAACAGACATTTGGCGGAGAGTGGCCGTGTCTAAGTCAGACAGGATCCCCTTTAAGATGATGTGTGAAGGAATGGGATCCTTCAAAAAGCTAATAGAAGCCAGGACAGGCAGAGCCACTATGTACCGTTGCCACCCTCACAAGTCAGGCTCCTTAGACCTCCCTTGGAAACCGATGGAGGAGGAGGAGGGAGCAGACCTCTAAGCAGGCAGGAGAGGGGGTGGAGAGGCTTATGCCTGCACTGGAGCATCCTTGACTGCGGGAGCAGAAAGATCAACTGAAGCAGGCGTAGGTGTAGTAGTGGCAGCGAGAACGCGATATCGCAGCGTCACAGTGTCAGGGATGTTACGAGATGTCCCATCGGCTCTCCTTCTCAAAAGAAGGTTCTCTCATCGTCGTCGACCTCTTAGAGGGTGCTATGTAACGATTTGACATTTTTAACCCATCAGGAACGGTCCGGAACAACATATCTTCAACCACTTCTCCTCACTGCTCTTCCTATTCTTCTTCCTGCTCGAAATCAGCAGACTCCGAGGGGCTTGAGACAACCACATGGTGGAAAGTAGGAGTGGGAATTGCCTGAGGGATCTAAGAGGTTGAAGATGATGGGGCAGCAGCTTTGACTACGGGAATAGTAGCGGGAACGTAGGCGACATTGATCTCTCTACTCGGATCCAGGAGTTCGCGCCAATCCTATTCTCGATAGTTACAAGAAGCAAACAACCACACAACAACATCCTTAGGAATGAAGTAACTTCTATTCAGGTTCTTATCTATATAAATGAAAGAGAGAAGGCCAATACTAAAACAAATAATGCATGAAATTGGAGCTTCGGCTACTTACTGAAAGATTCTCAGGTCCTAGGGACGATCCAGCAGCAATCACCACCCCAGTTCTCGTGGACCAAGAGGGTCTCATTCTCCCATCCTTTGTCCCCTCTTGGATTTTTAATCAGGGCTCTCCTGCTTTCACTAGGTTAGGAAGCCAAATAATAAAAGGTGCCACATTTCTTAATGATGTACGCATCACAAAGTGCATCTACGCCTACATTGAGGTTGTGCGTCCTATTCAAAGTTGTTATTCCTAAGAGGACCCTATACGTACTAGGGGTAAACTGGGAAAGGGCGAGAAAGAAGGTACTGAAAAATTCCTAGAATAAAGGGGGAAATGGGAGTTTCAGCCTTAAAGCTATGTACATGGGGGCTGTAGTGATCTGGTATGGAGGATGATAATTGGAAGATTTAGGAATCCCATCTGTAAAGGTGTAAATGAAATCTGAGGGGAATGCCTCTCGGTGACGATCTCGAGTGAACTCATCTTGGTTCCTAACTAGGGGAACAGTGACCTTACTCCCCCTCGTCACTCATGACTAACAGAAAACCCCACTAAAGAGAAAGAAAAATCTCATAATTGAAAAATATAGCAAAAATGGAGGAGAATGAAAACTTAAAGAGTTATGTCCTGCAATGATCTAAACACTCGCGTCTTACACACAAATAACTAAGAACGGGAAGGTGAAACGACGCAGGCAACTGTCGCTTCGCTTCCCGTGGTACACACTTTCCTTATTTAATAATCATATCTTTTGTTTGTTATTATTGCTATCGAGTTTCGATGGATGGTGAAATGGCAAAAGGTCCAATCAATTAACCTCTTGTTAAGGCATGCGCGAAACACGATCATTACATCTCAACGATTAAATTTTGTTGAGTGTAATGGGGGCAAATGAACTGGTATGAAGTCTTTGTCAGGACATGTGGACGAAGGAGAACCAATCAAGAGGGAGCAAGAAGATCTCCCCCACGTGAGAACGGGAAAAAAAGATTAGGACTGTGAGATGAATCAGACGGTTACGATTAATCAGTAGTTGAAAGACAAGACAATATAGTGGTTGAAGGAAATAGGCGAAGCATGGGAGTCCAGGCCTGACAAAGATCTCATAAGTATGGAAGCAATCCTATAGGCATGAGGACATTCCCGAAAACATAAGTTGTGTGATCATTTCCCCTTATTATTATTATAATTCTTTTGTCCACATCTTGAATAAGGCCTATATATAAAGGTGTAATAAATGATCAATTTAACTCAATCTAATCTAACGAAGAACACACCCATAACATGTACCTCTCTCTCTCTCTCTCTCTATAAATTTACTCGCGTAGAGGAAAAAAATCATTTACACTGAACATCATGAAATACAAGGCAACAGAATCTGAAGCCTGAAAATTGACGATAAAAAATATAGCACAAGGAAGGAGCTTAAAAGCCTTGCCCTATCAAACGCCCAGCTCCCACTTGAAGGAGCTTGAAGGTGAACCAGTGCTAAGCCCCAGCACAGACGCTTCGAGTTGAGATTATGGTATCAACGAAGCCCACCTAAAAATCATAGAAACTCGTAACACTGCATAGAATCTACTAGCAAAGCTCTGATTGAGAGTGGTTCGGTTATGACCACGCACGACGAAGCTCAAGGTTGTGCCTAATTTTGATGTAATTTTCATTTGGAATGAATTTCACCTGAATTTCATGTTAATTTAGAGTTGATTTAGGGGAATGAACTGTGAAGTTGCCGCCCATTTTTTTCAAAGTCTTTTATAGAACTTTTTACTGAACCCTATAACTTAGTCCTATTAAAGACCATAATTATTGTAGTGTGACCTCTCTCTTCTTCCCATGCTGCTTCTTGGGCCTTTCGCCGATCCAAATCAGTCTCCTCCACGGGAGAATACGCTGGTAATTCTGTAAAGAAATGGTGGGATTTGGGTTGGTCTTGGATTTCTTCAGGAAAATTACCCGTTTTCACTAAAGATCTGGAGATGAACGAGGAAGAAATCAGAATTCTTGGCTTGTCTCATAACAGAGGAACTTTGAATGATGTTTTTTACAAAGTAAGGCATTGGATTAGGAAGCTTGTGGGCTCTGATACTCATGTTCGTCTTCCTCAAACGTACAAATACAATTCTTTTGATTACTCCAAGAATTTCGATGATGGGTCTTTCAGATCTTGATGGGCTTTGTCTGTAATGGAGTTTTCAGTTAAATTCAAGAAAAGAAAAGCTCAAGCTTTGACGTGGAATTTCTCTTTTTTTTCAAGTTAATGTTATTATTTTCTCTCTATGTTTAAAAAGATATAAGTTAAAATAGGTGAGTTGGAAGAGAGAGAAATGTATTTTGTTGGATGATCGTACATTTATAAGTTTCATATGTATCATATCATCATTTAACGCGTCACGTCAGTATTTCAGTCAAACTCAGTTAACGGAAAGTAAAAAAATGACTGCATTGAGAAATTAAGTAAACTAGAATGGTCAAACTGAGATTTTTTAAACTACGATGGTCATATTGAAAAATGATGTAAGCTACAATGGTCGAATCGATAATTTTTCTTATAAAAAAATGTATTAATATCTTTCTCTAACATTGTATGAATTTCATGTCGCTAAGTACATAAACATTGCATAAATGAAGTTTACGTAAATATTCATTGTATAGATAGGATTTGAAAGTTCTTTATGTAAGAGAACTAGATGAAAAAAGAGGTGAAAGCTCATATTTGTACTAGATTATGAGAGGACTTAAAGGCTAAAATAGGATAATAAACAAATTTCCACCTCTTTTTACATATAAAGTAAAATGTGGAAATTTGTTTATTATCCTATTTTAGCCTTTAAGTCCTCTCATAATCTAGTACAAATATGAGCTTTCACCGCTTTTTACATATAAAGTAAAATGTGTTATTAATGGTTTTTTATGAGAATAGATTTCTTCATTCAATCAAGGAACAAGTTACAATTATTACATCATGGGGTCTTCTTCTACCTCTTATTATAATGCTTTAATCCTCAATCAATCTAATAACAAAAAAGGGTAATCGACAATATTACTTATAACCCTATTCTGATCTTTGCTAAATCTAGATATAGCATCAGCAATTAGGTTACATTGTCTATTAACTCAATTAATAGAATCTCCATTACATTGATTAATTACTTCCCAAACATCTTCAACTTCTAAGCTAAACCTCCAATCTGAGGATGATATGTTCATAATCCATTTAACTACTAAGGCAACATCACTCTGAATGATCCAATTGCTCCAACCAGAATTGACGGTCATAAACACAGCGTCCTTAATAGCTAATAGCTCAGCAAGTAAAGTAGACAAAGCCTCTACTTTCCTGCCCAAAATCTATAGAACATAGTCATTCTCATCCGTAGCTATTACACCAACTTCACCTTGCTTGCTTTTTGGACAAAATGCAGCATCATAGTTAAATTTGATCATATCAGTAGAAGCAGAGTACCAGATGAGTGAATCTGTATTAAGAGGCTCATTATTGTTTGTTTTGGCTTGTTAATGAGATATAAACAGACAAATCTCTTTCTGCAGTTCTGATAATTTGAATTGGATCAACTACTTTTGATTAAAAAAACATACTTATTTCTTGTTTTCCAGATTGCCCAGCACAAAAAACAACATAGCACAGCATCCTCCTCACCACCATCTGCATGCCTTTTGAGCTCTAATAACTTTTCATGAAACGACAAACCAAAATCAACATATGACACCTGTGCAATGAAAAACAGATTCCTCTCTACATAAATATATAGGACATAAACCATCTTGAATGATTCTCCTCCTTTTTAAGTTTGCTTTCATAGGTAAAAAAAACCATGTACAGCTCTCCAAATCGAGCGTTAAATTTTCTGAGGCATATTCAACTTCCACAAAGAATTCCAGAACTAAGGTCTAATAAATAGTAAAGAAGAAGGGTTATTTCGTCCATACCTGTGTTTGTATTCATGGATTGCTTGATAGCATGATTTGACAGAAAAGGATCCATCTTTATTTAAGGGCCACAATACAGCGTCCTCCCTTGATCTCCTTAGTATATGAATGGCTAAAATATGTCTTGAAATCCAAGAAGGGAAAATCCACTGCACCTTTTGATTATCCCATCCTTGCATAAAATCGGCAACCAAGTCGAAATTATGAGTTCTAAGGTTGTTCAGCATGTTTCCATCAGGAAGCCACTTATCCTCCTTGTCATTGGTGACTCATCAATGAGCTAGCTATAAGTTGGCATTGTTATTCAACTAATGCAGATGGGGCATAGTTAGTTATGAAATACAGTTGGAGCTTTGTTATTAGTTGCATGAGCATCAAGCAATCATTACTCGTGATGCATTCAATTAGAACCAAGAAAAAGGAGAGGATCTCTCTCATAAAAAAAGGAGAGACACACAGAAAACACAAAGACAGAGAAAATACTCCATCAGTGAGAAGAAAGATCGAGCAAGCTTCAGCAAGAGGAGAAGCACGGGTTTTCAGTAATGCTCAGAAGAGAGAGGTTATTACTCAGGTTTCTTTGTAATCTGATTCGTGTAGTTGAATCTTCTGTAAAACACATTATTCATCGTGGATTGATTGATAACAACTGTTGGATATAGGTTCACTCATTGTGAACTGAACTAGGATAAATTTCTGTGTCATTTTTCTTCTCCTTCTCTCTTAACTCATTTCTGGTTTATCTTGTGCTAAAAAAAATGGCTATTTGTTCATTGCTTTGAGAATCAATCTAGTTTTTATGCTACCTAGGAGATGGTTTAATTCACAAAAAATTGTTATAAGAAGTACCATAAGGTTGAAGTGTTGATTGTGAAACCCTTGAAAAGTTAAATTTGAGCTGAAGAAATTTGCTAAGTACTCGACAAAAGTACTAAAATGGCAACCTCCACTACTAAGCAAGATGTTGAGAAATTTGATGGCACTAATGAATTTTCAGTTTGAAAAATCAAATTGCTAGCTCTACTTGGAAACGTAGGGCTAGATGAAGCTCTAAAAGGAGAAGCTAAGATGCCATCAACTTACTTAGAAGAAAAGAAAAATCATATAATGAAAAGAGCCTATATCACATTGATATTAAGCATGAGTGATAAAGTACTGGGTGAAGTTGCGAAAATGAAGACTGTAGTAGAAATCTGATTTAAGTTAGATAGCCTATACATGACCAAGTCCTTATCAAGCAGATTGTATCTCAAGGGTAGATTCTTTACCTTTAAGATACAAGACAATAAGAACCTGCAAGAGCACATTGATGACTTCAATAAGCTATGTTTGGATCTGGAGAGCATTCGGGTTGAATATGAAGATGAGGACAAGGCATTGGTGCTATTACATTCACTCCCAAAGTCTTATGAGAACTTTGTGGATATTCTCAAGCATGGCAAGGAAACTTTATCACTATATGACGTTATAAGAGCTTTGAACTCTAAGAATTTTTAGAGGATGTGTGAATTAAAAGAATAAACAAGAGAAAGCTTGGTTGTAAGTGCAAGAACAGATAAAAAAGAATACAGAGGTAGAGGGAAATCTAGATCCAAGTAAAAAATTAGACACAAGTCTTTCAAATATTTCCATTGTCATGAAGGACACATTAGAAGATTGTGCCCAAAGAGAAAGAACAAGAACAAAGGGAAAGAGAAAGAAGCAGAAATGATGATGCAATAGTAGTAGAAGATGGGTATGAGAATGCAGATGTCCTAGTGGTAACATCTAAGAATTCAGAGAAAAAATATATTCTTGATTCAGGGTGCTCCTTTCACATGACACCTAACAAAAACCGGTTTGAAACCTATAAAGTAATTTATAGAGGCTATGTATTGCTTGGAATGATAAACCTTGCAAGGTGATTGGGATTGGAACCATCAGATTGAAAACTCATGATGGAATTGAGAGAATTTGGGAGGAAGTCAGACATGTTCCTGAGTTAAAAAGAAACCTAATTTCCTTAGGTATCTTTGACCAGGAAGGATACTAATACAAGGCTGAAGCAGGTACTCTTAAGATCATGAAGGGTTCACTGGTTATTATGAAAGACATCAAAAGCAATGGGTTGTATACATTACTGGGAAGCACTGTATGTAATATAGCTACTGCATAAGTAGCAGTTATGGATAAAACCAAGCTCTGGCATATGAGGTTAGCTCATGTCTCAAAAAGAGGACTCCAGGAATTGCAGAAACAGAATCTACTATGTAGTGATAACTTGAGCAAGCTTGAATTCTGTGAACACTGTGATTTTGGGAAGTCATGTAGGGTAAAGTTCAGCAAGACAACATACAAAACAAAAGAGACCTTGAGCTATATACATTCAGATCTGTGGGGTCCTACCAGAACTGAAACTCTAGGTGGAGGCAAGTATTTATTCACTTTCAAAGATAATTTCTCAAGAAAAGTTGTGGATATATATTTTAAAGTCCAAAACTAAAGTCTTACATAAGTTCAAAGACTGGAAGAATATGGTTAAGCTACAAACTGGAAAGAAGTGAAGAAGCTCAGAACTAACAATGGTTTAGAGTATCTAAATGATGAGTTCAACAGCTTCTGCACCAATCAGGGCATTGTAAGACACAAGACTGTAACATATACATCTCAGCAAAATGGTTTGGTAGAAATAATGAACAAAACACTTTTTGAAAGGGTAAGATGCATGTTGTTAAGTGAACCAGCATTTGTTGCTTCTCCCCAAAACTCCTTAGGTAAATTTGCACTTGAATGATGAGATGAGATCAGGAAGATCTAAATAGTGACCAACCGTCAACATACCCATACCTTACTAGTGCTCTATGATTTCTGCTCTCTCTATCTCTGGCCAGTTGGTAACAATTTAGATCTTGCTTATCTTGATAAACAGAATCCCATAATCTTCTTTGCACCTTTGGTTGCCGAAGAGTTATCAGATTCAGAACCAAGGGACTTTAAGGAGGTAATCTCCAAAAAAATATAGGAATTATTGGTTGACAGCCATGAATGATGAGATGAAATCCCTTAAGGCAAATCAGACATGGAATCTTGTAGACAGGCCTGCAAAATAGAAAATTATAGGGTGAAGTGGGTGTTTAAGAAGAAAGAAAATGTACTTGACCAATAAAAACCAGTGCATAAGGCAAGCTTGAGGCGAAGGGCTTTACTTAACATGTGGGTATAGGCTATAATGAGGTCTACTCACTAGTAGTAAAGCATACATCAATAAGAGTATTATTGGCCTTAGTCAGTCATTTTAATATGGACCTCCAACAAATGGATGTAAAGACAACATATTTTCATGGTAACCTGGAGGAACAAATATTCATGGCACAACCAGAGGGATTTATAAGTAAATAAGGAGAGAATAAGGTATGTTTGCTTCGTAAATCCCTATATGGTTTAAAACAATCTCTAAGACAATGGTATCTCAGGTTTGATGATTTTATGCTGAAAAATGGATATAGCATAAGTGTGTCTGATAGCTGTGTTTATTTTCAAATGGGTCACTGTGAGGGTAGGGGTCTTCTTGCTCCTATATTTGATGACATGCTTATAGCATTTATAGACTCTATGAGATATAGAAGCTTAAAAGAAAACTTAGGAGTGAATTTCAAATGAAGGATCTAGGTGCTACCAAAAGGATCCTAGGTATGGAAATATCAAGAAATAGAAGAAATGGTATCTTGTTTATCTCACACGAAAACTATATTCTTAATATTCTTGAGAGGTTTGGAATGACAAGCTCAAAGGAAGTCCAAACACCTTTGGCAGCTCATTTCAAGTTGTCAGGGATGAGAGCTGACAGACACACTCAAAAGAAACTGAGATCCAAAGAGGGGTAATGCTCCAAAAACAACTTCCTCATTGTGGCTACTCCGGAACCAAATTCTTCAAACAAATCTTTATACCTGCTCGATTGAAACAAAGTTGCATTCCTTTCAGCTGCCTCGGCACGCCTCCGAGCAGACCTTGCCTCGGACCTAGCCTGTGATCACTAAACCTGCACCTTAGCAAGATCCTCTTTTGACCCTTTAACATCATCTTGGGCCTTGACTATAGTGTCCACTACCTGGGTCAATTTATCCTCTACCATGGTTTGTTTAGCCTTGACCTCTATAATTGCATGCCTAGCAGGGATGATCTCACATTGTAGGTTCTGGGAAGATTTCTAGAGCTTAGTTTGTTCTACTTGCAGTGCTTTGACCTCGACAATAACACTCTGAATGCTCATATCTTTCTCTTGCACTTATGAATGAAGAGCCTCAATCTTAGGCAGGGCGGAACTCAAGTCACTACCGTAGCATCTCGCATAACACGATAATCCTCGAGTTCTCAGGACACCTCCATATGCAAGCGCTGCATAGCCTCTTACTCTACATACCCCCTGGCGGACCACCTCCAACTCCACCTCCAAATGGGCAATCTCATTAAATGTCCCCGTGCTGCGACCACCAAACTCATTTGTGAGGTCCTTGATCTGAGACTTGAGCAACTCGTTTTCTTTGAAGACAAAGGATTTATCTTCCTCAGCTCGCCTGGCCGAAACATGGGCAACATCAAGGTCAGCCTTAAGTTGAGCTTCGCGATACTCTATAAGAGCACACGCCATAGATACCTTAAATAAAGGTCAATTAGTAAACCTTGCTAAAGATAAAGTAAACTAAAGAAAAAGACAGAGTATAGAGACCAACCTGCATAGAGGTGGCAACATTAATGGAAGAGAGGCCTTGGCCTCCCAATTCTAAAAGCCCCATGGCCCCGTCAACTTTGAACAGCTTCCTGTGCCCCTCTAGAAAAGCCACCATGTTAGTCTTCATCCTAATGAGGAACTCATGGCTTCGATTGGCATTGTGGTCGCTATCAGGAACAATCACCTCAGGGAGTTCCTTAGTCCTGGAGGGGTCGGCATGCTCATCAAAGATAGCATCTCCTGCAGACTCCTTAGAACCCCTTATATCATAAATAAGAGCACGAGTGCCTAAGGACTCACCTCAAGTACCTCCAACAACATCAGGGAGGACCCCCTAGATCTGGGTCGGTTGTCTCAACACATGACCTCTACCGCAGCACCCCACCCCTATAGCACCATGAACCCCCCAAATCTAAAGTCACCCCATTGTAAATGGCTATTTCATCATGGGATGCCAGAACACTGGGAACCACCTTGGGATGAATCGTATCGACATCGGAGTTCGTAACAACATCAAGTACCTCTTCCCCGCGGTCTCGCCGGACAATGTCACCCTCAATCTAAGAAGGAGATGTTAAGTCTTCCCCAGTATGGATGGTATGGGGTCTAGACTTGAAGGAGGAGGTGTCGTGACGCTCGAAGAGGTTTTTAAGTTGAACCATGCCATCTCCTTTTGCCCTCACCTTCTTTCGGCAAAAATGTGGCAGAGGCTCAATATACTCTATGTGAGGGACTTGGGGAGGTGTAGAAATGCCACAGAAAGATCCAACAAAGTTTCCAAAACCTCTAACTGTAGGTTGAAGAGTGCAGGATGACCCACCAAGGCCATCATGGGTGTTGTTTGTCTATCGAGGGACGTGAGATGGACGGAAAACGCCATCAAGGGTGTTGCCTGAATGTTGGGGGGCATGAAACGACCTTTCAAAACTGCCCTAATTTTTTTACATAGGAGAGGGATCCTTAAGTTTTTCTGTCTTCCTCTTCTTATATACATTCGCGTGCTTCTTGGTCTTAGATACACCTGAGAAAGCAAACAAAGACGTAAGTTGCTTACTAAAACCCTATCTGCAAAGACATAGTAAAAAGAAAGCGATGAATAGACAAGTTATTTACTAAGTGTTAAAAGTATACCCCGAGGCAGATGGACAGTGACGGTGAGCGACAACCCTAATTTTACTAAATTATGCTCGCTCAAGATCTCTGAATACTTTCGCTTCTCTGGCAGAATCTGGAATGTCAACTTGATCTGCTTCATCATCTCACCATTTAACCTAGGGAGGTAGCCTTTCGTCCATGCAATCACAAAAGAGACTAGACGTGGCATGTTATGGTCGCAAGGGTGTATTCGTGAGCTAGAGTTATCCCGAGGATGGGGCTTCGAGTGATCCCGAGGTCATGGTTGTGGGAGCCCAAAGTCGGGGCCTCGAGTGCTCCCGAGGATAGGGCCTCTGGTGCTCTCGAGGTCATAGGCGCAAGAGCTCGAGGGACTGGCTTCGGGTTCCCCCAAGGAATGGCCTCAGGTTCCTCAGCCAAGGACTGGCCTCGGGTTCCCCTAGGACGGGCCTCGGGAACACGAGGACTTAGGGTTAAACTCACTACTTTGTTACCCTTATTTTATGATATCATATAATTACCCATTTTTAGGTCCCATTTACATCTACATTGAGTGACCCCTTACTTTTTGTATTTTCCAGGTTATAGTTGTCTTCCCATCTTTGCTTAATCATGTCTTTAACTTCTAATTCACAAAACAATTCTTTTATTGAGTTGGGTTCATCTAGGGCTGAATATTCGGGGTCCCCCTCATTGGACAATGAAGGTCAAAAGGGTGGTGAATCACAAGCAGCTAGTAGTCATGACTTAGATGGGGCCGATCCTGAGGTTGGTTCAGGGGTTGAGGGAAGTGATCATGGGCAAGGTGAGGCTGAGGGCATCGTGAACGAGACTTATGAGATTGACGTTGCTCTGAGGACCATGACTCAACAACACTTGGACGTGCTTCGAGAAAATTATTCCTTCCCTGACTCAATCACTTTACGACTTACTCGTCCTAACGAACTAGCCAGTACCCCTCCCTACTATGAGATTGCTTTTTGTCAGTCCCACTTTGAGGCCGAGCTCTGGCTTCCCCTTCATGATATAGTGAGGTTAGTTCTCAGGAGGTTACACTGCGCCCCATGTCAGCTTCTTCCTAACTCTTGGAGGAATATCTCAGGAGTATACGTGACATGGGGAGTCATTCTTAGGACTCCCTTTGATTTTAAAGTGATACAAGATTTATTTTAGCTCAACCGTGGAGGAGCGGGGATATTTTATTTGAGCCCAGGTGGGGGAAAATCATGTGCACCTTTGCTTAACTTACCATCCAATAATAGAGAGACCAGGAACCGTTGGTTTTTTGTTAGTGGAGAGTGAGCCAACGGGCAGGATCCTCCTTGAAATACCCGGGTCCCCAACCCCGGGGGGCCCGAGGCCTGGGGCCTCAGAGATGCCAGTTCAGTCCTCAGCTCAAGTCCCATAGAGTACTACACACTTGAAGTTAAAAGGGTGTACCTAAGTACCTTTTCTAAGATAAAACATCTAAGGACTCTTGCAAGAAGGTTCTTTACTCATGACATAACAGGGAGAGGACGACATAAGGGCGGGAAGCCTTACGCCCCAGCTCAAATTCAACACCTAGACCGAGGTATAAGTATGCAGGGTATCATCGAATACATTTAATACACCTAGACCAATCAGAGAACAATAGAAGGCATGAAGCCCAGCATCCAAAGAGTCAGTCAGCCTGCGCCTGGCAGAGTGTCATTATAAGCGTTTAATATGATCGGTCCAATAGAGACCGAGGAAGTGTAGAGATGGGTACGAGGACAAGCTGTCCTGACACTCAAGGTCATCACATGTTATCTCGTACCTCACCAAGCCAATCAGAGATGGTGAAAGTTGGGGGTTGGTCCGAGGAGGCGTCCTATTGGAGGAAAGGCCTACTATAGTACGGAGATCAACCCAGCCTAAGACCAACTTCCCACTATAAATACCTTAGTAAATGAACTTTAACAGGTACGCAACAACTTCCAACTACTTCTCTACTTTTCTCTCCTTCATCTCTGACTGACTTAAGCTTCAGAGGGGTAAAAAGAGACTACCCCTCCTTAGTCTCCAACTTTACCTTCCCTCATTGCAGGTGTGGAGAGAGAAGTGGAGCACAAACATTGTTGGTCTGATCTCATCCCTGAGATTTAGCCGTCAACAAATAATACTACTAACTGAAATGTTAGTAGAGCTGGTGTCAATCTCTATGGATATGAAGAAGGGAAGCTCATTGAAGTGTCAAGGTGGAAAAAATGTCATTGGTGACTCATCAGTGAGCTAGCTATAGCTAGCATTTTTACTTAACTAATGCAGACGTGGCGTAGTTAGTTATGAAATGGTGCTAGAGCTTTTTTATTAGTTAGATGAGTATCAAGCAATCATTGTTCATGATGCATTTAGTTAGAACCAAGAAAAAGGAGAGGATCTCTCTCAGATAAAAAAGGAGATATACATAAAAGACACAAAGACAGAAAGACTCCATGACAGTGAGAAGAAAGCTCGAGCAAGCTTCAACAAGAAGAGAAGCACGAGTTTTCAGTGCTGCTCAAAATAGAGAGGTTATTACTCAGGTTTCTTTGTATATGGTTTGTGTAGTTGAATTTCCTGTAAAACACAATATTCATAGTGGATTAATTCATAGCAGTTGTTGGATGTAGGTTCGCTCATTGTGAGCTGAACCAAGATA
Organism: Datisca glomerata; assembly: GCA_003255025.1. Classification (NCBI taxonomy): domain Eukaryota; kingdom Viridiplantae; phylum Streptophyta; class Magnoliopsida; order Cucurbitales; family Datiscaceae; genus Datisca; species Datisca glomerata. The sequence goes on from QANY01010875.1 coordinate 1,285,122, forward strand.
AGTCTGTGTCATTTTTCTTCTCATTCTCTCTTAACTCGTTTCTAGTTTATCTTGTGCTAAACAAAATGGTTATTTGTTCATTGCTTTGAGAATCATTCTAGTTTTTGTGCTATCTAGGAGGTGGTTTAATTCACAACACACTCATATATGGCGCGTTTACTTGTATTTGGAATCGGTTACCCTAGGAATCAAATGAAGAATGGAATGATCAAGAATCAAAATCTGAAATCAAATTAATGTGTTTATTAACCGTTAGGAATCAGATTATTGGGAATAAGAATGATTGTTTGTGTTTACTAAATCAATAAATCAGAATAAAACATATGACATTTATAAAATGTCCTTCAAGAAAAATAAGTAGAAGAAGTGAGGGTTGATTAGATAAATATTTTGAGGGTATAATGAATTTTTCATAATTCATTTCAAATGAATCAGAAATATAGAATCTCATTACCATTTTTTTATTAAGAATATCATGATTCTACGGGATCAAGTAAACGCAGTGTTACTGTTTTTCCACTCCTTATAGACCAGCTACATCTCTTCCTTGCTTCCTCTTTACCAATCTAGATACTTTTTCATTCCGAGGAACAAGTTTTAGGACAAGATGAGCTCACAAATTCAGACTCCTTAAAATACAAGCTCTTTAAAAGTTTATAGCACATACCATTCTGGTTCTTCAGTAACCACCATGCTTAAACATACTTCCTTGTTTTGCTAACAGCGCAATGTTGAATTCCTCAAGGTCTCGAAATCCCAAGTCACCAATATCCTTCCTCATATTCATTCCTCTCATTGAATACCATTTGATTCCCAGCTTGTCCTCATTTTTGGACCACCAAAACCTCTAAATGGCCGATTGAAGCTTATCACAAACTTTCTTTGCTAGCTTAGACACTCCCATAATATATATAGGCAGTGATTGTGCAACTGCTTATGAGGAATTTCCTTACCTCCTTGGGGTAACAGGTTAGATTTCCAAGCAGCTGTCCTCTTATCCATTTTCTCCTCCAACGTTGCATATATGCTAGCTTTTGATTTGCCCCATTCAGTAGGTAACCCGAGGTACAATTCTTGACAGAGGGGAATTTGAAATATATCAGCAAGAGTTTTCTGTCTTTGCACATTTACATTTATGCTAAACCATACACAGCTTTTCGTCAAATTAATTATCAACTGACCTGAAGCTTTGCAGTATTTCTCCAAAAAAATTTTAAGGTTTCTACATGAATTATCATCAGCCTCAATGACAAATAGGCTGTAATCAGCAAAAATAAATGAGACAGTTCATGGCAGTTTCTCTTGAGTTTCACAGCTTTGATTCTCCCTTTAGAAACAGCTATATTGATGCATCTTGACAAACACTCAGCAACCATGATAAAAAGATAAGTTGACAGTGGATCTCCCTGTCTTAAGCCTCTCCTAGAACTACTAGCTACTAGGATTACCATTCAAAATGATTTTATAGTCAGCAGTAAAATATCTCTTGAGCTACCAGAACATTCTCTTGAATATGTCTTCCAGTGATAAAAGCCCATTGTGATTCAGATATGAAACCTGGGAGAATAGAACTAATCTGTTCACAAGAACTTTTGATATTGATTTTATAAGAAAATTTGCATAGAGCAGTTGGCCTAAACTGGGAAGGTATTTCTGGGTTTTGAACTTTGAGAATAAGGATAATGTGTGTTTCATTCATAAACTTAGGCATGTGGCAATTACAGAAAACAGAGATTGCTCTCCATACATCTACACCCACTTAATCCCAATTCTTTTTGTAGAAGTTTATTAATGGTTTGTTGTTATTATATTTAAGGAACAACTAATGTTTTAAGGATTTTGTTTTTTTTAAGTTGTCATTAACTCAAATAAAGATTTCCATATCAAAAGTTTCACATATTCGATTCTACTTTTTGTTATTGTTTCAGTGTATCAACCATATATATTTATATTATTTGTTATTTACCTATTCATTCTGTAGGAAAGTGGCTAATGGCAAGTGGCATGTGTCACTCTCTTTCCCTCGCTATATACATAGACCTTGATACATATATCCATCGAGAGGGAGAAATTCAAAGATTCTCCCACAAAGTTGAGAAATTATTAATAACGAGGGTTTTAATATGTGAATGTTTAATTATTGCACATAAAAATTATTTAACACTTGATTTAACGAGTTTTATTTTAATTATAAAATGACTTATGTGTCATTTATTGAGAAATGACGTGAAGTTAGAATTCCAGTCATAATCTCAATTATAAATATGCACTATTGAATATAGAAATAACCTAATCAGCTAAAATATCATTTTTTTAACACATTCACGAATCACCACTTATTCGGACCTAAATATAAGTATCCCTGATACCCACAAAATTATCTTGCACTCTTTAACATTTTAGGGAATTGTGTCTTAATTCATTCTATCAAGCAAAAAAAAGTTAACTCGGACCTATGGCAGTTACAATCGATGGTAGTATTGTATGTTGGATCTTTAATCTAACATTGAATTTATGTCTAAAATAATTATGTATTGCAGACTATCAAATAAAGTTAAACCCAATTAAAAGTTATCTACTAAGGTTTGAATAATTAGGGTTTTAATATATCTGATAGGTTGTGGACCATTTAACGTCTAGAGACTTTAGAGTAATTTCTATTTTTATGATAAGCTAAAATAGAAATACTAAAAGATGAATTATCTATAAGTGGTTATGGTCCTCAGGTCACACGATAATGAAAAACCATTATATTATCTCTAATATCTCATCGCTAGAAAGAAAACTGAGAGGTTTTATCAAAGGGGACGCTCGGATAGAGAATCGTGTAGATCTGGGAGGCTAACCGCTCGGCTCTAAACAACAATCTATCATCACGGATTCAGGTACGCTTCCATTCTATAATTGTTTTGATTCTTGATGTGTTCAATATGAGATCTTAGGTTTTATTGAGATACATTTTATACTGAAAAGATTTTGAATCTAACAATCGGTATCCGATAGGTTGTGTATCATTTAATGTGTAGAGACTTTAGGGTAATTTCTATTTTTATGATGGATTAAAATAGAAATATTAAAAAATGAATTATCTATAAGTGATTATGGTTCCCAGGACACACGATAATGGAAAACCATTATATTTTTCATAATATCCCCTCGTTAGAGAGAAAACTGAGAGGTTTTATCAAAAGGGACTCTCGGATAGAGAATCGTGTAAATCTGGAAAGCTAACCATTCGGCTCTAAACAGCAAACTATCATCATGGATTCAGGTACGCTTCCACTCTATAATTGTTTTGATTCTTGATCTATTCAATATGAGATCTTGGGTTTTATTGAGATACGATTTATACTGAAAGAATTTTGAATCTAACAATTGGTATCAGAGCTACTCATGTTGAATCATTGAGAATCGATCTATTAAGTTATAGATCCATGATTGTAGGTGTTTTTATGTTTACATTTCGGTATCCTTGAAGTTAATAGTTGTTTGACAATGTATTAGATTTGAGAACAATTTTTTTCAGTATTTTTTGCTTGGTTTTGGAACAGTTGGCCGGCGGTCTCACCGTCACCGGTGAAAGTTGATCGGCGCGGTGGTTTGGCCGCGTCGGCAAGGAGAAGCCGCGGCCTTGGCCGCGAATGTAAGGGCGCCCGCTTTGGCCTCGGCAGTAAGCACTAGCAGCGGCCACGGCCTCCAGTCACTAAAGGAGAAACCCCTAGGGTGAACCCTAGGGTTGGACTCGGGTCAGGTTGATCCGACCCAAGAACAATTTTTTTAAAATTATAAGTCTAAATGACTGTGGGCTAGCCCACAGTCATCAGGCATAAGCTGTGGGTTAAGCCCACACCTATTAAGGAAGAGCCCACAGTGAATTTTGGGAGGGCTGGGGTCCCTAGCCCTCACACCTTTTTTATTCGTATTTTGTTAAATATTTTTTAAACTTATTTTATTTAAATTAATTTTTTAATTTAAGAACTTTCAAAATTGATTGTTTTGATTATTTTCAGTTTATTGGGTTATAATAATTTCAAAACAATTTTAAGGATTATCTAATGGATTGCTTTGGTTGTTTTCAGTTTCTTTGGTTAAAATATTTTCAAACAATTTCAAATGATCGTAAAATTAATTGTTTATCAATTAATGTAAGGTTTAAATTCGGTACAATTTTAAATTCAAACATTAGTATGTTATATATATTTTAGAATGAATTAGTTGAAGCAACATGTTGTCAAAGTGACATCTCTTGTGAAAATTAGTTTATCTTGAAATATACAAGGTTATATGTGCGTGTAAGTTATGTGAATATTTATCAGCCTAAAGGAAGATAATTATTTGACAGAATTGCATGTGCTTATGTGGTAATAAATACGTGATGATTATTCAGTTTTACATGTGAACAATAAATTGGGCCAAAGGAAAGTTTCTTGTTTGATATGTTATTTATCATCAGTATTTGATTACTACACCTAGACATCATTTACAAGTTAATATTTTTTACCAAAGTCATAATATTAATGGAGTGCCTGATGTCTTGAGATGAGTTAATTGTTACTATTGTTTGAATTATTATTGATATTTGGAATTTATGTGAGCTTACTTTATTTATTGTTCTCTGTTCAGCTATTACTCCTGCTAGTATCACGGCCAACATCAATTCAATTCCAGTTCTAAATGGCTCGAACTTCAAGTCCTAGAAAGATAATCTCTTGATAGTTCTTGGAGTCATGGATCTCGATTTTACGTTAAGGACTGATTCTCCTGCACCTCTTACGGATAAGAGTACTCTAATGATAAGAGGGAGATGGAAAGGTGGGAGAGATCAAATCGCATTTGTATGCTGATCATGAAGAAGGTCATTCCAGAAGCATTTAGGGGCACTATATCAGAAAAGATAACTACAACTAAGGATTTCCTTGCAGACGTTGAAAAGAGGTTTATCAAGAATGGAAAGACAGAAATTGGTACGCTCTTGTCGGACTTAATTTTAAAAAGGTATAAAGATAAAGGGAATATCAGGGAATACATTATGGAAATGTCTCACATTGTTTCAAGGTTAAAAGCACTGAGGCTTGAGCTCTCTGAGGACTTGCTTGTGTATTTGGTTTTAATATCCCTTATGGCACAGTTTAGCTAGTTTAAGGTGAGCTATAATTGTCAGAAAGAGACTTGGTCTCTGAATAAGCTCATCTCACACTGTGTTCAGGAATATGAAAGAGTGAAACAAGATAAGACAGAAAGTGCTTACCTAGCCTCTATCTCTAAGGATAAGGGCAGGGGAAAGAAAACGAAAAAGGATAAGGAAGCTGTGGAAACAACACGCATAAGAAACAATAAAAGAAACCAGTAAACTCGGAAGGTAATGGTTGTTTCTTCTGTGGAGCTGAAGGGCATAGGAATAAGAAATGTACCAACTATCACATCAGTGTGTCTATGCAGGGTTTCTTGAATTGTCGAAAGCCAAATGATGCTGAAAGATTCATCTACATGGGTGATGGCAAGACTACTGAGGTTGAAGCAATAGTTCATATTATTATTAAAAACTGGACATTATTTAGATCTTGATGAAACTTTTATTGTGACGTCCTTTAGACGAAATTTGATTTCTATTTCTGTTTTACACAAAGCTGGTTATGTTTGTTCTTTTGGAAATGGAAAATTTGGTTTGTTTCGTGATTCAACTTCACTTGGTTCCAGGTTTTTTATCAGGATATGATAATCTTTATTTACTTGAAACAATTACTTCATTTAAAGAATCTCTGCAATTAAGTACATGAGGTACTAAAAGAAAATTAACCAGTGAGAATTCAGGTACGTTATGACACAAGAGATTAGGTCACATCTCTAGACGGAGAATAGAGAAACTTGTGTCAGACAAAATTCTCGGTCCGTTAGATTTCACAAGAGATTAGGTCACATCTTTTGACATTTGTGTTAATTGTATAAAGAGAAAATAAACCAATAAAAGGAGATTTGAAGCCAACGAGACTCAGGACGTCTTAGAACTTCTTCATACGGATATTTGTGGGTCATTCTCTTTGGTAGCTTGGAATGGTCAACGGTATTTTATAACATTCATAGACGATTATTTTAGATATGGTTACATATATCCCATTCATGAAAAGTCACAGTCATTGGACATGTTCAAAAATTTTAAGGCTGAAGTTGAGAATCAACTCAACAAAAGGATTAAAAGTGTCAAATCTGATCGTGGTGGTGAGTATTATGGCAGATATTATGATTCAGGTGAACAACGTCCATGACCGTTTGCTAAATTCCTAAAGGAATGAGGTATCATCCCACAGTGCACTGTGCCAGGTTCGCTCACTATGAATGGTGTTGCTGAAAGATGAAACAGAACGCTTAAGGACATGGTCAGGAGTATTATTAGTCATTCGACCTTACCAGAATCACTCTGGGGTGAAGCACTTAAGGCTGCAACATATATCCTTAACAGAGTTCCAACTAAAGCGACTGGTAAAATCGCATATGAGCTTTGGACCGGCAAAATATCTAGTCTAAGGCATTTTCACATTTGGGGATGTCCAGCTGAGGCAATGCCATATAATCCTAATGAAAATAAATTGGACTTACGGACGGTGAATTTTTATTTTCTTGGATACTCTGAAAGATCCAGGGGGTAAAAGTTTTATGATCCCACAACCATGTCATTTTTTAGACGGAAAATGCCCGGTTCTTTGAGGATGTCAAGTTTGCGATTCAGGAGGAATATGTTGATATTCCCACATGTGTTATTAGCATTAATCAGGACTGTGTCCCCGATATTGCTTATGACACAACACATCAAGACAATATCGGAGAACCTCTCATTCAAGAGATTGTTCCGGAAGAACAAACTCTAGCACCTCAAGAACCTATGCCATTAAGAATATCCACTAGAGAGAGGAGAAGTGCAATGCCAGATGATTACATTGTATTTCTCCAAGAGCATGAGGTTGACATTGGTGTGATGGAAGATGATCCGATCAACTTCCGTCAAGCCATGGAAAGCTCTAACTCTCAAAAATGGATCGATGCCGTGAATGAGGATATTAAGTCCATGAAGGATAATGACGTGTGGGATCTTATTCCATTACCAGAAGGTGTGAAACTCATTGGTTGCAAATAGATTTTTAAGACCAAGAAGGATTCAAAAGGTAATGTGGAAAGATACAAGGCTCGTCTTGTTTCAAAGGGCTTTACACAGAAAGAAGGCATTGACTATAAAGAGACTTTCTCTCCGGTTTCTACGAAAGATTCTTTCAAAATTATAATGGCATTGGTGGCGCATTTCAATCTTGAGCTGCTTCAGATGGATGTAAAGACAGTGTTTCTCAATGGTGACATTGAAGAGACGATATATAGTGCAACAAGAAAATTTTATGTCAGGAGACCCAAAGAATATGGTTTGCAAACTTCAAAATTTCATCTATGGACTCAAGCAGGTATCTCGACAAAGGTATTTCAAATTTCATCAAGTGATCATCTCGTTTAGTTTTGAGATGAATTTTGTCGATGATTATATATGACATAAGTTTTGTGGGAGCGAGCATATTTTTCTGGTTTTATATGTGGATGACATTTTGCTTGCCAGCAACGATATAGGCTTATTGCATGACACCAAGATATTTCTAGCTAAGAATTTTAAGATGAAAGATCTTGGTGAAGCCTCTCTTATACTAGGAATCTAAATACACCGAGATCGTTCTCAGGGTATTCTAGGATTATCACAAAAGAGTTATATCGAAAAGGTCCTTAAAAGATATGGCATGCAAGACTGTAAAGCATGCCATACCCCTGTAGCTAAGGGATACAAGTTTGGTCTCAATCAGTGCCCTAAAAATAATTTTGAGAAAAAAGAAATGCAGAAGATTCTCTATGCCTCGGTAGTGGGGAGTCTAATGTATGTTCAAGTTTGTACACGTCCTGATATTGTGTACGTGACGGGGATGTTGGGAAGATACTTAAGCAATCCAGGCATAGACCATTGGAAAGCAGCTAAATGGGCCTTGCGATACTTATAGAGAACAAAAGATTACATGCTCATGTATTTGGAGGTTAGATCAGATTGAGATAGTTGGATATACTGACTTCGATTTTGCTGGATGTCAAGATAGTATGAAATCTACGTCAGGCTATATTTTTCTGCTTACTGGAGGTGCTGTCTCCTGGAAAAGTGCTAAAGAGTCTCTTATAGCCTCTTCTACCATGACAACAGAGTTCATAGCATGTTATGAGGCGTACAATCACAGAATATGGTTGCGGAATTTTATCACGGGGTTGCACATAGTGGATAGTATTCAGAGACCACTAAAGATATTTTATGACAATAAATCAGCAGTTTTTTATTCTAATAACAACATGAGCTCGACAATGCCAAAGTTAATAGATATAAAGTTTCTGGTTGTTAAAGAAAGAGTTCAGAGTGGACAGTTGTCTATAGAGCACATCGGAACAAACTCCATGATTGCGGATTCGCTTACTAAGGGATTGCCACCCAAGGTGTTTCATGAGCACACTGATCACATGGGTATCATATCAGTTGAGGATATTCAGTTCTAGTGGGAGTTTGTATTTTATTTTTAGATACTCTTTTCATATAGACATATTTTTCAGTCATTTTGGTTTATGGATATTTGAAGGTTATTTTCTACAGAAATAAAATTTTTGGTATTCACATTCTGATTTATGTATGGTTTAATCTCACTAAGGTTTATGGAGGACTAGTTGGAAATAGGCATGTTAAGATCACATTACATGAAATTTTCATGCTACACATCCACATCATAATCCATGTCATTCAGTTGCATTGATATACGTGATCATTGATGAGTTGAGTTACGATTGATGTAAAAGAGACTGCTTTGATCATATGTCGGTATGATTGATGGACCGGATTGGTTATAAATATATTTCAGTAATGACAGCAAAGTTGAACGCTTTCAATTATTTTTTGGCAAAACATAATTATAAGGTTTAACACATAATCCAAGTGGGAGATTGTTGGATCCTTAATCCAACATTGGACTTATGTGTAAAATAATTATGTGTTGCAGACTGTCAAAAAAAGTTAAACCCAATTAAAAGTGATCTACTAAGATTTGGATAATTGGGGTTTTAATGTGTCTGATAAGTTGTGGACCCTTTAATGTGTACAGACTTTAAGGTAATTCTTATTTTTATGATGGACTAAAATAGAAATACTAAAAGATGAATTATCTATAAGTGGTTATGGTATTCAGGTCACACGATAACGGAAAACCATTATGTTATCCCTAATATCTCATCGTTAGAGAGAAAACTGAGAGGCTTTATCAAAAGGGACTCTCGGATAGAGAATCGTGTAAATCTGGAAGGCTAACCGCTCGGCTCTAAACAGTAACATATCGTCATGGATTCAGGTACGTTTCTTCTCTATAATCATTTTGATTCTTGATATATTCAATATGAGATCTTGAGTTTTATTAAGATACGATTTATACTGAAAGGATTTTGAATCTAACATTGTAAACACATCCTAAGTTGACGGGGCCTTTGGAAGCCATGCAAGGGGACCTTGTGAACAGCCTTATAAGGATTTGTTTCCTTTTTTCTCTCTCCAATTATTTTACGACCTGAATTGTGATAATATTGTTAATCTCTCACCCGATAATCATGTGGGTTTTGAATACCTAATTTTTTCTCTTTTTTCTTTAAATCACCTGCTGGCTCTCATGTGGTTCATCATCTCTACTGTTTTTAGTCTATCTTTACTCGAGAAATGTGAGTTTTTTTTGTCATGCTTTGGTATTGGGGATTAAATATAGTGTCCCGGAATTGAAAAAAAAAAAATAGACCCTTAAACTATTCATTGTAAAGTGGTTAATTTAACAACTCAAAGTGCTACAAGATCAATACCTTAGTAACTTATTAAATGAAGAATATCGAATGTTTTGTTTTTAGGGATATAGATTCTATGACATTCGAAAGATATTAGTGTTTTATAGTAATAATCGAACAAGATAAAAAAATATAAAAGAAAAGTTAGTGAGATCTTACTTTGAGGCATCCTGACAGTCCATTCAAAATGAAAGTCGAGATGCATCTAACTGCACCTTTGTCATTTTGAGAACCACACAAGTTGACACAATTGGGTCAAGTGTCCTATCTATATGTGAGAGTTGGTTTTCAGAGTAACTCCTTTTACTGATTGTATTAAATCCTCATCTTACAAAGATGAGCTAAAGCTCACTATATACAAAGAGAATATAAAGAATAATGACAGCCATACAAGAGGGAATAATTATGTTCTGATGAGAGAGAAAATAATATTGATGGTGGTTATGAATAAGCCAAGAATGGTTGTTAATGATCATGTGATGATGATGACAACAAGGCAGCAAGAGTGGTAAGCCTTCAGCGTAGTCGGCTGCATGGGCTGCATGGTACGTAAGAAATGGTTGCTATACTACATGAAGAATTGGTTTGGGCTTTATCTATTAATACCCCAAGCAAGATGGGGAAGGTGTAACGTTGAGCTTGGCACGTAACATGAGGAATTGATTTGGAGGAAGAGGTTTTATGAGTATGTCAACTGTTTGAGATGTTGTTGGAACATATCGTACATCAATCTCATTCCACTAACCACTTAAAACTGAAGTTCTTGACAGTTTCATTAAATCTGATACTCCATGATCGGGACGCTTGCTTGAGTCTATAAATGGACTTCAGCAGTTCACAAACCTTGCCCTCTTAGCCTTTCCTCATGAACCTGTCTGATTGAGCCATATAAATGCGTTCTTTAAGATTGTCATCCAGAAAAGTAGTCTTGACATACATCTGTCATATTTCATAATTGGGGGCAATAGCAATGGACAAGAGGATTCAGATGGATTTAAGCATGGCACCCAACAAGAAGGTATCCTCATAGTCAATACATTCTTTTTGGGTATAACCCTTGGCTACTAGCCTAGTTTTGAATGTCTCAACATTCCCGTCTAGATCTCTCTTTTTAATATAAATCCATTTACACCCTACGGGTTTTACCCCTTCAGGAGAATTTATAAGTTTCCAAACTATGTTCGAGTACATCGATCGTATCTCAACGTTCATGGCTTATTGTCATAGATTTACTTCAGGACCAGCCATGGCCTGTGAGTAGGAGACTTGATCCTTATCTCAGACTGCTGTTAAGGAATCTCTATAAGACATATACTTGTCAGGCTGTCTAACAACCCTCCCACTACGTCGAGGCTTCATAGGCTATGGCTCCTACTGTGATTCTTCTATTATTGAATCAGAAAAATTTCTTGATTGAGGAGTCGGTGTCCTCCCACTCAATAATTCCTCTAGCATAAGAGTGCTTCTCAACTTCACACTTCTTATGTAGTCGTCTTCAAGAAAATGTGCATTCATGCTCACGAATATTTTCTTGTCAGTTGGACTATAAAATATGTATCCATTTGTTCCCTTGGGATATCCTACAAACAGGCATATTTCTGATTGACTGGCCAACTTGCATGTTTTTTGTTTCAGAACATGTGTTGGGCATCCCCATATTCTAAGGTGGTTTATGAACGACTTTTGTCCATTCCATCTTTCACATGACGTACCAGGCACTGTGTTTGATGAAACTTGGTTCAAAATGTATGTTGTTATTTCCAAGATATATCCCTAGAACAAATCTGGAAGGGATGAGTAACTCATCATGGATCTAACTGTATCCAACAGAGTTTGATTCCTTCTCTCTATCAAGCCATTCTATTCTAGAGTACCAGTTACTATAAGCTGAGAAAGAATATTTTCTTCCTTAAAAAAGTCTTCGAACTCTCCTAGCAAGTACTCTCCACCACGATCAGATTGTAGCATTTTAATTTATTTCTCTAATTGCCTTTTCGACCATAGTTGTGTACTCTATAAGTTTTTCAAAGGTTTCAGACTTTTGGTGCATGAGATAAACATGTTCAAAATATGAGTAGTCATCAATGAAGGTTATAAAGTATTCATAACCTTCTCTTGCTTAGATATTCAATGGTTCTCACTATGTACGAGTTCGGGGCATTGAGTGGCTCTTTCAACCTTCACTGAAAATGATCTCTTGGTCATCTTGCATTATATATAGGATTCACATGTGGGTAGTGATCTCACACTTAAAGTTTGCAATGGACAACCCTTTATAAGTCTTTTAAACTTGTCCAGGCTAATGTGGCTAAGACGTAAGTCCCACAAATAGGTTAGATCCGTTGAGTCAGACTTCAACCTTTTACTATCTCTTTGTAAATTAGGATTTACTATATCATTGGAACTGTTGGTTTAACATAAAATAGTTTATTTATCAAAGGTGTAATAGTAATTGAGCATTCATTTCTAAAAATACCAATATTTTTATCGATGAAATTCAAACTGAATCCTTGCTCAATTAAACTAGCTATCGAATGACAATTTAGTAGTTCCAACTGATACGGTCGATACTAGTGCTCTATTTCCCCAACGAAAGTTGAACTCGCCTTCGTCAAGCTTTCTGATTTCCCTAAACCCCTGCATGGAACAACATATATGGTTAGTGGCGGCATAGTCTACAATCCATAAAAAAGTAGAGTCAACCACATAATAGGCCTCAGTAACAAATACAATACCTTTAGATCTCAACTAATTGAGATAGTCTAGGCAATTGCATTTCTAATGGCCAGCGGCTCCACAATGATGACACTTGTCTTTCAACTTGTCCACTTTTGTAATGCCATTTCCTTTCGCAGCTTTCGAGTTCTGCTTTTTAGCCTTCTGCGTACCTCTCATGTGTTTCTTTTTCGGCGCCAGAGGTGGGAGGCTTGCTTTCAGTAAAGTTTTCATCTCTAGTCTTCCTTTTGCCCTTCATAAACAGGGTCTCAGCAGCTTGCAGTTCCTTCATCAGCTCAGAAAGTGAGTACCTTAACTTATTTATTAAATAATTAAGTTTGAAATTCTCAAAAGTGTCAGGCAGAGTCCCAATGATCATATCAACTTGTGTCTCACCATCTACTCAGCACCCATGATCTCCATCTCATTTAGATAACTAATGATCAGCATTATTTCTCTGACAGGAATTCCAAGTTTCATCCCGTAGTTCATGAAATTTCGCACAGCATCCTATTTGGCTTGACGATCCTAATCTCTAAACATTTCGATGATGTTTAACATCATATTAGCGGCGGTTTCCATGTTATGTTGTTGTTGCAACACATTGATAACAAAAGCCAAGATGTAACACCTGGCGATCTCATCAGAACGTAACCAAGAAGCATAAGCACCATTTTCCTCTTTAGTTGATTCGGTAATAGTATCGAGGGGACAAGGGGTAGTGAGCACGAGCTTGTTCTTTTCGACCGTCAACACAATATCAAGATTACATTTTCAATCCACGTGATTTTCACCAGTAAGTTTGTTTGCGTTTAAGATAGTTGAGAGTGGGGATAGTGACATGATACTGAAAAGAATAAATAAAATGGTGTAAATAAATATTCAATCATTTAGGAAAGTATGATGCATGATACAAATACTTAAATATTTAAAAATCCAATGAAAAATATTTCTTCCATGATGTTACGATTAACAACGATAGTTTGTCTCATATAAGGACAACGTCTAAGCTACATCATATCGCATCGAGACTCTTCTCGTTTGGTTAACGCTTCTTCTCAAGATGTCATTACATCTAACTTAACAAATCACCAATGGTTTTGGTCACCTTGGCCCTATTGACTAGCCCCTATAAGGGATTTCAATGTCCTTTGGTCTAAGTGTTTAACCAACGCATCGGCTTTAAAGGTTGTCATGAACTAACAATCGGTCTAGGAACGATCCTGCCTCAACACTTCCTTAACAAGCTTCGGCTTCTTAAGAAACTCGATGACTAAAGGTTGTCATGAACTAACAATCCATTGAAAAGAGAACCGCTAGGGCGGCTCTAAACCATTCATCGTGCCATGATCAAGTTTGCGTTTGTGACCTTGAAAACGTTTCAACGTAAATGACACTCCCACTTAGTTTTTAGAAAAATGAATTTTTCTTTGCTATTTCAAAAAAATATAAGTTTTATAAATTTGAAAAAACAAGTTTTGAAAATTATAAACTTTTATAAAATTTAAATCACAATTTAAAGTTTATTATTTTTATAAAATTCACATTGTATTTAAATTATAACCTATTATAAATTTAAACTATAATTATGCATGTACATGCTACATGGCATTTTAATATTGTCATATCTTTATTTTTATATGGCATGTTATATGATGATAAGAGATTAATAACAAATCATCCATTCAAAATTAACCTCTCTATGACTCATTTTTAATTACAATCCATAAAAAGAATAATAAATAAATTATAATTATTTAAATACTAGTTTTCATGACGTCTTTAATTTTCTTATTCTTCTTCAGAAAGTTCCACCAATTTATAACTCTTTACAAAAGTCCAGTTTCATTTTTAAAATTCAAATTTTAATTTAACATTTAATTTTCTAATAATTTTACTTTGGTGAATAAATTACCAAGTATATTAATCAATTGATTTATTTTTAAAAATAATTTATAAAATAAATTCTAATACACTACTGTTGGAAAATTACTGAATTAAATAAAATAATTTTAGGGACTGGATTGGGCAATGCCCTAAGGTTTTCTAAACCCAAGGTTTCCTAAATCCTAAAGTTACCAAAACCTCAAGGTTTCCTAAACTTTAAAGTTTCCAAAAACTCAAAGTTTCCTAAACACTAAAGTTTCCAAAACCTCAAAGTTTCCTAAACCCTAAAATTTTTAAAAACTCAAGGTTTGCTAAACCCTAAAGTTTCCAAAACTTCAAGGTTTTTGAATTCCTATGGTTTCCTAAACCATATTTAGGAAACCTACGATGGTGAATGGCGACAGCAAATGGCAGCGTGGGGCAGCAAGAGACGGTACGACATGACGACAAGTAGCGGCGGTGAACGGCGATGACAACAGTGAGTGGAGGCGATGTACAGTGACTTTTCTTACGACGATGGATTTACATGGAATTTACAGCTACAACTTTTACAAAAATTAAATTACATCAAATCATATGCCTCAATTTCGGCGTACACAATTTTAAAATTAAAAATAAACACATAGAGTCAATTGATCTGGATCCATTCATAAAACACATTCAAAAATTCTTTGAATCTACCATACAAAAAATATATGCCAATATCACAACCAAGGTTGTCAGAATCATGATCCTACATAGGATCGTGGAGAGGTATCCCGAATCAGATCGTAGGATCAAATCGTGGATCATAAGATCTTACTATATACTAGTAATGTTATGAAAAAAATACAATTTACCAAACTACATATTAAAATTCTCGAATATGGTTAATTAATTTACGATAAATTTCACTATTTTACTAAGTACAATTTAGAAATTTAACAGATTAAATGAGGTTCATATTGTTTTATAATCAATACCATACAAAATTTGGTTAAAAGAGTTAACTAAGTATCAGATCGACCAAATTGAACAAATGATAGGTCAAGATCATATTGTTCATTGGGAATTGAAGAGGGGAGAATGAGCAGACATCGAATGATTCATTTCTATTTCTTGTTACCGTGGAGTTCGTCATCAAGATGGATCGCCCTTATGCGGTCAACGAACTCATACTAATGCTAGGACTTGTCGCAAGCTAATTTGGAAATGAAAAAAGAAGTCTACTGAAAGCCCTTTGGTACTTCTCGTATCAATCACATTGATAGCTTCAATAATTGACTGAAATGGTGTGTAGTTTTTTTTTTTGGTATTTCATCGGTTACTAATCTAGTATACATATAATATGCCTCCTTCTCCACTCCACTAGTGGCTCGGCTTTGTCCTAGAAGCTACTACTTCTGCCTCTCTAGGCTTCACTATCGCTCATGACTGGTATATGGATCTCTTTCTTTATGTAGTGGTCGGCCTTCTAGAAGCTTCGCCAGAAGCGACTAGTCGCTTCTCGAATGCCTATTGACTTTAGTATGGTCTAGTATTTTTCCTTCCTTGCCGCCAATGTACGCTACTAGGAGAGTCAGCAAGCTACCTTGCTTGTATTCTAGAAATGGTAGCTTTCGCGCCCTTCCTACCTGCTGAAATTGATGTGAATGATCGTGACAGCTCTTCAAATCCTATTCAGTCTAATTAGATATCTCACTGAAACAATCAGTTTTGGAATTTAATATCATAGTAGAATCCTAGGATCCTACCAATCTAAGACAAAAAAATATAATAGGATCGTAAAATCCTCCGAATTCAAGATTCCACCTATGAATCGGATCATAGAGATTAGATAGGGTGGTAAAATAATAAGATCCTAGATCCGAATCAGGAGTTTAACAACCATGATCACAACATCCATTGATACATACGTCTAATTACTAAATATGCACAATCAAGAACCCAAGGCTCTGATACCAATTGTTAGATCAGGTTTTAATAATTTGAGGAGAAATAATGAACCACGAACTATTTATGGGCGAAAAATAAAAACAATTCACTCAACTATTTAATCATATTAACTATAAAATATTTTTTGATCATGCATATTTAAATTGACGTATTTAGAAGAGGTGGGAATAATATTATACATTTCTTGTATCGGAAAAATTCTGACTTGGTGAAATCCTATTGATTGTCTTGAGTTCTTCATTTTTCGTAGAACTTAAATCAATTTTCACACCAACAACCACTCATAGGATTCATAAATATATTTGAATAGGGTGTCATCATGAATTGAGTGTGGACTCTAAAAAATAGAAAAAAAAATCTTTTTTCCTCTAGATTTCGGCTGCAACAAGGAGGGAGAGAGAAACTTTTTTCTTTACTATGTGTAACCACACACTGTGATCAGGGTTGTGTCAAGATACTTAGGGAGGCAACCCTAATGTCATCCTTGTATAAAGATTACAAAGTTTACACATATACCCCTATACTGTAAATTGCTAAAATTTTACTCCCTTTATTGTATTGTCAAAATTTTACATCTCCCTAGAGCCAATATTGTGTCCAAATTCATCAATCTAAATTGATAAATTAAATTTATCTCCATCAATTAATTAGTAAATTATTTTATTTACTAATTATCTAATAATTAGAAAATAACAGTTAATTAATATGAACATTAATTTTTGCTCTTTACTACTTTAGTGACGATAACAATTACATATGGGTTCGGGAAGTATACCCTAGTTCAAAGCACACTTTTGGTCCAACTGGTGTTGTTTCTCATTCCTGTCCTTATGAGTTATTTCTGAGACTGAATGGACCCACATGAATAAAGCTACAGGATCAAAATCCTTAGTGAATTTATCTCCATAAATTCCTGACCTATTTAATCCTAACATCATACGTCTCCACTATAGGTCCGATGTTGAATCAACTATTCATTCATGCGTGCTACATTTTCTGTCGGTGAAAATAAACACTTTTTATTTCACGGTTCATAGAATATTTTGCTACGTTACTTTTCGTGAATATCAATAACAAGAGTGGGATATAAAATTATCATTTTACCACTCTAATTATTATTTGCTTAACCTCATTTATTGACTGTGAATAAGAAAGACATGACAGTGAATTGTCTCGCATAATGCATCATGTCTTATTCAATGATTCATATCATCGAGTGTCTGGCCAGGTTTATTTATTCATGCACCCATCAATAAAACATAAGGTGATATTGTTGTATTTTGCAATCTCGCCACGAATTCAATATATGTGAATCACATAACTCCAACATAGTTGAATCACGATCCCAACAGTTAAGGTATTGTCTGACAATTTGAACTCACTCATTTGGCGTATCAAAAGACCACAAGTAACTAAGTCAAGTTTCGTATTCACCTCAGGATTAAGGTAATCACGAAAATACCTTTAAGGGGTAAACAATTAGATTTAGAGCCAGATAAATGACTTTGCTCCAAACTAATTTGTTGCTGGTCTATTCCACATGTTCAATAACATGTCTAGGTCAACCGTTAGAGTCTCCTCTCCCACGCCTCAAGACTGACATCCTTTAGTTCAACATAATAGTTTTAATTAGATTCAATTTTCCAGTCAATCATAAGACTGTGAATAACGTTCTGAATTATTTTATAAGATTTTGTATGGAAGACCCCTCAGTCTTTACGCTTCTTATGTTGACAATAGTTCCAAGACTTGAGTAAATTATAAACACGCTTTGATTAATAGACTAACTTTCATTCATTCATTAAATTCAGTAGCACAGAATATCTGAGAAATAACTAAATACTCATAAATAGTTATTACACCCTACTTTATGGACATAATTTCAACATCTCTCTCACCATAAAATGTAATCAGTATTCAGGATAATGGTGAATAAGTTGTTGTTGTTGTTGTTCAGTAAGAGGTCTTTCTGAGCAACAGCGATTTAGGATAAATTCATTTGGAACACGGGTAATGCCATGGAGGTAAGAATCTAAATCCAATACTCGAACAATGGAGAGGATTTATGATTTCCAGGAAATATAGTTGTTCCTATCAATACACATTGATATTATTATCATGTTATTGGGTAAAATGTTGGACAGGTTAGGAAGAACACTATCATGTTTGTTGTTTACTGAGGCATTTTGATCAGAATTTGAGAGTGTGGTAATTTTTGTTGCTGCGAGTGTTGTGGTCTTCAAATTATCTGTGGCTGAAGAATTTGACATGATAAGAAGGGGAGATAGAAATCGTAGCTCTAATACCAAGTTGGTTTTTAGAGTAATTCCTTTTAGGAAAAATTACACTTTTACACTTTAAATTATACCCATTAAACACTTTAAACAATGAACTATAAAACGTTACACTTTAGATCCTCAACTATCTAAAACTAACAAAAAAATCATAACCCTAACTCTATTAACTTACCATTTCAATTAAAAACGACGTCATTTCAGACCATGTAAAACAACGTCATTTCAGACCATGTGAGACGACATCATTTTATGTATGTGCAATAAAATACGTAAACTACCCCTAGACAAAACCAAAACCCATCTCCTTCTTCATTCTTCCTCGATTCCTCAAACCCCTTCTTCGAAAGCCCTAAACCAGCATACCTTCTCCCCTCATTCCCTCTTTGATTCACAAAGTAAATGGTTTCGTTCACAGTCAAGAAGCCTATGATTGAGGTAACTTCCCCTCCATTTCTTCTTTTCCCTTCCCTTATTTCTTTTCTACATTTTCGAAGTTCTTCTCTGCGTGTGACGCAACTTCTACTCTGTGATTTCTTATTTTTTGTGATTTCAAATAAGTTTTGAAGGAGGATTTCAATTTCAAAGAAGTTTTTTTCTACTTGTCCCCTACTGTTCTATGAGATTTCGAAGAACTACTCTCTGAGATTTTGATTTCTACTTATACCTGGTTTTCATGTGATATGCAAATTCGTGTGATCTATGATTTCGTATATATGATCTGCTATTTCATATGAACTGCTTCTATTTTCTTTGCCACCTGATTTTTAGTCTGATTTTTAGTATGAATTTGTCAGTTACTACAAAATAGCAAGCATCCAAGAAACTCAAAGAGGAAAAATCAGTTAAAAATCACTACAGAATAGCAAGCATCCTTCTCTGAAACTTCTTTGAAATCGTATGGAAGGGTTTTTCCTTGCGAAATCGGGTCACAAGTAGAGAAGAACTTGGATCACGTAGAAATGAAATAGCGCAAGGGGATAAGAATAAATGGAGGAGAAGTTACCTGATACTTGACTAAGAATGATCAACAGAGAAGAACTTCTTGACTGGGAATGAAACCCTCCTCTTCTCTACAAATCAAATAGGGAAGGAAGGGAAAAGGAAGTAATCGAGGGTTAAGAATTTCGGGATTTCGAAGAAGGAAGAGGAAAGTAATCAAGGAAGTGGCTTTGTTTTTGTTTAAGGGCTATTTGGGAATTCATTTTACATGCATAAAACGACTTCGTTTCATATGGTCTAAAACGACGTCATTTTGATAATTAAAACGGTAAGTTAATAGTGTTAGGGTTAGGGTTTTTTGTTAGTTTTAGATAGTTGAGGGTTTAAATGTAATATTTTATAGTCCAGGGACCGGCCCGGCCCGCCAAACCTTGACTCGGCTGGTTCAAAGGCCGGGCCCATGCTTTTTAAGTCGATTCACGGGCCGGTCCCTGGCCGGCCCGTGAGAAATATAGGTCGGCTCGCATTGGCTCGTTGAACCGGCCCGTGAGATCACGGGCCGGGCCTAAAACGGATCAGGCCGGTTAATTTACACCACACCGGCCCATGAATAGTGCTATCATTAAATGATAAAAATTTTAATGATTGGGAGATTTGAACATTGATGGGAAAAAATGAAATGTATATAAATACCACTAAGCTAAATAGAAGTAATGTTTTGAATCTTAGATAATTTTTTTATTAGTTTACAATCTCAATATAAAACTTGTCATAATTATTAAAAATAATAATAACAATGGAGATTCTAGCCCTCTAAGTATCATAAAATTATTATCATATTTATTGAATTTGAGAGTTGCGTCACTATATATTAGGCATATCCCAACTAGATTGGCACCTACCTATTTATCAATCACTTGTAATAATCTCAAAAATTTCATGTAAATTATCTCAAAATATATTAAATAATTAATAAGTAATCTATAATTCTTGTTCATTAACATCTAAAGATTGAATGAGGAATATGCCATTTGAAGAGGCATTATAATTTTTATCATGGAAGTTGAAGGAAATTTGAATATTGAGATTGAATTTTTTTTGTTTTTGTGTCTGTTAATTGGTGTTAGGGTTTGCTCTTGGATTCTTGGTGTATTTTTCGTTGATTGAATAAAATATCCATTTAAACAAAAATATTATCTATTTATTTAATTAAATACATTTATCTCAAAAATATATTTTCTAAAATATTTGATAAAATATATGGAAAGACAATAAAAAAATAATATATACAATATTTTACAAAAATATCTTGGTTTAATGGTAAGAAGTTTATTTAGCAAGGGAAAGCTTAAGTGTTCATTTTTTGATATATGCAGAATAAATGATTTTTTGAACTCAAAAATGTTTTGCTCACAGGTTAGACCGGGCAGAGCTTTTACCAATCGATTCAGTCGAATTTACGGGCCGAACAGGCTCAATTATAACATCTAGGTGTACTCGATCATATTAATCACTGGTCGGTACAAAGCACGTACTAGATCATCCCTATCAATCTCTCACATCACTCTCATCCAACGCTCCCGAAAACAAAAGAGGACAAAAATTGGCCACCTCCCTCCTTAAAAAACAATTAATCATACAATAATCACTACCGCGTATTCTGCTCACATCAATTATTCTAAATCAACATCCTAATAAACCTTCTACACCCGATAAATCCCCACCTAAAATAATCTTATCTCTATTTCTTCCCTACATGTGGTGCTAAAGATTCTTCGTCAACAACTTCAAATTTCTCAATACAAAAACCCATTAGAGAAGTCGGACTTTTCACACCCAAATCTCCAAATCGCCGCCGGAAAGTTAAAAGAGAGAATGGGTATAGTGGAGGAAGCTCACAACGTGAAGGTGTTGGGTTCAGGCGAGCAGATCGTAGTATTAGGACATGGATTTGGAACAGATCAGTCGGTGTGGAAACACCTAATTCCTCATTTAATCGACGATTACAAGGTTGTCTTGTACGATAACATGGGCGCCGGAACTACTAATCCTGAGTACTTTGATTTTGATCGGTACAGGACGCTTGAAGGTTTTGCTTATGATTTGCTTTCTATTTTCGAAGAGTTGCAAATACATTCGTGTGTTTTTGTCGGCCATTCTGTCTCCGCCATGGTTGGCGCCATTGCCTCCATTACTCGCCCTGATCTCTTCTCTAAGATCATCATGATCTCTCCTTCCCCCAGGTACGTACAATATACTTCTCTTCCCACCTTTTTATTTAAATTACGACGCCAAGTTTATGTATCATATATGTAGTCTTGAATTCGTGTTACAATTATCCAAGTTTTAATTTGACCTTCAAAAATAGAATTTTCTTGTTCTAATTAATTAATACTCAGTTGGATGTTTGCATACATACATACATATATATATATATATATGTGTGTGTTTCATTTGGATTGTAAGACCAAGATTTAATATGAATTATTTATTTATTTAAATAAAACTAACTTAGTATTATATAATGCTCATCACAGTTATGAGTTGACAGTATATATTGAATCATGACTAAAATATAATTAATGTATATTGAATCATGAGTTGACAGTATATATTAAATCATGAGTTGACAGTATATATTAAATCATGAGTTGACAGTATATATTAAATCATGACTAAAGTATAACTTAATCGTACATCTATAATATATGTGTGTTACCCACGTTAACATTCAGGTATCTAAATGACGTGGACTACTACGGGGGATTTGAGCAAGAGGATTTAGAGCAGCTATTTGAAGCGATGCAGTCAAATTACAAGGCGTGGTGTTCTGGGTTTGCACCGCTGGCGGTGGGTGGCGACATGGACTCAGTAGCAGTACAAGAATTCAGTCGGACCCTTTTCAACATGAGACCAGACATAGCCTTGAGCGTGGCTCAAACCATATTTCAAAGTGACATGAGGGAAATGTTGTGCATGGTCACTGTGCCCTGCCACATAATTCAAAGCATGAAGGACATGGCGGTTCCTGTTGTGGTTTCCGAATACTTGCATCAGAATCTGAGCGGTGAATCAATCGTAGAGGTGATGCAATCGGACGGTCACTTGCCTCAGTTGAGCTCTCCGGAAATAGTAATTCCGGTACTTCTCAGGCACATTCGTTGTGATATTGCAATATAATAAGTTGCATCATTAGAATCAGATTTAATAATATGCTCAATTTGTACTTATTTTCCTAATTAAGAACTTTGGAAGTAGTTTTAAAGTTTTTTCAATTGTTTGTATTTGGTGTGTCTTGTTTCGTTTTAACAATGTAATTGTATAAATATTTGTTCTGAATTATGAAACGGAATCATTGTCAATATAATAATTGTTTAAGAATGTTTGGCGTTTTGCAGAAAGACTTCTTGATTAATTAGTTTGTTTGTATGTAAAGATACTAAAATGAGAGTTATATTGACACAGTAACGCTTGGGATTCACTAAAAATTTGGAGAATAAAAATTTGGAGAATATTGGTGGGGTCTGAAAATTAAACCCTACAAATATGTTATATAACACAAAAAATCAGATATATATATTTCTATGAAATTCTTTAAACTATAATCTTAGATACATATGTCATTTTGATTTTTATGAGAAATAGATTCGTATAATTCGATTGCAGAAAATTTTCCTGGTTCCATGGATAATTGAATCGTGAACTGGAGGATTAGATCTTTCAAATTCACCCAAGCTCTTGAGTTCTTCTCCAGGATTCCCTCTTGAAGGAATAGAGATAACAGAAAAACATGATTTTATTGCTTGTGTAATTTGGGGACCATAACCTTTATTAACAAATTAAAATTACATTTCTGGTATCTACATATTAATTCTATGATAATATACCCATAAATCTTAAAACTTTAATTTCTTAATGAGATCACTTTAATCAGGTTCATTCAAAGATAGCACATACACATTTAATTTAATATATGTGACCCCACATGATGAATTTTTCCAACAATCTCCTATTGGACCACATATGTAACCTTGTAAATGTGTTTAACTTTATGAGCTCCCAAAATTTGTTATCTTAACTACAAAGTATATCCGAAACAATCTTGTCCATTGATCATATAGATATAGGATTAAAGATGTCTTTGCTTGGAAAATTACATGTAATGTGATCTTTACATATCTATTTTCAACTAGTCATGCTTTACTTTAGTGAGGTCAACACTAACATAATGTCACAGAATCGAGTAAAATGAATAACTTTATTTTTTGTCAAAAAATACCAAATACATAAATTTTTAAAAAATGCAACATAAAGTCATAAACAAACTCCCATTAAACCATGATATCCTCAGACAACATAACACTCATATGAGTAGTGTGCTCATGAAAAACCTTGGGTGGTAATCCCTTAGTGAGCAGATCTGCATTGTACCCTTTCTTTTACAACCAGGAACTTAATCTCAATATGCTTTAACTTAGACGAGCTAATGTTATTGTTGGAATATAAAACTGTTGATTTATTGTCACAACACAACTTTAGTGGTCTTTCAATGTTCTCAACAGTGTGCAGCCCAGTGATAAAGTTTCATAGCCATATTTCATGATCGGATACCTCATAACATACTATAAATTCCGCTACCGTGGTAGAAGAAGCTATGAATGTCTGTTTGACACTCTTCCAAGAAATGGCTCCATCAGCCAATAAGTAAATGTAGCCTGAAGTGGATTTTCTGCTGTCTTGGCATCCAGCAAAATCAGAGTCGGAATACCCAATGACCTCTAATTGATCCGAGCTCTTATACATGAGCATATAATATCTTGTTCTCTGTAAATATCTCATAACCTGTTTAGTTTCTTTCCAATGATCCATCTCAGGGTTACTAAGATATATTCCCAACACACCAACGATGTACGCAATGTCTGGATGATTACAGACTTGAGCATACATTAGACTCCCAACAGCAGATGCATAAGGAATCTTCTGCATTTCCATAGTTTCAATGCTAGTTTTCAGGCACTTTTTTGGAGAAAATTTGTCTCCTTTAGCGACGAGGGTGTTACCTGGTTTACAATCTTGCATTCCAAATATTTTAAACACTTTTTCTATATAGCTCTTTTGTTATAATCCAAGAATACCCCGAGAACGATCTCGTTGTATCTGTATCCGTAAAACAAAACAAGCTTTACCAAGATCTTTCATTTCAAAATTCTTAGAAATAAATCTCTTAGTGTCATATAACATGCTTAAATCATTACTGGCAAGCAATATATCATCAGCATACAATACTAGGAATATTAACTTACTCCCACTAAACTTATGATACACACAATCATCAAAAATATTTTCCTTAAAACCAAAAGAGACGATTATCTGATGAAATTTATGGTACCATTGACGGGAAGCTTGTTTGAGCCCATAGATGAATTTCTTTAGTTTGAAAACAATATTCTCTTGATCCTCAAACACAAATTTTTTTTGTTGCACCATATAAATCGTTTCATCAATGTCTCCTTTAAGAAACACAATTTTACATCCATCTGATAAAGTTCAAGATCAAAATACGCAACAAGTGCCATAATTATTCTAAAAGAGTATTTTGATGAAACCGGAGAGAAAGTCTCTTTAAAATCAATGCTTTCCTTCTAAGTAAAGCCTTTAGCTACAAGACGAGCATTATATCTTTCCACATTACCTTTTGAATCCCTTTTGGTTTTAAATATCCATTTACAACCAATAGGTTTCTTACCTACAAGTAAAGGGACAAGATCTCAAACTTGATCGTCTTGCATAGACTTATACTGTTCATTCATAGCCTCAATCCATTTTTTAGAATTCATATCTTTCATGACTTGGTCAAAGTTGATTGGATCATCTTTCACCAATTCATTATTTTTCTCATTTTTTTGGAGAAATACCACATAGTCATCTGAAATAACACTTCTCATTTCTCTCATGGATCTCCTTAATGGCATTGCATCTTGAGGTTGTTGAGTTTGTTCTTCTAGAACATTAACCTCGACTTGAATCGGGAGTTGTTCGACATTATCTTGTTCTGATTCTGGATCAATGATAGGAATGAAAACCTACACACTGACAGAAGTAGTGACTGTAGTAAAAACTGACAGAAGTAGTGACTGTAGTAAAAACTAGAACCGAAGATGATTCATCCTCAAAGACAATGTCCCTTACTTTATTTCTGCCTCCAAACTCAACATCCTAAAAATGTTGTTGTTCCCGTAAAAAATATTCCTTAGTGTGGGATCATAAAACTTGTAGCCCATTGATCGTTCACAATAACCAATAAAGTAGTTGCTCACTATTTTGGAGTCCAATTTCTTTTCATTTGGCCTATAAGGTATTGCCTCAGCTGGACATCCCCAAATGTGAAAATGTTTCAGACTATGCCTTTTGCCTATCCAAAGCTCATAAGGTGTTTTAGCAGCTACTTTAGTTGGTAATCTATTAAGGATATAAGCTGTTGTCTTTAATGTCTCTCCCCATAGTGATTCTGGTAAGGAAGAATGACTTACATACTCTTCACCATGTTCTTAAGGGTTCTGTTTCATCTTTCAACAACATCATTCATGTTAGATGAACCAGGCATGGTGTATTGTGGGACTATTCCACATTCCTCTAGGAATTGGGCAAATGGCCCTAGACGTTCTTCTCTTGAACCGTCAGATCTACTATAATATTCACCATCACGGTCAAATTTAACACTCTTAATCTTTTTGCTAAGCTGGTTCTCAACTTCAGCCTTGAATATCTTGAACACGTTCAAGGATTCTGATTTATCATGAATAAGAAATAGGTAACCATATCTCGAGTAGTCGTCTATGAATGTTATAAAATATGGTTGACCATTCCACAAAACCTTAGAGAATGGCCCACAAATATCAGTATGAATCAATTCTATGACGTATATTGCTCTATTGGCACCTAATCTCTTTGTTTGGTCTATTTTCCCTTGATACACTCAATATAGATATTAAGGTCTAAAAAATCAAGGGATCGATCCTAAAATGTCATCTGACACAAGCCTCTGAATTCTCGTTTAGGAGATATGACCTAAGCGTGTATGCCAAATTATGGCTGAATTTTGTTCATTAATTTTTCTTTTAATGTCTCGTGACTCCACATGCAAGGCTTCACTATAAGATGTATTTATATCTAGCAAATATGAGTTATCATGAATATTAAGAAAATCAGTACCAAAAAGATTTAAATTTATTGATAAATTAAACTGATTGTCTCTAAATGAACAATAATAACCTGATTTGTCCAACTTAGAAATAGAAACTAAATTCCGTCTAAACGGCGGTACAACACAAGTATCAAAGAACAACTTAAATCTAGTTTTCAATAACAACTTAAAATGTCCAATAGCCTCTACTTTTACTGATTCTCCATCTCCTACATAGATGTATATTTATGCATTAGTTGGATTTCGATAGCTCAAGCAACCCTGCCTTAGAAACACTGATGTGAGTAGAGGCACCGAAATCTAACCACCAAGTGTTTCTAGGTCATGAAGCCAAATTTACCTCAGAACAGACCAAAGCAATAGATGTACCTTTCTTTACACGCTAAGCGTGATATTTAGCACATTCATTCTTTACATGTCCAGGCTTCCCATAAAAGAAATAACCATCATTGTTCTTACGTTGTTTCTTTTCTGTTGGACCCTTAGCAGCTTCTTTATCCTTCTTTCTCTTTTTGTCTTTGACCTTAGAGGTGCTAGCCAAATGAGCACTTTCAGTCTGGTTATGCTTCATTCTCTCTTCCTCTTGCACACAATATGAAATGAGCTCGTTGAGAGTCCATTTCTCCTTCTGACAGTTATAACTTATTTGAAATTGATTGTATTGTGCAGGAAGAGAGATCAATACCAAATGCAGTAGCAAGTCATCTGACAGCTCAAGCTTGAGTGCCTTAAGTTTTGAAGCAATGTTAAATATTTTCATAATGTACTCCCTTATGTTCCCTTTGCATTTATAATTCATGCGAATCAAGCGACACAAAAGTGTGCTTGTTTCTCCCTTATCATTTTTGGCAAAACATTTTTCAATTTCAGCAAGGAACTCTTTGGCATTGGTTATCTTCTCGCATACCGCACCCCTGAATGCCTCCAGAATGCCACGCTTTACGATCATCAGACTCATAAGGTTTGAACGATCCCACCTCTCAAAATTCTTCCTAGCATTAAAAGAACTTTCATCAGTAAGAGGAGCAGGTTCGTCCGTCCTGAGTGCAAGGTCCAGATCCATGCAGCCAAGAATAATTAACATGTTCTCTTTCCAATCCTTAAATTTGGTCCCAGTCAAAATGAGAATGTTGTTAAGGTTGGCAGATACTGTAGTCACATTAGTTGTAAACAGAACAAAAGAATTATCATAATATGCTCATAACATAAGCCAATCATATTCAATCAATTCAAATAACTAATCAGTCCATTTTTAAGATACCTAGCACAACATCAATATTAAGTCTTTGGACATTAACATTAACTGTTAATGGTACTCTTGTTGTAATGATCAAATACTAACAATAATTCACATCAAATAATAAATTTATTTTTGGATCAATTTATTATTCACATATAAAACTTATAATTGCCACGTGTTTACCATCACAAAGGTGTGTGTAATTTGGCTAAATAGGCCGGCTAACATCCGCATGAATTTACACACACATAAACATCAAGCACATTCATAAATAACTATACAAGAATGATCACTTTGGTTACATCTTGATTCAATTAACTCATTCAGAATGTTCAATAATCATAATTAATCTTTAAGGACTTACTTAAGCAATTGAATTTAATTAAAACAAAAGGCACCTTAATTAAATTAAATTAAACAAATTAATTTAATTTTTTTAATTATTACGGTAGTGGTGCTACAGTACCGTGCACGTGAAGAAGGGAGTTAAAATTTCCAATTTTCTATATGGTACCGTAAAACAGAAAAACAAAAACTCTGTACTGGTACGGTACGCACGAAGTAGGGGATAATTGCCCTTAACGGTATCGGTACCGCAAAGCATGGAATAATTTCCTTGTACCGGTACGGTACCGCAAAGCACTTGATAACTGCCCATCCCCTTTTTCTCCAAAATAACAATAATCACATTGCTATACTATGAAATTTTTCAAATTCTAATCTTAGACACATATATCATTTTGATTATCCGGTTCTATAGATAATTGAATCGTAAATTGAAGTATCAGATCTTCTAAATTGATACAAGCCTTTGAGTTCTTCTCCAGTATTTTTTCTTGAAGGAATAGAATAACTCATATGAGAAAAACATGATTTTTTTACTTGTATAATTTGGAGACCATAATCTTTATTAATAAATATTGATATTTTTAATTTAACTCTTCAACGAATTGAAATATCATTTTATCTACACATTAATTTCATGATAATTATACTCATAAATTTTAAAACTTTAATTTTTTTATTAGACCACTTTAATTTTTTTATTCAAATATAACACATACACATTTAATTTAATATATGTAATCGAATTTTTTCAACAAATATTATAAAAACCACATGTTATGTCTGCACGACTCAAATATATTGATTACATTTCATAATTTACTTACATGTTAAATTTTTTTTTTTTTATCTTTTGTCAGATTAGAGCTAAACCATCAATCCATGATGGAACCCAACTAACTATACATAATAATTACCTTATGTTTAGCGATCTTATCGAGAAGAACACATCTACAATGTGATGACTTGATGTCATATGCCTGACGTAGTGCAATTGATAGGGGGCGGGACCCACTAGACGCTGTTTCAAAAGCCACGTAGACAATGCAAAGTTTCACCATTGTCTGGCTCCGTAACTCTCCTTCTCTCTATCGTTGCTATCGCCACCGGCGCACAATCTCCGGCAGCATTTCCTACCGGACGGACAGATACATAATTTTAGTTCAGAGAGGCAAAAATAGAAAATAATACCACAGTACTTCAACACATCAATATACAAATTTTTAACTACGTCACGGACTTTCTATTTTCTATTTTCTACATTTATATTTTTAACTCAATATTCTTATATATTTCCAAATTTATTATATAATAATTTCATCTGAAATGTTACCAAATATATATCCCTCAATATGATGTAAGTGGTAACAGTAATTTCCAACTTATTTAGAAATCTTGGAATTTTGAAGATAAATCTAATATCTTTACCATCATCTGCCTCTGTATCTGTACAAATCATATTGATGTTCTTTGAAGCAGCTAAGAAGTGCCTGTGCCTGCAAATTATCAAACAAAACTAAGCTAAGAAATATCTTCTTCTTCCTCTTTTCATTCAGTTCTGTGTTTTTTAACACTTAATTGGTTCTGTTTATTCAATAAAATGTATTTTCTATGTACCTTTTCTTTAGCCCTTGGTGTACCAAACCTTGACAAGGCCACTAATGGCGGCACAGCTCCTTCCTTCAACACCATTTTACAAAACCGATTATTATTCGTACATAAACGTGACAACGCAGCAGCAGCGTTAGCTTTTCCTTTAGCAGAACCCAACTCCACAACCTCAACCAAAGCAGCAATCCCACCTTCTTGATCACCAATCGCCATCTTCCCTTCCGGTACAGTAGAAAGATTAGCCAAAACAGAAACTGCAGTATCAACCATTCCAGCTGCTGGGTCCATCAACTCTACAAGATGCTTTACAGCTCCAGCTTGAACTATTTTAGCCTTGTTTTCATTACATATTGACAAATTAAACAAAGCTGTAGCCGCGTCCTTCTTCCCCCTCGACGTACCGGTCTTTAACAACTCAACCAATGGCTCGATCGCCCCCGACCGTCCTATTTTGGCCATGTTATCGCCGGTCGAAATGCTATAGAGGGTTGCAGCTGAATTCTCTTTTGCCTGGGGGCTCCCTGATTGAAGGACATGAATTAACGATTCAATCGCGTTGGCTTGAACAATGGCAGATTTGTTGTTATGGTTGATTGATACGTTTAGAAGTGCAGTTACAGCGTTTTCCTGTATCTCTATATCCTTTGAGCGGAGCAAATCAACTAAATAGCTAATCGCCCCGTAGCTAGCCATTAGTATTCGGCTATTAATATCGACTTTGGAAAGCATACGTAGTTCGGCTGTAGACTCTTTTAGAACCTCAATTGAATTGCTCTTCAAGTTTTCAACTAGCTTCTTAACATGACATTCAAAGCCACAAGATTCATCTGCAGTTGAAAGCCGTGAACCCTCGTCGACATCCCTGATCGTTTCATGTGGGTAATTAGAGTTAGAATCTACGGTCGAGACCGGAGAAATTATATTCTTATTCCGAGACAGTTCAGCCACCTCAATATCTGAGTTTGGAAACAAATTTGCGCGAGTCAATGCGCGTGATGACTTCGGTGAAGCAGCAAGAACAGGATCGATCCATTTGTTCATATAAATCCGTTCATCAGGTTGTCCGGACGATACAATCACTGGCGTCCGGATAGAGCTACAGCTACGGGACCGATTTATCATAATGAGGCGCTTATTCATGCGCGTTACGAGAACGATTAGTTGATCAATGTCCTGAGTTTCTTCCACTTCACCAATTTGTTCAGCATTCTTGTTCAACTTCTTAAGGGCTAAAACCTCATTAAGAACGTCCCGCTTCGACCTCAAGCTTAGAATCTCCGTGATTTTCTCCGAAACGTCTGTGCTCGGTCGTCGGGTACTCTCTACTTGATCTCTTAGAGCATCTTCAATTACAGTAGTTGTTTCTCCATAACCAATCTGCTTAATTTTCTGAATGCAATGCTGCAATCAAATTCCAAGTGTTCAACATAACAGGATCATATACAAGAAGAAGAAAAAACGATTGGAATCAGATACGATTTCGTTCATCGATAATTAACTCAGCTAGAAACAGAAAATAAAATAAGATGTTTCAGTGCTGTTTAATGTCTATAATTAAAAAGGTTAAGTATTTGAAGAGCTTCATAAGACGTACCTCAAGAGAATTTGAAATTAAGCCCAAACCCACTTGAACAAATTCATGTGAAGATTGAAGAAGCCGCAAAGCTTCCAAAATAGATGTTTGAATCTTTGATATCAGTGATTCACTTAGCAGAACCTATGAATTAAAAAGACGAAGCAGTTCGAATTAAGCATTACTTGTAGGGTAGACGACAAAATGGTTGACTGTAATTGAGAGAGAAAAATGAAAAAGGTTGCAGCCAAATAAGAAAATTATGTGCTTGAAAGTATGTATTAATTTGTAACCACTAATAAATAAAGGTAATGGTGACATTGCATAGATATATAAAGAAGAATACCGACCTTACGAACTAATAAGAGAAGTTGAGATTTTTGCTTTATTTGCTCCTAATTTTATGCACGTAATCCCTTCACCTCTGTTTCCTTCTTATTTCTCTAACATCTTTTTCTATTTCTCTTTTGCCTTTGAGCAAGTAAAGCTGAAATTTTCATTCTTTTTAATTGTGTTGCAATCTTAGTTGTGAGGTGGGAATGGGATTCAACAGAAAGCAATTGCCTTGGAAAATACCACGAATTTTCTACAAAAGTTTTCAAGCTTTTGAACCAATTAATTATAGAGAGATTAAAACGTAAAAGCAAGATCTTTCTTCTGATGAAAGATAAAATAAAGTATGTATTTGACCCAGATTGTCTTTGACCCAAAAATATTGCGACTTTGACCCCCAAAAAAATCTTTCAGCTCTTCAGTTCATCCAATAGCTATGAAAGATAAAATAAAGGATCGCATTTGTATAGAACATAAACAACAAATAATCTCAATTTCACATATAATTCTTACAAAAAGAGGCAGATGCCGATTAAGATTACATAAAATTGGAAGCAAAGAAAATAGTCTGCACCGCAGCCTATTGAGTTTTGGGTGAACCTTCTATTATATTATGCAGAAACGTTTGAACACAAATTTAATGAAGATATGATCGAACTACTGTCTCTCTGTATATTATCTCCATTTGGGTTTTCTTTAATATCACGTGAAAGCGTAGTAAACAATCTGCTTCAGCGTAAATCTTGATCAGAAAAACAACTGCGGTTGTGTTATGGAGTCATCGTGTGAGGCAAAGAAAAACAACAATTGATAACAGAAAGCATCACCGAGTAAAGACTGCTAACGACTTCACAGCGGCTGTAGTTCTTGCTCGGGAACTGTTACATCAACAGGCTTGTATGAATTGATCGTTTGTTGTCTGCGTTTCCAAATAAACCACATTCCGGAAGCTGATAACACAATCATTAACACACCAATGACTGCTAATACTAGCGTTTGGTAATGTTTTTGCCACCTTAACCTACATTTGCCACATTATAAGACCAAATAAGGTTTGAAATAAAACGTCAGTGTGTGAAATTGCTTCTTGCATATACAGAAAGACACCCAGAGAATATACTATTAATCCATATCTATACATCTGTAGTATATATATATATATAAGGCGAAGGGGAGAAACTATTTTTAGATTTCCTAAATCACCCTCTACACACCTTGTAATTAAATATACTAAATTAGTTATATATTGTCTTCAATAATTATTGAGTAATATTTCCTATAATTATTGTTTTTCAATTACGAATTATATGCATGAACAAACGTAAACAAATTAATCAAATCGGATCTTATTAGTTAAAATGTTCAAGTAAAAAGAATATAGTTTAAAGCAACTATGTATATCTAAACGTAATCTAATATCATTTTACCGAATTCTACAAACACGTAATACACTATATTAGTTCTTTTTTACCTATCTTTAGCTACTGTATGTTTAGTACTTCTTCATCTTTTGAAATATTTCATTTACTGAATCTTAGGAACTAGTCTAATAAAAAGGGAAAGTAGAAAAAAAGGTTTACCGTCTTGTAGCAGGCTCAGTATTCCATCTAACCAACTGGTAACTTCCAAAGGTAAGAGGGAGCTGTAGGTGGTGTTCAACAAACTGGACAATTATTTTCTGCAGCCACAAAGTGAATCATCAAACAGTTTACGATCATTATCCAGATATGATCAACAAATATCTTAACTTACAGTGGCGATTGTATTGGGGATGTATTCTGCAGATCTTGCAGGAAGTACAGCCAATCTAATGAGTGAATCATTTCCCATTGAAGTAAAGCTCAATGGATTGACCTGAAGTGATCATTTGGAGTTGTAATGAACCTTGAGCCGTGACACTAAAAGAATGAAATAGAATATGCTGTCAAAATGGAGTTTATTTCTAACCTGTGAAGTATTAACGTTTAACTCATGAGCGATAAGTTGAGGAAGTTCTGTAATTTGAGGCTTCATGTCTATATAGCTAACATTAAATAACATGTCAAATGTTATTTGCCCAATTGGGTCCTCCCCTGTGCATAAACATAAGAAGAGATATAATCAGAAAGCTAAAGGCTTTTATCTGAGACCACAATCGCAGCTCACAAGAATCCGTTGATGTGTGATCAAATTACAAAGACAGAGCACATGAATATAACTTCCCAATAGAAGTTTTTTTGGGAAATTTCCTCCAACATGTCCTCTAGTTTGGTTAATTGACATCGACACTCACTCTAATTTAGAAAATAACACTTAAAATCACTCAGTTAATAGACCATTAGTTTCTTTATAAAAAGATCATAATACCCTTATCATAAAGGCCCGACTCGACTAATTTTTTAACCGAGAGCATAAAACCAACCCGGCTGTTATGGTTTAGAATAAGATGGACGGTTAACACCCACAATAAAAAGGGCAATTCTGGGATTAAAATTTATTCTAGCAATGTTAGTGTAAAAAAAAGTCTTGGGGTCCTTTTGTCAACGAAATCATAAATTAGGAGAAGTTTGTCCGTCCTGTCATTAAGCAAACTAGAGGGTAGGTGGGAGGGGGGGAACTTTCTAAAAAAAATCTCTTCTTTAACTCAGAATTTGCTTTCTTCTTGTCGCACTTGCCCTGCTGGTTCTGGTTGTCTATGGTGTCAAAAGCATATTATAGAATATGAAGACCATCAGCTTACCTGGAACTATATAATTAGGTGCTCCACTCGGTGCTTGTATAGGAGCTGTTGCGGTCGAGTTTGTTGAATATGGAACTGAAGGCACTGGTGGAGGGCTAGCAGATGTTTCAAGTCTTTCCCAAAGTTCTGAACAATTTGTTTTCCAAAAACCGACTTTTGAATTCTCACGATCATACATTACAAGAGTGTTGCGGACGATAATTCCTGTCATGATCCAGAATCGCGTATGATAAAAAAATAATTAAGGTTATGTTTGAATCTTAGGAATCAGTAGAGAGAGAAAAAAGGAAAAGGGTGCGAAGGATTGCACTTTTATCGTTTGGAGTATTTGAAATATATAGAGGTGACTCAATTTTACTATATTAACAATTTCCTTCCATTTTTCTCTAATTCCACTTACTTTCCCTCTCACTTTTCTTTCCTTCATATTTTTCAAGGCCCAAACATTGCCTATGTAAAAAGTCGAAACAAAATTTACCTCCCAATAGAGTACTCGGATCCTTATCATTCAGGAAAATCCCCAGGCAATATGCACCATTCACCTTCGAGTGCTTCATGAATGTCAAACAATAACATTACAGTTGAGCACGAAAGAATTAATTAAAATGTCACTGAAACAATTGCTAGAACATTTGAGTCAAGATCCCAACTCATGCAAATAAAGATAACTGGTGAATTTTACGAGCATATTTTTCTAAAATTTGAAAAGAAACACATGAAGAAAAAAGTTGAAGGAAAAAGAATTTACAAGAGAAAAACTAAAGAAAGAAGAAAGCAAAAGGAGAAAAAAGAGAGAGAGGGAGAGAGAGAGAGAGAGAGAGAGAGAGAGAGAGAGAGAGAGAGAGAGAGCTACTACTTACCCGAAATAAGTAATTTTCAGGTGATAGTGACATTTTCTGCCCATTGCCGAATACCATGTCAACCACTGGAAAGATGTTCCCAAGTCTTGAAACCTCACTATTTAAAAATGTAAGCGATTAACCACCGGCAAAGTAATTGAATTGTACAATCAATCAAAAGTTCACTAAATGTTTTAGATGATACCTTTCAGCAGCAGAAAAACATGTATCATTAAACTCTGGGTCAGGTCCAGGGATCATCTTCAAATCATGAAGTTCTCTCATCATCTGAAGCATACATAAAAAACAAACATTTCAATAAGTAGAAAACGATAAAAAACAAAAGTGTTGAACCAAATTGACTAAAATTCCCACACATGTATTATCAATACGAGTTCTGATTAAACAGAAAATACTCGATGAATTTACAAAGCAAGGCTCATGGAAGCACAATAATCATTATAAATGATAATAGTCTAACTGAACATGACTGAACAAGAAGAGGATATACGTATATTATAATCATCTCAAACAAGCACAACATCTATGATATGTGAGCAACTTATAAGGTTCAAGCGGCCACGTAAAAAATGTTGGAAGCACGCGAGAGGTAAAGGATCTCCCTAATGATAGTTAAAGCCTCTCAAGTCTCTTATATACTCAATTTGATGTAGGAAGCTAGTCAGAAAAGCTCCAAGTTAAGTAATCTATCGAAAAATTAAAGGAAAAGTTTGAACTAGAATGAATAGAATATATAGATTCACTTTTACCCAATATGGATTCATGATTTGTTTCTGTTTTTGTCATGTATGTACCAGTTTCTATTTGATCCTCCACTTAATGAACAAGGACTCAATAACATGCTCATCACATTGAAACTGTACAAGAATCCTTTTCAACATCACTACTAACCAAGCAGGTTGAAAAATGACTCAAGCAAGACTATTTAGACCACTTTAAAGTTCAGAGAGAAGTTACATTAGGAGAGTAAGGGATGACATTCAAAGAAACAAGATCTTACAGCATCCTTAAAAGCTGAAAATGCTGCATCTGGTAAGTAACCATATGTGGTACCGCTATCCAGGATAGTTCCATGTCTTACATCAAAGACACTCGGGTTTAAAGGCAATCGATTCCCCGCGACATGTATCTCCTTCAGATCAATATTGTAATAAGGACTGTTGCCACCCCGAAACTAGAGTAAATGTGTGAGATGTATCAATTGTAATTGTTATGTAAGTACATGAATGAGTTACTTCTTCATTATAGTAGCATAACTAACTGCATTACAAACCTTCTGTCAGGATCTGAATAGGAAAAGATCATGTCTGAAGGGGGAGAGATCCCACCAAGAACCATTGCACCACCACCAATGTCCATCCCACCATAGCATAATGAGAAAGAATTATTTATTACACCTTTATCAACAAGTTGGTCCACAATACTAAGGTCACCACGGCCTAATCCCATTATGCCATCTGCATGTTGACTGTAAATATCACCAGTTTCCGCATTTTCACACCCAAAAACCGCACGCTGGGGTACAAGTTCACTCTGATCACCAAATGATATAATATCCTCACCGAGGACACCACTGCTTGTACTCATTTCAGCATACTGCCTCTCATAGATACACTGTTCCCTTTCATTGTCACATTCGCAATCTATATAACATTTCACAGGTTTATAGGTGCTCGATAAATCTGGTTGGAAGTTTGGATCCTAATGAAAGTGAAACAAATTTCTGAGTATCCACATAACATCCGAATTTATCACAATAACCGAAATAATTGACGAGACTGAGATTTAAATCGTTATTAACAATCCAAAAAGAAAGACTTTGAATTATAATCACCTGGTGTTTTCCACACTGTTCGCAGGTAGAGCATGGAACATAGGTCACTGTACTTCCTGAATCAACTATTAACGCAAATTGCTGAGGTGGGGTTCCTATATTAAGCCGCGTCGTATAGTACCTTCAGAAATCCAATTCCAAAGAACAAATCTAAAGTGAATTCAAATTTCAAATCGAACGCAAATTAATACAAGAGGAGCTAGCTTAGACTTACCCATTGCGGAGGAGATCGTCGAATAGCCTCATACGAGCATTGGACAGGGACTTCGGGTCGGATCTCTGAAGGTGGCGATGGGAATTGGAGAATGTTTTGGATGAATTTAAAGGAGATAGAAACAAGGGCAGAACCATGGAGGTTCGGTTGTGGCTGAGGAGGAGCTTAGCGGTGGTAGAATCAGCAGAGAAGCCAATGCGGATGAGAGATAGGACAAGGAACACTGTTGCATTGAGTCGTCTCGCCACCCTCGCCATTAAGAAGGAGAGCGAGTTCGACCTGGAGGTAAACAAATGGTGAAGAAGATCAACGATAGAAGAGAATCCAGAGAGTAAACAGAAGACAAAATGGTAGCACCTCGCTATCAAATAACGAAGGTTGCTTTGTACGTAATGTGAGAGAGATCGGCGGGAAGTCAACGCCTTGATGAGGTATAAAAATTTCTCTTTTTTCTTAAGAATTTTTTGGGCTTGAGCTATGTGTATATTCCTTCAAAGAGTGATTTAGTCCTTTGTTAACGTGAGTGCCCAACAGTGAGATCTGATATTGTTTAGATGGTTGAAACTATACAAGCAGTAGAGTTTTGTGCGTGTCACAGTGCTTGTCTCGTATTTTTTGAATATCTCAGTGTTTCATTAATGTATGTTTTAAATTAAAATTTATTAACGTGCATCATATGTTTTTAGAGTATCACAACTTCTTATTAATGTGTGTCTATATGATAGTGAGATCCATTAAGTTGGACAATTTAAATTGTACACAAACTATAATTCTTTGAATATCTCAATCTTTTATTGATCGTCCCATTTTATTTGAGTCTCAAAATTTTATTTGAGTCTCAAAAAATCTCAATCTTTTATTCACTATCTCATTTTCTTTGAATATCCAATCTTTCATTAATGTACATCCTATTATATTGATGGTTAGAATTTTGGACACAATAATTCTTCAAATATCTCAATCTTTCGTTAATGTATATCTCATATTCTTTTAGTGTCTTGGTCTTTCATTCATGTGTGTCCCGTATTGAGACTTGTTATGCTAAACTATTTAAAGTACATGTTCTTTTATTGTCTCGATCTTTCATTAATGTGTCCTATAATGAGATTTGTTATGTTAAACTGCTTAGATTTGACATGCAACGCTATTCTTCAAGTATTTTTATTTTTCGTTATCGAGTATTCTCATTTTTGGTTACCGTGACATGTTCTTTGAGCATCTTAGTTTTTCATTATCGTGTGACATGTTCTAGAGTATCTAGTTGAGATTTTTTGAGATTTTTAATACTACAGTTCTTCGAGTCTCAAGGTGAGTGAGACACGTTATGCTGAACAACGGAAGTGGAGTCTCAAGGTGAGTGAGACACGTTATGCTGAACAACGGAAATTGTACACGTTGGCATGAGGTTGTTTGTACAGTGTAACTGCTACTAGCATTTTCTTCTCCATTTTATTTACTTATTTAGTTTAAAAAAAAAAGATTACTTATGATCTAAGAAGAGATAAAGTTGTAATATAAAGACATTAGCTTCATTCAGGACAGTATTTTCTTGCTAAAAATCAGGGTTCTTGAGAAGAAAACAGTTTCTTTAAAAATAATTCTACAAGTGAAAACGATGGTTTACCATCCCAACTATCTTAACAACAGATGTACACACAAAATTAGACTACTCTATCAAGTTTCTCATTAAGCCAATCCACAAAGATCTCACAGTGCATAAGCATCCCATGAGAAACTAATAACGATTTTGTCTTGCATTTGCCTCATATCTAGAGAAATATTTACGAATATACCCTTGACAAATAAAAAACAACGATTTTTAAACCCCCTAGCTTTTCTTTGCAAAACTTGACATTTTCTCACTAGACGATCATCTAGCAATAAGCAACTTAGTCTTTCTCTGTTAAAAATACTACACTTCGTTAAAATCTAAACAGGGGCCCAAATATCGTTCTTTTCCTTTCTTCTTGTTCTATCCACCGCAATTACTCTCATATCTATCCTAACAAATTTAGCTGAATATCCTGAATTACATATACGGCTGGTTTGAAGGCTGCAAACTACTACTGCCTGTATAGCCACCATAACTTGACGGAGCAGTACCATATGAGGTAGGAGCAACCGCATCATCTTGAGGATAGTAATACATTCTTTGGTCGTAGACTGTCTGAGGATATGCAGGCTGACTAGGAACATGATAATCATAAGTATTTTGACCAATATGAGGAGGATACCTGTCCATCATTCCCATGTATGGTGGAGCCCTCTCACCAAAACCAGGTGGAGCCAGCCGATTAACAGCAGAAATTCCAGGTCCACGGTAACCACCATTTGTTCTGTTTCGTTTCTTTGGTTGATTATGGCGTCTACCAGAATCTCCACCCCTCTTCTTATCAGCTTTCAACTTCTCAAGTTGAGCAAGCCTTCTCTGAAGCGGATCAACTGCATAGTCTGCTTCAAGATTGTACTCTTGAATACAATTGAGTATAGACTTCAGTGCCACGAGTTCTTGGGAATTTGCATCATTCTGGTCATAAGCAAAATGTCACTAGGAATTAATTTAAATAAGCATAAATTTCATCAGGGAAAATTTCTCCAACCTCCCCCTCTAATTTGGGAAAATAGCACTTAGATCCATCTGTTAGAAAATCGTTAGTTTCTCAGTGAAAGTACAAAATTACCCTTGAAATGGAATCTCAAAATGATTTTGGAATATGAAAATGATTTTAGAACAAGAGAATAGGGAAATTTGGAACCTGAAAGTGTTCTTGGGTAAAAACACTCACTGTCTACCAGAAACGGACAAAGTTGGTATTAAAATTTATTTTACCGGTGTTAGAGTAAGAAGTGACGTTTTTTGGTTCTTTAACTCAATAAAATCTTAAAACAAGGGGGTGTCAGTGACATTTAAGCAAACTTGATGGGTGATAAAGGAATCTTCCCTTTTTATCACATCATATCTTGCCGAGATAGTTGCACAGATCAGTCTCTCTACAATGGGACAAAGACATACCTGCACATCAGATGCCCCTCCCAACTTCTCACCCTTCTCTTGCAAGTTTCTTCTCAAGTCCTTGAGGTATGCCTTAAGTAGGGGAACAGGAGGAAACTTTTGAGTAAGCTGGAAGGCATGAATAAACCGTACAGAATCAATTTGTCTCTTGCACTGGATAAGTGATTCAACAAGACCTGCACAAAAGGTGGGGGTTTAGTAAAACATGCATTCACTAATTGAATAGCCACTTTGGGATGGTGTATCCTATTCGTTGCAATACTACATGTCGCAGGTCTCTGTTCTTTTCATGTAAGGCAACGTAAAATTGTTCCCTCAAGGATTGCAACAAAAGGGACATCTATGTGGAAACAATAATTGGTCTCCAGACCCTATCAGGGGTCAGTTAGAAGAACACCAACCTGGGATTTTATGGGTTAGCCCAAGAGATCGGCAGAGCTCAGGTGCCTGCCTACGGTGAGCAACTGCAAGAACTAGCTTGCAGAGTTCTTCTTCATCAAACTCAGAAGCAATTCTAAAAGTTGCGAGGAGCTGCAAGAATGCCTCTGCTTCCAATGAATATCCATTGGCAGCATCAATGCCTGTATTAGCCAGCTTAGGCTTCCACTCATCAGCAATTGCCTTGGCTTGCTGCATGGTCTCAGGGTTCAGAAGGTGATCCGCACCTG
The DNA here is from genome assembly GCA_003255025.1 of Datisca glomerata. NCBI lineage: Eukaryota > Viridiplantae > Streptophyta > Magnoliopsida > Cucurbitales > Datiscaceae > Datisca > Datisca glomerata. The sequence goes on from QANY01010875.1 coordinate 1,326,388, forward strand.
GGTCAGCCCTTGCCAATAAGGCACTCAAGGATTCCATTAACATGATACAGGTTTTGCGCATGCCCTGAAGGACAGCATCTCTCTGATCTCCAGGTTGGGTAGTATCAACAGGAAGGTAAAACCCCTCCAGCGAACCCAGCACCAAATGGGCTGGGTCAGTTGCACTTTCTAGCGCAACAGAGAGTTCCTCACGAATGGCATGTAACATTTTCTGATTATTTATAATATAGTTCAAAAGCCCTTTTGCATCCATTTGCTCGCAAAATTGCGTGAGCTCTGGACGTGGCTTAATTTCAACAGCCATGACTCCAACATTTTCATCCATTTTATGAGGAAAATCATCCTCTGGGGAATTTTTATCACCAAGAGAGCTGCTTACCTTGCTGGCTTTGACATCATTAACAGGTGATGAGGATGTTGGCTGGTGATTTTCCCGTGCCTCATCAATGGCAGCAACAGCAGCATCTTTCAGCTCTTGCACTCGATCTAACAGGTCTTGCTCTTTAGCCACAACAACTGCTTCTTTGTCCGCAAGTAATGCACGGGTTTCAGCTTCTTTCTCCTCAAACTCTCTCTCTTTAGTTTCAAGCTCCTCAATTTTTTTCTTCAACATTGTATCAAGGTTGTAGAAGTGTTCTTCAATTTCCATCCACTGAACCGTGTCCTCAGATGTATTCTTAAGAGCCTCCAGTTGAAGAATCGCTTTGCCAAGCTGTCCTATCAGAGAAGACGTGCAATCATTTTCCACAACTTGCTCAGAATCTGCCACGGTTGAAGCAGAGGCCAGATCCATTTTGAATCTCAAGAGGGTTTCAACAGTCCACGAATTCTGGATCAGAAAAGTTGAGCATTTACGCAAAACAAAATAAACTCATATACAAGAATAATACAAGTTCATAATTTTAATTTAATTGAGAACATTTTCTCTTCTCTTCTTCTTTTTGATGATAAAGTACCCAAGTTGAGGTGCTTCAATTCTCCTATATTAAACTTAAAGATGAAACTTCTACTTCTAGATTCTAAACAATATCATCAATACACCATTTGTTTTATTTTCTGACAACTAGGTCTCCTCATCGTCTCGATAAATGGTTGCATGCCCGGCAGTACTTTTTTTTCAACTGAGAAATTGGCCAACTCCTCATTCAAAGTGAGATGGTAATAGACTATATTTTTTAATATATCTTTACTGACAAAAATGCTATTTTCTATCAAGATGATAATTTCATCTTGGAATTAAGATACAGGATACCAACAATAAAATCATTATTAGGCCCTCGGACTCAAAAAGCAACTGATCATACTTTTGTTTCCAATAATGCTAGAGATACCTACATACAGAAAACAAGTGCCAAATCTAAATAAAAATTTTGAACAGCACAATGGACCACTTGAATTGAATGCTAACCACAACTCAATCCATAACAATGAGGACTTACAAAATCAGTATTTGGAAAGTTCATTTTACAAGTTCATTGTGTTCCGCCAAACGAGGAAAGATTCCAACTACAAAGAATGGGAAGAAAGAAGAAAAGAGATAAACAAGAAGACATGATATTGCCAATTGTTCAGACTTCAATCAGATGCATGCAAGCCACCATGTGGCCTATGTAACGAAATTGTTACTACCTAAGTTATTGTCATGTCATGGAGCTTTCCATAGTACAAAACATGGTGAAAACCTTCAAAATGAACACATAACTCTTGCCTCAGCAAGGTAAGCCTAGAACACTGATTTTATAGCCGCAAACTCATCATCTTACCTATATATCACAATGTTTTTCACCGAAGTTGATGACAAAGTTCATTTCCCAACAATTCTCTCCTAATTTTTTTATTATTTGCACACAAATAATCAAATAACACAAAAGCAGCTTATGAAAACCAGCAGTCCTCTTCAAACCAAGAGTAAAGTTTCTCCTGAGTTTAACTAGTAAAATAACCAAAAAAATCCAGGCTCCAGCAAGAAACAACTATTACTACTAAAAAGTAGACGAGGAACGATGAAAAAAATCATGCAAAATCGAAGAGAGAGAGAGAGAGAGAGAGAGAGAGAGAGAGAGAGAGAGAGAGATGAGTGAACTAACGTACCTCCACGAGTTCAACCACAGATATATCTAAACCCTAAGAAATCAGAAACTAGGGCAGAGCAATGCAGCAAATGGAAACCCCAAATGTAGTTTGAGCTATTAAACAAGCGAATTAGGATAAGATAGAAATCTGATATTGGATGAAATAGGATTCGCAGATGAGGATGTAAGGTTAGACTAGACGTAACTGTTAGTAGCAGAGGTCCTCCTGTTCTTGCAGGGAAAAACTGTACGAGGACGAAGTACGAACCCTATCGCCCTCTTCCCTATTTTCACCAGCAAATATTATTCCGTATGATTGGTAGGAAAGCTGAAGGTTTTTTTTACTGACATAAACACCTACATTAATTCTTTTGTAGAATTAGAGTCCTACATTAATTTTTTATTACTCTCACATTAATTTTTGATTACTCTGACATATGACATATCTTCAACTTAAAATCAATTTGTAAAGTTATCAAAAAGTCTTTTCAAAAATTTCAAACCATAGTTTGAAAAAAAATTGATGATTACAAGAAACGTCACCCTTCTGTGTACTTCACTTGCATTTCTCTCTTACGGTTACTATCTCCCTCTCTCTCGAAGTCGTAACATCTCTCTCTGTAAATACTTGAGTCTTCGTCTCCCAAAGCAAGAAATCACAACAAGGCAAGTTTTTGTTTTCTGGATTCTGAAGTGTTTTTTCTGGATTTTTGAGGTATTTTTCTAGAGCCCTTAGGGTTTTTTCTAGATTTTTACATTTCTGTTATTTGTGGATATCTAAATCACAACAAAGTTATTTTTTTTCTAATATTTTTTCTAAGTTTTCTGAGTGTTTTTTTCTTCTGGGTTTCTGAGTATTTTTTTCTAATTTTCTGAGGTTCTGGTCTTGGTAGATATTTGTTTTATGGATACACGTTCGTCATGTAACCATCATGTAGTGTACACGAGGATCATGTAAATCTCGTGTACATTATAGGGTGGTTACACGAAGGTCATGTAGGCTACATGAGGACTACACGAGAGTCGTGTAAGCCTCATGTAGACTATATGAGGACTACCCGAGGGTCGTGTACCCCTCGTGTAGTCTACACAAGGATCCGTGTGCCCCTCGTGTAGTCTACACGATGACAATACGAGCATCGTGTACATTTTTTGATCTTATGTTTGCCTTGATTTTTCTACAGATTATGGTTTCATCAAATATGCGACTAAGATACGTCTATGACGTTAACTGAATTCCAAAAGCAACGGTCAACGCAAAGTGCAAAACCCGCTGCATAGAGTTTATCAAGACCAAGGTGACAGCTCTTCAACTCTCCTTATTTAGGGAGACATGCTTTAGCCTTCTCCTTGATCTTTCAGCCCTGAAGTTTTCAACAATTGTCTACCACCAGGTGCTGGTCACAGAGGTCGAATATGTACACGACACTCCATTTAAGGAGGAAATCTGGTTTCTTGTCAATGAGGAACCACTATGATTCTCCAAGAACGAGTTCTTGTTGATGATTGGACTAAAGTTCGGTGAAACTTGGGATGAGAAGAAGACCCGTGGCCCCAACAAACTCTTTGATCTGTACTTTCTCAAAGCTCAATCAATAATCATGGTTGAGTTGGAGGAAAAGTTTAAAAACTCTGAATATAAGTCAGATTCTAATGAGGTCAAGATGGCTTTAATTTATATGCTAGAGCATTTTTAGTTAGGGAATGAGAACTGTAACCTAAATGAGAAGAGATAGTTGGTTTCGGTTGACAACCTAAGCGTTCAACCAATATCTGTGAGAAGAGATCTCTTTCTCCAAAACAATGAAATCATTATTTTCCGTCAAGATTACAAAGGTTGTTTTTTGGTGATCTTAAATATCAAGAAAAAAAACACAGAAATCTCCCGCTATTGTTCATGGATATTCACTCAACGGATGTCTATTTGCCTTCCAGGTACAATTTATTTAATCCCATGTAGTGATGTATTAAATTATTTATGTGTTGAATACTGAATTTCTCTCTTTTGTTTAAATAGGCATGCGTATTTGAAACTATCACATTGGTTGGTAGTTTGTATGGTAACCAAGTTTCGACCAAGGTGCCAAGGATTCTCAAGTGGTGTCTGGCCATGATATTATCAGTTGAGAATTTACAAAAATATTTTTTTTCAAAGGAGAATGTATGTTGGTGAATTATGTTGACAAGTTAAGTTATATTACTTTCACATATACTAAATTTTATTTATTGTATTTTCATTTGACAGTTCTTTCCTTGGTTCCTACTGAGGAGCAAGAAGAAAAAAAAACTTTTGGAGATTAGTAGTTGGAGAGAAGGTATGTTAAAACTCATTTTCTACCCTTCTTCTTCTTGAACACGGATCTCGTGCAGTCATCGTGTAGACCACACGATAACTACACGAGGTCTGTGTAACCATTGTGTAGTCTACACGATAACTACATGAGGTTAGTGTAACCATCGTATAGTCTACTCGATGACTACACGAGATCCGTGTAACCGATCGTGTAGTCACCTTTTTTTGTTTTGCCTGCTTAATATTACATGTTTTTTAGTCGATACCTCCTCAGTCACCCTTTCCAGTAGAAGAAACAAAAAAAGAACAAAAGGTTGCATTGATAATATCTACATTGATGGATTCGTTCGGTCAACGGAGCAGTCCATGGAGAAGAAGAAGAGGTTGTCTGCCTTGGTGAACTCAGTAAGAGGAGGATAAAGGGATCTCGATTCCTAGAGTCACCTAATTGGGAAACCGAAAAGGTTGAAAAGAAGAAGCAGCGAAGGAAACAATCTGATGAGAATATAGTTGTCAAAACAGACTTCAAATCTTTTCAACCATATGGTGATGTATCTTTAGAGGATGAAGCCCATTTTAATCATCCCCAAGGGCAAAGTAAATTCTATAATTTTACTTCTTATTATCATATAGGATAGTTACACTTACCTCGTGTAGCCATCGTATAGTATACACGATAGTTACACTGATATTATGTAGCCACCGTGCGGTAAACCAATCATGTACCTAATTTGGATATATAATTACATTGTACAGAAACGAGAAAGTAGATGTTGAATTTTGCATCGTTGACCTTACCTGGTTCAAAAAACTAGTCTCTTCACTTTATCAATGGCTTGACTTAGATGTAAGAAGTTATTTATAATCTTTTTTAATGTGGTATTTAAAATAATTATAAATATCTTAACTAATATTTATTACATTGCAACATGTCGATGCATACCTGGAGCTCATGATGAAGGGTTTGCAAGAATACAACCCTCATATCGGAATCAGTAGTGGTGATTTGATTCTACAAGTAAGTAAGATTTGTTTTTGAATTTAATAAAGTGCACACTGTAGTCTACATGAGTCTTTCACGTTACCTCGTGTAGACTACATGAAGTCTACACGAGGCACGAGGCTACATGAAGTCCACACGAGGCTTGGGGCTACATGAAGCCTACACGGAAGCTCGAGGCTACATGAAGTATACGCGAGGCCCGAGGCCACATGTATTTGTTTTTGAATTTAATAAAGTGCACACTGTAGTCTACATGAGTCTTTCACGTTACCTCGTGTAGACTACATGAAGTCTACACGAGGCACGAGGCTACATGAAGTCCACACGAGGCTTGGGGCTACATGAAGCCTACACGGAAGCCCGAGGCTACATGAAGTCCACACGAGGCTTGGGGTTGCATGAAGCCTACACGGAAGCCCGAGGCTACATGAAGTATACACGAGGCCCAAGGCTACATGAAGTATACACGAGGCTCGAGGCTACATGAAGTCTACACGAGGCCTGAGGCTATATGAAGTCTACATGAGGCCTTCACAGGCCTCCCTATAGACTTCATGTAGTCTTCATGACCATTTTTATTGACGTTGAGAATTTATATATTTTCCCGTGACATTACAGGGGAACTCATCTAGACGAATGTAAGAGTTTAAGCAAGATCACGCGGGCTGGGAGATTGACATTAATGATCAGCTCTGGTACCTGGTACTCAGCTTTGGACGAATTTTAGAAGGAGCTGGGAACAATCAGATAAGATTATCTCTTCCAATGAATGTGAACCACAGTCATTGGATTGTGGTTGAGCTTGATTTGAATGGCCAGTATATTCATATTTATAACTCCACGAACACGCCATATTAACACTCCTTGTACATTGAAATAATGAACCTTTTATGAAGATTGTCTCTCGGTTTCTTCAAATGATGAACATTTATGAGAGAAGACATGAGGTTAAACCCAAATATGAGTGGAATTATGAGATCATGAAGTGTCCACAACAAGAGAATGAGTAAATGAAATATACATTTTTTATAAGTCCACTTAAAATTTCATACATATAATTTAATTGTGTTTTTGTATTTCATGTGTGTGTAGGTTTGATTGTGGGGTATTCACCCTTAAGTTTGTCGAAGCCCTTGCATATGGGAAGAACCTCTAAAAAACAGCTCAATAACAAATGTCAGAATGTTGAAGACGAATTGCAATTGACTTATTTGCACGTAGCATAGTGCTGTACCGAAATAATTTGGATATATTTTATGGATTTTTATTTTGTTTTTATACACCTCAAATTGTGAATTATGAATTATGAGTTTTTTTTGTTACTATATGTTTAGAGTGAATTATGGATTATGAGTTTTTTTTTTGTTACGATGACTTCACGGGCATCGTGTAGTCTTCGTATAGCCTACACGAGTCTTTCATGGGCATCATGTACTCTTCATGTAGCCTACATGATAACTTCACGGGCATCGTGTAGGATTCATGTAGGCTAATTAAACTCTATGACATTATTAAATAACAAACACAAGTATATTTCTGTATTAGTATTTAATTTAAGTCTACAAAAGTCATTATTTATATTTAAGTGGCTTGGTCATCCCGTTGAGATAGAGGAATTGGGTTTTTGCACGTCTATCGGTTGTGGCCAATTAGCCCACAACGTTTGCACTTCATTCTCATAACTTCCTCACCTCTAGATGGAATTCTCTATGCCCTAGGTCTGCCACTTTGGCGCCTCGTTATAAGTGACAATACCACAATTCCATCAACCTCCTAGCTGATGACCTAATTTGCTTGATCTCTGAGAGGATGTATTGTTTCTGCATACGCAACAATTAGAGCCTCATTTTCATAGAACCTCGAACACATATTGTATGCAGAAATATTGCGTTGCCAACATGCAGCCAATGCATGCTTGCATGGAATTTGATCAAGATCAAATTTTCTGCACGTACAATTCTTACGATGCAAGTTTACCCTGCTTCCCTACCCCCACCCGCGACACGAAACTCGTGGATGTCGGAAGGAAACACTGGTAGTGTACGTGATGCAAGATGTTTCTTATTAAGCTCAGTCTCAACCCAATCTGCCATCCACGAGGTGATTTGACAAGCAATCATCCGTCGCTCGTAGAACCATTGTTGTAACATGTTACGGATATGTTCTATAAGGCATGTAATGGGAAGCTTTCTAGCATCCTTCAAAATACCATTCAAACATTCCACAATATTTGTAGTCATTCTATTGTATCGTCTTCCATTAAAACGGGAACATGCCCACCTTTCATTATGGTCATCTCCACGGATTGTATCATCATATGCCCCCTGATCAAAATCATCATCATCTCCATCTTCATCAACATCCTCATCCTCGACATGACCAAAAACATCATCACAATGATAGTTCATTTCAAAACGATCAACACTCTCAAAGTGAGGAATGCTTTCATGTAGAGGTTGCTGTGACATTTGTGTTTCAGGAACCAACCTTTGATAAAATCCTGTAATTTCAGGAACCCCAAGTTGTTGTGACATTGTGGTTTGAGGAACCGAGCTTTGAGATGAAATTTTTTTTGGCTTGGTACTTACAAATAGTGGGCTTCTAAGTGATTCTGATCTATTCTCCTTAATAAAAAACTATAAATCTCTATCCTTTAAAATTTCAGCAGAAGGGCAGAGGACATGGATTCAATAAAAAAATTTGATGGACATATCATACTTTGAGGGGTCTATTTGGAGTTCTTCATGCATTATACTCAACAGCTCGTGGTAAATGCAGTTAGTTGATATCTCCAATAATTTGGTATTCTCTCCACTAAAAGACCATGTTGTACCATATTTCACTCAATCTCCATCATGGATTACAAAAATTCAAACTTCACACATATTTGTATATATATCAATGAAGGAAGTCAGTACAAGAAGGATACATAATGAAATGGAATATTACACAATGATTGTGTAGTCATCATGTATACACGAGGCTTTCACGGGCATCGTGTGGTGTACACGAGGCCTTCACTAGGGGTGTTCAAAACCAAACCAAACCGGTCGAACCGAACAAAAAAAGGCCAGTTTGGTCAGTTCTTTATGTGTGTTCGGTTCGGTTTGAAAATTTTGTAGTTTTGAACCGAACCGAACCGAAACATTAAATTTATATCATTATTTTGTATATATACTTTTTTATAAAACCAAACCGAACCGAGAAAAAGCTTTAATTTTGTTTCAATAATAATAATTTAAAAATTATTTTTGATTATTAATATTGAATCCAACCAAACTTAACTGAACTGAAACCCACGGTTCGATTCGGCTCGGTTCTTTTAGCATTCACGATTCGGTCCCGTGTCGGTTTTATCGCCAAACCAGAGTTTCAGTCTGGTTCAATTTTTCACCAAAAAATTGACCGAACCGAACCGTGAACGCCCCTAGCCTTCACGAGCATCGTGTTGACGTCGTATACTATAATAGGTCCTACACGATGATCGTGTAGTGTACACGAGGACTACACAATCATCATATGGTCATCCTGTACACTACACGATGACACTGCGTGATGATCGTGTAGTTCTCGTGTAGTGTAATAGATGTCACACGATGCTCGTGAATGCTAAAGAAGTTTTTGATGAACTACACGAGATCGTGTAATGTGCATGATGTGTACACGGAGATCGTGCACCACGCATGTAGTTTACACAATGACTACACGAGCCTCATGTAGACCTTGTTTAACACTGTACTATCATCATGTAGTGATCATGTACAATAAATGAACTTTAAACAACGTTCCAGAAAGAAGAAAACAAACAAATATTCTCAGAAAACTCATGAATATGAAAAACCCATGAAAATTCAAGCTTTCCAGAAAAGAAGAAAACAAAACTTATACCTGTTCCAGAGAGAAGAACTAACAATCTTTTGCTGCTGCAGGAAGAAAGAATAGGACGAAGAGAAAAACGAAGAAGAAGTTGAAAAATGAAAAACGAAGAAGGAGAAATGGAATGGGTAGGGAGGTTTTGAGTGTTAAGTGAGTAGATCATGACATTTGATTAGACAGTTTGTAAGAAGAGAAATGAGAAAAAAGTAAAAAAGTGAAGGAAAAGTGGGTCAGGGGTCAAGGTAAGTAAAAATTAGTGTTGGGATTGATTTCTGTAAAATGATTAATGTATGAGTCTAATTTAACAAAAAAATCCAAAGTTGAAAGTTCGAATTAAGAGGAAATAAAATGAAATAATCCAAAGAAATGATAAAGAAAAAACAATCTAAACTAAAAAAACATTATATTTTCTTTAAAAAACAAAAATAATGTTTTCCATGGAAAATACGATAACTTTTGTCATAATAATTTTAGAATAACTAAATTATAAATTTAATTGTTGAGTCAATTGGTTCATCATGATCATGACTAATATTACGTTTTTCGATAGATCGGTGAAAAATATTATTTTCCATATTCATACGAGTACATTTATGTTTCTTTCCGGCTCATGCTTACCGTAACAATTCCCTTACTCATGTCTAAAAGAATAGTGGGTGCTCGCAAAATCAAAGTCAAAAATTAGAAATTTAGGATTTTACTCGGCTTTCCTCTTCAGTGAAATATGACAAAGATGTGTGTGAGCGAATATTCTTAAATGTTTTTATTTTGAAATGGCTACGATAGAGTGAGTGTGTGTAAGAGTTTAACTTATTATCTTTATGATAATGATGTAGAGTGAAGGACGAAGACAAGAGACAATTCATCAAGCTTGATTTCACTACGCTAGGTAAGAGCCAATGATAGTTGAAAATCGATTTGTGTTCTGTTTCCTCAAACGACTTTGCCCAACTTTAAATTGTGTCAAGTGATGTCATTAAATTGATTTTATCGAACCAATATATGAATAATTGATACGATCAATTAAGATTTGATCTAAAATTTAATTATTATAAAATTACTCTTTTTTATGAGTTTGGGTCACTTGTCGTGTCCGGAGATCTAGTGCGCCGAACCCACGGCTATAATTTGGAGCACAGTGTTAGCCAAGTAAATCATCAATACCCTTGACTGCGGTATACAGATCGAACTAGCGATTGCTTGGAGAACAACTGCATGACCTAACAAGTTAAACTTCATCCATGTGGTCGTCTTAAATATCACATAAATTATTATTATAATTTTTATAAGACTTATCCGCCAAAATATCATAAATATAATTAAATATTTCATAAACAAATATAATTAAAAATAAGTAATAAATAATTATAACTTATTAATTAAAAAATATTACAATTTATTGAATGAAATGAAAAATTATAATTATATAAGTATTTTGAATTAAGTAATTAAAGAAATATAATTAAAAACTACTTTGATAAAGAGGTTTTTTTTCAACATGGTAAAAAGGTTTTCGGTAATATATTTTTCAAGATTCGGATTCTCTAGCGACGACGGAGGCAGCTGTTGAATCTGGTCTGTTCAGTCAGGCTGAACAGATCAGATTCATTAAGAAAAAGTAAAAAAAGATTAATTTAAAATTTAATATTTTAATATAAAAACAGTTGAGTCAGATCTGATTCGTTCAATCTGACTGAACGACTAAATCTGATCCATTCAGATTTGATTTAACGGCCAGACCTGAGTCAACTACTGTATATGTCGTTGCCTAGCAGTGACAAAAAAACCAATTCTATTTTTCAAGAGCATTTGTATAACTCAAAAACGTGACTAGCATGTGAGTTATTGCATCGTCTTATAGTAAACTGAAGAGACCAAACTTTGAGAATTCCATTGTTTCTGGTACTAAGAAGATAATTAGGAAATTACAGAATGACTAAGATTGAATTATGGTATTAAAAGTACATAATCTTCTTACCAACCTCATGCTACACAGCCTTTCACCCTCCTTGTCTTCTCTCTATACATTAGAACACACCATAAACCTTAGTTCTATTATACAGAAGCATCCACCCGTGAAACGGAAGCATGTCAATCCACCATCTTTCATCCTATATTTGTATATAAAATAAGTAAATGAAAGTGTGCTTAAGGAGAGAATGAGGCAGTGGTTGGTTAAGCAAAGAAACTTGCAGTCTGGAGATAATTACTTCAATTTCCCGAGTCTGTGCGGCTCTTTGGCCTTAGTATGTCGAGCCAACGTGAGAATGTAACACTTCTGTAGATAAGGTAAATTATAAAACCAACGTAAGCAGCAGTGAATAAACCAACAACTGCGCCAAATAACACCCCATTTACTTCGCCGGAGAAGAAATCGAGCAATAGATACCCATTTATTGCTATCACCAAAGCAGCTACTAGCCATGAGACCATCTGCAGATAAACAGGGTGTCAAAATCATAAATAACACCCAAAAGAGTGAATCAAGACCGATTAAGTTATAGACCAAGTGATGTGCCATTCAATCATATGCTAAAGAAAATGGTCAATAAACCGTAAAAGAACTATTCATATGTTCATTGTTGGACTGTAAAGTCCCTTTGTTCATATTCAATTTGAGTAATGATGAACGGTAACTAAACTATTCATATGTACATTTTTTGACAGGAAAGTCACTTAGTCCATATTCAGTTTGAATATTGATGGTAAATAAACGGAGTCACATAACATACCTTAATAAGAGGGCCGATTTTAAAACTACCCATGAGCTGCTCTTTTGAAACCAGACAGAGCAGAGGAATAAGAGCAAATGGTATCTGAATAGACTGAAGAACATTAAGCCATTCATTTAAGACATCCAACATATCCTCAGACGTATCGAACACAAGGGCAACTATCATCGTAGGTACAATAGCAAAGCTTCGAGTAATCAAAGCTCTAAGCCACTTCTTCAACCTCAAATTCAAGAATCCTCCCATTATAAACTGACCTGCATAAGTTCCAGTAATGGTGCTACTTTGACCCGCTGCTAATAACCCAATACCCCATATGTATAAGATAGGGAAAACCCCACCACCATACTTATCTTGAAGATACTGGCCTGCATTTACGAGGCCAATACTATCGGCTAAGTCTGTTCCGTAAAAGCCCTTTGCGAAGACGGTTGTAACAAATATGTTGATAATGAAGGAGACTATAAGTGCAATAGTGGATTCTATGGAGTAGTATTTTAGAGCTTCTTGGACCCGAACTTTCTTCGTATGGTCGACTTCTCTCGATTGTACAAGGGCTGAGTGTAAGAATACATTATGAGGCATAATTATGCAACCCACTACTCCTACTGCCTGCCGTATTGTTCTCGAGCTAAGTTTGGGGATTAGAATGCCTACATTGATTCGTTTGATCGTGGATTAGTTGGAAAAGGCAGATGAGTAGAGGGAAGGAAGATTTTTAGGGAAAAAAAAATTGAAGGGGGGTCATACCTAGAAGAAGCTCTTTGCCATCAGGCTTTGTTTCACCGAACATCCATGCAAACGAGAGCGCCATTGTTGCAATGAGAACGGCAAAAACTGCTTCTAACTTCCTTACACCATAGTTCTCTAGAAACAGAAATATAAAACTGCAAAAGTGTTCCCAATAAGAAATATAGTAAATTTGTGAACTTTATGAGAAAGAGATACTAAATATGGAATACTGAAATTAGTGTAATTTATGATTTAGATTAGTAAAATCCTCAGCAACTTTATCATTTTCCTCAAAGTTAAATACATTTTAATGTTTCTTATCCTTAACAGAAGATTAAAAGAAACAATTAACCCTCAATATTTAAGAAGCACAGCAAATTCCAATTATAGTACTAAACTTTAAAACAAAATGTCAAAAACCCAGAAAAGAACTCTAATGCTTAATTAACAAATTAGAAAAGTAAAACCAAAACCCAAATCTAATGAAGCAAAACTCAGTGTCCAAAACTTCAATCAATCAAACTCGACGAGATGAAAGAAAGAAGAAAAAGTTATAGAAGAGTTTCAGCTAAATTACCAATCCAAAGCCGTAATGATGACTCCAGACCAGAGAGGCAAAATCCCATTACTCAAAATCTTAATCGCAATAGCACTACCAATAACCTCCTGAATATCAGCCCCAATCAGAGCCAACTCCGCCATAACCCACAGCACCATCCTCGCCCACGTCGGATACTCATCTCTGCAAAGCTCCGCCAAGTGCCTCCCAGTCGCCACGCCAAGCCTCGCCGACAACAGCTGAACCAGGAGCCCCATAGCGGTGGCCCACATCAGCAGCCATAATAGCGAATACCCAGCAATCGCTCCTGCCTGAAGATCCCCTTCAAGATTCCCCGGGTCAAGAAATGCTATGCTCATCAAAAACCCAGGTCCCGTGAACAGCCATAGCTTCTTCCATGAAAACGGCGGCACACCAGAATAACTTTCGGAGCCTTCCCCGTCAATCCCAATTATCAGAACCTTCTCCGTCGAGTCATAAGCAGCTTCTTCTTCGTCCAGTAACAGCGGTTGTTCGTGTTCTTGGGGCGGCATAATGAGAGTAGTTATTCTGTAAGTGAGAGTCTATGGAAGAGCAATTGGAAGGCTTGTGGTCAGAACAAAAAGCTTTGGGGGTTTGCCTATGGCTCTTATGGGGTTATCATTTCCCTCTGCAACTTTATCGTTAAGCGGAGAAAGCTCGGAAAACTACCAGCCCCCCTCGTTCTGTCTTTTTATTCTAATCCGCTTTTTCTTTACCTCCTTTTCTTTTCCTTTTCTTTATTCTGGAGCGGGGGACGAAGCCTCAAACCATGACATGCCACGTCGGAAAATTTGGACTTTCCGAGCTATGTTAACTGCCTTTATGGGGAATTTCGTCTTTTCCTTCGTCTATCTTTTTTTTTCCTATTTAACATAAATTGTTTACATTACACATATTTCTATCAATTAAATTTCATGTGTTGTCACAATTGTTAGTATTTTACTGTTATATATAAAAAAGTTGTGAGCTCGACAAAAACATCATCAATTCTACTTAAATTTTATAATTTTAATAAAAAAGCCTTGATTCCAGCTAAACTATTTTTTAAACATTTAACATAAATTAAATGTGAGGACATCAGAATGCGTTAACCTTGACTCATGCTAAACTTGTAATATCATGAAAAGTTGTCTATAGCACACTGAGAAATGAGCAAAACATCAATGAGATCCATCGCGTGTTAAGAAACCCAGTTATAAAGTGTATGACTTAAGTGTAAGTAAAAGATCTTGAGTTCAAGCTCCAACACCTTAAAAAGCCCTCTGACTCAGTTGTTCACACCCTTCACAATAGTAATGTCCATTGGTTGAAAGTTTTAGAGATACACTAAATCAATGACAAAAAAATAAGATAAAAAATATATCATGTATTTATTATCATCGAATATTATATTGATTGAATAATAACTCATATGATATTCACACATTTAATTGATCCCTTTATATTTGTCACAAACAAAATTCATCTTGAAATCAAAAGTGAAGCGAAGAAATATAAGGTAAGATGATTAATTATGTGATGGGCCTTGATATTTTGTAGCATTTGTTTGATTTTCTTTCAAAAAATTATAATTTTATAATTATTAAGATATTTTATGACTCATTTGATTCTACTTCTTTATCAACATAACTTTTCTGTCGATTTTGAAGCAATCAATAGAACAGTCTTTTCGTGGGCGTGAGTCATGTAGAATATGGTGTGTGGTGGGAAAGGCATCAAGAATAATAAATTAGTTCTTACTTCTCAAAAAAATATTCTTTATTAATTATAATCCTCTGTGAGTTCAAACACCGCAGTATATAATATATTTATAATTAACTTTTTTTTAATTAGTACTGAATTTTTGAACATAGTTATTCGACTAATTTCGTAGGTGTATAGGTCATCAGTTAGTAATTTCCTGTAAGTGCATTACGAAAAAATCAAAAGATAATTTTTTAGTCGATGGTTATAAGATAACATGACACATGTTTAAACCCCTCAACCCCTAAGATCGGTTGATAGTAGATACATGCTCATATAATTTATAAGTTTATTAAAATAATCACATTGTGATTGGTTGAGTTAACTATGCAGATACATTGACATTGACGTGAAATCTATTTGATATGCAAAATAAACAAATAAATACCTGCTCGATTTTTCAGTAATATCTATAATGACCAGAAATTAAATGTGTTTTGATCTTTAAGCACCACGACGTACAATACACATAGTGCAATGAATTCAACCTCATACAAAAAGTTCACATGAAATTAAATTTAGAATAAATTATGGTTTTACCCCTACAATTGGGGGTAATTTTTATTTTAGACCCTTCATTTTAAAAATTGATAGAGTAGACTCTATAGTTACATTTTACATTCATGTTAGAACTTTCGTAGCACCTCCGCTTAAAAATAATAATGGTTTGCCACAGTCTGCTTACGTGGCAAAATAGTTTAACTTCACACCATCTTTTTAATTTACCCCACTGACACGTGGTAAAATGACGTGGCGTTAAAATTAACACAACCTAACCCCTTCAAAAAATTTACACATATTTGAAAAGTTACCACCCAAAATGCAATCTTCCTCCCTTGGGCGATTAGGGTTCGCGAAATCACCCAACCAAATCGTTCACTGTTGTGCACGAAATCGCTTTAAAGTTTTGCTCAAGTTCTTGTAGGTGGTCGAAGGACTCTGAGGAGGTTGGAGCTCTCTGTTTGGAGGAGGTATATTTTCAAGTCTGGCCTTCGATTTCTAGTCTGTTTTGTTCTTCAATTATTAAGAAAATTAGGGTTCGAGTTTGGTCTTCGAGTTCTGTTTTTTGAGTTTTGCTCGTTGATTTTCAGAAATTAGGGTTTGAGTCTCGTCTTCAAGTTCTTTTTGAGTTACCAAATCGCTCACTCAAGTTTTGCTCGAGTTACTTTTGTTCGTTGATATTCAGAAAATTAGGGTTCGAATTTCAGAAAAATAGGGTTCGAATGTTACTTCTATTGTTTTTCACAAAATATGCATTACTTCTAGTTTGGACTTCGAGTATTCAAAAAACATGTATAAGGTCCTATGTTCCCCTATTCTAGTATTCAATTTTCCTCATTTGCCGCTTTCATTCAGTGGTATGCAGAGCATATTATCAATTTCCCTCCATTGTCATGTTCTGTATTCATTTTCCATTCTGCATTGCATATATTGTAAGTAATGTTTAGGCAAAAATGCATTTTTAGTTCTCCAAGTTTACATAGATTACCAAATGTTATGTATATCTTTAGTGAACTAATGCATCCGATTTCATCTCTTAATTTATGTTATGTTGTATATGCATCTAATTGAGGATTTTTCGTGTGCATCATAGTGGTCAATTTGAATGGTCCACTCCTACAAGATACTTAGGAGGTAAAATATTTATTTTTATGACTGTGACTCGGATACGATGAGTCTGCTATAACTAGAGGATATTTTTGACTGTTCTGGTACTGTTGAATGTACTACCATTTATTATGTAAAGCTTGAGGAGGATATGGATTCTGGTTTGGTAGAGATAAGGACTGATAGGGATGTAATGCAGATGTGCATGGTAGTTCCACCTACTAGACTTATACATGTTTATGTGGCACATTCTCCTGAGTCTTTGCTTGCTGATGATTTGAAATCTGATGATTTGAATGTTAATAATGATAATATGCATGTTGATGATGAAGATGAAGGTGTAGTGATTACTATGAGAGGAGTAATAGTGTGGGTAGTTGGAGTAGTGATAGTGATGCAAGTGTTAGGAGTATTGACTTAGGTAATATTGTAGACCGTGATTATGAGCTTAATAATAATGAATTTGATGTTAAAGGGGTTGAGTCACAAGTAGAGCTTTATTCTGAGGAGTTGAATTCTCCTCCCAATTCTGATGAGGAGAATCCGGAAATATTCCCAGAATTCATGGCTGTTAGCGACATGCACAATGTTGTTTTTAAATTAGGCATGGAGTTTAAAAACAGAGCTGAGTTTAAAGATGTTGTTAAGTCCCATGATAGACAAAATGGGTATGATTTGAAGCTTTTAAAAAATGAGGCACGTAGAGTATTGGATAAGTGTACTGGGAGTGGCTGTCCATAGAAATTAAATGCATCATTGATGGAAAAAGAGAATAACATGCAGGTAAAGTCCTTTAATCCAGAGCATAAGTGTTGTTGAACCTTCCGAAATAGGCATGTTAGTCCTAAATGGCTTGCAAAACATTACATGGACATGTTTAGGACACATCGTCGGTGGAAGATAATTGACATTAGGGAGACAATGAGGAAGGACCTGTTAGTGAACATTTCAACAAGCCAAGCATATAGAGCAAGACAATATGCTTGGAGGGAGATTGAGGGGACTAACACTAAACAATATGCTAGGCTGTGTGACTATTGTGAGGAGTTATTGAACTCAAACAGGGGAAGTGCAGTGAAGATTCAAGTTGACAGACCTAAGATTGATAAGACTGATATCCTTCAAAGATTGGATGTTTGTTTAGATGCTTGCAAACAAGGTTTTCTTAGTGGTTGCAGATCTATTGTTGGCCTTGATGCTTGTCATCTTAAAGGTCCTTGTGGAGGTCAGTTAATGGCAGCAGTTGTATTGATGGCAATGATGGTCTTTACGCCATTGCTTGGGCAGTTGTGGAGAATGAGTCAAGGGATTCTTAGGGATGGTTCCTGTATTTATTATTCAATGATATAGGATGCGTGGATGAGTCCAAACAGTGGACTTTTATTTCAGACCAACAAAAGAGTTTGAGAGGGTGTTATCCTACATTTGATCACAGGTTTTGTGTTACTATATGTCAACTTCAAGATCACATGGAATGGTAAGGTTTACAAGGATTGCATGTGGAATGCTATAAAGGCAAGTACCATTGCAGAGTTTGAGAAAGGAGATGAATGTGTTGAAGGAAATAGATGAAGCTGCATATACGTGGTTGAAAAATCACCCCACCAAACATTGGGTAAAACATGCATTCACTGTTTACCCAAAGTGTGACATGTTACTTAATAACTTTTTCGAGAGCTTCAATGCATACATATTGGAATCTAGGGACAAACCGATAATGATAATGAATGACAATATCCGAAGGACTTGATGAATCAGATAAAACAAAAGAAGGCAGGAATTATGAAGTATGATGGTCTCATTGATCCTAAAATTAAACAAAAGTTGTAAAAGTCTATTGAGGCTTCTAGGAATTGTCAATTTGTATGGAATGGAGAACATAAATTTGAAGCTGATTGTGGAAGAGACATGTATGTGGTTGACTTGGATGCTAGGTATTCCTTGTATGCATACCATGCAATGTATTTACTTTATGGGCAGCAACCCTGATGAGTATGTTGATAAGTTATATCATAAAGATACAATGTTGGCCATTTATTCTCATTTTATACAGCCATGTAATGGGTCACACCTTTGGCCTAAAGTCCCCAACGATGAAAATATGGTTTTGCCTCCAAAGTTCAAAAGGCCACTTGGCAGGCCAAAAAGAAACAAAAATAAGAGACGATGATAAGCCACCAAATCCAATGATGTTGAAGAGAAAGAATGAGACACTAACTTGTAGCAAGTGTCAAACATTTGGGCACAAATAAGAGGACATGTAAGGGGGCTCTAGTTGCTGTAGAGAAAAATGTTGGCCCAACAATGAAGAACACTACTATAGGCACTAATAGAGGTGCAAATAGGTTCATGGGATTCAGAGTAAGCTTCTACTTTACATGTAATATGTTTTGTTTATGTTCATTTCAATATATATGATTTTCACAATACTTTATCTTTTCAAATTCCATCTGAAGCAATCAATGTTGTTGGAACTCAAGTAAGCAGTTTTGTTACTACTGCTATTGGAAGTCGACCCTCCACTCAAGCAAGCAATTCTGTTACTGCTGCTAGGAGAGGTCGAGGAAGGGGTAGAGGCGCTGCTGTTGGAAGGGAATCTGTTTTATGATTCTATTTTATGCTTTTGTAATATAAACTAGATAGTGTTTGTGATTCTATTTTATGCTACTCGATACTGTTTTAGTGGATGTTAATAGGTTCTCGTACTATTTTTTGTGATGGATTAGGCTTCTATATTAATGTGGGTGCTTGGATGTTAATATGGGTGATTTGGGCATGTTAATAGGATGCTGAGATTCCTTTGTGGGATGTTAATATGTCGATATATGTGCTACTGGATGATTTTTTAGGATGTTAATATGTTGATATAGGTGTTGCTAGATGTTTTTGTAAGCTCTTTTTGGATGTTTTAAGATGTATTTTGATGGATGATTTTTCGATAATCAGAACCTATTATGTTGGATATGATTTTAGCTTCTTTTTTATGTAATAAATAGTAGAAACAAGATATGGATGCCTAAAACTGAAAGTTCACCTTGTGATGGACAATTGAACATTCTTAATGCTCTACAAAGTTTGAAGGTTCTTTGACACTCACGCCAATTTTAAAAGACTAAAATGCTCATTAATAATCAATCGCCTTAGGTTTAACGGGATCCTAATTTCATTGAAAATGCTCATTCATAATTGAAGTACCAAATTAGTAGAAATGCTCATTCGTAGTTAACTCATATTTTGACATATGTTACGCCGAAAGAGTATCAAATAAGTTGAGAACTACATAATGTCATGAACATATCTAGGTAAAGATAGATTTTAGCCTAATTTACATAAATCACCACTAACATCTTCTTTGAGCATCCTATTAATAACATAAACACAACTACAAGCCATGATAATACTAGAAACAACCACATCCTATTCATTTTGGACTGATATTGTTCATTCAACAATTTCAAATTTTTCTTTAAAAGCTTAATCATTTCCTTTGAATTTGATAAATCATGTAAACGTGATTTAGATGATCCCCACCTAATAGTAAAATAATACAATATTAGATAGATATTCTAAACATTCAGTAAAACTGTAAAATATTATAGCATAGGCTCACCAAGTATGCATAACAACCAAAAAATTCCCTCCCTGGGTTTGCTTGTGTCCATGATGTTTTGATCTGAGTAGCAACTCCACAATAGTATAGTGGTAGCCGTCGGCGTCCATGTGAATCAAATGTCGTTGAGGTTGAAAAAGTCATACCAATAATCAAATACATTTATAACCCCGACTAAAGTATGATATACAGATTCAAAAGCACTAAGCACTAAAACAAATAGGACAAAGCTCATCTTGTAAAATAAGAAATTGGCAAAAATTTAGTATGAGAAATTATAACCTCAACTATTGATTTTCACCTAAATTTATAACCCCAAGAACTGATTTTCACCTAATTTTAAGCTAACTTGAATTGCAACATAAAATGTATGATAAATTAATGAGAAATTAGCAAGCATTTACCCTAATCTCGAACTTAAAAATTTACTCTAAATCTCGAAGACGCCGCTGCTTGGGTGTGCTAGCGAACGAAGAGGAAGAAGAACTCAGGTCTACTCGCGAACGAAGAGGAAGAAAAACTTTGTAAAAATGGAGCGGAGGAGGAAGAAGAACTTTGCAAAAAAAAAAAAAGAAGGTCAAATGAAAAACTCTGTTCGCGAACGAGGGATGATGAAGAAGAAAGAATGTGGGGAATTAAGGGTATTTTGAGTAATTCATCTCACGTGACAGTTGGATAAATTAAAAAGAGGACGTAGTGTTAAACTACTTTGCCAAGCAGACAGATCGTGACAGACCGTTATTATTTTTAAGCAAAAGTGTTACGGAAGGTCTAACGTGAATGTAAAATGTAACTGTAAGATCTATTCTGACAATTTTTAAAGTTGAGTGTCTAAAATGAGAACTATCTCAAACTACAATGATTAAAACTATTGTTTATCCTAAAATTTATTGTGGTAGTCCCTTATTTCCTTATCATTTACTATCTATATTTAAACCATTTCTTGTTATCACCTAAGTTAACGAGTTTTATATTTAGATTCATTGCAAATTAATAAAAAAACATAAGTTGATAGAAAATGGGAAGGAAGAAAGATTAAACAAAAAAAGGAACAATAATTGAATTTTTTTTTCATGTAGTGGTTTGAGCTCCTCATTTTCTATACAACGTCTAATCACATTATTTGTAACACAAATTTTAGTGTAATATTGATAAGAAAATTCTAAGGTGTTAACTCAAGTGATAAAGATATTTGATATAGAAATTTAATTGATTTCAAATCTCATGTTTGCAATCCTTCTAATGTAATCAATCCATTGGGGTAGTGATTTAGTAATAATTCATCGTTACTCCTGTATGAAAATTATTGAGTGATCATGTATGACTTGTATAAGATTATTTAGTATATGGGGGTAAGCTATCACAAATATCAATGAATCACAAAAAAAATTGACGGAAAAAATAATGTTTTTCAACTAGAAAATAATAAAATTTTGAGAAGACATGATTATGAGATGTCAAGACTAATAAAAAAAAAGAGTCTCAAAAATACCAAATTATTTTTTTATATTTGAAGCGCAGTCGCTAAAAATTATCATAATGTTAGCGGAAAAAAAAAGACATCCACAAAAATGGGAGGAGAAGAAAGCGACGTGGCATAGGATAATGTAATTTAGTAGCAGTAAAGCGTGAGTGAAGGGCAAGTCCAATGATGCCAAGTGTGTGGGGACAACGAGTTGGCAAGCGTTTTGGTCGTGGATTACCCGTGGGTGCACGGGCTGCCGTGTTTCATCGTTGGCAACAAAATTCTCTCTCAAATTCTCTTCCCATCAACCTTGTACGGATCTGCTGACCTGCTGCCCGTCTGTCTCATTGAAGCACATGCATGATGCATCACATTTAAATAAAATATTTCGAATGAAATTGCTTGTTGCTCACATTTATGGAAGGATAATCAAGTTATATATTATTTGACATTCAGGGTTCTTAATATAAATATTTTAAATTTTTATTTTTTTATTTATTTTTAATAATATTTTTAACAAGCTTTTAATTTTATTTTAAGTTCTGCTGATTTTTTATATTAGTAATATGTTCTGTTAGATTAAATGATAAAAGTATTATAGAAGTGTTGAAATGTTCTTATGCATCTATTGATTCTTATCATTGAGAATCTTATATAAAAAAGTAAAGATTTGAGATATAAATTAACACATTCATTGTGATATTTCAGTTAAATTTGTACTTTCGTGTTACTCTTATTATTTAATTCAACTTCATATATTTCAAAACAAAATAAAAACAGTTAGTAAATTAGTAACTAAAAATAGGTTATATGAATTTAGAAGAATGTATGTTATGAACATCAAGAAATAAATTAACAAAAAAAAATTGTAGCATTCCATCATTAAACTTTTCAATTTTTTATTTAGGTCACTGTTTATCCATTTCCCAGACTCTTTTATTTTTCAATTATTTATTTTCCGCCTTCACTCATTTCCAATAATTTCCGTAGAAAATAATAATACCTCAAAATATTATGAAAAACTCAATATATATTTAAATTTAAAGGAAGGAATTCAAAAGTTTTGATAGATTGTCAGTTTCTAATAAAAATAGTTTTTTAGTGTAAAAGGAATCTAATGGGAATAAATGCACTGAAAGATATTGATTTATATATTGTAAATCCATTGGCTCGGGTTAAAAGCCTATAATTATATGGTATTAAGGATGTAAGTTGCTTAAAAAAGATTTAGAGATGCCACGCTAGGATGGAGGAATTTTGTATCAACTAATTATAAATGATTTGTAGCTTGCACGTGCATTAGTAACCTGCGCAGAAATTTTAGAACTATTTTATTCAGCTAAAATCTAGAAATATTGATGGTTCTAGATATGAATTAAGATCGTTAGATATATAATTAAGTATAGTTATTAAATATGATATTAAAATTCATTGTCCGACGACACGGAAACTATAATTCTATAAGTGATGAATTTTTTTACTTGTATGACTAATTCATTAAGTACAATTAATTTGAAGAATGAATTCTTTGAAAAAATAACGTTATGATGAGTTTGACAGCGTTTTATTTAAAAACATTTAAATGTATAAAAATTGATACTAGCAATGGACCATACCACCACTATAAATTATAGTTTTGTTTGAGTGAAATGAATGCAAATAATTGAAACTTGCAATAGCTTGTGGTACAATTTCTGTAAAATTCCACGCCTGAGATGGGTATGCTAGCAATGGACGCTGTCATTCTCACCACCCATAGTGCTTGTCCCCATCACTTGTCCCCATCACTGTATTTGATTCTTTTCTCTTTGGCACATAAATTTACTTAACTTGTTTCCAACAAACATTAGCTAGACACATATGTGCGACTTAATTTCCAAAGAACAATGTGAGTTGAAATAATAGAAAAATCACCGCACTCAAACCTTGAGTTACAACTTCAAGACATGATAATATGGATGTGCATGGTGGTTGTAATTCATTTTTAGTATAATAATTAGACCGGATTAAAATTCATGAGTTGATCATAATCAAGACCGAATCGACTAAATAAGTGAATATGAATGAATTGACAGTAAACATTTGGTCAATTCAGTTCAAGTTGAATGGTGCATCAAGGAATTTAATCAAACATATTTTCACTAAGAGTTCTAAATTTTTCATGCATTACAATCATAAATTTTTCATGCATTACAAAGAAGCAATTCCTCTCTTCATCATAACAAATAGCACATACTTTCCCATCGTACATTTCCTCTGAAGAAGAACAGTTTCTGCTAATCTTACTGCTACTGTCACTGCAATTTCCGTTCTCTAAATCAACCTCACAACTCCCATAATTAAAAAGCTTTGTCTTTCTTAATCCTGACCATAATGGGTTCCTTTCAGTTTCTCTCACTTCTCCTTCACTTCCTCTTTCTCCAAACTCATCCAAATATCTCATAACCATGAACACAATTAATCCTACCAATGCTGCCACAGAGAAAAAGCAATTCATTGAGATTGATATATAATTAAACAGGTTAAATTTTCTTAATTTGTTTTTGGGATTGAGTTGTTGAGCCTACTTAGAGCTGCTACATAGGCAACAAGACGACCCACAAAGGCTAGTGTGGTGCACCATTCAAACAGATCATCCTGCAATATTTAGAGAACCATCAATATCATAATTTGATTTAGAATTTCTAGCTTATATGGTTATTGATTTGATTAATTAGTCTGTTCTTGAAAAGAGAAGTTGATTTACTTGATTTAATCCCTCTATTGAAGAGCATGTGCCCATCTCCTGTTCTTTGTCTTTGTCTCTGTGCTGGTGTCTGATCAGAAAGGAGAGACAAAGATTCGGTTTTTTTCTCATGAGAATAATAAGCATGAACAATAAAAGTAACTGATGGGGAAATTTAATTACATAATTTATGATTTTGTTGATGAATTAATGCCAAAAATAAGCAATTCTAAAAAAAATTAGCTTATATTTATCCTCAAAGAACAGCCTATAACTATTTCAAAAAGGTGGTGTTTAATCAATAAGCACAGTTATCCTTGAGGAACGACAAAATATAGAAGTTCTAAGGTTAACAAATCACTAAAAAGGAAAAAAAAGGACAACCTTTTTTATATATTACCTCAAAACAAAACATTTTCCATTGAAGAGACAGCCTTACAAGTTTGTAAATGTAGTCAATCTGCCAAGGAATTTCTTTCAAGGCATGAAGAGGCTGCTCATATGCGAGAGAAATAAAGATGGCTAAGACAACACTAAATATGAACTAGAGAGAGGCAGGTAACTACTCTCCTTTCTTAAGTCCTAACTGTCCAAATTCACTACAAGAAAAGCCTCTTTTAGCGACCAAACTTTTAGCCACGAAATTAATTTCGTGGCTAAAAGTGTCCTTTAGCGACCAACATTTTTGTTGGTCGCCAAAGATCCTGATATTTTACCTGGGAAAGGAGGAGAGAGGTGCACCAATTTTTCTTTAGATTTTTGCTTACAAATATTAGAATTTCGTCGCTAAAAGGTATTGCTTTAGCGACAAAAAAAGATATTGGTCGGCAAAAGTACTACTGTTGCCGACGAAATATATTATTTGTCGTCACAGAGTCATACTTTCACCGAGAAAATAAATTTTTTCTCGCTATAGACTACCTGAAAAACGATGCCGTTTAACTATATCAACGAATCCTTCGAGCTCCCCACCTAGCGAGCAGTTCAATCCCTCACACGTGCGGTGAGCCTTCGCGAGCGACCTCAATTCCCCTCACCCCGCGAGCCCCCGCGAGCGTCTTCCTCTGTTTTCCCTCATCCCGACGGTGAGCGGTGAGCCCTTTCTCCTTTAATCTTTGATTTCCTCGTGTTGCATCGAACCAGTGATCTTGCTCTTCTCTTTTTGCGAGTTCTTTCTCTTCTCTTTTCGGAAACCCTTTGATCTCTTCCCTGTTGCTTGTCCTATTTCAATTAAAACTATAGATCACCTCTTATAATATTCAAATTAGTTTAGTCATTTTACTTGTTCTGTTTGTTTGCCAATTTCTCTCTGTCAAAAATTTTCTGGGGGGGTAGGAATGTAGATTTAGGAAATGAGTTCACTGGCCAGTTATGATCTTAATGCTTGATTTTTCTGCCCCAACTTGGAATGAAGATGAAGATCATATAGCAAAGTTTGATTTTCCTGTAAAAGTCTAGAAACATGGAATCCTTGTAGAGTTGTTTTCAAATGATTTCCAAGTACGTGAATTCAGTCACTTTGGATTACATAAACATTTGTCATGGGTTGGATTGAACTCAGTGTTGAATCTATTAAAATTTGTTACTGGATTGCAAAATGCTTGAGAATTTAAGCCTAAACAAATCTAGGAACATAAATCATCTTGAGATTGGCAGAAGGGAGTTGAGGCTGAGAAGTTTAGTGATAGAGAAATGCAATTTTATTCAAGTTTGGATTAATATTGAAGCACCGAAATTACGTTATGCTAAGTACTATGGGAAAGTAGGAATGTTTGACAGTCTTACCATAATTACTACAAATGTTCGTGTCAATACTTTCGAATGTAAGCTATAATCATAATTCATGCATTGATTGTTGTATGACTAAAGTACATACTGACAAACATTTTTATTTATAACTATACACCTATTTTCATATACTTTCATGTATGACCAAAATAAATTTATGTCCAATTATTTTATAATTAATTACAAATATACCCATAATCTAAAGGCATTTCTCTTTTCTACATGTGATCTTACATTTTGATACTTTTTAAAAATATTTTCTGAAAGGTTACTTGAAAAGTATTAGTAGTATACATGCTTGAAACTTTAGTTCAATGGTTACATTTTTTAGAATATGAAAGGTTCCTTTAATTGGAAGCTATCAGATTGCATCACTTCAACACGTTTTTAATTCAGAGACAATATTTACTTTTTACCATCTCTTAAACTCTAACTAATGGATTCCCTGCAACTATCTCATCTTTGTTTCTGATTTCTGTTTCCCTCTTAATTAACTTTGCATTTTAATATCTTTAATTTAGGGATCTTTTGTTAAGAGTTTTTCTAAATAGTTATTTAATTTACAGAGTGACAGAATGGACAAGAGTTGGATAAAAAATACTAATAGATTGTCCAATGAGTATATTGATGGTATTTCACAGTTTATGAGCGCGACCAGTAATTATCTCAATGTAGAGGGGAAAACTCATTGTCCATGTAAAAAATGTCTTAATTCAAGACAATTGTCTTTAATAGAAGTTAAACTGCATTTGTGCCAATATGGAATGCCATTGAGCTATGATCGTTGGGTGTTTCATGGTGAAGAGATACAAAGATATCACCATTCACCAAACATGGAGATGAATAACACTACATCTCACCTTGATGGTGATGATGATGTTGAGGATGGTGATGAGATGAGAGAAATGTTAGATAACATGTGTGGTTTTGTTAGGATGGAGGTGAATGGTGAACGAGTTGGAGAGGATAATACTGATAGAATAAATGTAAATGCAGAGATGTTAGATATATTTAGTGATTTATTTAGTGAAGCCGAAGAAGAACTTTATCCTAGTTGTCAAAAGTATACTTCACTATCTTTTATTGTGAAGTTGATGCATATCAAAGTGCTTAATCATTGGAGCTCCTTTGACCAATTACTTGAAGTTTTAAATGGTTCTCATCCAGTAAGCTCAAAAATTCCAGCCTCTTACTTTTGAATCGACCAATAATGTTATGATCGATTGGATTAAATTTGAAGCAACGAACACATACAAGGGATACAAGTACACATTGCATAGACATTATAAAAAATTCAAAGATCCATTAGTAGCACGACGACAACCTTATAAGGGTGTATCAAAGGATGATTAGGATTGGCTATGCACAGCTTGGGAGACGGAGAAATTTGAGGTAGTTCCTATTATCAAAGCTTATTTATTACATTTTGGTTATTTGATTAATTATTTCAATCATAAAACTCATTTATTATATAGGCACACTCAAAAATCAATTCTCAAAATCGTCAAAACCTTTGAGAGAATGTATCTTTTCTTGATCATCGATTTCATCAGGTGAATCAAAATATTGTTTCAGTACTCTTAATAATGTTTAGTATATAATAATTAATTACTCAACTTTTGTTGCATTTTGGATAGGAATCTTTGCGCCTACTCGAATTGAATTGTTTTACAACGCGCATTTCAGTGCTACAAAAGGTTGGCAGAATGATACGGCTCACGAAAGATATGTGAGTAACCCCTCTTGAATATCTTCTGAATTAATGTTCTTTATCTTGTTAATAGTGTTAGTTTCAATGTGGGTGGGTGGAGAGGGGGGGTTATATCTTTGCGTCTGGGCGTGTTAGATGATTTTTGAATATCTTCTGAATTGATGCTCCTTGTCTTGATAATAGTGTTAGTTTCATGTGTGGGTGTGCGGGAGTGGGGGGTGGGGGGGTGGGGGGGCTTATCACTTTGTATCTGAACGTGTTAGATGATTTTTGAATATCATCTGAATTGACTTTGTATCTGAGCATGCTTGATGATGATATTTGAATACTTTCTAATTGATGCTCCAATAGTGTTAGTCTTAATTTAAAGCTCGACTCATTGTGATGTTACACAGGAAACACATGTGCGTTTTACGAGATGAGTCTATCGCTGAGGATTCCACATCTCGCTCCGAAGAAGAGATAGTTGAAGAAGTTCTCAGGTGAAATAGAGGTCTAGGACATGGAGCCCCACAGACATCTTCTAAAAAAAGAGTCGAGTTGGAGTTGAAAATATAGAACTAAAAAAATAAATCAAGTCGATGAAGAGTCAACTACAAAGCTTATTCGCTTAGGCTCGTCAAAACGGTTTTCCATTTCTTGATGATGACTCAACAACAGAAACATGAGCTATAGAATATTTGTTAAGCTTTGTAGTTAACATCAAACTTTAAATACTCATTTCTTTAAATACTCATTTGTCTTGATAACAGTGTTAGTTTCGTGTGTGAGTGTGTGGGGGTAGGGGGCTTATCACTTTGTATCTGAACGTGTTACATGATTTTTGAATATCATCTGAATTGACTTTGTATCTGAGCATGCTTGATGATGATATTTGAATACTTTCTAATTGACGCTCCAATAGTGTTAGTTTTAATTTAAAGCTTGACTCATTGTGATGTTATAGAGGAACACATGTGTGTTTTACGACATAAATCTATCGCTGAGTATGCCACACCTCACTCCGAAGAAGAGATAGTTAAAGAAGTTCTCGGGTGAAATAGAGGTCTAGGACATGGAGTCCCACCGACATCTTCTAAAAAAAGAGTCAAGTTGGAGTTGAAAATATAAAACTAAAAAAATAAATCAAGTCGATGAAGAATCAACTACAAAGCTTATTTGCTTGGGCTCGTCAAAACGGTTTTCCATCTCCTGATGATGACTCAACAACAGGAACATGAGCTATAGAATATTTGTTAAGCTTTGTAGTTAACATCAAACTTTAAATACTCATTTCTTTATTTTTCTTTGGATACATTTGTGAATCAAATCTTATAATGAATTATGATTCGGGGATTTTATAATGAAATATTATATTAACGATATATTATTTATTTCTTAGAAATTTTAGGTTTGATAAACTTTCTGATGATGTGAATTTGCTATTACAAGTGATATTATTTATTATTATAGCATTTTTGTAATGCAAAATTTAGTCGACGAAAACATTTCAGGACAAAACAAAGTTGGTGGCAAAAAGTTTTGCGACAAAATTTTTTTTGGTCGCGAAAAACCTTTAGCGACCAACTTTCTTTTAGTCGCAAAAGATTTTGGCGACGATCTTTATTGTTGGCCGCGAAAGGGTTTTCACGACTAATATTTATTTTGGTCGCCAATATTTATTTTGGTTACAAAAGGATTTAGCGACCAATATTTTATTTTATCGCGAAAGGCTTTCACGACCAGTTTTTATTTCGTGGAAAAAGTCTAACGCGATGACTTCTAAAAGTCATCGCGAATGACTTTCATTGACGAAGCAAAAGTGACGAAGTTCACTACGAACTTTTGTTTGTCACGAAAGGATTTCGCGATGACTTTTTTGGGCTTTAGCGACCAAAATATTAGTCGCTAAAGCCCTTGTTTCTTGTAGTGATTTCAAGTCCTTTTGAATGGTTGGTACCCCTGTCGAATTGTTATTCTAAATCTAGATACTCACATTTCTCTCTTTTTAAATTTCTCTCATCTCTCTTTAATATTAGTTTACATGTTGTGGTTTAAATTTTGAGTTTTTATTACAAAGCATGAAAATCGTAGAATTTTCTAAAATATGTATGATCAAATTCGTTGATAGCCCTCTTGAAAAATAAAAATAAAAATTCTTAGTGGACCGTAAAATCCGATTGAACTGATAAATTATTTTACGGTCTGATCGGTTCGGTTTATATGTACATAATTGATCAGTTCAGTCCTCCTCATTTTTTACACGACCGTGAATTTTGGTTCGGTCTGATTTTTAAGCTAAAAATCAGAATGAACATACCCCTAAATAATTCAAATCCATAGGTGACATTTAAAGAGGTGGTATACATCTCATCTTCTTCCGTTTATATCCTTAAATATCGACCTTGATATAAGTGCGGTAACAAGACTTTCACGTGTAGACGGGTGGTTACAATTTTAGGAAAATTAGTTCAACCCATCATACATCCACTTTTTAGTGCAAAAATAACCCTCTGCACATTCTTTTAGTGGTGGGCTTTTCTTCCTTCATTGTTGATTCTTAGTCTACTAAATGCATGCAAAAATAATACATTATAGAAAATTAAGACAAAAATATATAGCTAAGTTTTATAAACATTAAATATAGTCATATTTTATAACTCCATC
This sequence comes from Datisca glomerata, assembly GCA_003255025.1. Lineage (NCBI taxonomy): Eukaryota > Viridiplantae > Streptophyta > Magnoliopsida > Cucurbitales > Datiscaceae > Datisca > Datisca glomerata. The sequence goes on from QANY01010875.1 coordinate 1,356,972, forward strand.
TACTAAAAACATTTTCTTCATATTATACCCTTCTATATATTTAAGGATTATTTTATAAAAATTTAAAAACTTCATAAACTCACCAATCTCTCTGCCCTCTAAAATATCACTATCTCTCCCCACTCCCTCTCTCTCCTAGCTCTCATTCTCTCTCTTTCTCTCCCTCTCTCTATATATACACATATACACACACATATAATAGAGAGAGAGAATTCGGGAAGAGAGTGAGAAAGAGGGGGGACATTTTAGGAGAGATCAATATTTAATGAAAAGTAGATAAAGATAGAGATATATTCAATTAATATTAATTTGGAGAGGGAGAGAGAAAGTCCGGTTAGAGAGAGAGAGAGGGGAGAGAGAACTTGGTTAAGATAGAGATGGATAATTAATAGATACAAATATGGAGAGAAAAATAGGGATAATTAAATATTTACATTGCAAATAAAAGGGTAGATTAGTGACTAATTAAATAGAGAAACTTTCAAATTTAATGTAATTTGCTACATAAATTGCTTTTTTCTTTAAGATTTTTTATATTTAATGTTTTTCAAAAATTGTCTAAATTGTATCAGTTCTACGAATGCAACGGTTTTAGACTACATAAAAGAGACTTTAAGAATAAGCCCAACCCATTTTGTCTTGTCTGAATATGGGGTTTTTAACCAAACATATCAATTAATAAATTTATTTTTCAAAATAGCCGAAAACCATTATTATTAGTAAAGCAACTGATATTTGAAATAGTCAACTAAAAAGAAACTCAACTTACTATAATACCCACAAATAAGTTTTTAAAAATTATTATAATAAATAAATGAGAGGGAAACTTATATTAATGAAAAGCATGAAAATCTTATTAATTACGAAAGTTATTTATAAATGACAAAAATAGAATATGAGTAATCGAAAGACTGTAATGAAGGTATTGTTAGTGAAATTGAGCTTGAAAAAAATTTGAAAACCATCTAGTTAGACAACACTAAAATAACTTCATGATCGACACCTATTCAAATTTTTAAATTCAAAGTAAAGAGAATAGATGAAAATTTGAAAAATTGAGATTTAGTAACTAAAAGATCTATTTTATCACGGTTCAAAGTCAAATTCATTATATTTAAATAATGACAAACTTATTTATTATTATTCCATGCACACGTGCCGTGAAATTAAATTTATATATTTTTAACTAAAATTATTACTTATAGTAATATTTTATTTATATGAATTAAAAATAAATGTATTAACACCAAATTATTTTAATTTATGAGAGATAAATCAAGTGGATTTTATATTGTTATAATTTTTATTTATTTATATACTAATTTTCAACTAAATTGTAAAACATCGTGTATGTTTTCAAGAAAAAAACTAAGAGAAATTAACGGGAATATGCTCTCAAAACTTAAAAGAAAACATGACGTACTGAGAATTAAATTATCAATTTCATAGTTTAGTTTTAAATTTGATCTTTATAGTTTTTTATTGTATTACAAATTTAATTTTTTATTTGTAAAATTTGTGTAACTATATTTATGTGGTATACTAATTATACTAGCATATACAATATAGTATAACTAAGATTTCTAAAAATGGTTTATAATAAATCATATCATTTATATTTTTATAGAGATAATTCACTTCATATTAAAATAAATTATTATAAAGATGTAGTTTTTCCTATAACTTTTAAATGGTCTGCTAAAATTTATTCAAAATTATTGATTTCAAATTAGCTTAAAAATAATTTATTAATTAATTATTTTTTTAAATTCATTAAATATGTTAATGAATTTAAAAAGTTAATTCCCACTTTGACCAATTTATTATAGTTGTAAAAATAATCAATTATTAAATGACACATAAATTAGAAGATTATTTTAGGTAATGACACAATAATAAATGGATAAAAGTATTCAAAAATAATTCTCACCGAATTCCACTTTTAGTATATTATAGATAATAAATAAAATATAACTACATTGATGAATTACTATAAAAAATATTTTTAATGTAACATCTCACGAACAAATGGTTTTAATGACATGTAAAATATAGTAAATAATTGCAATAAGAATACGAAAAAGTTTGTAAAAATGTAATTATAAACTTTATTGTAAATGAGTATTACAATGTCTATTAACTAAGTAATAACTATCACATATTTACTTATGAATATAAAATATTTATTTATAATTATATTCTGACAATATCTATAAACTAATTATGTACTAGTAATTAGTGACAATAAATTAATGCGTTATTGTAATAATAGTTAACAACAATAATCAAAAGTAAATATTTGATTCCAATAGTATTTCGCCATTGTTATTAATTTAATAACAATAGTTAAAAGTAAATTCGATTATAAGAACACTTATGAACGCATGATATTATAAAAATTTATTGCAACGTCTATTAACTAATTACGAACTAATATTACATATTTATTCGTTTGAGTGTTAAATTTTTATTATAACTATGTTCGGATAGTATCTACTAACTAGTTACGCTCTACTACATTTTATCTTTACTATTATACTAATAATTTTTTTATCACTTTTTGTTAGTTCATTTTCCTAATAATTATTAAACATATGACAATAAGATATTAAATTTGAAAATTTAAGATGCAAAGGAGGAGTAAATTCTGAAATTTTCGATACTGAAAGAATGAATAAATATGATATTTTAAGATGAAAAAATAGATTATGCTAATATGGAGTAAAACCATTATTTGGATATATTATTTTATTTAAATTATGAATTTTCTTAAGTTTTTTTTGTTGAAGGTTAAATATATTCAACTAGAAAAACACTTATACATGGGTAATACCTCAAGTATACAACATGCACACATGCACTATATAATGTGAATCACAAGTTCAAATAAAACAATATAGTGCTAATCAATGAGACAATATATAAAAAATAAACTCAACGAATATACCACACCTTATACGAAGAACCGATATCAATTCAGATGAGATACAAAGAGTAAACCAAAACTAGGAAAAGCAACTCCTAGCTAGAACATAACACACATACACCAAAACCATCACAAACTAACTAATCATCGCCTATGTAATTACCTATACAATAAACTAAGGTATACAAAAAACGAACAAGCCCGAAATGGCCTACTAGCAAAGACTAAGCAACCAAGCGCCGGGAACAGAATATGACCAAGACACATGTTGTGGCCAAATTGAGAGTCCTAACCGGAATGCCCCTCGACTATGGTAACTTCCGGGAGAATTCAACCCCAAATTGGTTCAACAAGGCAGGGATTGGTACAAAGTCGTCAACCCCATATCTAGAACTCAGAATCACCACCACTAGACACCACGGAGCAGAAACATGGACCTCAGGCCATCGCAAGATACAAGAGGCAGACGCAGAAGAGTAGTGGCGACGAAGGATTAGCCAGCCACGAGGGAGGGAGGGAGGGAAGGCCCTGTCTCTGACTGGAACTGCTCGCCCACCTAAAACAGAACACCTACGACCTAAAAACACGGTGGAACATAACAAAAGTACAAAAATCTCATGTCCACCATTTTTTCCAGCAAAGACCAAGGCTCTGAGAGCTGCTGAAATCGCGGCCCAACTCCCCAAGTCCCACTAACAACCGAGGTAGCGACGGGAACAACCAAAGCAAAAGAGCTCGATCAACCTTGCCGGAGAGAGACGAGAGCCCCGCCCTGAGCCTATAGAGCTCTGGGCCAGGCTTAGAGCAAAATACCACAAAGGGCTCCGACGACTTCTAGAGTATGAAAATTGGGATTTTCTTAAGTTACAAGAGGAGACATTAGGAAATGAAAGATTAAGATTGAGATATTATTAACTATTTTACTCTGGAAAATCAGAAAACAAGATAAAATATTAAAAAATATCCAAAACTTAATGGTCGATAAATATTCCAATTTTTTAAAAGCAAATTATTGGAATGGTTGTAATTCTAAAGAAAAAAAATCAGTGCATTTGATATATGATCTCGAAGTTTGTTAAATACTTAGATGTATTAATCGCTGAAAACTAAAACTTTGTTCATTATTTGTTAAAATCTGAAATTTTATTTATTATTTAGGTATACAAGTTTAAGAAAAAATGTTAATATGGACATATAAAAATAGTCAATCCCAAGTGACAATTGCCTTAAATCAATTTTAAAAGTGAGAAACGTTTGATTTCTCTTTCTATCCCTTAAATCCTCCAAAAATATCTTATAAATTAGGCATTTAACATATTTTTTGTTTATTTCTTTTATATATTACATTTTTAGGGTAACTATAATTTTACCCCTTGTAGTTTAGGATAATTTTCATCTTAGACCCTACATTTTAAAAATTTATAAAATAGACTCTCTAGTTACATTTTGTATTCACGTTAGACCTTCCACCTTCCGTTTAAAAATATTAACAGTCCGTCATGAAATTCCTACGTGACAAATTTTTTAACGCCAAATCACTCGATTTTTTACCTCAACAGCTACATCATTTTAGGACCCCCTTATTTTTTTCCTTTCTTCATTATTCCCCCTCTTCACGAATGGCCATTGTTGTAGACTTTCAAGTACAACATATTCCATGATTTTCTTCCCCAATTTTCTTCATTTTTCCCCCAGTGATTTGCTTCCCCCTACTCCATTCATATCCACAAGTAAATTAAGTTGGTTACCCTTTGAATGAAAATATTCATTTTTTTCTTTTTCTTTAATTCTTCCTTAATGAGAATTATAACCAAAAGCAGAACTTTAATTGCATAATTCATAGGTGATTTATGGCCATTATTGGGGAATTTGTGATGTGGGCATTCTTTCTCTAGGCCTTTTTCGGTGTTCTTAGGTTTTATCTTAAATGGGTTTTCTTTCTTCTAGCCATTGAGGTTTGATTTTGGTGGAGATGAAGTCAAATTCATCTGATTTTGGGTATTTTGAGGTTTAATTTTAAGTGGGTTACTTTGGATCTTGATGGGTAAGCAAGCAACAACAACAAAATTTTCAAGAGAGATTGAAGTGTTAGAGACCAAAGAGCCTTTACCAAAAGCGAGAGTAAGGCTTGAAATTGCCGAGCCAAGCAAGGAAAAAAGTTGTGGTGCCTCTCACATGAACGAATGAGAGAGTAAAGTCTGCAACAATGATCATTTGTGATTAGGGTTTTATTGAGGAGGAAAAGGAAGAAGAAAGGAACAATGATGGGAATAATTAAGGGTATTCTGAGTATTTCATCCCACGTGGCAGTTGGGTAAACTAAAAATTGATGTGGCATTAAGCTAATTGCCACGTAGGACTTCTGTGACAGACTGTTACTATTTTCAAGCAGATGGTTTACAGAAAATCTAACGTGAATGTAAAATGTAACTATAAGGTCTACTTTATAAATTTTTGAAGTGTAGGGTCTAAAATAAAAATTATCCTAAACTGTAGGGGAAAAACTATAGTTTATCCAATTTTTTAAATAGTTTAAATTATCTATAGTATTATGTATTTAGGTACATGAGCGTCCGTAAATATTACCTTTGAGTTCTTTTTTATATACAAGAAATATTTACTTTTAGTTAATAAGAATTGGTTTGTTAGTATTGTAAACTTTATGTTATGTAATATTTATTTTATTAGCAACATGAAAATTCATATAAATAAATTTAGAGAAAGACATTAATATATTTTTAACAATGTATTAATGATATATCATTTTTTTAGGAATATGACAAATAAAATCATTTAACACATCTTTCCTATATACACAATATTCGAGCACTAAAATTCTAATACGTACAATATTTAAACTTTATCTTCTTACATTTATAACGAGTCACTAAATAACTAATTTTATATTCTTATATTTTTAATGAGTCACTACATCACTGATTTTATAAATAATGTGCAATATACATTGTTTGTTGAGGGTCTACTGTTATTTGACTATGGAGTGTGAATATTATTTAATTCAAAATTCAATATAAATATCAGTTCATAAAGATTAAAAATTAATACATTGTCTCTTTTTTTACAAGTAAAAAAATAAATATGTTTAAGTTGTTTTTATTTAATAAGTGAATCAATAAAAAATTTAGAATTATCACGTGCAACGCATATATAATTTTACTAGTATGTTTAAAATGGTTAAAAAATAACACCATTCTAAAATGATTAAAGACTTAAATTCTATAGATTATTAGATGTTGAATACTGCCCAACCCAAATGGTGACAGAGCTAAACTACTCTCCTAAAACCTAATTTGGATTCTATGCCATTTGGAACCCAACCATTGAGTGTCTGGTGGATTTGAGCCTATTATTGGGGCGGTTCAGATTTCTATCACTGAACTGTGGATTTTTTTCTTTGAAAGTGTCAATTTAAATAGTTGAGATGTCATTGAATATCCTAGTTCAAACTTCATATTTGCTATTGCATAACAACAAATAGCCAATTCAAATTCTCAAAGTCATTCATGCTCCCACGCCACACTCAATTTTAAGGTGGGCTTTTCCATCACTGTAAGTTTTCTTATAAAATTGGTATTTAAATGAATAGTCATCGTTTAAACATGTTACATAAATTACGTTCGCATATTTATGTTGACTTTCTAACATCTTGATATATCAATCTCGTAAATAAAAGTTGATTAAAATGAAAAGTTAGATTTTTCAAGTGTTAGCTTAAAAAACTTAGGTTAAAATATAAAATTATATCTTTATACCTTTTCCCACTATTTTTATATCTCTATACATTTAATCAAACCTTAAAATATACTCTTTGGTTAGCATTTTCGTAAACAATATCATATGCCAAACTTCACATACTGTTAATGAAATGAAAGTTAACGAAAATATTAGTTTGAGTTTTTAAGTTTTCGTTTAACACTTTTATTTTTACTGCCCTAGTAAAAAAATTTCAGACATTGCAGGGGGAAGGGGAAGCTCTTAGCGACTCAGAGAAAGGGGGAGGGGGAAGCTAGTGACAGAGAAAAGAAGGGGGAGGGGGAAGCTAGTGACAGAGAAAAGAAGGGGGAGGGGGAAGCTCGTCGAAATCTCCTTCTCTTCTCTTCCCTGTTGACGAAGAGTTTCGACTGCCTTTCTCTAAGTCGCTCAGAAAACCTCAATGCCTTGATTTCCGTCTGAGCTTCTCCTAACTCTCGGTCTTTATCTGCAACATAAGGCCACAAGAAAAGAAAATCATACATCGAGGTAGACTATCAGCAACCTAAACCAAATGAAACAAGTTTGAAATAGACACAAAAGCACCGGATCAAGATGCATTCATACCTCGGGCCTCATTCACCTTGACCGGATTCGACCCATGCAACAAGTTCAAGAACCCGTCGGCATCCATACTTGGTCTCATTGAAGCTCGCCTCCTTGACGAATCAAAAGTTCTCCATGGAGAAGAGGAATCAAAAGTTCCCCTCCTACTACATGTTAGTTATCGCTCGAATCGAAAAAGCTATGGCATATAGTGGGTCCCGCAATCTTCAATAGAATCGCCTCTTACTACATGTTAGTTATCGCCCAAGCTTTCCCGGTCATTTGGGCGACCTTGAGCTCGCTACAATTTTCATTTCCAATAATGTCATCGTCGGCTTCGTTTTGGCCTCTTGGTATTTTCATGTTAAATTCAAAATCATATTGATATAAACCTTTTGTATAAAACTTCAAGATTTAGTTTTGGACACTTCAACAATTAAAATAATATAGAGCGAAAGCGTACATGAGTTTATGATGATAAATCATTATTTAGAGTTCAGCGGTTGACCTTTTGGATCTACACGATTCTCTATTCGAAAATTCCATTTAATTAAACCTCTTAGTTTTCTCTCTAACGATAATATATTAGGAAGAATAAAATGGTTTTTTATCGTGTGACCTAAGGACCATAACCACTTATAGATAATTCATCTTTTGGTATTTCTATTTTAGTCCATCACAAAAATAGAATTTTTTCTAACATTAAGGGTCTACAATCTATCAAATACATTAAAACCCCAATTATCTAAATCTTAATTGATCAATTTTAATTGGGTTTAACTTTATTTGACAGTCTGAAACACATAATTATTTTACACATAAGTCCAACATTGGATAATGATTCAACAATCTTTCATTTGGACTATGTGTTAAACCTTATAATTATGTTTTGCCAAAAAATAACTGAACGCATTCAACTTTACTGTCATTATCGAAATGTATCTATAACTAATATGGTCCATCAATCATACCAACATAGGATCAAAATGGCATTTGTTACATCAATCATAACTCAACCCATCGATGATCACGTACATCGATACAACTGAATGACATGAGTTATGATGTGGATGTGTAGCATGAAAATTTCATGTAATGTGATCTTAACATGTCTATTTCTAATTAGTCCTCCATAAATCTTAGTGAGATCAAACCATACATAAATCAGAGTCTGAATACCAAAGTCTTTAATACTGCAGAAAATAACCTTAAAATTTTCATAAACCAAAATCACTGAAAAATATGTCTATATAAAGTAGCATCTAAGAATAAAATACAAACACCCACTAGAATTGTATATCCTCAACTAATATGTGAGTAGTGTGCTCATGAAACACCTTGGGTGGCAATCTCTTAGTAAGCGGATCCGCAATCATGGAGTTTGTTCCGATGTGCTTTATAGACAACTGTCCACTCAAATCCTTTCTTTAACAACCAGAACTTGATGTCTATGTACTTTGACTTTGTCGAGCTCCTGTTGTTATTAGAATAAAGTACTGCTGATTTATTGTCACAAAATAAATTTAGTGGTCTCTGAATACTGTCCACTATGCACAGCCCCGTGACAAAATTTTGAAACCATATTTTGTGATTGGACGCCTCATAACATGCTATCAACTTTGCTGCCATGGTAGAAGAGGCTATAAGAGACTATTTAGCACTCTTCCAGGAGACAACACCTCCAGCAAGCATAAAAATATACCCCGACGTAGACTTCATACTATCTTGGCATCCAGCAAAATCAGAGCAAGTGTATCCAACGATCTCAATCTAATTCAACCTTCGATATGTGAGCATGTAGTCTTTTGTTCTCTGTAAGTACCGCAAGACCCGTTTAGATGATTTCTAATGGTCTATGCCTGAATTGCTTAAGTATCTGCCCAACATCCCAGTCGCGTACGCAATATCAGGACGTGTACAAACTTGAGCATACATTAGAATCTCCACTACCGAGGCATAGAGAATCTTCTACATTTCCTTTTCCTCAAAATCATTCTTAGGGCATTGATTGAGACCAAACTTGTCTCCCTTGGCTACAAGGGTATCACCTGATTTACAGTCTTACATGCCATATCTTTTACGAACCTTTTCGATATAGCTCTTTTGTGATAATCCAAGAATACCTTGAGAACAATCTTGGTGTATTTGGATCTCTAATACAAAAGAGACTTCACCAAGATTTTTCATCTCAAAATTCTTAGATAAAAATCTCTTAATGTTGTGCAATAAACCTATATCATTGCTGACAATCAAAATGTCATCCACATATAAAATCAAAAAATATGTTTGCTCCCACAGAACTTATGGTATATACTCTCATCGATCAAATTTATCTCGAAACCGAACGAGATGATCACCTCATAAAACTTAAAATATCATTGTCCAGATGCCTGCTTGAGTCCATAGATGGATTTCTTAAGTTTGAAAACCATATTCTTTAGGTCTCCCAGAACAAATTTTTTTGGTTGAACCATATAGATTGTCTATTCAATGTCACTATTGAGAAACGCCGTCTTTACATCCATCTGATGCAGCTTAAGATTACAATGCGTCACCAATGCCATTATAATCCTAAAAGAGTCTTTCGTAGAAATCAAAGAGAAAGTCTATTTATAGTAGATGCCTTCTTTATGTGTAAAGCCCTTTGCGACAAGATGACCCTTGTATCCTTCCACATTACCTTTTGAATCCCTTTTGGCCTTAAAAATCCATTTGCAACCAATGTGTTTGACACATTCTGGTAATGGAACAAGATCTCACACGTCATTGTCCTTCATGGACTTAATAACCTCATTCATGGCATCAATCCACTTTTGAGAGTTAGAACTTTCCATGGCTTGACAATAGTTGATTAGATCATCTTGCATCACACCAATGTCAACCTGATGTTCTTGGAGAAATACAATGTAATCATCTGGCATTGCACTTCTCCTCTCTCTAGTGGATCTCCTTAATGACATAGGTTCTTAAGGTGCTAGAGTTTGTTCTTCCGGGATAATCTTTTGAGTGAGAGGTTCTTCGATTGTCTTGTGTTGTTTCATGAACAATGTCTGGAACACAGTCCTGATCAATGCTAGTAACACCTGTGGGAATATCAATATATTCCTCTTCAAGGACAAAATCTCTAACCGTATCTGCCTCACAAACTCGGCATCCTTAAAGAACCAGGCATTTTCCGTCTTAAAAATCGACCTAATTGTGGGATCATAATACTTGTACCCCTTGGATCTTTCAGAGTATCCAACAAAATAACAACTTACCATTCATAAGTCTAATTTTTTTTCATTAGGCCTATAAGGCCCAGCCTCAGCTGGACATCTCCAAACGTGCAAATGTCTTAGACTAAGTTTCTTGCCGGTCTAAAGCTCATATGGGATTTTGACAGTCGCTTTACTTGGAACTCTGTTAAGGATATATGCTGCAGCTTTAAGTGCTTCACCCCAGAGTGATTCTGGTAAGGTCGAATGACTAATCATACTCCTGATAATGTCCTTAAGTGTCCTGTTTCGTCTTTCAGTAACGCCATTCATAGTGGGCTAACCCCCCAACATAGTGTACTGTGGGACGATATTGCATTACTCTAGAAATTTAGTAAATAGTCCTGGACGTTGTTCACCCGAACCATCATATCTACCATAGTAGTCACCACCACAGTCTGATCTAACGCTTTTAATCCCTTTGTTGAGTTGATTCTCAACTTTAGCCTTAAAATTTTTGAACACGTCCAATGACTTGACTTTTCATGAAGGAGATATATGTAGCCATATCTAGAATAATCATCTATTAATGTTATAAAGTATTGTTGACCATTCTAAGTGATCGAAGGGAATGACCCACAAATATTCGTATGAATAAGTTCTAATACGTCCTGTTGGCTTCAAATCTCATTTTATAAGTTTGTGTACCCTTTATGCAATGAACACAAACGTCAAAATCAGTGAAATCTAAGGGACTAAGAATTTCATCTGACACACGTTTCTCTATTCTTTATCTGGAGATATGACCTAATCGTTTGTGCCATAACGTAGCCGAATTCTCACTAGTTAGTTTTCTTTTAGTACCTCGTGTACTTAATTCTTTAAATGAGGCAATTATATCAAGTAAATAAAGATGATCATATCGTGATAAAAAAGGAAACCAACTGAAATTGACTCAAGAAACAAATCAAATTTTTCGTTTCCAAAAGAACAAACATAACAAGCTTTGTCTACAACGGAAATAGAAATCAAATTCCGTCTAAATGACAGTACAATAAAAGTTTCATCAAAATCTGAATAATATTCAAACAACCATGACCAAAGTCGCGGCTTCGTGAGACAGCCATGGCTTCAACCTACAGTCGTGGCTTTTCCTTGCCAGCCCTATCAAACTGCCACGCCGATCACCTGCCACCGTCAGCCATCAAAACCGTTGGCCAACCTACAGTCGTGGCTTTTCCTTGCCAGCCCTATCAAACTGCCACGCCGATCACCTGCCACCGTCAGCCATCAAAACCGTTGGCCGACAATCTAAATTTAAACAAATATATATACTGAAAAATACTGTAGAAAAGCAAATATTGTTCTAAAATTTTATAAATTGTCAAACAATTATCAAATTCGAGAACACCAAAACATAAACATATAAACACATATAATCATGGATCTAAAACTTAATTATGATTCTTAATGATTCAACATGAGTTACTCTGATACCACTTATTAGATTCAAAATCCTATCGGTATAAACTGTATCATATAAAACTCCAGGATCTCATATTGAACACACTAATAATCAAAACAATATAGAGCGGAAGCGTACTTGATTCATGATGATAGATCGTTGTTTAGAATGAGCGGTTGGCCTTCCAGATCTATACGATTCTTTATCTGAGAGTCTCCTTTGATTAAGCCTCTCATTTTTCTCTATAACGATGAGATATTATGGAGAATATAATATTTTTTTAATTGTGTGACCTGTGAACCATAATCACTTATAGATAATTCATCTTTTAGTATTTCTATTTTAGTCCATCATAAAAATAGAAATTACCTTAAAATCTCTACACATTAAATGGTCCACAACCTATCAAATACTTTAAAACCTTAATTATCCAAACTTTAGTTGATCACTTTTAATTGAGTTTAAATTCATTTGACAGTCTGCAACACATTATTATTTTACACATAAGTCTAACGTTGATTAAGGATCCAACATTCCATTCTCCCTATTTCTCTTCGATTTTTGCCCCCTTTTGGTTTAACTTTCAATCGGTTTGATTAAATGCCCCACTGAATAGCTGGGAATGGTTACTGGTTTAGAGACTTTGTATGGGCAGGCTTATGGGGAAAATAAGTATTACATGTTGGGAGTTTACATGCAACGTTCTTGGATTGTTTTATTTTTGTGTTGTGTTCTGCTTTTGCCCATTTATCTGTTTGCTTCCTTTACTTTAAAAGCTATTTGGACAGCTGGCGGATCTGACGGAGTTCCCCCCTTCTCTTCTCTATCACTAGCTTCCCCCTCCCTATCTTCTTCTTCGTCGCTTAGAGCTTCCCCCTCCCCCTGCAATGTCTGAAATTTGTTTATTAGGGAAATAAAAATAAAAAAGTAGAAAAAAAGATAAAAACTAATACTAATATTTTACTTAACTCCCCTTAACGGAAGTTTGGCACATTGTTATTTTTAATGAAAATTCTAACGAATTAGTATATTTTACAGTTTGGTCAAAGTACATAGATATAAAATGATAAAAAAAATGAGACTATAGTTTGCATTTTTGACCAAAAACTTATTCATAAGAAAGGAACTTTATATTCCGGTCACCTACCTCTGAAATTTAATTCATTTTTCCGATTAGAAACCTTCAATTTTTATTATGTTCCTAAAAACTGCACTCATCATTTTCCAAAACGATAGGGCAATTATATCTCATTCTCATCCTATATTCTCAGCTGAAGCATCAGCTCCATCCATGAGTGTTCACGTTTCAGTTCGATCGGTAGATAAATTCAAATCAAACCCAAACTTTTGGTTCGACTATATACCAAGCCGTGCATTTCATATGAACTGAATCATGACTTACGGTTCATTTTGGTTTGGTGGTTAGGCAGCACCTTTTACCCATCGTAAAGACTAAGGCTATCTTTCTAAAATAGAGAAGTTATTGCAGGTATTTGTAACTCTAATGCAGCATAAAAAACCCTACAAATTGTTGTCAAATGAAAACAAAGCAAAAAATCCATAAACCAGTCAATCAATTTACTATCAAATGGAAACAATGAACAGAAACTGAAGAAATTGAAGCAATAAACAGAATATTCGTAATACATGCCAAAGTTGAAACAAAAATATGCTTAAAACATAGCAAAAATCCAAAATAATCGGAAGAAAATAAGACTGGAAAACCACATTAAGTTCCTCAAAGAAATCCTTAAACCATATTCTCGATTGAGATTGAGAAGATATCCTTACCCAGCACTTACCCTGCAATACCCCAAGCATTATAAGGGGTAGATTTGTAATTATAACTCCCACCAACGCCTTAACACACACTATACCCTAGAGTAACCCATCAACTAATATTATATATACTCTAAAACCCATCTTCTTTTCCATCTCTCCCTCTTTCTCTGGCAGTTTCACCCGCATATAACCGTTGTTCTTTGCCTCCCTCTCTCAAATGTTTGACAGCAGGCCTCCATATCTCCTTATTCCTCTTTGTATCGGTCTTTTGGCCTACCGACTAACTTTACCACCAGCTCTTTCAGGTGTTCGTAATGTGTTTCACGTCTCAATGCTTCGCAAGTACGTGCCTGATCCAACGCATGTCATCGATTTTCAACCTCTTCAAGTTCGTGATGATCTTACTTATGAGGAGAAGCCAGTCAGAATTCTAGAGCGCAGGAATCAGACTCTTCGTAACAGATAAGTTCAGTTAGTCAAGGTTCTCTGAAGATATCATCGAGTCGAGGAAGCAACATGGGAACGAGAAATGGAGATACATGTCAAGTATCCAGAGTTATTTCAATAAGGTAAATTCCTTTCGAGGATGAAAGTTTTTAAGGAGGGGAGAATGTAATACCCCCAAGCATTATAAAGGGTAGATTTGTAATTCTAACCCCTCACTAACGCCTTAACACACACTACACCCTAAAGTAACCCACCAACTAATATTATATATACTGTAAAACCCATCTTTTTTCTCCATCTCTCCCTCTTTCTCTGGCAGTTTCACCCGCTTATAACCGTTGTTCTTCACATCCCTCTCTCAAACGTTTGAGAGCAAGGCTCCATCTCTCCTTCTTCCTCTTTGTATCTCTCCATTGTTGATTCTCTGGTAAGCCATCTTCTTTCTTCCTCTTTCTTTATTATTTTTCTAGTTTCTCTATTTCTCAATTCAAATATCCCATTTCTATGATTATATATATTTATCCAAATCTGAACTTTTAGTCTTCAAATTCCAGCAATTTACATCCTATTGTATCTGTTTTTGGCATCGTGATCGCATCGCCGCCTGCAAGCTTCAATTTGATAATTTTCATGTTCTCCTTTCTTTTCTCTGTTCTGTCTCTCTCTCTCCCCTTCCTCTCCCTCCCCCTCTTTGTTCTGCCTCCTTCATCTTCCCCCTCTCTGTTGCATCTCTCTCTCCATCTTCTTTATCTCCCTCCCCCTCTCTGTTATGTCTCTCTCTCCTTTGTCTCCCCCATCTGTTGCGTCGCTCTCTTGCTCTCTCTCTCTCTCTCCCCTCTCTCTCTCCCCTTCCTCTCCCTCCCCCTCTTTGTTCTGTCTCCTTCATCTTCCCCCTCTCTGTTGCATCTCTCTCTCTCTCCATCTTTTTTGTCTCCCTCCCACTCTCTGTTATGTCTCTCTCTCTCCTTTGTCTCCCCCATCTGTTGCGTCACTCTCTTGCTCTCTCTCTCTCTCCCCCTCTTCTTCGTCTCCCTTTTCTGTTTCCCTCTTCTCTTGAACCGGTTCAGCTGAACCGGACCAATTCATTCAAATCGGGCTAAACCAGTTCAGTCAGGCCAGACCAGACTGAGCCAGCTCGGTCATACCAGACCAGTTCAACCCGACCAGACTGAACTGTCCCAAAACAGCAGAACCGAACCAGTTCAGACCACCTGAACCTTGTTGAACTGTTTTAAACCACTTGATAATTTACACCCGATGTGGTTTCCACCTGTTCCCAACTTCGCTTAGTTAATTAAATAATTGTAGATATTATATGAATTTCTTATGATCTTGGATTTCAGGCCATTAGTTGGTGAATTTAATTCGTAGTGAATCCACGTAAGTGAATTTACATAATAATTCGGTTCATATGTTATAAGTGTAGAATATATAATGTGAAATTATTTTATTATTTCTTTATGTTCAATCTTATGATCAAGTGTTTTATTTATTTTCCATATTATGATGAAATTATTTACCATGTTATATATGATTATATTTTGGGTTATACATGTAATAGTTATATCGTTTATGTTCATGAACAAGTTATATGTTTACTCATGTATATGTGACAACGTAAAATAGGAATATTAATTCAAGTAAAAAGTGATAAGTAAACAAGAAGTAGACTTAGTCATGTCCCTTGGTTATCAAGTAACCAGATTGTTCACGTCATGTTATCAAGTTATACGGTTGGGTGTCACCATGTTCATGTTAGCGTTCTTAAGGTTCAGATTACCTTAAGTGACATCAAGTTTTAGGACACCCAATCTGTCATGTTCACGTTCATGTTACAAGTTCAAGTTGTGAAACAGTTCTGGTTAGGTTGTTAATGGAGGGATATGTCTAGTCGAGTTATGATCAAGCAAGTATAAGTACAAGTTCAAGTTATATGTTAATCATGAAATCAGTGTGTTGTTACAAGTATTTTATGTGACTAGTGAATGTGTGAAATAAATTTGCACGAGTTGTATGTTTATATTTATGTCATGTGGAACTTATTAGTATGTGAATTTACTTACTGAGTACTTTTAATACTCACCCTCCATAGATGATTGTGTTACAGATGATGGTGAGCAGCAGGAGTGAGGGACTGCCATAGCAAGCATGATTATGATTTCTAAGTTTAATTATAATATTATGACTTCAGTTTGACTTCAGTTATTTCAGAAATTTATGAATATTCATGTTTAATCTTTCATGTCTTATGGATTTTCATGCTTCACTTTATTACAATTTAATGAATCATTTATTTCAGTCTAATGAGTTAATATTCTTTTAAAATAATTTTATGCTACCGCTATTTAACATTAAAATTAGGGCAAAATTAGGATTTTTAATTTGGGGATTTTCTCAAATTAGGGTTTTATTTGAATTGAGAATTATTGAATTGTGAAATTTTAAGCATGTTTAACCCTCGAGAATCGGGATGTTACAGTTTGGTATCCAAGCCATGGTTTTAGATTCTGTAGACTTTTCTAAGTGAAAGATATAACATGTCACTCGCACTACTCCTCCCTCATCTTACAAGTCAGGTACGCATGTTATATGTGTTTTAATTATTGATCAAGTATGATGTGTTTTGTTTCATTATGGCATGTTTGAATTACGTTTATGTTATATTAAGGCGATACATTGGTAAGTCTTGGGTTTATGAGTAGCAGTGCGATGACGCCCCCTACAAGGAACAACAACAATCATGCACTAGTTGATTCTATTGTTAACCCTCAAGTTGCTATGATGGATATGTTTCAATAATTTTTGGAGTTCTTAAGGCAGACAGCTACGGCTCGCCTAGCTCAGCAATAGACGATGAAGGTTAATATGCAGCACTTGATCCAGACATTCGGGAGGCTGAAACCACCTGAATTTGACAGTCACTCGTCCGACCCACTTCTAGCTGACGAATGGATTGCAAGACTAGAGCAGATCTTCCAATTTATGACGTGTTCTGAGATTCAACATGTTGTTTGTGCAACATTTATGCTGACGCGGGAGGCTCAGAAATGGTGGGAGCTCATAGAGAGAGCTCATGATATCGATCGTAATCCAGTGACATGGGATCGTTTCAATGAACTCTTCTTTGAAAAATATTTTTCGATCACGGTCAAGACAGAGAAGGAGGCTGAATTCCTCAGACTTGTGCAATGAGTTATGATGATAGCTGAATACGAGCGAAAGTTTGGAGAATTGTCTCGGTACGCCACACACTATATGGATAGTGAGATAAGAAGGCACATACTTTTGAAAGAGGAGTGCGTCTAGAGATTAATGGATCAGTGTCGCTCCATAAGCATACCACCTACACAGCGGTGGTTGAGGCAGCTTTGTTGATGGAACATAATCTCCCTCCACATGCTCCACCACAGTCAGAGCAATCACTTCATGGAAAGAGGAAATCGCAGGATTCTCATCAGGGTCCCCACAATGCAAAAAGGTAGATGATCAAATCAAATCCCTTATGTGCTACATGTAACAAGCACCATGACGGTCAATGCTTTAAGGCGAACAATGCTTGTTTTAAGTGTGGGAAGATTGGACATTACCTCAGACAGTGCCCTCTGCTTGCTCAAGGACAACTTAGTAATGCTGCAGGTGGTAGAGCTAAAGGGAAAGTTTTCGCATTAACTCACCAGGAAGCTGAGCAGTCAGATGCAGTTGTGGCAGGTACATTGCTTGTACTAGGACATTCTGCTTTTACATTAATTGATTCTGGATCCACGCATTCTTTTATATCTACTTCATTTGTGACTCATGCATCTTTGTCTGTTGTGCAATTAGAGAGTTGTTCAGTGATGATATCAGATCGTGTTATGAATGCTAAGCTTATAGTCATAGGGATGCATGATTTTGACGTAATTCTAGGGATGGACTGGTTAGCTGCTAACTATGCCAACATAGACTATTATCGAAAGGAAGTTCGATTCCTACCTCCGGGCAGACCTAGCTTCAAGTTTAGGAGATCTCACAACGGCCTATACCGAAGGTCATATCTGGTTTACGGGCACAACGCCTACTTGATCGTGGTAACTGGGGTTACTTAGCTTCTGTTGTGGATACAACTAAGACCAATGTGGATATTGGATTAGTTCCAGTAGTTTCTGAATTTTTAGATGTCTTTCCCGATGATTTGCCAGGACTTCCTCCTCCTTGGGAGACAGATTTTCATATTGAGTTGATACTAGACACTGCCCTATATCCAAAGCTCCTGCAGAGTTGAAGCAACTTAAGGAACAACTTCAAGAATTACTAGATAAGGGTTTCATTAGACCCAGTGTTTCACCTTGGGGTGCTCCAGTATTATTTATTAAAAAAAGATGGATCAATGAGGCTATGCATTGATTACCGGGAGTTGAATAGAGTCATTATCAAGAATAGATATCCGTTACCGCATATTGAGGATTTTTTTAATCAATTTCAGGGAGCATCGATATTCTCTAAGATTGATTTAAGATCATGATACCATCAGCTCAAGATTCGAGATGAGGATATTCCTAAGACAGCGTTTCACACTCGTTACGGCCATTATGGGTTTGTAGTGATGTCGTTTGGATTAACTAATGCTCTGGCAGCCTTTATGGATTTGATGAACAGTGTGTTCAAGAGAGTACTTGGATTCTTTTGTGATCGTCTTCATTGATGATATTCTGGTGTATTCTAGATCAAAGACTGAGCATGTGGATCACCTCAAGATTATTTTGAAAGCATTAAGGAAGCATCAGTTATATGCTAAATTCTAGAAGTGTGATTTTTTTGCTTCAGCAAGTATCATTCCTTGGTCATGTGGTATCTCGAGATGGAATCTCAGTTGATCCGTCTAAGATCAAATCAGTGGTTAACTGGCCTCCACGGGCAAATGTTGGGGAAGTTTGTGGTTTGTAGGTTTAACAGGATATTATAGAAGGTTCATTGAGGGTTTTGCAAAGATTGTCATTCCACTTACTTAGTTGACCAGGAAGAGTGCCACCTTTACTTGGACGGGTGAGTGTGAGAAATGTTTTCAGAGACTTAAACAAAAATTAATGACAACACCAGTGTTCACAATTCTAGATGGTAAGAGCAACTTTGTGATTTACAATGATGCTTCCAAGAGAGAATTGGGTTGTGTTTTGATGCAGCAGGGAAAGCTCATAGCATATGCCTCTTGTCTGCTCAAGCCATATGAACAGAATTATCCTACACATGATTTGGAGTTGGCTGCAGTTGTATTTGCCCTCAAGATCTGGAGACATTACTTGTATGGTTGTAAGTGACAGATTTACACAGATCATAAGAGTCTTAAGTACTTTTTCACTCAGAAAGAGCTTAACATGAGGCAACGCTTTTGGTTGGAATTGGTGAAGGATTATGACTGCGAGATCATTTATCACCCAGGAAAGGCAAACGTAGTGGATGATTCCTTAAGTCAAAAATCAGCCCATTCAACAACTCTTATACGTCTCAAGAGCATCTCTAGGAGGATTTTAAATGTACCGAGATTCTGGTGTTGCTAAAAGATACTACAACGCAGTTAGCTTAGCTCACAGTTCAACCGTCATTACAACAATGTATTATCGATGCACAGAACTCAGATTCTGAGTTACTTTTGATTCATAACAAAGTAGGTTCGGACAAAGGACAAGGGTTTGATGTTAGTAACGATTCAGCTCTTCGCTTTCATGGGAGGCTTTGTGTTCTGAAAGATGTAGTCATTAGGTAGGAATTACTCATGGAGGCTCATAATTCACCATACATTGTGCACTCTGGCAGTACTAAGATGTATCATGATATGAAGTTACATTATTGGTGGAACGGCATGAAGCATGACGTCACTGAATTTGTTAGTAAGTGTTTGGTGTGTCAGCAGATCAAGGTACAGAGACAACGACCATATGGGGTCTTACAACCTTTAAGTATTCCTGAATGAAAATGGGAGCATGTGGTAATGGATTTCATTTCGGGGCTACCGAGGACGGTAAGAGGTTTTAACTCCATTTGGGTTGTGATAGATTGCCTCACCAAGTCTGCACACTTTTTGCCTGGCAAGACTACATTTTCAGTTGAGGATTGGGCTCGGTTGTATACCAAGAGATTGTTTGACTTCATGGGGTTTCGGTGTCTATAGTATCAGATCGGGATCCGCGGTTCATGTCAAATTTTTTGCAGAGTTTACAGAGAGCTTTGGGTACTCAGTTGAATTTTAGTATAGCGTTTCATCCGCAATCTGAGTGAACGATTTAGACGTTGGAAGATATGCTTCGAGCTTATGTCTTAGAATTCTCTGGCAGTTGGGACGCGCACTTGGCACTCGTCGAGTTTTCTTACAATAAATGTTACCAGGCGACGGTTGGTATGGTTTCGTTTGAGGCGCTTTATGGAAAAGATGTCGGTTGCCAGTTCACTAGGATGAGGTTGGCGAACGAAAGCTGTTTGGCCATAAATTGGTTCAGTCTACAAATGAAGCTATTCAAAAAATTAGAGATAGAATGAAGACCGCTGAGAGTAAGCAAAAGAGTTAGGCAGATGTTAGGAGGAAGGATTTCGAATTTGAAGTGGGTGATCATATGTTTTTCAAGGTTGCCCCAATGAAGGGACTAATGTGTTTTGGTCGCAAGGGGAAGCTGCGCCCCAGGTTTATTGGCCATTTTGAGATTTTGGATCGTATCGGTCCTTTGGCCTACCGGCTTGCTTTACCACCAACTCTTTCAGGTGTTCATAATGTGTTTCACGTCTCGATGCTTCACAAGTACGTGCCTGATCCAATGCATGTCATAGATTTTCAACCTCTGCAAGTTGGTGATGATCTTACTTATGAGGAGAAGCCAGTCAGAATTCTAGAGCGTAGGAATCAGACTCTTCGTAATATATTAGTTCAGTTAGTCAAGGTTCTCTGGAGAAATCATGAAGTCGAGGAAGCAACATGGGAACGAGAAATGGAGATACGTGTCAAGTATCCACAGTTATTTCAATAAGGTAAATTCCTTTCGAGTACGAAAATTCTTAAGGAGGGGAGAATGTAATACCCCCAAGCATTATAAGGGGTAGATTTTTAATTTTAACCCCCACTCACGCCTTAACACACACTACACCTTACTGTAACTCACCAACTAATATTATATATACTCTAAAACCCATCTTCTTCTCCATATGTCCCTCTTTCTCTGGCAGTTTAACCCGCTTATAACCGTTGTTCTTCACCTCCATCTCTCAAACGTTTGAGAGCAAGCCTCAATCTCTCCTTCTTCCTCTTTGTATCTCTCCATTGTTGTATCTCTGGTAAGCCATCTTCTTTCTTCCTCTTTCTTTATTATTTTTCTAGTTTCTCTATTTCTCAATTCAAATATCCCATTTCAATGTTTATATATATTTATCCAAATATGAACTTTTAGTCTTCAAATTCCAGCAATTTACATCCTATTGTATCTGTTTTTGGCATCTTTATCGTATCGCCGCTTGCAAGCTTCAATTTGGTAATTTTCATGTTCTCCTTTCTTTTCTCTCTACTCTCTCTCTCTCTCTCTCTCTCTCTCTCTCTCTCTCTCTTTCCCCCTTCGTCTCCCCCTCTCTGTTCTGTGTCTTTCACTCATTCGTCTTCCCCCTCTCTGTTGTGTCTCTCTCTCCCCCTCTTCTTCTTCTCCCTCCCCCTCTATGTTCTGTCTCTCTCTCTCCTTCATCTTCCCCTCTCTGTTACGTCTCTCTCCCTCTTCTTCGTCTCCCTCCCCTCTTGTACTGTCTCTCTCTCCTTCGTCTCCCCCCTTTGTTGCGTCTCTCTCTCCCTCTTTTTCGTCTCCCTTTTTTATTTCCCCTTCTCTTGAACCGGACTAGTTCATTCAGATTGGGCCAAACCTGTTCAGTCAGACCAGATCAAACCGAATCGGCTCGGTCATACCAGACCAGTTCAACCCGACCAGACCGAACCAGCCCAAAACAGCAGAAGCAAATCAATTCAGACCACCCGAACCTTGTTGAACCGTTTTAAACCGCTTGATAATTTACACCCGATGCGGTTTCCACCCGTTCCCAACCTCGCTTAGTTAATTAAATAATTATAGATATTATATGAATTTGTTATGATATGGGATCCTTGGATTTCAGGTCATTAGTTGCTGAATTTAATTCGTAGCGAATCCAGGTAAATGGATTTACGTAATAATTCGGTTAATATGTTATAAGTGTAGAATATATAATTTGAAATTGTTTTATTATTTATTTATGTTCAATCTCATGATCAAGGGTTTTATTTGTTTTCCATATTATGATGAAATTATTTACCATGTTATGTATGATTATATTTTGAGTTATACATGTAATAGTTATATCGTTTATGTTCATGAACAAGTTATATGTTTACTCATGTTTATGTGAATGTGAAATATGAATATTAATTCAAGTAAAAAGTGATAAGTAAATAAGAAGTAGACTTAGTCATGTCCTTTGGTTATCAAGTAACTAGATTGTTCACGTCATGTTATCAAGTTATTAGGTTGGGTGTCACCATGTTTATGTTAACGTCCTTAAGGTTCTAATAACCTTAAGTGACATCAAGTTTCAGGACACTCAATCTGCCATGTTAACGTTCATGTTACAAGTTCAAGTTTAAGTTGTGAAATAGTTCTTGTTAGGTTGTTAATCGAAGGATATGTCTAGTCTAATTATGATCAAGCAAGTATAAG
The DNA here is from genome assembly GCA_003255025.1 of Datisca glomerata. NCBI lineage: Eukaryota > Viridiplantae > Streptophyta > Magnoliopsida > Cucurbitales > Datiscaceae > Datisca > Datisca glomerata. The sequence goes on from QANY01010875.1 coordinate 1,379,799, forward strand.
TATTGGCATGTATAAGTACAAGTTCAAGTTATATGTTAATCATGAAATCGGTGTGTTGTTACAAGTATTTTATGTGTCCAGTGAACGTTTGAAATAAACTTGCATGAGTTATATGTTTACATTTATGTCATGTGAAACTTATTAGTATGTGAATCTACTTACTGAGTATTTTTAATACTCATCCTCCATATGAGATGATTGTGTTGTAGATGATGGTGAGCAGCAGGAGTGAGGGACTGTCATAGCAAGCATGATTATGATTTATAAGTTTAATTATAACATTATGACTTCAGTTATTTCAGAAATTTATGAATATTCATGTTTAATCTTTCATGTTTTATGAATTTTCGTGCTTCACTTTATTATAGTTTAATGAATCATTTATTTCAGTTTAATGAGGTCATATTCTTTTAAAATAATTTTATGCTTCCGTTATTTAACGTTAAAATTAAGGTAAAATGAGGATTTTCAATTTGGGGATTTCCGCAAATTAGGGTTTTATTTGAATTGAGAATTATTGAATTGTGAAATTTCAAACATGTTTAACCCTCGGGAATCGGGGTGTTACATACCCGATACTACTCTTTTACGATTTTGGTGAGCATTGAAGACTTGAGCATTGGAACACAAAGACAAAAAGAAAATGGAGGGCTGAAAAAGATCTCAAAACTCGAAGAAGGTACCTCGTTGGCTGGAAGATGGAGATCTCGCTGGACGATGGAGATCTCACTGGACAATGTTCTAGAGATATAGAAACCTAGTTTTTCATGGTACAATACTAATGCACTTTGGTAGATAGCATATATCGCATCATTTGATGGTAGAAAATGCGAGCATCGAAGTCTACAAGTTTTATAAATCATCTTTGAAGAGTCAGGGAGCTATGGAAGAATGGAGATTGAAAAAGAGACGAGTGAGGGAGAAAGAGAAAAGAAAGAGTAGAGAGAGGGAATGAAGTGCGGCGCTAGTAGGGAGAAAAGGTTTAGGTGAGGTTAGGTAGTTTAAGTAAATATATGTATATTATAATTAGTTTAATCGGTTCGGTTTGAGATTTAATAAAATTTTGAACCAAACCAAAATTACAGTTATTTTATTCAGGCGAACCGAACCGAATCACAGACACCTATAGAACCAACCTAACTAATGATTTTCGGTTCGGCACAAATTTGAACACCCATAACTCCATCTCCAATTTCTCCAGGTACTTTCTCTCCTACTTATTTAAAATATTGTCAAATGTAAATATCATTAAATAATTTAATATAAATTACAATAATTATTTAAGTCATTATTAATTTTTTTAATTAATAACTTATAAACTAAGTAATTGAATGATTAATAATTTATTTATTCCAAAAATTATACTAATATAATTAAAATACTAATTAAATAGTGCAATTTGTCATGTATTTTATAAGCATGGATAATTCATTTGATATTGATAAATAAATAATTCATTCTAATTCTTAATTGTTAGTAAATACTGAACATGGGAAAAACCGCCATCAAAGACACATGTATAAAAAGGACCCAATCAGGGGAAAGTGTAAGGATCACTTACGTGGCAGAACAAGAGAAGCATAATTAAAAAATAAATGACATACATACAGCGAAGCTCCGCTCAGCAGTTAGAGCTGAATTCCATAAATCTGAGAGAATATTCTTGGAATCTCCTAATTATAATTATAAATTCCCCAAATCTGATTGTAATTTACCAAATATGATTATATTTTCCTAGAATACAGTGAATATTTCATTTATAACAAGATATTTCTGTTTTTGAATATGAGATTAGATCTTGAGAATGACTTATAAATATAGGCCAAAGTCATTGAGAGCGAGTTAAAACCTTAGAGAGAAACCCTTCCCAAAAACCAATTAATTCCTAGAACCAGATCAAACACTACCCTTAACGAAGGCAACGAGACTGGGAAAAGGATGATTATGTCTACCAACCCGCACCCCCAGCTATGTTTCAGACTATCCTGAACAGAAATGCCAGAAATGGAGTAACAGAACACTGAAACACTACACAACGCGTTACAAACTATTGAAGAATAGATCAATGCGTTGCAACGGGACTTCGCACAGACAAGTGCAAAGGTTAGCCAAAATACCAATCGTGAGGAACGGGAAAATTGTCTAGAAGGAGGATGACGTGAAACTGACATGAGGACAATGAAAATTGCAAGAATGTGCAAAATGAAGATGTGGAAGTCCAATCCCAACTCCATGAGAAAGAGGTAGCGGGAGAAGCCGCCGAAAGCAGCAATAGAAGAAATGCTTGAAAAAAAGATGATGTAGTTGAAGAATCTAGGTAGTACGGGAAAGGCAGATAGTGAGTCGCTCACCAAAACCTCATTGAGTTTGGAGATGCTAGCGGCCCCAATACCAAAGACGTTTGTGGCGCCTAAATTCAAGTGCTATGAAGGGAAGTCTGGTCTAGTAGACCTGTTGGGCATAGTGCCCTCAAAGCACGTGTTTAGACATTTTTAATTTGAAATTAATGAAATATTTTTTTTATCATTGTTCTTTTGAATTATTGTTGAATGATTTATATAAATATATGAAAAATTCATATTTATTAATAAAATAATCTTGTATACACGAGGGAATTAAGATTATAGATAATAAATAACATCGTTCACAACATATTAAAGTATAGAATCTTTAATGATTGCGAGTATAGTTCACTAAGTACCTTTTGAATGCATGTGATCTAAATCTAGATTACTGATGGATAGACATATTAATGAATGTACTTTATATAATCAAATTATATAAGACATGACTGATGTTGACTAATATATTTATTAACTTACTGTTTATCATAAAGATTTTATACACATCAAATTTGATGATCATATGTAGATCAGTCTGAATCCTGAGTAGTCATGAAATCCTATGCATGTCTACTAGATCTTTTGATTCACTCGTTAAAAAGATTTGTTTGCAAAACAGAATAATGACTTTTGTTTTGGAGATTCAGTGATATGGATGACTGGCAACGTGATCTTTCAAGATTTAGAACCTGAGCTTTTCTAAAGGATCGTATATTGGTTCTCTTAAGTGTTAATTCTGGAACTGAATGGTTATTAAGCTTAAATTTATAATACGATTATAAATTGATCATTCACTAGTGAATTAATGATACTTAAGGATCAATATGTAATTAGAGGGGTAAAACATTAATTTTGACCAACTCTAACTTACGAACCAATAATTAGAGGATAAAATTACATGAAGTGATTATATCAATAGACTACACGAGAATACTCTGTAAATATATTCTGTAATTACTAAGAGTGCAATTCCATATTTATAGTGGAGTAATAATGAATTTAACAAATAAGATTATTTAATTAAGAGTTTAATTAATAATCTAGTTTATTGGAGCTTAGAATTATGGGTCTATGGTCCCCGAGTAACCTTTGTACTACACAGTCTATGGTGTGAATATGTCAGGATATGAGAAAAGAACTAACTTGCGAAAGAATTAAATTTATGAGGCAAGTATATAATTATGAGATGATTATATGTAATTAATTAATTACAAATTAATTAATTAAACTATTTATTATAATTTTTGGCGATTACAATTAAATAATTATATCGATTAATTTTGTGTTAATCGATAAGTGATACAACATATTTGATAGTAATTCAAATTTGAATCAACTAAATCCGTTATTTATGAACTTACAGATAAATTAGTTGATATGAGTGATAAGATAAGTTAATTTTGAAGTAATTAGTATCTAGATATTTATCTCATTAAAATAAATAATAAATTTAGAAAAATTGCCTGATGACGTTTGGACTGCAACATGTTAATCACTGATTTTTGAATAAGAGATTGACATGAATTACTATAGTGCCACCCGACGCTATAATGTCACATGAGACACTGTAGTGCCTCACAGCACTACAGTGGTACCATGCGTTAGTAGTGCTGTGAGGCACTACCTCTGCACGGAACACTATAGTGCCGTGTGGCATTGTAGTGTTGCACAAATTGTAGTGGGTCCGACTACAATGACACATTTATAAATACTTTATTATTTTATGTACACCTTAAAACCCAATGAGCCTTGACCTAGAATATATACATAAATATTATTCTATTGGCCTGATTAAGTGATTGAAGAATTCATTGTGATTAAAAGTTAACCAAAGACTCTGTGAATACTCCAATTCTTTTTCGGTTTTTTATCTCACAAATGTCATTCTCCAAATCTCTAGATCTTATGTATTGAGTATATCTAGAGACAGAAAAATGTCTTTGATATATTCTACACACCCACATACGTCCTAGTGTATTTGTGGATTGACTTGGAAGATCTTGTTGTGGATCTCGCAGTCCGTTGTTCGTGGAACATCCAATTCATTGTTAGCAATGACGCTTGATAGACTACAAGAGGTATAATTTATATATTTGTATGTCTTAGATTTAATGTATATATATAATGGATCTCATCATTTTTTCTTCGTTAAAAGATTTTTTGGAAACCGTGGCGTTTCAATTATTTTCGTTTTATAAATAAATAGGTTTTATTAAAAAAACCCACCACGCCTCCATCGCACAACGTCAATGATTTCAATAATTGATATCAGAGCGATCTCTATATATGTATACATCAAAATATTATGTGGGTGTTCTTGCATTATTTATTATATATTTCGATATGCATGCATGAATGGATGATTATATTTTTTAATGTATGATTTAACGATGAATCGTTAATTGTATGATGACTTTTGGATTTAGGCTTTGTTTTTTTTCTTAGACCTTGTGTAAGTCATTTTTGGGGCATAGAAATTTTTGTAATTTTAATTTATTTTAAGTATTATGTTGTAATAATTCTGCACGCGAGAAGATGAAAAATGCACGAGACGAATGAGGAGAAGAAAAAGGAAAAAGGAACTCCGTCAAGGAGTTCTGACGTCGGCACTGGCGTCGCCGGCTTTCTAGTCGCAGAATTGCCGCTGGAAAAATTGGCGGTTGCGGCACCGTCGTGAGGTACGTTGACGGGATGGGAAGCCAACGGCGGCAGCGGGAGTGGATGGGCAGCCGACGGCTGTGGGGGGAATGTCCCACTACCACCGCTGGCAGTAATCGTTGTGATTGCCAGGGTATGTCTCACAGATGCCCATATATTGTGTTGCATTATCCCTGTTAAGTTTCGTGATAACTCTAATCCTATCTTTTATCTTTTGATTTTAAGAGGATAATTATCCAATTTAACTTTTTTGAAAATTTAAATTAATTAATTGATTGAGTTTGACCCAAGTTTGATGAGTCATCAAATTATTTTTTGACTATCAAATTCAATTAATTTTAAAAGGAATTAATGAGATTATTTAATTAAGAAAATAGTTTATGATAATTAAAAGGATTTTAATCAAAACTTGAAAACTATGAAGATGGATCTCTCGTGGAGAATGAACTATTTTGAAAATATGTATTCTTGAAATTCATTTTATAATTATTTCTATTTTTCAAAGGTTGTAATTTAAAAATTTCCAATACTCACTCAATTCATCATTTATTTATTTAATTGTTTAAGCAAATGTTATTGATTTGATAGATAATATGACCATGCATTAGTCGATGACATGTAATACATGAAGCCCTACACAGTTTTATATAATCACGCATCTCATCGGTAGAAATATTATTGATTACGACTCTCCTAATGTGTTTATATGAATTACTTTGAGACATCAATTGTATGTAAATTGCTAAGTTTTAATTAGTTAAACTTAGTAATCACCCCACACTTTGACCTTAGTAACCTTTAAGATAATTGACTTTATTAAAATGTTTTTATTAAAGTATGATGTATGTAATTAATTAGTTATTCTAAGCTCACCTATTTTTTTTACTTATGCTCTATAGAAGGTTAAATGAACTTAGATCAATAAGATTAGATGATTAATTTTACATTCATAGGGTTATTTTAACTAGTAGTTAACTTAGAATTAATTATTTAGTTAAAATAGAAACACATCAATTATAAAATAGTGAATGGGAGAAGGTTGACATGTCAATGTAATGTATGATCTCCATTATTAGTATAACACCGTGAGATACAATGAGGGCTTTGAGATGACTTTGTTTTCATCTCTATAAGAAAGGTTTCGAACTGTATCAATATTAAGGTTGAACTTCTTAAGAAGATAGGACTAAGTGATGTAGTTTAGACTTAACCGACCCTAAAATAACATATGCTAAATCAAGTCATGGAATCTGGAATAATGGGTTACACTTATAATAAAACATACATCATAGAGAGTTTAAAACTAATAGGACTGACTCTAAAGTGGCACATTAATTGTTAGGTTGTCTTATCGTAGATTAGTAATTGTTAAGTTTATGTGTTTGATATGTTGCATTCATACATCACCTCTAGTTTCCTAATTTCTTGATATTTATTGTAATTATATTGATGTATAATTTATTTTTAGTTATTATTATGTTTATCATGAACAACTCTATTACTGATTTACTTGCACTTGAAAAACTTAATGGTGATAATTTCATTTGAAATTTGAATTTGATGCTTATTTGTGAGAACCACAAATTTGTTCTTATTGAGAAATATCATGAGTAACCCGCTGCGAATGCCCCTTAGAATGTTAGGGACAAGTTTGATGCTTGGATTCAGTCCAACAAAAAAGCTAAGTTCTACATGCTTGTGAGCATGAATGATGTTCTGAGAATAAAGCATGAAAGCATGGAAATTGTATATGAGATTATGGAATCTTTACATGCGATGTTTGGACATCAATCTAATCAAAGTCGTCATGAGGCTACTAGGAGCAACATGACTACTAAGATGAAGAAAAGTACCTCTGTGCGTGAACATGTTTTGAACATGATCAACATAATGCATGAGGTAGAAGTACATGGAGCTACCATTGATGAACGCACTCAAGTCACCATTATACTGAATCTCTCACGCCTGTTTTTTCTTACTTTCACTACCAACTATGTTATGAACAAGTTGAAATTCAACATGACTCAGTTGTTGAATGAATTATAGATGTTTGAGTCACTCAACAAGAGTATGACTAAAGAGGGTGAGGTAAATGTTGCTGAGCAAAAGCCTTCTTCCACTGTTGTTAATAGTAACAAAAGGAAGAAGAACAATGGTAAGGGTAATAGTAAGAACAAGAAATGAAAGAAAGCCAAGATATCACCCAACGCCAAGAATAACAAAAATGACAACAAGGCCAAGGAAAAATATTTCCATTGTCGAGTTGAAGGTCAGTGGAAGGGAAACTGTAACAAGTATCTCTCGGAGCTGAAAAAGAAAGGTAAATATGATTTACTACTTGACGTTTGTTTAGTGGAATATGATTTGTCATCATCAATATTAGATTCAGGAGCCACTAACCATGTATATTCTTCTTTGCAGATGTTTGATTTGATAAGGGAGCTGGCTGATGGTGAGGTGATAATGAGAGTTGGCAGTGGTGCACTCGTGTCAGCAAAAGCATTGGGGACATTCAGTTTGAGTTTTGAAAATAATTTTCTTGTTTTGAACAATGTTTATTTTATTCCTGGATTTTTGAAAAAATTGATTTTTTAATCGTTGTTGTATGACCAATTTTTGATCTTCTTTTAATAATAATTAGTTTATTATTTCTAAGAATGGATTCACATATTTGTCATGTAAAAGTCTTGAACGGACTGCATATGTTTAAACCGACTGAACGTGCGTTAAATAATTCAGAATTGTTTAAAGTAGCAATCCTAAAAGTAACAAATGACGGAGTTTCTCGTGATAATGACACGTATCTATGACATTTTAGGTTGGGACATATTAATCTAGATAGATTAAACCGGTTAACAAAGCATGGTGCTTTGAGAAAACTAAAAGTGAGGACTCTTCCAGTTTCTGAATCTTGTCTAGAGGGTAAAATGACTAAGAGACCTTTCACTGGAAAGGGCCAAAGAACCACTTGGGCTAGTACATAGTGATGTATGTTGACCGATCAATGTACAAGATATATGTGAGTATGAGTATTTCATCACATTTATTGACGATTACTCTAGATATGGTTATATTTACCTAATGCATAAAAAATCTGAAAGTTTTGGAAAGTTTAAAAACTTCAAAGCTAAAGATGAAAAGCAGTTAGGTAAATCCTTTAAAATGCTTCGATCAGATCGATGAGGTGAATACTTCGATTTAGAATTCAAGAACATCCTGCTGGAGTATGACATTCGATCCCAACTTACAACACCTGGAATGCCACAACAAAATTATGTTTAAGAAAGGAGAAACCGAACCCTATTGGATATGGTTAGGTCGATGTTAAGCTACTCATCACTACCACTCACATTCTGGGGATATGCACTTCAAACAGCAACCTACATTTTGAATGTAGTGTCTTCTAAGTCTGTAAGCAAGATACATTTAGGGTTATGGAATGGATCAAAACTTAGTTTGCATCATTTCCATATATGGGGTTGTCAGATCACGTTCTTAGACCCAAGACTGAAAAGTTAGACTCAAGGTTTGAATAGTGTATATTTGTTGGCTATGCTCCAGAAACAAAAGTGGGTACTTTTATAGTCACAAGGATCAAAATATGTTTGTATCGATAAATGCCACTTTACTTGAACACGACTATATGGAAAAATAAAAACCTCAGACCAAATTAGTCTCGAAGAATTAGCATCCGATGAGATCAGACTACCTTCATCATTAGTTGATAAACGACAAACCACAGAAACCACTGTTCTTATTCATGAAACCCCGGTGCAACATTGTAGTGGGAGGGTTGTAAGACAACCTATTTTCTATGAAATAGAGACATATGTCCAGTGTCTTAGACTGATAATAAAGATCCATTAACCTTTAAAGATGCGATGAAAGATCCTGAAAAGTTGAAATGGTAAGATGCCATGAACCAAGAAATAGAATAGATGTATTCCAATTATGTCTGAAAATTTGTAGATCCACCTAAAGATATTAGGCCCATTGGATGTAAATAGATCTTTAAGAAAGAAGAAGGTGCAGAAGGGAAAGAAGAGACTTTCAAGGCACGACTGGTAGCCAAAGGCTACACACAAAGGAAATGAGTCTGAAGAGACAGTCTCTCCTGTTTCCATGCTAAAATCCATTCGCATTCTTTTATCCATAGCCGCTAGTTTAGACTATTAATTATTGAAAATGTATGTCAAGATAACTTTTCTGAGTGACTCACTTGAATAAATCATCTATATGATGCAACTAGAAGAGTTCATGAAAAATTGGTAAGATCAGAAAATATGCAAGTTGCTTAAATCCATTTATAGATTAAAGCAAGCATCAAGATCTTAAAATATTACCTTTGATGAAATTATTAAATCGTATGGCTTCGAGCGAAATGCTGACGAAGCTTGTGTTTATAAATATATCAAAGATAAGATTGTGGTTTTCTTAGTTCTTTGTGCATATAATATTCTACTAATCAGGAATGATGTAGAAGTTTTATCGAAAGTAAAGAAGTGGTTAGCTGAAAAATTCTAAATGAAAGATTTGGGAGATGCCAACTATGTTCTGGGCATCCAAATCCTAAGAGATAAAAAGAACTTGCTCTTGGCATTTTCTCAGGCATCTTATATTGATAAGGTGTTAGAGAAATTCTCTATAAAAAATTCTAAGAAAGGACAACTACTGACCAGACATGGAATTGTCCTTTCCAAGGAGCAGTGTCCTAAGACCCCTCATGAGGAAGAGGATATGAGTAAGGTTCCTTATGCTTCAGTTGTTGATAGTCTCATATATGCAATGTTGTGTACGAGACAAGACATCTATTATGCAGTAGGAATTGTCAGTCATTATCAATCAAATCCTGGTTTATAACATTGGATTACAGTAAAGCACAATCTCAAGTATCTTCGGAGAACGAGAAATTGTAAGCTTTTTTATTTAGGTGGAGACCTGAACCCCACTGGATAAACTGATTCTGATTTTCAATTAGATAAGGACAGTCAAAAGTCGATGTCTGGATTAATATTCACCCTAGGTGGATGAGCTATAGTATGGAGAAATATTAAACAATCCAAGATTGTAGATTTGACTATTGAAGCCAAATATATAGTGGCTTGTGAAGCTGTGAAAGAAGCAGTACAACTCAGAAAGTTTTATATTGATCTGAAAGTAGTTTCAGATGTGGACAAGCCACTGATCCTATACTAAGACAACAGTGGGGTGGTAGCTAATTCCAAAGAATTGAGGAGTCACAAGAAGGGCAAGCACATTGAGATGAAATACCATCTTGTAAGAAAGATCGTGTACCGATGGGATGTGACTGTTATGTAAATAACATCAGATCAAAACCTGGCCGATCCCTTTACTAAGACACTTCCTACGAAGTCATTTGAGGGTCATGTGTGAAATATGAGGTTGAGAGAGATGTCACATTTTCTTTAGGACAAGTAGGAGATTTTTGGGCATAGTACCCTCAAAGCATGTGTTTAGACATTTTTAATTTGAAATGAATGAAATTGCGCTGTTCTTATAATTTTTCTTTTGAATTATTGTTGAATAATTTATCTAAAAATTTGAAAATTTCATATTCATTAATGAAACTATAATCTTGTATAAGGACGAGAAGATTAAGATCATATATAATTAATAAAATAGTTGACAACATATTAAGTATGAAATCTTTAATGAATGGTTGCTAGTACGATTCACTAAACATTTTTTAATGCGTGCGATATTGATCCAGATCACTGATGTGGATAGACATCTTAATGAATGCACTTTATATAATCAGATTATATAGAACTTGACCGATATCGATTAGTATATTTATTAACTTACTGTTTATCATAAAAATTTAATACACATCAAATCTGATGATCGTATGTAGATCAGTCTGAATGCTGAGTAGTCATGAACTCCTGTGCATGTCTACTGGATCTTTTGATTCACTCGTTAATGTTTGTTTATAAAACAGACTAGTGATTTTTGTTTTGAAGATTCAGTGATATGGATGGCTGGAAACATGATCTTACAAGATTTGGAATCCAAGCTTTCCTAACGGATCATATATTGGTTCTCTTAAGTATTAATTCTTAAGCTAAATGGTTATTAAGCTCAAATTTTTAATACGATTATAAATTGGCCTTTCACTAGTGAATTAATGGTACTTGAAGATCAACAGGTAATTAAAAAAGCTAAAATAGTAATTTTGACCTGCTCAAATTTACGAATCAATAACTAGAGGACAGAACTATATGAAATGATTATATCAATGGACTACACGGGAATACACTATAAATATATTCTGTAATTACTAAGAGTGCAATTTCATATTTATAGTGGAGTAATAATGGAATTAATAACTAAGATTATTTAATTAAAGAGAGTGACACATGGCACACTATGGTGCCTCATGGCACTATAATGGTGTCGTGATTCAGTAGTGCCGTGAGGCACTACAACTATGCACGACACAGTGCAGTGCCGTGTGGCACTGCAACGTTACACCAATTGTAATGGGTCCCACTACAATGATATATTTGTAAATAATTTATTATTTATGTACACCCTAAAACCTAATGAGTCTTGACCTAGAATATGTACATAGATATTATTCTATTGGCCTGATTAAGTGTGTGATTAAGTGATTGAATTATTCACTATGATTAAAAGTTAATCAAAGACTCTGTGAATACTCCAATTCTTTTTCTGAGTTTTTGTCTCACAAAATTCGTTCTCCAAATCTCTAGATCTCATGTGTTGAGTATATCTAGAGATAAAAAATATCTTTGATATATTTTACGTGCCCACAGATGTCCTAGTGTGTTTGAAGATTGGTTTAGAAGATCTTGGTATGAATCCCGTAGTACGTTGTTCCTGAAACCTCCAGTTTGTTGTTGGCAATGACGCTTGAAAGTCTATAAGAGGTATAATTCATATCTTTATATGTCTTAAATTTAATGTGTATATATATAATAATTTTTTTTGTTAATTTTTTTTTCAAAACCATGGCATCGTAATTGTTTTTGTTTTACTATTAAACAAGTTTTAAAAATAAAAATAAAAGCCTACCATGCCTCCACCGTGCGAAACGATTCCAACAAGACCATCTTAGACGCTTTAAGCAAGTTATGGCGTTATATCAACACGTAGACGCGTTGATGTGCCGAATATTCCCTACTAACCTGGACGGAACTATGCTTAAATGGTATCATTTCCTTCCTCCTCATTCGGTTACTAACTTTACTATCATGTCTAGTGTCTTTTTAGAGCAGTACTCTACATATTGTGTGCTGATGGAAGATTCAGAGTCTCCTTACAATCACCGCCAAAAAAGGAGAAACCTGATGCGAGTACACCCACATGTTCGATGAGGAGATGACCAAGGTGGATAGCTATGATGACTGAGTTGCCAGACTATCTTTTAGACAGAGGATGAACCCGGACTCCCCCTCTTCGAGGATTTATTAAAGTTCAAACCTTTGACCATGGAAGAAACCTTTCAGCGGGCACAAACTTACATCACACTAGAAGAGGAAAAGAAAAGTCTATTGAAACTGACAGAACCAAGGATTGAAGTGTCCAAAAAAGAAGAATGAAATCCTAGAACCAATAAAAAAGGAGTCAGAGAATGGAGAAGGACAATGAATGGGGCGACACTAAATGGGATAGGACTGAAAGTCAGAGAAGATATGCTGACAACATCCATCCTAGAGATAAAGTCTAAACGCCATTGGTGGTATCAATAAACCAATTGTTTTGACATGGTAAAAGACAAGCCTTTGTTGAATAGGCCGACCCTGCTCACAAAAGGACCGCATTACAAGGACAATGATAAGTACTATTCATACCATAGGAGCAATGGGCATTACACGAACGATTGTTATCAATTGAAGGACTATGTCAAGAAGCTGGTAAAAGAGAGATACTTCATTAAGTGTTTGAAGAGAGAAGAGCCAAAACGGGAAAGTGAAAAGGAAGTCTATAACGGAGGGAAGCCAGATAACGAGAAACAACCACTCCAGATAGTTGACAGCATTATAACATTGATTTAACATGAAGGAACTACGAAGAAAGGAAGGAAGGTGTACTGTAAGAAACAAATGTTGGAAGAGAACAAGGATTGGGAAAGTTCCTCAAACGACAACGGGAATCTCTCGCTTATATTTGATGACTTGGATCTAGAGCATGATGGGCACCACAACGACGCCCTAGTCATCTCAATAAAAATCGGGAACTGCTTACTGAGAAATGTATTGATTGATGATGGGAGTGCCACCAATATTCTCCATCGTTCAACTTTTGAAAAGATGTCTATAGGAGATCGACAACGGTAAGGCCCCACACAATCGTTGTTAGGCTTCAACATGGCCTTTAGCTATTTAGAAGGGATAATTATCCTTCTGGTTAGTGGTGAGCCATTCAATTACGTCATAAAGTTTGCGGTACTGGACACATCGTCCCCCTATAATGCCATCTTGGGGAGAACTTCGTTGCATAAGATGAAAGCTATGCCGTCAACCTACTACCAGATGTTAAATTACCCGTCTCCTGACGGGATCAAGACCATCAAGAGTGATCTAACCACTGCCCGTATCTATGATGTAACTATACTGGAATCAGCGAGAAAGAAGACAACAGAAAAGAAAATGGAAAAGCCGACGATTGCTGAGGAGCAATAGCAATCATAGGAGGATGAGCATGTGGGCTTGAGATATGAAGTGGGGAAAGAAACTGAACCCATCTACTTAGACGAAAAGACACAGAAAAAAACAACATTAGGGCCCACCTCGAGCGAGTAGAAAAAGAAAGATTGACAGAACTTGTACGGAAAAACAAAAACATTTTTGCAACCATGGCCCAAGAAATTCCAGGTATACCTAAAAATATAAGATGTCATAAGCTGAATACAGACCCTACTGTCAAGCCAGTAAAACAACGAAAGATGAGTTTTACCCTAGTACGGAATATGGCCAGAAAAGAAGAAGTAGACAAGCTGTAGAAAGCAGGCTTCATCAACGAGGTAGAATACCCGGAGTGGCTTGACAACTTAATCATGGTAAAGAAGAAAATGGGAAATGAAGAATCTGTTGAGACTTTACAGACTTGAATAAAGCCTGCAAATACCCGCTGTCGAGAATAGACCAGATGGTAGATGCCACATCGGTACATGAACTTCTAAGCTTCATGGATGTCTTCTCTGGATATAACCAGGTGAAAATGTTCAAACCCGATCAGGAAAAGACATATTCCATAACTAAATATGGTACTTTATGTTATAAGGTAATGCATTTTGGTTTGAAAAATGCAGGTGCCACTTACCAGAGATTGTGAATAAAATCTTCCGAGAATAAAATGAGAAAACCATGGAGGTCTATGTGGGCGATATGCTAATAAAGAGTTGTAAACGGGAAGAACACATCAAGAACCTCGATGAAACTTTCTCAATCTTGAGGAAAAGCTCCATGAAATTAAATTCAGAAAAATGCACCTTCAGGGTGGCAACTGGAAAATTCTTAGGTCACTTGGTCACTTGACGGGGAATTGAGGCCAATCCATATCAGGTGAAAGCCATCATGGAGATGAAGTCTCCACGGAACCAAAAAGAAATACAAGGCTTAACAGAGAGATTAGTGGCGCTAAACAGATTCCTTTCAAGATCAACATACAAGTGCAAGCCGTTTTCACGAAGCTAAGAAAAAATTACGTGGATGGATGAGACGAAGAATGCAAAGAGACTCTAAACAGAATCAAAGAATATTTGACAACTATGCTGTTGTTATCAAAACCAATACCTGGAGATGAATTGTTTTAATACGTAGCCGCATCATAGATGGCTATCAATGTCGTTCTGATCTGAGAAGAAGAAAGGAAACACAGGCTCGTGTATTTTGTGAGCAGGAGCCTAGTAGCAGCTGCAACTCGGTACAAAAGGATAGAGAAGCTAGTAGTGGCAATTCTAATGGTGGGAAGGAAGTAGAGGCCACATTTTCAAGAGCAAAACATAAATATGCTGACAGAATCACTGATTAAATGCCTGTTACACTCACTGGAAGTCAGCGAGATAATGGCGAAGTGGGCAATGGAGCTAAGTCAATATGAAATTCATTATGAATCGAGGACATCAATTAAGGGGCAAGTTATAGTTAACTTTGTGTGAATTTCACTAGCAACGAAGAAGAAGTTGCAACGGACCATAGACCTAAGGAGAAAGTGAAACATGGGAATTATATGTTGATGGAGCCTCAAATAATAAAGAAGCTAGAGCGGGAGTGGTTCAGAGAAACAATGGAGCACTCCATCTCGCTCGGGTTTAGTGCCTCGAACAACGAAGCAGAATACGAAGCTTTGATAGTAGGAGTTTCCCTACTACGGGAATTAGAGGTAACTGATGTAAAAATATTATGTGATTCAATACTAATCGTGAAGCAGGTTATGAGAGAATTCACGACGAAGGATGAAAGAATGATCAGTTACTTACAACAGACGAATGAGCTATTGAATCAGTTAAAAAGTTATGAAATCCATCAGATCCCAAGAACAGAAAATGGGCACGCACATGCATTGGTGAACCTGAGATCTTCACTACGATTCCCGCACAAACGGGACATACCATTGAAATTTCTTGAAAGTCCAAGTATCATGTTCCCGTTGAAGGAAGTAGCAGATGTGGAAGTTGTAAAAGAATCAAGCGGGCAAGATGATGTGATCCACTTACCTGGTGATAAACTTTGTGCAAAGAAAATCCAGCAGTAGAGCACCATGTACTGCTTAATTAACGAATCATTATATAAACGTTCTTTTTCAGGCCCATATTGAAAATGTCTATGGGAAAAGGAGGCTCAATACGTGTCAGTTGAAATTCACGAAGGGGTATGCGGAAGCCACACTAGGGGTAGATCTTTGGCTAACAAAGTGTTGCACGAAGGGTATTATTGGCCAAAAATGCTTAAAGACGCCAAACAGTATGAAAGGAAATGTGACAAGTGTCAACATTTTACACCCGTAATCAAAATGACCACTAATGAACTTAATGCCGTAGCAAGTACTTAGTCATTCATGCAGTGAGCTTTATTCATCGTTGGACCACTCCCCATGGTGCCAGCTGAGAAACGCTTCATGTTGGTTGCAACAGATTACTTCACTAAATAGATTGAGGCTGAAGCCTATGCGAGGATTCATGAGGGAAAAGTAAAAGGATTCCTGTGGAAGAACATAGTTTGTTGCTACGGGATTCTCTAGGTTCTTGTTTCTGACAACAGACTTTAGTTCACGGGAAGAATGGTGAAAACCTTTTGTGAAGACATGAGAATCATCAACTGGTTCTCTACACCCTACTATCCACAAGAAAATGAGTAAGCTGAGAGGTCAAACAGAATTATACTCGACAATATAAAGTAACGTCTGGATTCAGCCAAGGGAATGTGGATTGAAGAATTACCAGCAGTGCTACGGGCATACAAAATAACTCCTAGAGAAGCAACATGCCAGACACCATTTGCCCTAGCTTACGGAACGGAAACAGTGATACCTGTAGAAATTCACAATGAAATCAGAATTAACTGAGCACCAAAATGAAGAACTTATGAAGGAGAATCTTGATCTATTAGATGAAAGAGGAGAGATGGCACTCATCTGAATGACTAGCTATAATCAAAAGAGAAAAGCCTACTTCCAGAGAAGAATCTGAAAATGGGAGTTTCAGAAAGGAGATATAGTTCTGAAAAGGGTCTTCCAAATGGAGGGAATGTTCGGGCCAACCTGGGAAGGGTCGTATATTGTTCAAGAGATAGGCGACAACAGATACGATCACCTGAAAACCAAAGAAAGAACATAATTGGAAATATCGTGGAACGTCATCTATCTGAAAAAAAATACTTTGTTTAAATTCTTAAAATGTTGTTATAGTGAATAATTTTTCCCGTGATTATTTTTCCGCAAGGGTTTTCCACGTAAAAACTTTTGTCAACTCTCTCCCTCATCTCTGTAAATAAAACAAGCAAAGGACCATGAGAAAATGTGAAAATTAAAGGTTGGCGGTCTTGTGGCCTAAGCCCTTGAGAGCGAAAAATATTCTCTATAAAATGTGGAAATTAAACAAAGGAGTATGAGAAAATGTGAAAATTAAAAGTCGGCGGTCTTGTCGTTTGAGCCCTTGAGAGCGGATAAAATATTCTCTCTAAAATGTGAGAAATATATAAATGAGTATGAGAAAATGTGAAAATTAAAGGTCGGCGGTATTGTGACCTAAGTCCTTGAGAGTATGAGGAAAAAAATCCTTTACAAATATATCATTGAGATTAAAGTTCTTTATAGTTTCGTTTCATAACAGTTTAATAAACATATAAATAAAATTTATTATTCGTTCTTTTTAAATTTCATTACTTTTATCTAACGGGCTTGAAATATATATTTTTTACTTAAACGAGTATTATCTTGTGAAGCTAAAGAAGGAAAATTTTACACCGCCCCTGATATTTATGCCTGGATTCATCCATATATAAAAATGATTCACCAAAAACTCTCGACATCTTAAAAAAAAATTTGACATGTAAGTTTGACCCGCTACAGAAAAGAAAAAAGAAAAACAGTTGCGGGTAGCGTCTGTTAGTCCAAACAGCAGCCGTACATAGTGGAATTTAAAAGTGGTCAACTTTCAACCTTACTTTCCAAGACTTGGAATCCAAGTAATTAATTAGAAACTCATACAGCACTTTTTATTTATTTTCTAAGAAAAATATTTAAGATCATGGCTTAGTTTTTCTATTTTAAATGTCATTTTGTCCTGCAAGAAATGAGATTCATTAGGCCACGTCCCCTTCCCATTTGAACAAGAATAAAAAAATAATAAGAAAAATTAAAATATAACAACAACTAATAATAAATATAGTTTAAAAAACCTTCAAAAAAAATTATATAACACCGTGTGACCATAAATAAACATTACCCGCGAAAGTTGACATTATCTCAGTAAGTTTAAGGCTTTAAACGAAAACTATTCATCTGGTATTTTAATTTTAATATATTATATATTGTCAATTAAAATTATTTGAAAATACTTTCTATTTTAAAATGTAAACTAGGACTTAAATTCTTTTCTTTGGGTTGAAAATTGATTTTTAATAGATTAGAGTTTATCCTTTTGGTGGTCGTAAATATAATATAATAACTTAGTTTTGGAAAAACATTATTATCACATCTAGTGTGCAAATTTTTTAAGAATCGACCGAACCAGACTGAACTAAATCGGTTCCGTCGGTACTTTCACGACGGTAATGATAATCGATTCGGTTAATTTAAAAAATAGAACTTTCAGTTTAATTATATTTTAAAATAAACTTATAATCGGTTCGAACCGATTATAATCTTTCAGTTTAATTATATTTTAATTAGATATAAATTATTACAAACTTAATGAATTAGACATGCATTATTAAAAATTAAACATAATTATTAATTAGATAATATATATTAATTGTGTTGAGTGTTGATGTTTTTAATTTAATTATTTTTACTATCTTTTTTGAAGTTTTATAATTGTAGCCGAACCAATTACAAGTAATCGAACCGAATCGATTATTTCGGTTTCATTTGGTTCGATTCTTTCAATTCGATTATACCGGTTTGATCCAGGTATTTTATGTAACCGATGAATTTGGTTTGATTACAAAAATCTTTTACTAACCGATGTACCTAATCGTGCACACTCCTAATCACATCACTTAATACTTAAAAAGTTAAAACTAATTTTTTTTTTTATAATTTGTGTATGTAATAATGCAAAATATAAATTATTTCTTTAAAATGGATATTTTCTTAAAAACTTTTGGAGCCCTCTTAAATGATTTTTTTTAATTACATAACAATATCCTATTAATTAATTAAACCTCATCAAAGTCTGAAAACGTGTGGTTTACACAACCCACAACATGAGTGAACAGATTTGGTCCTTCATAAATAGACACAATTTTGGCTCCAAATTTCATTTGTTTTTCCACTGAATAAACACAACAACACTTGGATCGAACACACATGGAAGACGCGATTTTCAGCATCTCACTCTGTCTTATCTTTCTCCTCTTTGCTTTCAAGTTTTTGTTCCAAAACAGAACACTTCGCCGGAATCTTCCACCAAGCCCACCTTCTCTTCCGATCATCGGCCATCTTCATCTTTTAAAAGACCCAGTTCACCGTACTTTACGTAACCTTTCTGAAAAATACGGCCCCGTTTTATCTCTCCGTTTTGGGTCTCGCCTCGTCGTGATTGTATCCTCCCCTTCTGCAGTCCAAGAATGCTTCACAAAGAACGACATCGTTCTCGCCAACCGACCTCTCCTGTTCACCGGCAAGCACTTGGCCCACAACCACACCAGCCTTGCGTTGTTGCCCTACGGCGAACACTGGCGAAATCTCCGCCGCCTGAGTTCCATCGAGATTTTTTCAACAAGTCGTCTTAACCTCTTCTTGGGCATTCGAAGGGACGAAGTCAACCGATTGCTCTGGAGTCTTTCTCACGATTCATTCGACAAAGTCGAATTACAACCGAAATTCTCCGAGCTGACGTTTAATGTTATAATGAGAATGGTCGCCGGGAAGCGGTATTACGGCGACGACGTGGCGAACGTGGAAGAGGCGGCCCAATTCAGAGATATTATGAAACAGACTATGGAGCATGGCGGCACAGCAAATCCCGGCGATTTCTTACCAGTTTTGAATTGGGTCGACCCAACTGGTTTCAGAAAAAGGGTGATTGAGCTCGGATTTAGATCCGATCTGTTCTTGCAGGAATTGATCGATGAGCTTCGGAATAGTAAGGAAGAGGGTAGAAATACAATGGTCGACCACCTGCTTTCGTTGCAAGAATCAGAACCTGACTATTACAATGACCAAATTATCAAAGGGCTGATGTCGGTAAGGATTTTGAATTTTCTGTTTGAGTATTCACTGAAACATACTGTTCATGTAAAAGTTTGAAATCAGAACTCCCCTGATCAATTAGCAGTTCACTCTAGAATCATTCATAAATTTGTTAGTTTGAATCAATTCTTTACCAGGTACTCGCCCAATACGGGACAGATTCAAGAGTGCGTTACGCCCCTTTTAAATGAAATCTTGTTTTGCAGGTGATATTCTTGGCTGGGACAGATACAGCTGCAGTGACATTAGAATGGGCAATGTCCAATTTGCTCAACAATCCTGACGTACTAAAGAAAGCAAAAGCCGAATTAGACGCTGAAATCGGACAAGAACGACTCGTGGAAGAATCGGATTTGCCAAAACTACGTTACCTACAAGGAATCCTAACTGAGACACTTCGATTGAACCCTGCAGCTCCTCTGTTAGTGCCACATTGCTCATCCGAAGACTGCAAAATAGAAGGATACGACGTGCCTCGAGACACAATCGTATTGTTTAACGCGTGGGCCATACATAGGGACCCAAACTTATGGGATGAACCGTTGAAGTTTAAGCCTGAGAGGCACTGGAAAGAGGAGGGCGAGTCGTATAAGTTAATGCCGTTTGGGTTGGGAAGGAGGGCGTGTCCTGGTGTTGGGTTGGCTCAGCGTGTGGTGGGGTTGACTTTGGGTTCATTGATTCAGTGCTTTGAGTGGGAAAGAGTGGGTGAAGAAGAGGTTGACATGGCTGAAGGTAAAGGGCTTACGATGCCTAAAGCTGTGCCATTAGTGGCCATGTGCAAAGCTCGTCCTTTCATGAACAGGATTCTAACTGAAGCAATGGATAGTGTTTGAATTTTATATGTCATCTATTTCTATCTCAGGAGTAGTGATTTTATGTTTTGATGTATATGAAGAATAATATTTGAGTTGAGTTTTATATATGTTATTAAAATTAATGCCATTTGACTCCTATGTTATAGAATTAACTTAATTGTAAAGAGTTTTTTCTGGTATGGAGAACCCTCTACGAGCAAATGATAAAGATTATAATTTAAAAAGAGAATGAGAGAATAAAGACCATCATTTACGTGGAAAACTTTTAAATGGAAAAAAAGTCATGAGAAGATTGTTGTTATTTACTGGTGTAAAAGATTTCACACACTTGTTGATGAGAGAAGAGAGTAAGGGCAATGCCTTTAGTTAAAGTTTTCTTAGTTAGGTCCTTTTTTTTACATAAGCATGTACTGATAGGCGTTACAATAATAAGAATAATAGAAAATGGACGATTACATTTCCTATGCTTTCGGCTAATGGGATTGCTTTCAGGCATAGACTCCTTTACTCTGTTCATTCCTTTCAGTTGTTTTGTCCTCAACAACTCAATTAGTCATAGCCACTTGGTAGTTCCTTGTGGTTTGGGCCAATCAATCACAACCACTTGACTGTCAGTCTGAACCCTCCTTTCCGTTCTGATGTTCTGTCCTGTCCAGAAGGTAATGATTCTCCGTTCTTGAGATGTCAGTTCCCGTTCTGGAAACGATGATCTCCCATTATTGAGATGTCGGTTCTCGTTCTGTTGTTCTTTTCCGTTCTCCCTGTTCGGGAAGCGATAATCCCTTAAATCCAGAAGTGATAGCCAACCGTTCCAGAAATGATAGTCACCCGTTCCAGAAGCGATAGTTCCCCATTCCAGAAGCGATAGACACCCGTTCTAGAAATGATAGTCATCCCGTTCCACAAGTGATTGTTCCATTCCAGAAGCGAAGGTTCCCTGCTTTAGCATTCTTCCTCGTTCTGACGAGGTCTCTCGCTTCAGCGTTCTTTCCCGCTCTGATGAGGTCACCCGCTTCAGCATTCTTCCCCGTTCCAAAAGAGGTCTCCCGCTTCAACATTCTTTCTTGTTCAGAAGGGTCTTGGGTGGTTTTTTACCTGTTCATTTGCCCCTATTACAGTAAATAAGTTTCACTTATTAAGGTGTAATGGTTTGTCCTTTCTTATTATGTCGTTACATTCCTCTATTCCCGTTCACGAGTGCTTTGCGTTTGTCGACTAACTTTTTTGTCAGCTCGATGTCGATGATGATTACTTTCCTTTATTCACTGTATCGTCTTTCCGTTCATTTTACTACAGGCTTATTGATAGAGTTTTTCCCGTTTTCATCATTATGGACTCATTGAGGAGGTTCTCTCATTTTCTTCAGTACGGGTTTAGTGATAGAGTTTCTCCCGTTTCTTTGTTTTTCATTTTCCTTCTCTCGTACGTTAAGATATGTGACAAAAATGTTGTACAAGAACAATAATAATTTATTGAAATGAATAAGGAGCGAGTATACCATTCCATAATTGCATCGTATGAGTTCTATTTTGATGTTCCACATTCGTTGGTAGAGTTTCTGCTGTTTCCATATTTTCTTTTTCTACTTTCAAATTTTCCTTCCTTTTCTCGCTTCCTTTTCCTTTACCGTTCTGAAGTTCTTTTCTCAACTTCTTTTCTTTTATGTTCTAAAGTTCTTTTCTCTACTTCTTTTCTTTTCTGTTTTGAAGACTTTCCCGTTGCTAAACTACTTTCGTTCCCATTTCCACGACTTTCTTGTTCTCAGGACTTTCCTATTGCTAAGCTAATTCTGTTCCCATTCTCAGGAATTTTCCATTCTCAGGACTTTCCTCATTCTTGAGCCTTTTCCTGGTCTCGGGACTTTTCTGTTCTTAGGATTTTTCCCGTTGCCGAGCTAATTCCGTTCCCATTATCAAGACTATTCCATTCTCAGGACTTTTCCCGTTCTCGAGACTTTTTCTAGTCTCAGAACTTTTCCATTCTCAAGACTTTTCTTCTTGCCCAGCTAATTCTGTTCCCGTTCTCAGGACTTTCCTGTTGCCAAGCTAATTCTGTCCTGTTCTCAGGACTTTCCCATTCTCAAGACTTTCCGGTTCTCAGGACTTTCATGTTGCCAAGCTAATTCCGTTCCAATTCTCAAGAATTTTCTGTTCTCAAGACTATTCCCGTTCTCAGGAATTTTCCTCTTCTGAAGACATTCTTTTTCCTTCTAAGAATGGCGTATGTAGATGCTCCCAAGGACTTAGGCTCCTTCAGTGGAACTATGGCCCCATTTTGATTTCATTTTGAGAGTAGGATTTATGAATTTCTCCTCCCAAGGACTTACGTCCTTAGTTCATTCTGAGAGTAGGACTTATGAACTGCCTCTCCCAAGAACTTACGCCTTTAGTTCCTTTTGAGAGTAGGACTTATGAACTGCCCATCCCAAGGACTTATGCCCTTAGTTCCTTCTGAGAGTAAGACTTATGAATTGCCTCTCCTAAAGACTTACGCCCTTAGTTCCTTCTAAGAGTAGGACATATGAATTGTCCTTCTCAAGGACTTATGCCCTTAGTTCTTTCTGAGAGTAGGACTTATAAATTGCCCCACCCAAGAACTTACGCCCTTAGCTCCATTGTCGAAGAAGAGAGAGAGAGTTGACAGCCTGTATGAAGATTACCATACTTTTGATACGGAGAGCTCAACGTGAAGTCCGTAAAATTCTTCATGAAGCATACTCTCATATCCTTATAATTATGTGACTGGCCATGTAATCTTGCTTCCAAATTTTTTCATTTTAGTTTCCATTTCCATTCCCGTTGTTGTTAAGACATTTTTGTTCACATCATCGCGACGCCTATGTTCCCGTAGTCAGGATGCTCCGTTCTTGTTGTTTGTTCATCTTTTATTTTTCTGCACTCATAAATTCCTTTTGAATGACTGAATTTGCTTAAGTCATAGCTTTCCCTTTTTTGGTCTTCCCGTTTTAACACATGTGAACGCAGTCTCCTTTGTTTTCTCGTTCTGAAATGTTTGAGTGGCAGCTTTCTTGACTTTTCTGAAGCTCTAACTTCAACTTTTCTGAAATTTTTTTCGTTTTATGAGATTTTTGATATGAGCTTTCTGAGCTCTTCTGATATGAGCTTTACGAGCATTTCTGAACTTTATGAGCTCTTCTGGTTTGAGCTTTACGAGCTCTTCTGGTCTGAGCTTTCTTTTCTTATCCGCTCTAATTTTTTTAACTCATTCTTCCTTCGAATGAATTTCTTTTCTGATCTCCTTCCTCTTTTTTTTTTCTTTTTTTAGAAGTTGATTATGATGTAAAAGAAATAAGCCAATCGAATATGCAAGGAACGAGTTTACCGTTTTCTGTTCCGTTTCTAGTTTTGTACTTGTTGTCGTTCCCATCTCTGCTTCCAACCTGTTTTCATTTCTGTTCCCGCTTTCGTTGTCGATGAGGCATTTGATTTGGTTTTTGGCATTTAGGGTGGGATTTCTTCGAGTTTTTCTCTCACTCTCAAGGAGAGCACCAAATGTAAATGGTTTTTTTTTGTATGGAGAATTCTCTACGAGCAAATGATAAAGATCATAATTTAAAAAGAGAATGAGAGAATAAAGACACCATCATTTACGTGGAAAACCCTTAAAAGGAAGAAAAATCATGAGAAGATTGTTGTTATTCACTGCTGTAAATGATTTTACACACTTGTTGATGAGAGAAGAGAGTAAGGGCAGTGCCTTTAGTTGAGGTTTGCTTACTTAGGTCTTCCTTTTCTTATTACATTAGCATGTACTTGTAGGAATTACAATAATCAGAATAATAAAAAGGGGATGATCACATCCCCTATGCTTTCGGCTGATGGGATTGCTTTCAAGTGTGGGCTCCTTTACTGTGCTTCATTCCTTTCAGCTGTTTTGTTCTCAGCAACTCAATTAGTCATAGCCGCTTGGTGGTTCCTTGTGGTTTGGGCCAATCAATCACAACCACTTGACTGTCATTCTGAACCCTCCTTTTCCGTTCTGATGTTCTGTCCTATCCAGGAGGTAATGATTCCCCGTTCTTGAGATGTCAGTTCCCGTTCTGAAAGCGATGATCTCCCATTATCGAGATGTCGTTCTCGTTCTGTTGTTCTTTCCCATTCTGGGAGGGATGGTCCCCAGTTCTGGAAGCGATAGTCCCCCCGTTCCAAAAGCGATTGTCACCCATTCCAGAAGCGATTGTCCCTCCGTTCGAGAAGCGATAGTTCCTCTATCCAGAAGCGATAGACCCCCGTTCCAGAAGCGAGTCATCCCGTTCCAGAAGTGATTGTCTCCCATTCCAGAAGCGATGGTTTCTCGCTTCAGCATTCTTCCTCATTTGGACGTGGTCTTCCGCTTCAGCATTCTTTCCCGCTCTGACGAGATCTCCCGCTTCAGCATTCTTCCCGTTCTAAAAGAGGTCTCCCACTTCAACATTCTTTCATGTTTGGAAGAGGTCTCCCGCTTCAGCGTTCTTTCTATACACGTGTCTTGGATGGTTTTTTACCTGTTTAAACATAAGGACCCAAAATTCCATCATCTTTCCCAAAATGTCATGATTTTAAATCCTAAAATAACGTTGGAATACTCTACTTATTTTCTAGTGCATTTTATGACAATAATAAAACTAAATACAATATCTTTTTTTTTTAAGTTGTAGAACCACATTGTACATTTCTGGAGTGTGACTAATCTTGCTCAGTTCTAGGGTTAGGTATAAAGCTTGGTGTTACGATTTATTTATAGTGCAAGTGTTCGCTAACGTCGTCAAATAATAAATTTCTATAAAATATAGTATCATCCATATGATTGATTGGTATTAATTATTGAAATTAACTAAATATTAATTTTAGTTAAGTATAACGAACAGCTGAGATTTTTAGATTTTAAATTAAACTAAAATGATAAATTCTTGATAAGGATAAATAATTCAGAATTTTAATAGTTAAAAACTTTAGGATTTTCGATTTCACCAAACCAAATATGCTCAAAATTAAAAAAACTCAATTAATAAATATTTATCAAATTATTGACAGCGAATTTCTCTAATGTAATTATCAATCTTTCTCAAGCATCAATAACAATGAATAAAAATACTAATCCCACATCACTGTCAATATTAAATATATTGAAACTCATTAAGCACAAGAAATTATAATTGCTACAATAGATACATAATTATGTCTAACTTATAAAACTCTAATGTTATAAACAAAGAGCAAATTTAATCATCACTTATCAGTATCAGAATTAAATTTAAAATCATGCAATAGTTGGCCAGACGATCACAAGCATTAAGAACGGATTGCAAAATTCAATAATACTGAATAAACATCGATTGAATTGAAAATCAAAATTTATGAATAATCATGGTTTGGCTATGTCGTAGCTCTAGATAATAAATTTAGAACATACTAGAATAAGAAAACATCCTAATAATATTCATGAACATAGAGGAAAAGAAAAGAAAAAACTAGATTTGAGGATGAATTGAAGTTTAGATCCATCTTCTGATTGGATCCGTCTTCGTTTCCTCTCCCAAAAAGCTTTCTCCTTTCTGCCTCCCACGTCCCAAGAGTCCAAAAAAATCTAAAATATTTTATTTATAACCTAGGGTTTGATAAGGATTATATTGAAGCAAAAAAAATTCACAAACAAATCTAGAATCGTGCCAGCGTCATGACGGTGGAAGCTAACATCGTTATGCTGGCCAATCTGTCTGTGCGCCAGCATCACGGGGCTAGGAGCCAGCGTCACAATGCTGGCTCTCTGCCCAGGTCCGTCCTGTTCTCCTTTTCTTCACATTTTTTCCTTCTAAATCTTTTCAAATCAATCCAAATGCATTTAAAAATCAAACCTACAAGATAAAAATAAAAACAAATATATATCAAGTAATAAATCTAAAAGAACAAAAAAATTATAGTTAAGATTATCTAAAATATGAGTGTGAAACATACTCATCAAATACCCCCAAACTTAACTTTTTGCTAGTTTTCGAGCAAAATAAAACATAAAAAAATCAAGCAAGAAAACATTTAACACTAATCAAGCAAAACTACAGATCAAATGATGAAATGTTTTGACTAACTAAACATGCCTCAAAGATTTTAAAATATCGATAACCCAAGAAAAACTTCTGAATTGTAATAATGTAAAGTTTCAACAAACTACCAACTTACATTACACCTTGAAAAATCTTGAGTGAGTGTGTGTTGCCTTAAGCCGTCCAACTTTTTAGTCTTAAATGAGTTCATGCAACCAAGTCTTATAAAAGCGGATCTATTAATCTATTACTAGATTAGAACTCCATAGGTCAATTTTTCATTTGCTCTCCACTAATGTAGACAAACCACTACATTATGGACCATTAGGACTTTCTTAGGCTTGTAATGTATGGCTAGGATGGAGGGTAGGATAAATGATATTATTTCAGCTCAATCTTTACCCATGGTCACACATACATTCTAGGAATCAACGAGTTTAACCCAACTTTTGTTGCCATATCCCAAAACTTGTCACTTTCCCCCACTATAAATATCAACCATACTTAACCATTTTTTTTAATTTGATTTTCATAAGCTTATCTTTTTCTTAATGAGCTTTCAGCTAAAAGCTCCCAAACCAGTTGGTCTTAGGGTATTAGGTGTTAAGACACTGCTTCGAGCTTAGTCACTCAAGTCGAAGAGACTACGAAATCAAACTTATTTTTTAAGTATTTTCTTAGAACATCCAAATACTATGAGTAAAAGAGGGTACTAAGAAAATTTTTTAAGGTTCGAAAACTGTCATGGGTGATAACAAAAATGGCTATTTAGTCTTGTAGATACCGTATTTTGTCTGGTACAATACTTTAAATATACACATTTTGTTTATTAGCTCATTTATTAGTTAAGATTATGTGTGATTTTTGAAAAAAAAAAAACAATTTCTAAAATAGACAAATAGCCCAAGACTAAAAATGAAAAAAATGTCCAATGACTAAAAATTAAAAAAGGAGCAATAGGATTAAAAGCAAAAAGGTAAACCTTAATTTTGTCTATAAATAAGGAGTGAATCTTTCACTTGAAGGAGGTGGTTTTTTTTAGAGAGAGGATGAGGTCATTTTGGGAGAGAGAAAGAGAGGTCTTGAGAGAGAAGGAGATGATATATTTTTAAAGAATGAATGTGTGTGAAATAAGAGAGATTTTTCAAGATAGAAAGAAATAAAGTTTACATTTCTATTAACCTGTTCATCTTCTCTCATTCTTATTTTAAGATAGTTTAAATTTCTTGTACATTGGCTAACAACATTATCTTGTTCTTTATTCTTCATCCTCTCTCCTTCATCCTCATGTAGTATATAGTCTTTGTTTCCTTTTCTATATATAAGTGTTTGTTCCTCCTTCTTCATCTTTTACTCTTAATCTTGAGGTTTATTTTGTACATTGATGATTTTCATACTAATTTGAAATGAGATATCATTGTCATTAACTCAATCAATGAGTATGATAATAAAGCCCTTTTAGGGGTGCAAAATTAACTCAATGTGAATCGACATTTTAATGGGTTGAAAGTGTACATTTTATATAAAAATCCCCTATGATAATTTCTCATACATAAAAATGTGTAAAATAGAGAGTTAAATATCTATATAAAGATTATGCAAATATTTGAGTTTTGATAATTTATAATGTTCTCACAAGTCTCTTCATTTTTTTTGGAACTTGTCGCTATTTTAGTGATACTTGTTTGAACTAGTTATCATATATGATCATTCCTTTGTTATTTGATTACTAATGAAAGAAGAAAGGAAATAATGTTAATTAGTGAACTAAGTACACTACAATAAAATATGGGTATATTTATATCCCAAACAAAATATTCCATTTTGAAAATTTATTGATCATTTTAGTGATACTTGTTTGAACTAGTTATCATCCATGATCATTATTTTGCTATTTGATTAGCAATGAAAGAAGAAAGGAAATAATTATAATTAGTGAACTAAATAGTCTAAAATGAAAAAAATTTATATTTATATGCAAAATTGTTTTCTATTTTGAAATTTTATTGATAATATTTTACATGATGCTCGATTTAACTGGTTATCATCCGAAATTTTACATTTTATATGCATTTGTGTAGTTATATCATGCAATTAAATATTTATATTGACTAATTTATTTAATAATAAAATATTTAATAATTATTTATTTAATTACATAATATTAAAAAATTAAAAAAATAAAGAAAATTTTAAGGGTGACATCACTCCTTGTTATAGAGAATGTGATATCACCTTCTGTTAAGGCAGATGGTTAAAAGCCTTATTACCTTCCCCTTTCCCCTTTTAGTTTTTTTTGTTTATAATTTGTTTTCTTTCTCTATTTAGTGTTTTTCTTTCTTAATATATGTTTGATTTGTATTTACCTATTTCTCATTTTTTTCATTTCTCTTCTCATACATGTTTTGCATGTTCATATTTTACCAAACACATCTTTTCCACTTTGTCATCCTACAACTACATCTATTTATTTCTTTTATTTTTTCATGTAGTTGGTAATTTAATGTTTCTTTACATGTTTATTTGCTTAGGTCTCTTATATTATTATATTTAAAATGTGATCCATGACTCATTCATTAATATGAACATGTGTATATATGTAATTTATGTTTAATTCACTTGTAATAACATGTATATGTTTGAGTCACAAAATAACATATAAATTTAAATCATATTATCTTTATCAATTCTTTTCTCTTACCAAAATCCCTATGACCGACTTTGAGTTTTTTGAGATACCAAATTTCTCGAACTACTGAGGTGAGGAGTTATTTTTGGGATACCAAAAATAATTCCAATAATGTTTTGATTTTCAAAACAATTAAAAAACTAAAAAATATGTTTTCATGGTTTTTGTATCACCCGTTAAAGTTCATTTACTTTGTTTCATTTTATAATGCAAGACATACCTAATGGGACATTCAAAATTGAATTTCTTTAGCATTGTTTTAAATATATAATTTGATTAAATTTGATAACCATTTTTCATGATGGATGTTGCGGGGTGCTAATACATTCTCCACACACAAATGACCCTCGACCAACTTTGAATTTTCACAGACTAAAATATTTGATTTTAAAATTGGGTAACCAATCACGTCCTAAAATGATTGGTGGCGACTCTGAATTTCTTTTCTCCACAAATAATTTTTCAATCGCTGCTCCGCGTCACATGCACGTTGCGACAAGGGTCAACGAGGATGACTAGGGAAACAATTATGCATATATTGGCTTGAAAAGTTCAAAATGTCCAAATGTGGCCTAAATCATGTTCTAAATATAATGTAGCCTATAATTTTATCTCGAGCAATAGTCAAACTGGTTCTAGAGTTCATATGAGATCATAACGATTCCTTAAGTCACATAAACTTTCTTTAAGCAAAAAGATAATCAAACGCTTAAGGCTAGGTGCTTAGAATGTCGTGATTCTCTAGTGAAATGTAAATCAATAATTGGTTCAAACACATATCAATACACAAATTCATCACTTTTTCACAAAGCTATCAATAATTCAAAACCAATCTCATCATATGTGTTTGTGTTGTATACAACAGAACACCAAAAAATGAAATTTTAATTAAAACCATTACCCCCAAACTTAAAACTTTAATTGTCTTCAATGAAAAGAAAATATGGAAAAGTAGTAAGTAGAGAGGACTTCCATGAATAGTGATGAGCTATCATCCTCGTCATTTTCTGCATTTTTCATGTTGTCTCCAACTGAGGGGAAAGTGGTGCATGAGCCAAATTCGTCCATAGTTTTTTTTTAAGTTTAAAAACCTGAAGAAAGACAAAAATAATAAACCAAAAGAAAATAATTAAAAAAAGCTTAAAAAAATGAAATAACGGAAATAAAATCAGATTGCCTCCTGGTACCGCTTACTGTCTTCAGTCAAACATAATTATCATCCAGGCTTCACCCGTTGTCCACTGACTTTATAATTCCCTTTGTGTCAGAAATTGATCAGCCTAAGACCGTTTTGTGTTCTCTCAACACCATCAGCAACTTGTCTTCTTGTTCACCATTTAATGAAGCAAAGATAATGACATGAAGAGTGGATGCATCTCTATAATGGTGTACAAAAGATGGAGGTATAACACCTGTGATTTTTCTACAGATGGTAGGTGTCTAGGTTTACCTTCTTCCAATTCTGCACAATCCACCCACAAACAACTATTCATATCATTTGAGTGTTTGATTACTTTGAAGACTACTTGATCTTCTTGCACTCTCAAAATAAATTCTCCTTTTTTGCTCATCAATAAGAGTTCCTCCCGTAGCTAAGAATTATCTACCAAGAATAATTAGAATTTCTTGTTTTTCCTCCATGTCAAGTACAATAAAATCAGCTGGAAAAATAAATATATCCACCTTTATCAAGACGTCCTCAATAATTCCATGTGGATATCTAATAGATCGATCAACTAAGTGTAAAGATACCGTCGTGGGCTTAGCTTCTTGTAAACTGAATATGACATCAAATTGATACAAGCTCCAAGATCACGTAGAGCCTTTTCAAAATAAGAAGTCCCAATAGTGCAAGGAATAGTAAAACTCCCAAGCTCCTTTAGCTTCAGAGGTAGTTTATTCTGTAATATAGCACTACACTCCTCAGTAAGTGCAACTATCTCATACTCATTTAGCTTTCTCTTGTTTGAGAGAATTTGCTTCATGAATTTGACATAGCTCGGCATTTGTTCCAAAGTATCGACAAAATGGATGTTTATATGTAATTTCCTAAACACATTAAGAAACTTGGAGAACTACTTGTTCAATTTATACTTATGGAACCGCTGAGGGAATGAAATAGGTGGCACATTAGGTAGAGGATTATTAGGAAAGAGCTTTGAATTAGGCTTGTCTTCCTTCTTTTCTGAGCTCTTGGCAAGATCATCACCCATTGTCTTAGTTTCTGCTTCAATTGGCTGAGAATTTTTAACTGTTGCTTTATGCGGTTGTACAAACTCCTTGACACTACGAAGGGTAATGGCATTTACTTTTTATTTTGGATTCCTCTGTGTTACTCAGTAGAAAACCTTGTGGCCTTTGAGTGAGTATTTCTGATAGTTGATCAATTTGAAGCTCTGAGTTCTGAATAGATGTAGCTTGACTCTGAATGCTTGTTTCTTGCTCTCTGAAGTGTAGCATATGTTCTTACTATAAATTGAGTAGTATTGACTGTGAGTTGGGCAAGAACATCTTCTAAAAAAAATTTAGACTGTTGAGGCTGAAATTGAAGCTGAGTAGAAACTGGTGTATTCATCACATTCTGACTATTCTTCCAAGAGAAATTTAGGTGATTTCGTCACCCTTAGTTATAAGTTTTGGACAATGGTGTATTCGACCTACTGTAATTCTCAACAAAATTAACATGTTATGACTGAGAATGAGCAAAAGGATTACCGGATTTACATTCAGTACTAAGATGATGTCCATTGCACAAATTACAAATTTCCCATGTAGCATGAATATCACTATTATTGAAGGTGAAAGAGCTCAATTTCTTAGGCAGTGTAGCTACTTGAGCAGTAAGAGCATTGACTTCATGAACTCCATGAATATTTCTCTGTACGTTAAGCTCAATTGGCCATTGATAGACATTAGCAGTCATTCCTTTAAGTAAAGCATAAGCCTCCTCATGTGTTTTGCCCATTAAAGCTCCTCCTGCTACTGTATGCATTAGTGTCCTCGTTGAATTCCACAACCTATTGTAGAAATTTTGAACTTGCAGCCATGGAGGGAGTCCATGATGTGGGCAACGTCTCAACATCTTTTTAGACCTCTCACAAGCTTCATAAGGAGACTCCATATCATATCACCACAAAAGTGTGATCTCATTACTCATCTTAACTGTTTTAGCTGGTGGAAATAATTTAGCCAAGAATTTCACAGTCAGTCCATTCCAAGTGGTGATTGATCCAACGGGTAAAGAGTTCAACAAACTCTTAGCCTTATCTCAAAGTGAAAATGGGAATAATCTCAACATAACTGCATCAGTTGAGACATTGTTGTGCTTGGATGTATCACCAATTTTGAGAAAAGTTGCTATGTGAACATTTGGATCATCATTAGGCAAGCCACTGAACTGATTTTCTTGCACCATGTGAATGATAGCTGGCTTAATCTCAAAATTTTTGGCATTAATAACAGGGCGTTGAATCGCAGACGCAACCTCATTGACCACTGGCATAGCATAGTCTAGAATTGCTCGGTTATTTTTGTTGTTCACAATTTCAGGATTTTCTATGATATTTTCCATGGTTTCTTGAGCTTGTTTAGAAGCTTCTCTCTTCATTTTTCTATTACGACGACAAGTTTGCTCAATTTCTAAATTTAGGGGAGTCAAATTTTCGCTTCCAAATTTTCACATACATCTTAGAAAATACCTAAAAATTCAAAATAGTAAACAACCGTAAATAAAAAAATTAAGGATATGTAACTATAAGATTAAGGATATGTAACTACAATTTTAATAAAAATACTAATCTCACATCACTGTCGATATTAAATATATTGAAACTCATTAAACACAAGAAATTATAATTACTACAATAGATCAATAATTATCTCTAACTTATGAAACTTTAATGGTGTTATAAATAAAAAGTAAATTTAATCATCACTTATCAGTTTCAGAATTAAATCCAAAGTCATGCAATAGTTGCTCAGACGATCACAAACATTAAGAACGGATTATAACACTCAATAATACTGAATAAACATCGATTGAATTAAAAATCAAAATTTATGAATAATCATAGTTTGACTATGTCGTAGCTGTAGATATGAAATTTGGAGCATACTAGAATAAGAAAATATCTTAATAATATTCATGAACATAGAGAAAAATAGAAAAAAAAACTAGATTTGAAGATGAATTGAAGTTGCGATCCGTCTCCTGATTAGATCCGTCTTCGTTTCCTCTCCCAAAAAGCTTTCTCTCAATACCTCCAACGTCCCAAGAGTCCCCCAAAAAACCTAATATATTTTATTCTAAACTAGGGTTTGATAAGGATAAGATTGAAGCAAAAAAATCGTAAAAAATACAAATCTAGAATCGCGCCAGCGTCGCGACGCTGGCTCTCTGCCTAGGTCCATCCTTTTCTCACTTTCTTCATATTTTTTCCTTTTAAATCTTTCCAAATCAATTCAAATGCATTTAAATATCAAACTTACAAGATAAAAGTAAAAATAAATATAAATCTAATAATAAATCTAAAAGAACCAACAAAATTAAAGTTAAGATTATTTAAAATATGAGTGTTAAACATGCTCATCAATATACCCCCCAATGATGGTTACAAGTGTTTCAAGTGAGAGTTGAACTTGCGGAGAGCCCTAACGATTTGATCATACTGAAGCGTTTTAACGCTTTAACCACTGGCGCCACACTTATTGATTATCTAATAACAATATCTAAAGCTCTATAAAAGAAATTCAAGCATTTAACGTGATTTTATGATTTCAAAATGAGGTATTATGGCAAGGGTTAACATGCATATTGTTGTACAGTATTTGAATAGAACAACGTGAAATTACACTTGTATTACAACACCCATAAAATAAGATGCTCTGCAAAACAAGTACAAGGAAATGATTACAGACACATAAAAGAAATTACAAGAAGCAGAATGAATAAATAGAATAGGTAGAGGCTTGATGTAGGTGATGGCTTAAAGACACAATTCACCCTCCAGAGTTTCCTAGAAGACTAAGGTGATTGTCTCTGCGGGATACAACTATCTAGATTGAAAAAATAACAAATAGAAATTTCAATCTCTATAGAAATCAAAATATTTTTCTTTCTCCACTGAATATGAACTCACTGACTCTTCTTAGTAAAAGAAGTCAATATACTAAATAGAAGGGTTGGCAGTTTTCCTTTCCAAAGAACTGCCTAAACGTGGAAGGCGAATCCCACACAAGGGAATTGTCCACTATTCTACAAATGGTTGTACATGGAAAGTTGAGGAATTGACTCCACTATCTCTTAACTGGCCATTCAAGACATAAAAAACATATAAGGCTCATCTAGACCAGACCAAATCAAATTGAACCGGGCTAGATCATGCGGTGGTGGAACGTGTGCGCTTTAAATACTCATAAGCCTGGCACCATTGATGTCCAATAGTTTTGATAGTACTGGTTGGATCTAATACTACCTCATCCATTGACTATAAGAAAGCAAAAGATGATATAGTAATGAACATCAGAATGAAACTAGAAAAAATGGTCCAAAGAATCTCAAAAGTACTTCCATGAGTCTGAGGCAATATCAATACTGAAGAACGCAAGGATAGGTGCAGTCGCAATCAAACAATCAACTGAGTGAAAAGCCAACCCTTTGATTAGAATATATAATCTATTATAAAGCTTTCACATCTTTATGCTTCATGTATATGACAGGTTAACATGTCGTAATCAAACAATGCAGTTCGTTTGAGATTGGATCACTTCCCTTCGTTATTAGAACAATAGAGTAGTTACTCATAGTAGTAGCTGTTGTTCGTTTAAGCTGACTTGCTTATCTTGTTTCACAGTCTTACAATCAAGAAAAGGACAGGAAGGGTCTACTTCACACGCTTAAACTTCGAGACAACTACAAAGATGGGTTTAATCTTTCCTAATTCCATGCATTTCACACTATCTCAAGGGAATTGACATCCTTACTCTTGTTTGTATTTAAAGTATTTGAATGGAATCTTCTGCCCATCAGACCGACTTGCGAAACTGAGAATCATGGAGGAGTGATTCGATAATTCCTGGCTGAAAAATGGGCATTCCATTCAAGACAATGGAATAAAGCACACAAAAAACGGCATCCCTCTATCGAATTGCCTTAGCCTTTTGGAATCCTATTAGCTTACCCTAACAGTCCTCGTAACAGTATATCCTTCTGATAGACTTGCTTGCACATCTTGTCTTTAATTTGATACACTTATAGTACAGTGGAAAGATTAATATCTTTTATTGGCTTCTCTGTCCCTAGAGATTAGGGTTTTCTATCTTCTATCTTCTCGGGTAGTGAATTTGCCAACTCTATTATTGTTATTATAACAGCTTGAATTCCTCTGCATCTTGTTTTTGACTTTTGGTTTGTGGATTCTATTTCCCCATCAACTGCTTTCACTTCCCCTTGCCTCGAGATCGTGCCTCTTCTGTGGAAGGAGAAATAGAAATAGAAAACCCTAATATCTAAAAAAGAACTCGCAGAGTGAATTCCCTTCTTAATGGATGGGACTTCTTCTATTGACCGATCATGGATTCCCAAACCTAAAAAGCCTGACAAAAGGTGATCTATCACACAACCTTGAGCAACATATACTCTATTCTTAGACGCCCTATCATTGTATTAGTCATGAGAAATGACAGACACTTAAAAGAAAATTACAAGAAACATAACGAATAATTAGAACAGGCAAAGATTTGTTGTAGGCAATGACCTAAAGCCAAAATTCACCATTTGCTAGGAGACTAAGGTGATTTCCGTTATTGGATACAACTATCTAGATTGAACATATAGCATTATAATTTTTAATTTCTATAGAAATCACAATATTTCTCTTTCTCCACTAAATACGAACTCACTTACTCTCCTTCGTAAACATTCGACTAACACTTATATTCCCTTCTCTGAAGACAATATATTGAATTAAAAAGCTAACAGTTTTCCGCCTAAACGTAGAGGCAATTCTCACACCAAGGTCTACCCACTCCTCTACAAAGGGCTATGCGTGGAAAGTTGAGAGATAGACTACATTATCTCTTTAACTGGCCATTAAAGACGTTAAAAATATGTTGTGCTCATCCACACCAGACCAAGCCAAATTGAACTGGGCTGGTTGGATGCTGGTGGCGCGTGTGAGTCATATGTGGTGCCATCTAAATCTTCACCATTGATAAAAGTGTGATGATTTGATTGTTGGTAAAAGTTGAGAGACAACTGAGAACATATTGAAATTGGATGATATTTTTTTTATCTAGAAGATAGAGTCGAAACACATGTTTAAATCGTTATTAGAATAGACAGACACTGTTTTGGATGCCGTTTTGGAGTGCTCAAAAGTATGGCTACTGACCAACAAATTTGTGCTTTGACGTTTTTGACAAAAAAAGAAAGTTCAGCTTTGAGATATCATGGACATGGACGATTCAAAATAGGACATTGAAGCAGTTACATGAACTCCGTCAATATAGATAATTTTGTCAAAATATGCCACAAGCGTATGGGGGTCACTTTCATCATATGTGTACATGTATAACAAACAAATCACCGATAAGAAATCCCGACATCTTGGTAAGCCGATTTAAGAAAATAAAATAAAAATGAAAGTGTTAGCTATACTTTCATTTTCTATCCTTCCCATCCCTTAACCTTTTTGAAGATTTAGATGGTATTTCATTGTTAAAAAGTGACAACGAAAAGTTCAATTTAGATCGTCTAATAAAATCTGAACAATATAAATTATTACCTTAAAAATATTAAATTATATTTATGAAAGAAAATAATTAGCATTCGCTAAGAAAAATATGGGCCGTCTCAGATCCGCCCAAGTGCCTCTCTATCGTCAAATTTCCAGTGACAGAATCCAAATTCAATTTTTGATAATTTCCTCAAACTGCTAGAGTGGTAATGGATTCAAGTTATTTTATTTCTCTTTATTCAAATTATTATGTATCTTTAACAAAAAAAATTTAAAATTTTAATGATCCTTTTGAGTCAGATTATTGTTATTCAATGAAATTAAGATCAATTTTATTAAGAAAACTACGTCATGATTAAATATTTATGCAATAACATCACGTGCTCTATATATCTTTATAATAAAGTAGGCCAAAGTCGCGTTATCTTTCTTAGACATGTTGTCCCCTTGTAAACCCCTTATAACAAGGAAATTATCTAAAGCAGGACAACTCTTCGAATCCACTCAACCTAATTTTTAAAGATTCATGATTAAGAAATAATAATTTCTTGAACCAAACACAAGGAGATTAAATCATTTAACCAAATAAACTAAAACTAACATTTCCTTCTAATAAACTAAACACGAGAGGAGTGAATGCACCTCAAAAACTTTTACAGTTAATCCTCTCGTTGCATAAAAATGATAACAATTAATACAAATAATTCAAAAATCTTTTACAATAAGTGATTTCACACAACAATTTTAGTAGGTAGCAGCTACATACTAAACGTACAAGACCAAACGTAACTAATTTAGCGGGTTACGCTGGTTTTAGTACATATGAACTTATTGGTAGATGTAAAAATATGTGTGTACGAAAAAACTTGTTGAACAAGAACATAGAGACGCGAAAACTAACAAATATTGTTTGATAAAAAGGTTAACTGATATATTTTTTTAATATAGTACTAAATTAAAAATAGACGTGTAAGGAATGTATTTACAAAATAGTGGAATTAAGTAAAATTTTTATTATTGTCCTCATCTAGCGATGGTAATCTCTCTATCTCTCATCTTTTATTTGCAGATGACAGTCTCATCTTCTTTAAAGTCAATGCATAATGCGTTAGAAGTGAAGAATATTCTTAAAGCCTATGAAGGGGCTTTGGGTCAGACGATGCATTTGGGTAAATCCAATATTTCTTCCAGTCTGAACATAGATTATGAGAAGCATGACGCTCTATGTGTTATTCTTAGGACGCCGATCTCCGATTGTCATGAAAAGTACCTGGGTTTAAAAACTTTATCCCGCAGGAACATGACGGTTTTATTCTCCAATATTAAGAATAGATTGTAGAAAACTCTCCAAGGGTGGAAAGAGCATCACTTTTTAGGGGGAAAGCTATTCCTTCCTATGTCATGTCTTGTTTCAAGCTTTTCGATCTCCTTTTGTTATGAGTTGTAGTCTTTTTTGCCCAATATTGATGGGGTACTTCAAACTCGGATTCTACAATTCACTGGATCTCTTGAAAAAGGTTATCTTCCCAAGTAGGGAGGATTTGATTTTTTATCCCTTATGTGGTTCAGTCAGACACTTTCAGCTAATCAAGGTTAGAGATCGCTCTCTCAACCAGACTTGTTGGTGGCTTGGGTTTTAAAAGTCAAGCACTTAGATCCTCCTTATTCCATTCAACAGTTTTGGGATGTGAAACTCAAAGCATTATGTGGGGTAAAAACTTATTATCTAGAGCCATCATGTGGAGATTTGGTTCCACTAGTGTTGAGATGGGTCTCTCCTCAAGCTTAGTGTGAATGCTGCAACTAGCTTTAAATGAGGAACATGTCTTGGAGTTGTTGTTCGGGACTATAGCTTGGTTCGTGTTTGACTTCTCGAAATTTATGTTTGGAGACATTATGGCCGAACATGAATAATTTTTTATCTTCAACCAGGTCGGCAGAGAAGAAAGATAATTAAAGCGGATGCCACGAAAGTATGATGAGAATAGTTGACTTGCCAGGATTGACAGATCTGAAGAAGCTGATATGAAGTTACTGGTTTAGTCAAATAGTCGAAGTATAAAAGTTATATAGAAAGCTACATAAGCCAAAGAAGCCAATCAAGGTAGGAAGAAAAATTATCATCGTGGCAAAGCTGGCAACGACCATCACGACCGCCTAATTCACTACTCTACATCTAACGGTCCAAATTTTAAAAGTTGTTAATATTGATAAGCAATGCTCATTCATTCATCTAAAAGATGAAGCAAATCTTAGAGGATAAGTTCAATCTCGAAGAATATTCTATTTTATTCTTGATATATTTCGGGAATTTGGTTGTATTACAAGTCTATATATACATACCAAATTGTGAACTAAAGGATCATTGAATACAAGCTAGTGAAAATTGCTCACTTCCATATGTATTTTCTCTGCTCTTATTATTCTCTAGTGTAAGGAAAAAATTTATTTAGATTTTTGTGCTTTCATTGAGAGACGAGAAAAAACGCTTGAGAAACCCACACAAAAACACTAAACATGCCTAAAACTAGATCCAACGCAGCCCAGGATGAAGATAATGAATCTAGAAACACTAATGACCAAATAGATCAACCGAACCCACCAGCGGAGATACTCAAGAAAATTCTGAATGGGATGCGAGAGATGGAAGAATGGAACGCAGAAATGCATCGCGATACGTGGAGAGCTATGCAAGAACACATCTATGCTCTTCAACAAGAGATGGCTCGGACGCATGGTGAGGTCAGCCAAAGAGCAAATAATGAAGAACATGACATCCATTCAAAGAACAATATGCGAGAGGAAAGACATGAAAACCATGAGAACAACAGGAACGTGCAACAAGAAGAAGGGGAAATTCAGTCTCAGAACTGAGAAAAGGAGGTTGCAGAGGAGATGCACCAGTCTAGAGTTATCACTAAGGAAGATGTAGAAGAATTACTGGAACGAAAGATGCTGGAGATGAGGAACCTAGGGAGTACTAGAAAAAGAAACCTTGAATCACTTAACCATACCTCATTGAGCCAAAAAATTCTAGCGCTTCCTGTACCCAAGAAATTTGTGGCTCCAAAGTTCAAGTGTTATGAAGGGAAAGCAGATCCAGTCGATCATCTCCGCCGTTTCAGACAGATAATGGCACTATATCACCATGATAATGAATTAATGTGTAGAATGTTCACAATCAGTCTGGATGGAACGACCTTAAAATGGTATCACTCGCTCCATGTCCATTCGATTACAAACTTTACTGTTATGTCTTCTGTCTTTCTAGAACAGTACTACACATATCGAGAAGTAATGGAAGACACATAGTACTTTCTCATGATCGCGATCAAGGAAGGATAATCTTTACGGGAGTTCACCCACATATTTGAAGAAAAAATGGTGAAGGTTGAAAACTACGATGATCGGATGGCCAGACTAGCTTTTAGAAGAAGATTAGGACCAAACTCACCCTTGTTTGAAGACTTGTCCAAAACAAAACCTTTATCCATGGCAGAGAATTTCCAATAGGTTCAGACTTATATTACATTGAAAGAAGAAAAGAAGAATATGTTGAAAGCAAACGAATAAAAAAATGAAGAATCGCAGAAGCGAGAACGAAATTCCTGATCAGAAAGGAAGAGAACTGACAAAACAGGAAAAACAGACGAAAGGGGTGGAAAATGGGAAAGTACATAGTACCAAAGGCAAGACTCGAGTAGGGTACATCCAAGGGATAAGGTCTACACATCATTAACCTCCCAGTAGATCATATCCTTGAACAGATTAAAGACAAGCCATGGTTGAAAAGGCCAGGCCACTCGCAAAA
This sequence comes from Datisca glomerata, assembly GCA_003255025.1. NCBI lineage: Eukaryota > Viridiplantae > Streptophyta > Magnoliopsida > Cucurbitales > Datiscaceae > Datisca > Datisca glomerata. The sequence continues at coordinate 1,420,794 of QANY01010875.1, forward strand.
GCATAAAATTACAAAGATAATGATAAATATTGTTCTTTTCATAGAAGCAGTGGAAATTACACCAGAGATTGATTCCAACTCAAAGATTATATTGAAGAGCAAGAAACCAATGTTAGAGAAGCGCATGGAGAATCGATCACCTGATAATGGGAATCTCCCGCTGATATTTGATGATCTAGATCTCAAACATGATGGACACCATAATGATGCGCTTGTCATCTCAATACAAGTTGGTTATTTCCTCTTGAGAAGAGTTCGGGTAGATGATGGAAGCACGGTTAACATATTTTATTGGACCACGTTAGAAAAAAATGTCAATGGGAGAGCAGAAGTTGTAAGGGACCTCACAACCATTGATAGAGTTTAATAGATCCATCAGTTGCTTAGAGGGGACCCTTACTCTCCCTGTAAGAGCTGAACATTTTAATCATATGACTGAGTTTTTGATTCTGGATACTTCATCCTCGTACAACTCTATTCTGGAAAGAACGTGGTTGCATAAGATGACGGCTGCACCGTTAACTTTCTATCAAGTATTAAAGGTACCTCTCACCGAAAGTAATCAAGACCATCAAAGGAGACCAAGCTTCTTCTGCATCTATTTTGTGACTGCACTAGAGTCTAAAAAGAAAAAGTGTACAAAAAAAAACAGACCATCAAAGGAGACCAGGCTTCTTCCACATCTGTTTTGTGACTACACTAGAGTCTACAAAGAAAAAGTGTACAAAAAAAGTAGATCCCACATATCCAAAAGAAGTAATTTAATAGCAATCAAAGGACAACGAATCATACGACCCGAGGTACGAGGTGGGAGAACAGACATAGTTGGTGTGCTTAGAAGAAGGAACACAAAAATTGACGAATATCGGCACCCGTCTAGAGCAAGCAGAGAAAGACAAGTTGATTAACTTTCTATGAAGGAACAAATATGATTTTTCCACTACTGCACAGGAAATGCCAGGAATTCTAGAAGAGATTATATTTCACAGGCTGGACATAGATCCAACAGTTAAACTAGTAAAACAGAAGAATATGATTTTTGCACCAGAATAAAATAAAGCGGTAAAGAAAGAGGTAGATAAGCTACTAAACGCAAGATTCATTAGAGAAGTTGACTATCCAGAGTGGCTGGCTAATGTGGTGATGGTACGAAAAAAGAATGGTAACTAGAGTATCTGCGTAGACTTTACCGACCTAAGTAAAGCTTGTCAGAAGGATGACTCTCTACTGCCCAAGGTTGATCAAATGGTAGACGCCACATCTGGACATAAACTACTCAGTTTTATGGACGCCATGCCTACTCCGGATATAACCAGGTGAAACTGTTCCCACCACTTTTACAACGCCAAATCTCGGGCATCATGATGCTCTTGGAGAGCATTATGGTGAATAATGGCCTGAAGAGAAAACAAAAATAGTAAGAAAAAGGTAAAGGAATAATAAAGAAGAAGGAAAGGACAAGGAACCATACTCTTACTAAATCATGACTAAGAGAAGAAACAAGGTCGCCAACCCTAGAGTTGTGATATAACTAAATCAACCTCATAATTAATCCCACGGGCAACAACGTGAGAAGAGTGAACATCATCTAAGAAGTAGGCTGTTGATGGTATATCAATGAATTTTTTGAACCGCCAAGGACCAGAACCTCCAACTGCCCTCTAAGATCCAGAAGTATGATCTTGACTAGTGGCTGGCAGAGAGTAGGAACAACAAGAGGAGGAGGAGGAGGAGAAGAATGGGAGAGGGAGGATAAATCCTCACCCTGGCCGGAAGGAACATTTAAAATGTAAGGATCGGTTGAAGAGATGGTCTCTTCAGATCTAGGGCGAGTTCACCTCCCAACTTCACCCACCATCATACGAAGTCATTTCAACATACTGAGTTTTTCTTTCACTCTCTAAATTAAAGAGTTTTCCCCTGAAGAATCATAACTAGAACAGCTAAGGGAAAAGTGGCTAGAAGAGACACGTGAATCTCTCGCTGGACAAGAGGAATAATATGGGGCAGATGTGGAAGACGGAGCTAAAGGAGAAACAATATGAAGATCTCGTGGTAGAACGAATAATGGCACAACAGCGAGTGGCGCGACTGAACTTGAGAGCTGAGAGCAGACAAGCGTGACATCACCACGCGACTCTAGGAGCTCAGACCACTTTCTATGCCGGCAATGGAAGGCGAGGATTAGCTTCTGTTCTGTCTCTTCGGTTATGTAAGGCTTCCTGTTCTTAAGTTTATCTACAGGGAAAGAGAAATCCAACATAAAAAAAGGAAGAAGAAAGAACAAGTAACAATGGTAGATCTAAAGAGAAATAGAGTTTGGAAATGAGGCTTCGACTACTTACTGAAAGTCCCCCAGTTCCTGAGAATTCTCCAGCGGCCATCACTGCCCCAATTTCAACCAATCACAAGGACATCCCTCTCCCAATTTTTATGGCCCGGGGAAATACTGGTCACCACTGGCCTTCTCTTTTCTGGAGTCCGATTGGAAAGATAGTAAATCTCATCGCTAGGTTTAATTACATAACAAAATTTCAATTCGTCGACTCCTAGATCCAAACCAAATCCCCTATGCAAAGCCTCAGAACAAAGGAGAATCCTATAAGTTCTGTGAGTAAATTAAGAAGGGGTAAGACCACACCACTGGAAGTACTCTTGGAAAAATGGGGAGAAAGGAAGTCTAAGGCCCAAGGCTATTTACATTGGACTTAAGGTTATTTTGTATGCGGCCTACAAGGGTGACCTGGGTGCCTACTCTCACTTAAATAAACTACAACGTCATATGGAAAAGCGTCATGAAAGAGAGAAAGAAATTCGCTAAGCTCAGCCGAATTTCTAACTACAGGAACAGTAGGCTTAAATTCAACTCCACCCAACTCATAGCTACTGGCATTAGTAATAGAAAAGAAAAGAGAAGTAGAGAAGAGATAAGACTTATGAGAAGAAAGGATGAAAATGATTAAAATGAAAGGGAAAGGAAGAATTCATATTGGCTTCAAACACGAAAAGTCATAGAAATTAATTAATGAAATGATGACTGACACACGCTCGATTAAAGGAAAGTCTACAGAAAAAAATGGACCATCGCTGCTAATACCAATTCAGAGGCTGACAGCTGGAAATAAGGATGTCATTAAATCTGAGTACGGGAATGGGAAACGACAAAAGAAAGAAATGAGGAAAATTGAAGTATCATAACAGATACTTAGCAAGAACGGGAAAATCGAAGCCTCATAACAGATACTTAGCGAGAACGGGAAAATCGAAGCCTCAAAACAGATACTTAGCGAGAACGGGAAAATCGAAGCCTCATAACAGATACTTAGCGAGAACGGGAAAATCGAAGATTCTGAACATATACTTAACGAGAATGGGAAAATGGAACGTCAAAAAAGATCTTTAATGAAAACAGGAAAGTGGAATGACAGAAAAGAAAGCTCACACAACTATCAAACGCACATCCATCTCGGTAAGGTAACTATTATTTAAATTGTTGTTAACTTTTCCATGTCATTAGTATCGCAGGTCCCAAAAAATAAAAGAAGAATAAAAGAGGAAAGAAGAACAAAATTATTAGAAGATCATTCATATAAAGGCTTTTCTAAAAAGCTATGGCGCCCCATAAATCTGGTATTGAAAATCGAGGAATTAAATCATTAAACCTAAATGAAGTCTCACTTCATTTAGGTGTAATGAGGACAAATGAACATGAATAATTTTTTGTATTCAACCACGCCAGCAGAGAAGAAAGATAATTAAAGCAGATGCCACGAAAGCATGATGAAATTAGTTGAACTTGTCATGTTGGCAGATCTGAAAAAACTGATATGGAGATACTGGCCTAGTCAAATAGTCGAAGTATAAAAGAAGCCAATCAAGGTAGGAAGAAAAATTACCACAGTAGCAAAGATGGCAAGGACAATCATGACCGTCTAATTCCCCACGCTACATCCAACGGTTCAAAATTAAAAAGTTGTTAATACTGATAAGCAATGCTCAATCATTCATCTAAAAGATGAAGTAAATCTTAGAGGATAAACTCAATTTTGAAGAATATTCTATTTATTCTTGATATATTTCAGAAATTTAGTTGTATTACAAGTCTATAAATATATGCTAAATTGTGAACTAATGGATCATTGAATACAAATCGGTGAAAATTACTCATCTCCATATTTAATTTCTCAGCTCTCATTGTTTCTCTAGTGTAAGTTAAAAATTCCTTTACAATGGCATTGGCAACCAGAGCTATGACTATTCGTTTTACTTTGGACCTTCTTTATCAGAGACATTGTTGGATCAATGTGGTGGATACATATAATGGTAGTCTGGCAGATTTGGTTTCTTCAAGATTCATTTCTCGGGTTGATCATTGCGAGATTCTCAAGAGCATTATGTCTTTGGCTGTCTCTTTTCTGTACCTTGAGTTTCACTTTATTCACTGATCAATGCATATCATAATCGATAGATTAGCTCGTTTAGCTTCTCCTGATAGGTCGTTTCAACGGTGGAATCATTTTAATTTCTGAGTCAGTGTAATTTGTTTTTGTAAAAAAAATAAAAGTAATATTTTTATTTTTATATTTTAGCGGCATATCAAAGAAATCAAAGAGGTATACAATAATTGTCTGTTTGATTTATACACACTAATCAAATCAATCACGCTCCAAAAAACTCTAATATGGATTTGCTCTCTGCAATCATTTCTCTTCTTCTCCTCCTTCTCATCCTTAGTTTCCATTTTCTGCTTCAAAAAAAATATAATTCCAAAAATCTCCCCCCTAGTCCTCCCTTCTCTCTTCCAATCTTCGGTCACCTCCGTCTCCTCAAGTACCCAATCCATCGGAATCTCCAGAAGCTCTCACAAACTTATGGTCCCATTTTCTCTCTCAATTTCGGCCCCCGTCTCGTCGTCGTCGTCACCTCCCCTTCCATAGCCGAAGAATGTTTCAGCAAAAACGACATAGTTTTCGCTAACCGCCCACCGTTGCTAATCGGTAAACACCTCGGCTACAACTACACCACCATGGCCACGTCACCGTACGGCGACCACTGGCGCAACCTCCGTCGCCTCGGAGCCATTGAGATCTTCTCCACGAGCCGTCTCAACGTCTTCTCAAACATTCGGAAGGAGGAAATCAAGCGGCTACTACACAAACTGTACCTTAAATCCGACAAAGAGCGCTCCGAAGTTGAGCTGAAATCGATGTTTTCGGAGCTGACGTTTAATATAATAATGAGGATGATGGCGGGGAAGAGGTATTACGGGGAGGGGGTTTCGAATGAGGAAGAGGCGCGGCAGTTTAGGGAAATTATAGTGGAGATCGCGGCGAACGGTGGGGCATCGCATCGGGTCGATTTTTCGCCCGTTTTGAAATGGGTCAGTGGGGGAAGGTTGGAGAAGAGACTGGTGGGACTGGCGAAGAGGACGGATGCGTTCTTGCAGGGGCTGATTGAGGAGCATCGGAATAAGGTGGAAACAGAGCGCCGCAACACTTTGATTGATCACCTTCTGTCTTTGCAGGAGACTGAGCCTGAGTATTACACTGACCAAATCATCAAAGGACTTGTTCTGGTTAGATACTTCTCTCTATCTGTTACTGCAAAATTTGCTCTTTCAATCTTCAGGTATTCACTCTAGTTTGTTGGAGACAATACGACTAGAACTTAGCGTAATAAGTGTATACAAACGGTGATCTCAAGTTGATCTGTGTCGTTAATTTTTCATTTCAGGTTAGGCTAATACGAAAATTAAAAGTTGAAATTAATGGTTTTTTCGTTTTTTCGGACATTTTAGTCTTTGATTTTTGAACTAACGACCATCATCACCTGGATTCAGTATTGTTGTCTACTGTTCTACCGAAACAATGACCATGACCGAATTTAACGGATGAGTAAAGAAAATAATCGTGAGAAAAAAATTGTAAAAATGGTAAAAAATAACCAATTTAATTACATATATCACGTCTTCAAGTCATTTTTAAAATTTATTTTTTTATCCATTTATGTTTTATGCGTGATATGTAACCACTTACGCAGTCAATTTATATCAAATTATTATAATGTTACGTATGATTTTCAGGTTTTATTGCTAGCTGGCTCAGACACTTCAGCAGTGACAATAGAATGGGCAATGTCGAACCTACTCAACAATCCTGAGGTGTTGAGTAAAGCCAAGGCAGAAATAGACACGAAAATAGGACACGAACAATTGATTGACGAACCAGTTCTATCAAAATTAACCTATCTTCAAGAAGTTATCTCCGAGACCCTCCGATTAAACCCCGCCGTCCCACTTCTTCTTCCCCATTTCTCCTCTGCTGACTGCAAACTAGCCGGCTATGATATCCCAAAAGGAACCATATTATTAGTCAATGCATGGGCTATTCACAGAGATCCTAACCTTTGGGAAGACCCATCAAGTTTTAAACCAGAAAGGTTTCTCAATGGGAATAGTGAATCACAGAAGCTAATGATGCCATTTGGGCTTGGAAGGAGGGCTTGTCCAGGTGCAGGTTTAGCTCAACGAGTGGTAGGGTTGGCTTTAGGGTCGTTGATTCAGTGCTTTGAGTGGGAGAAGATTGGGGAGAAAGAAATTGATATGACTGAAGGTAAAGGGGTCACTATGCCTAAAGTGGTGCCACTGGTAGCTATGTGTAAAGCACGGCCCATTGCTAGCAAGGTTCTTTCTTATTGTACTGATGATGTTTGATGAAAGTCCCCAATGAACTTTTTTCTTATTTCCAGTCTACATAGATAAGCTTAAAGGGTATGGATTAGAAGAATCTGTAATGTAAAATAATAAAAGTGGTGTGGGGAAGGAAATACTTATATCTCTTTACTTATCATTCTTGCTTGTATTTTATAAGTTGTAACAACTGATAATTTGTAATGTTATTCAAGGTTGCATACCTGATTTATTGTTGTTAAGAATTCATTTAGATATATAAATTCGCTTTAGCCTAATAGATTAAGTTCTTGGGGTGGTTGATAACTTAAAATTATATCAGAACATGAATTTTTCAGTTCAAACCATTGATTAACAATTTTTCTCCTTATTTAAAAATTAAATTTCGAGATCATACAAAAGTTTTAAGCCTACACATGGAGGAGTATTAAGAGTTAATTAAAGTATATAAATTCTTTTTAATGAAATATGAAGGACAACTTATCAAATATTTCTCTTCATATACCACGTGCATCATTATTTTTTTTAAGATACGTACATCATTGTTAGTCAAACATGTTATCGAATGATAAAATTATTTCTGACAGAATATAATTTCCCTTACTTAAAACACATTTTTAAATAATGGACTAGGAAAGTCTAAATTTGAAGTTTTGTAAGCATGGGGTGGGTGTCGGGTATGGATACCTTAGTACCCGAGACTATCGTGCATTCATGTGCTTATGTCTTGAGACACCCCACAACCTATTTGGTAAGAGATTGCAAGTCCGCATCACAATGAGCTAATGAAAACAAAGCCAAATGAAATCAACTCCTGTTAGATATGAATAAATGGTGATTGTTTTGGGTCGATCTAAACTGTTGGTTAAATAACAAACAGTCAGATTTAATAAGATGCTCTCCTGTTTTTCCAGAGTCAGATTTAATAAGATGTTTTCTTCGAATAGAGCTAAGCATTCTTTTTCTATTGAACGTCCCAATTTAATAAGATGCTCTCTTGTTTTTCCAAACATCTATTAAATTTTGAGATGCTATCAGGGGCCAATTGGTCACCACAATTGGGGAGTAATCTAGAAATTAATGCGCATTGAATTATATGATTAGTTGAACTAATCAATCCACGTGGATCATTTAGATGGTTATTTTATGTACTCACCACCCCACAACCCATCACCCATTTAACGATGCATAATCATGACAGAAACAAATTATACATAATAGCGAGAATGGATAAGAACAAAGCAAGAGTTGGTGATAGAATATAAAAACAAAATTAAAAAGTATTCAAGAAGCAGACTCCATTGTTGTTAATTTTAAGAACTCTCACTCCGATCAGGCTTTGAAGAGACAACAACCTATCAGACGGTGAGAATATATCAAGATCACTAAAACTGAAATCAATGATAAAGTTGCAAAAATCCAGATTGAATACATTTTAATACTCTTAAATCTATACTAAACTACCTGATGGGGATCATCATTAGATTTAGGGACCCAATCATTCGTTGCAGGGTTGCTTCTAAAACCAGAGAAAATCTTCCCAATAGCACCGCCATGCCCGTTTTGCAGCTGAATTCCATATTCATCTCCACCTCCTTCTGTAACCACCTTTATAAACCCACTACCCGTCTGTTTCGATCAAAATCAAACCAACCCAAAAGAAAAAGAAATTCGATTGAATTAATGGGACAGTTATTTTTCTTGAACTTTGATTAAAAAGGAAGCGGAAAATTTGATAAAGTACCGTGTGGTGCTGTTTTTCTATGGAATCCAGTTCCTTGTAGTACTGGGTCTCTACAAAATCGTCTTCCACAGATAAATCTATCTTCTCTGAAAATATCTCCTGCCAGTTTCACAACAGACCAGGATCAAAGACCAATTCAAGAGAATTAAAAACAGAGGAAAACAGAGGAATCAGGGTGAGGTTACAGACATGAGATTGAGACTGAAGGGATCGAAGCTTGCTGAGCTCAGGAATGGTGTGATCAACGGTGAATTGAAATGGGTCTGATGTGGAAGAATCAGATTCGCTTCTGTTGGGTTTGGTGGATCGTTTAGGAGCCATGGAATCGAACTCAGCTCGGATCTGATTGGCTATTCGTAGTTGCTCATCTGAATCTAGCACTTCGTCACTTCGGCTAGGCTTGTTAACTGTCCACTTTCCGACCATGGTGGAAAGTTAAATTCTTACGTTGAGATTTTTTCTTTTGATTTGAATAGGTTTGTTTATGTTGTTTATTGTGCTCTGAGGCGGTTACGGAGTCGTAATAAGTGTGAGAAGACAGGAAAACATGGAAAGGAAGAAGGAAGTTTTCTCGAAACAATGGGCTTTTTAAAATCGCTTGATTTGAATGGGCTCGTAAGTGGGCTAGGGCTTAGTGGTTAGTCCTAATTCTCATTTTCAAATAAAAGAGACATTTTTCATCTCATCCTCAACAAACAGAATAGATTTTTCAGAAACTATATTAGATAGGCATTTTCATTAACTATATATATATATATATTAGAATGAAGCATAACATTTTTACTTTTTTCATAAAAAATGAAATAAAGGTGGAGATCTCGCGAGAGAGATTTAGATAGATAGAGATAGAGGTAGAGAGAGAATGTGTGTGTAGGCGACGCATAGTTTTTTTGGTATAATGTGCTTTAAAAGAAAATATTTAAGAGAAGTAGAAAAATATCATAAATAAACAATATAAAAAGATAAAAGTGATAAAAAATTACTCTTTATGGTTACAAATGTGAAATGATAAAGAATAACAAGTTCATAATTAATCTTAAACTTTATAACTTAAAAAGAATCATTTTTACGTATGATTAAATTTGCGGAACATTTTTTCTCATAGACTTTATTTTTGGGTCAATCTAACCATTCTCCCTTTATGCTAATGCAATTGACCATGGGCTTTCTGCAATAGTAGCAACATTATAAATAATCAATACAAAAATAGACTACAAAGTTACATAGAAATCAAATGATTTTTGACAAGAATGGCTCTAATATAGAACTAATTAGCAAAAATGACGCTTGAAAAATATTAGATATAAATATAGCCCTACACACATGTTATATACACCCATAAAAAGTATGTGTTGTATATCATATAACACATATATATTTATATTGTTATATATACCATATATGTTTATGTATTGTATATATGCAAGCTACTTTATATACACTTACCATATATAACATAAATAACACATATATTTGTTTGTTATTTATTTATATTGATAGCATATCACGTGCTACGTCCGTCAATGATGGTTCATTAATGTCCATTGATTTAGAGTCATTCCCCCTCCCTAACTATGAATAAGATCGAGGGGAGCTTGTAAGCCACCAAACCAAGAACGGAAACAGAAGCCTTTAGATTCACTCCCCATTCTCTCTTAAATAAAGCTTGCCCTCGAGCCCTAGGTGGATTTTTCTCGATTGTTCCCGTTGTTATGGGCGTTTTTCCGAGCACCAATGATAAGACAACATGTGTCACACCGTACCAAATTGGTTCGAGACAACATAAGGTTTCTAAGGAGGTGAACCAATCTCGCCTAGCCAGTCTCGAAGGAGCTGGAGTTGCACAGACCCAAGCACATATGAGATGACAAAGATCGAGCTTGTGAAGAGAGCTCAGATACCTCTAAGTGCCAGAGTCATCACTATCTACCAAAAGTAACACCCCAGATGGCAGCTTCTTATATGCTCAAACATCCACACCCGACTAGCCCAATTGCTGCGATAGAATGTCAGAATGCCTCCCCGACCCCTTCCCCCACGTCTGGTAAGGCATGCCAACATTTAAAGCCCATCGCATAATGTCAAAGGTTGCCTCCCTCCTGTCCAATCAAGGACATACCACGTATCCCAGAAAGCTTCCTCAACACAAGGCATTCAAGTACAAATACCACCATCTATTGACGAAAAAGGTATGCCATTTTCTCCTCCAAGGAAATTATGCTAAAATAACATCAGGATACTGACTTAGGCATCAGAGTCCCTTAGGCGAGGCAACCACCCCCTCGTGCTTTAGGATTCTTTATTTGTGTTTGTAGACGTTGAGGTTATGAAGAGCTCTAGTACGTGGAAAGAATACCTTCAACATTACTATTGAAGCTTTTGGTGTCAATAATTAGCAAGGGAGACATGTATCTGTACTGTTAAAGTTTCGGGTACCAACAATTGACACCGTCTATGGGGAACGACTATAAAGTTTTTCCCGTTTAAAGAATTTGGAACCATTTTCCTCCCGCAAGGAGATAATGGGCCCGATATTCAACGTCGACGGGGTCTAGGATGAGTGGGAGTATCCACACTCCTCCTTATCAGAAGAAGAATTATCTACCATCATGATAGTTACACGGCTAAGGAAGAGGGTTATGGCGACCGTAATCTCCAAGGTAACGGATAAAGGGAGGAAAGCACGCTACTCGTCACTCAAACAGTAATGGTCATCCCTCATAACTCAAAATCCTGGCTAGATATCAAGGAAGAGCTTGGCTAGATATCAAGAAAGAAATGATGCATGACGAGCATCTCATCTTGTCAGACGGGATTAAAGATCTAGCCAAAGCAGGAAAAGCCTGACTAGAAATCAAGGAACAAACGATGTATGTCGAGCACCCTAGCTCTCAGACGATATTAAGGATCTAGCCAAAGCAAGAATGCATGGCTAGATTTCAAGGTAAAAAGTAATATGCGCCAAGCACTCAAGCTCTCCAGACGGGAGTGAGGATCTAGCTAGAGTAGGAATGCCTGGATAGACACAAAAAAGCAATATACTTGCTCGCCAAGTAGGACAAACAAAACGTACGGGTTGTCCTCTCTCTAGAGGTGGGTTTCTTTCTAGGGCTTTCTCCCAGTGTTTCGTCACTCTTTTTTTCTTTAAATTCTTTCCCCTGTGAGAGGTGTGTTTTTATCCTTATTTCTTCTTAAGGGTTGTGCTTTACATCTTTATGATGGAAGAGACGGAGGATTTATCACCTAGTTTTCTCAAGTGTAAGTTAACGGAGGAGGAATCTAGGATTGTAGAGATTCCCCGTGAAGTTTCGTATGCGGAGATCGAAGCATGAAAATTGAGTATTGTTGGAAGGTTTGTTACGACTAAAAGGTACTCCCTTACTAGACTCCATAGAGCTTTAACTAGAGCTTGGTGTCTAAGCGATGATGTTTGATTCGTAGAGGTCGATCAAGATATTTTGCCTACTGATGCTGCGCTTTTATTTGTCACGGAGAATGGCCCATGGCTTTTTGAAGGCAATCTCTTTGTCATAAAGAGATGGAATGAGAGGCTTTCGTTGAATATAGAATTGTTCCGTCTGAATAGTTTCTAGATTCAACTGCATGATTTGACGGTTGAGTGCAGAGGTAAAATAATAGCCGAATCAATTTGCAACAAAGTGTGATAGGTGATAGATTCTGATGATGGGTTTATGAAAAATGGTGAGATTGAGTTGAAGCGGCTCGTTAGAGTTAATGTTGAATTTGATATTTCTAAATATGAACGTTTACCCAAGTTCTGCAATTATTGTGGAAGGATTCTACATGTGGATGGATGTTGTAATCAACATTTCTCATCCAAGGAAGCTTTTGGGAGTGAGTATGGTGAGGGGCTAAGAGCTTTTGGTGGTTTGGAATGAAGATCAAATTTTCATTACGAGGGCAAAAAATTTGCTAATCGTTCTAGCAGTGGGGTTGGTCATGGTCTTAGAGATGGCCCTGCTGGTAGAAAGGGTAGAGGATGGTGGCCTAGGTCTAGGGGCCACTCTTTGTTCTCTGGGCTTTCTCAGAGACTGTAAAAAATTATGATATGCATGATGGAGATTCTTGTTCGGAGGAGCGTTGAAGAAAAATGCAGACATTGCCGGGAAAAATGTCTGGCGGTGATGGAGCAGAGAAGGAAGGTGTCAACATTCTAAGGATATCCTTGGCTGGTGTACAGTCCAGATTAGAGGAGGTGCATATTGCTACAAAAAGAAAGAGTGATATGGCAACAGATTTTGTGGAGGGAGTTGCTGATTTAGGGGATGGAAATTTTATGGTTTTTTGCAAGACTAAACCACATGAAAAAAGTATTTTACAAAATTATATCCCACCACTAATTTGTGCACTCTCTAACCTTTGACCCACCTCCTCTCCAAAAGCAGTTGATGAATCTACCAAATAGCTACTGCGCGAATTCCAAACGATGGCTAAAAAAGTAATTATTACACATTTTCGAAACCCACCCCTACACGACCCACCCCTTCGTGTACCTCTTCACCATTTCAAATTCTCCTCTTGCATTTCCTTCATTTTTCTCTCTTACATTTACTATCTCTCTCTCTCGAAGTCAAAACACCTCTCTCTAGAAATCTTTTAGTGTTCGTCTCTCACAGCAAGAAATCACAACAAGTTATGTTTTTTTTCTAGGTTTTTGAGGTTTTTTTTTGCTTCTGAATTTTTTTTCTAGGCTTCTAAGTTTTTTTTCTGGGTTTCTGAGTTTCTGATTTTTTGTATGTTTCTGGGTTTCTTGGTAGTTTCTCTAGGGTTTATATGACTTTCTTTATTTTCTTCTCTAACATGATTAGGTACACGACAAACGTGTAGTCATCGTGTAGTATATAGAAGGGGTACACGACAACTGTGTAGTCTTCGTGTAGTGTACAAGAGGACTACACGATCGTCATGTACCCCTCATGTACATTACAGTATGGTACACTACGATTGCGTACCCATCATGTAGTCCATATGATTTCTACACAAGCATTGTGGACCCATCGTATAGTCTATAGGAGGGGTACACGACCAACATGCAGTGTAAAAGAGGACTACACGGTCGTTGTGTACCCCTCTTGTACATTACACGATGCTGGTGTACCCATTGTGTAGTTTACACGATAGGTACACGAGCATCTTATACAATATAATTCTTTGATCTTATGTATTCCTTAAATTTTGTACAGGTTATGGATTCATCATCAATTGCTATGGCTTCATCAATGAAACTTTGATACGTGCATGACATTACAAGAATTCCCAAGGCCTGGGCAAATACAAAGTGCAATACGCACGTGATAGATGTTATCAAGACCAAGTTGACAGCTCCTCAACTGTCCCTATTTAGGGAGACATGATTTGGCCATCTTTTGGATCTCTCATCCTTGAAGTTTTCAGCCACTGTCTTCCACCGGGTGCTGGCCAGATAGGTTGATTTTATAGATGTTATTGAACCTTTATAATTTTATGCATATATTGGATATGTATTATTTATACTGATTTTATGGTTTTTCCATATATATTTTTATTGTTTAATTTTGTATATGCTTTTGAATGCTTGGTTTTACACTCGTCGTGTAGCCTTCTTAAAGGCTAAACGATGTCTGCATAGTCATCGTGTATCCCATCGTGTAGTGTACAAGAAGTCTCACGATGGGTACACGACCCCAATGTACCTATCGTGAAGTAAGTACATAATGTGTAGACTACACGATGAGTACATTGACCCCGTGTACCCATATTGTAATGTATAGGAAGACTCAATGAAGTAAGTACAAAATGTGTAGACTATACGATAGGTATACGGTCCTAGTGTACACATCGTGTAGTGTACAGGAAAACTCAATGAAGTTATAGAATGTGTAGTCTACACGATGGGTACACTAACCTCGTGTACCCTTTGTGTAGTGCACATGAAGACTCGATGCAGTTGGTACAATTTTTTTGTAGTCTATACGATGGATAAACTGACCTCGCCATCGTGTGTACCCATCGTGTAGTGTACATGAAGACTTAATGAAGTAAGTACATAATGTGTAGACTACACGATGGGTACACGAGGTCAGTGTGCCCATCATGTAGGCTACATGATAGGCACACGGTCCTCATGTATACATCGCGTAGTGTATAAGAAAACTCAATGAAGTTACAGAATGTGTAGTCTACACGATCATTGACCTCGTGTACCCATCGTGTAGTATACATGAAGACTGAATGAAGTAAGTACAGAATGTGTAGTCTACATCATAGTATTAAATATCAACCATAATTCTTCTTTCATATTAACTTTTAAAAAATTACAAGGTTCGACATTTATATATTAAGTGGCTTGGTCATTTTGTTGAGAGAGAGAAATTGGATTTTTACATGTTTGTCAGTTGTGGCCAATTTGCCCACAACGTGCACACTTTCTTCTTACTACTTCCTCACCTCTAGATGGATTGTAACTATCCTAGGTCTTCCACTTTACGGTCTCGTTATAGGTGGCAATACCACCTTTTCTTGAACCCCCTGGCTCATGATCCAATTTGCTCTATCTCTGATAGGATGTATTGTTTCTGCATACGAAACAATTAAAATCTCATTTTTATAGTGCGTAGAACACATACTGTATACGAAAATATTGTGCTGTCGACATGCAACCAACGCATGCTTGCACGGAATTTGATCAAGATCAAATTCCCGACACGTACACATCTTAAGATTCAAGTTTACCACTGCTTCCCCACCCCCACCCGTGACATAAAACTCATGGATGTTGGAAGGAAATAATGATAGTGTATGTGATGCAATATGCTTCTTATTAAGCTCCATCTCAACTCAATCTGTCATCTGCGAGGTGAGTTGACATATTGTTCGTCGTTCATAGAACCACTATTGTAACATGTCAAAGATATGTTCTATAAGGCTTCTAATGATAAGCTTTCTAGCATCTTTCGAAATCATATTCAAACATTTTATGATGTTTATAGTCATTATGTTGAACCGCCTTCCATCAAAACATGAACGAGCCCACCTCTCAACTACCCTCACCGACACGTATTGTGAGATATCCATAAATACATATGTAAAATGAGTCATCAACCGATCTAATTCTGATCGATGGTATTCCTTTGTAACTTTCAAAAACAACGCGACCGCATCTTCCTTTTTATAAATTGATTTGATATTTTGTCCCATGTGGAAGATACAAGCTCCATGAAGCACGTTGGGAAAGGCAATATCTACAGCATTCAGTATACTTATATGCATGTCAGCTATAAAGACCAAGTCTGTCGGATCACCGATTACAATGTGACGTTTACAGAAGAACCATTCTCATGAATCATTATTTTCTGAATCTGCAATATTAAATGCAATGGGATAGACTTGATGGACATGTTATACTTTGAGGGGTCTATTTGGAGTTCTTCATGCAATATGCTTGATAGCTCGTGGTAAGTGCAATTAGTTGATAACTCCAATAATTTGGTATTCTCTCCATTAAAAGACCATGTTGAACCATTTTTCACCTAATCTCCATCATGGATTACAAAACTTCAAACTTCAGACATATCTGTATATACATTAATGAAGGACGTCAATAGAAGGTGACTACAAAATGAAATGAAATATTACTAGATGTCATGTAATTATCATGTAGTGTACACAAGGCCTACATTATCATAGTGTAGTGTACCCGATGACTACATGATCATCATGTAGAAATCATGTAGTGTACGCGAGAACTACACGATAATCATGTACACTATCGTGTAGTGTACATGATGACCAGAGGTAAAAAATGTAGTCCTCGTGTACACTATATGATGGTACTACACAATCATCTTGTAGTGCTCGTGTACACTACACGATGCTATTGTAGTGAACTACAAGAGGACTACACGATAATCATGTAGTGTTATCGTGTAGTGTACACGGTGAGTACACGAACATCTTATAGTGCCATTGTGTAGAGTACACGAAGACTACACAATCATCTTGTGGTCACCCTTTACACTACACGATGATCGTGTAGTCCTATTGTTGTGTACAATATGCTATACGATGCTGTTGTAGTGCATCGTGGACTACAAGAGAAGTTCCAGATGCACTACAAGATGATCGTGTAGTGTACACTAGGTCTACACAAAGAGCGTGTACATTGCATGAAGGTACACGATGGCTATATGAGGACCGTGTAGGACACATGTAGTCTTTTAGTCACTACATGATCATCTTGTAGTCATCATGTACACTACATGAACTTCAAACAACATCTTGAATGTTACTTGTCGAAGAAAAATGTCAAGAAACTCATGAATAAAAAAAATCCATGAAACTTCAAGCTTTCCAGAAAAAAATACAAAACTTATACCTGCAAGCCTTCCTTGAAGATGAAGTAGCTTTCCTTGAAGATGATGAAAGCAAACTGATTTTATAGAAGGAAGAAGAAGAAGAAAAAGAAGAAATGACGAAGAATGAGGATAAATGGAAAATGAAAGAGGAGAAATGGGGGTGATGGAGGTAGAATGTTGAGTAAAAATTGACTTTGACATTTGATTGGACACTGTGTAAGAAGAGCATTGGGGGAAAATTGAAAAAAGTGAAGGAAGGTGGGTAGGGGTTAGAGAGGGCACAACTTAGTGGAGGTATATAATTTTGTAAAATATTTTTATGGGTTATGTAGTCTTGCAAAATACATAAAATTGGGAGGTGGTGAATTTACAGAAAAGAGAATTATGGAGGAGATAATTGTTGAGAATATTCCAAAAAAATTCTCGGCTATTGAAGAGATGATGTATTCAAAGGAGGGAAACTATTTAGTGGGGGAGGGTGTACAACAATCAAGAGAGGTTGACTTTGGTTTTAGCGGGTCATGCCTATTTCAGAAATAGATGGGCTAAATGGGGCGCACATGGCCATTGTGGGTATGGATAACGGGCTATTTGATTCCTTGGTGGAGGTGCAAGTGTGCCAATTAGATAAGAGAAAATTTTCAATATAGACAAGTTTACTAGTACTATGTTAAGTAAAAGATGGGTTTGAAAAATTATAGGTAAATAGCAGGTTTCCAAAACGGTCAATAAATTTTGACCAAAATGCCATTCATCTAGATAACGCAATTATATTGTAAATATAGGTCAATAGAATGAAAGTCATTGATATACCAGTCTATATACCCTATAATTAAGAAAACTTCATATTTTCATGTGTAAATTTAAATTTACCTGATAAATAACCACTACCGTAATAAATGATAATTTAGAAATAAAATTAAATTTGTTTAGAAATAAATTATAAATAATAAATGTAAATCATTTTTTCCTAAAACAATTAGAGTTTAAAAATTCCGCCCAAACATCAATCACTAGGTGAATCATCTCCAATCTCCATCTTTTTATGTTAACTTAATCAAAATATATAAATAAATCAATTAAGTTAAACATAAAAGAAAAAAACTAAAATCTAAAAATTATAATTCGTGAAATCATTCAAATGTTACCCATATTCTAATTAATAAATGAATAATGACATATGGAAACATTATTGGTTTAAGAAAAAACCAAAAATAATCTAAGATATTATCATATAAGTTTAAATTTTGAAAAATCTCTACAAATCAACCCCAACATAATCCTTTATTAATTGGAAAATTAAAATAACAATCAAAATATTATTAACCATAATGATCCAAAATCAATTGAAACTAAAAATGTAAATCAATTTTTTCTAAAAGAATACATATTTGAAAATGTAAAAAATCTCGTCCAAGCATCAACCAGCAAGTAAATCAACTTCAATCTCACTCAACCTTCAAAATTAATTAACAGTATATCGACAATAGTAGTCAATCATCGGCAATAATGTTCAATCGACGTAACAGTTTGATTTTTTTATTACAAGATTTTGGTAATTGATAATTGAATTGTAGGTTCAAATATAGATGAATGCCGACGAAAGATATTTGCGTGTGAATTGATAATCTAATGCTGAAGAAGGAATGATATTTTTTCCATAACAATATAAAAGATAATCTAATAACTGAAAATACTAAATCATGAAAAATCAAATTTTATAATTAAATTATCAATCAGTTGTGGAAACAAGAAATTTTCATAACTGAAAATCCACAATTACTGCGTGATTAAATTAAGATATATATAATTATAAAATTTGAATTTAAGAAATTGTAAATATGTCAACAAATTATTCATTATTCTATTAATTAATTATAGTGGTTCCACATAATGAACAACCGGTAACCACCTATAGAGGGCAAATCTGTTAACATGAAATGTGATAAATAAATCGGTGATGTGGCACTCCGAAAACTACTATTTACCTAAAAAACGGTCTATTGCATAACTCCTACTTCTAGACTTGGCTATATGTTGTAATTTCTTATTAAATAAATCTCCTTTTTCTTTGAGTATGTGCTAGAAAAATAAGGAAATACGAACCTTCTATTTCAAACTCTCCTCAAAAAATGGGGAAAGGAAAATATCCTAACTTAACGCAATCTAAAATTGGGTCAAAATGAAAAAGGGTGTAATATTTCTCTTGTGGACTTGTTTAGTAAACCAAAGGAAGTGCAATACAATAAAAGACTTAAGGATGTTGCTAACGTGTCTTATGAGGTGGTGATAGCTGACCTAAACATGCCCTAGGTGGATCAATGAAAGTCATGGTGTGGAATTTTCAAAGTGTAGGAAACTCTCTGACAGTTTCCTCTTTACGGGGGCTTTGTTAGTCCATTCCCTGAATTTAATATTTCTGTCTGAAACAAAGAATAAAGGTAGAGCAGTTGAGAAATTCAAGAATATTTTGGGTATGTCTAATTTCCTAGAAATAGAACCTACTGGAATAAGTGGAGGACTTGCATTGTTTTGGAGAGACAATTCCATATTTTCCATAAAATATTGTCAGTTTTTCATTGAAGGACTTATTTCAGATATGCAAAGGAACTTTATATGGAGAATATTTTTTGTTTATTTGAGTTTGACTTTGTGAATTCGAAAGGAGAAACTTGATTGCCTTGCTAGGAGGATTTTCGGGTCTATGGAGCCTTGTGTGATATTGTGTGACTTGAACGATATTCTACACCCTAAGAAAAAGTGGGGTGGCAACATTAGATCGATGAGTAGTTGTGAATCTCTCAATGAGTTTATGCATTCGGTGGATTTAATTGATATTGAGTTTGTTGGTCTGGAATTCACGTGGATCAATAAACGTGATCTAAAATTTCTTGTTAAAGAAAGACTTGATAGATTTTTAGCGATGTTTGATTGACTATCTCAATATGACCATCCTGTTTTATCTCATATCCTAGCTCCAAGTTCGGATAATGTGGTTCTGCTCTTAGATATCGAAACAAAAGTCCTTAATAAACCATACATTTTTTGGTATGACAAAAGTTGGACCAATCAAACTAGGTGTAAGGAAACTATTGAGAAGGCTTAGGCTGGTATAGTTGAGTCGGGCTCTTTGGACATTATGGATAAACTCGGGCTAACTAGATCTGAGTTATCCAAATGGAGGAAAAAGTCTCCATTTTCAAATTTGAAGAAACTGGTTCAATCCCTTGAGAAGGAGCTTCAGAGGGCATTTTTCCGTTGGTGTACCAGATCAAGCTAAAATTAGAGAGTTGGAAGCTAAATTGAAGCTGACAAATGTTGAGGAAGACGTGTATTGGAGGGATAGGGCTCAAATTTAGTTGTTAAAGGAAGGTGACAGAAATCTCAGCTTTTCCATCACAATGTTAGGTTTCGAAGAAGGAGAAACACGCTATACGGTTTATTCGATTCCTCGAATCGCTGGGTTTCAGATTTTAATCAAATGGAGTCTATGGTAGTGAGGTTATTTTTGGAAATTTTTCATTCTTCTCAACCACCTCCTGAAGATGTTGACCATGCTCTCGGCCACGTTGAAGTAGTTCTAAATGATCAAGATTAAGACTTGCTTGACTGTGAGGTGAATCCTGAAGTGATTCTTGCTGTACGGAACCATATGAACCAGACCAAAGCTTCGGGTCCAGATGGATTTACAACAACATTCTTTCAATAAAATTGGGTGATAGTCGATAATGATATTATTAATGTTGTTCATAATTTTTCTCTGATTGTGTGATGCCTGCTGATTTAAATATGACCTCCATTTTGTTTATTCCTAATGTTGATAATCTGAATAATCTTAGTCAGCGCCGACTGATTAGCCTTTGTAATGTATTGTATAAGCTAATTGTTAAAATTCTGTTAAATAGATTTAGATATGTTATTGGTAAGGTCATTAGCCCAACCCAAAGTGATTTGGTTCCCATAAGGCAAATTGTGGATAATATCTTGATCACCGATAAAATTATGCATTCTTTCCACACTCGTAAGAAAGGAAAAAGACATGGTGCTGCTATTCAAATTGACAGACATGGTACTGCTATTAAAATTGGCATGTCTGAGGCATATGATCGTGTACAATGGAATTTTGTCTTGAGAGTTTTGAGAAGATTGGGGGTCTTAGAGATGGTGTAATTGGATTGAAGCTTGCATTACCTCTGTTTTATTCCATGTTCTGATTAATGGTTGTAGGAGCTCTATTTTTAGGCCATCAAGAGGAATCAACAAGGAGATCCTCTATCTCCCTATCTTTTCCTTGTTTGTGCTGAAGCTCTATCTTCGATCCTCACTTCTTATATGCATTCTAAGAAAATTACAGGCTTTCAGTTTCATCGGGATGAATTGGAGATTTCACACATGTTCTTTGCCGATGATTCTTTATTATTTTGCAAAGTAAACAGAAGTTAGTTGGGGGCTATTATGAATGCTTTGGAGGTTTATAGTAAAGTGTCTGGCCAGGTAGTTAATATTTAGAAACGTTTGATTATTTTTAGTGCTAATACTCCTGTTAGTGTTAAGAAAAATTTGGCTGATTTTTCAGGCTTAATAATGCTATATCTCTTGCTAAATACTTGGGTATTGAATCTAACTTTGGGCTTATTAAAAGTCAAATCTTTAACAATATTTTTGATGAAGTTGCTTCTAGAATTTTTGGGTGGCTTGAAGTTTCTTTCGTAATCTGGTAGAGAATTGCTAATTAAGGCTGTAGCTGTCTCGATTCCCAGTTATGCCATGTCATGTTTTCAAACTTCTATTTCTATCTATTTGAAAATTTGTAGCAAAGTGGATGATTTTTGGTGGAATAGATCTCCCTTTAAGAAGGGAATTCATTGGGGTTCTTGGACCAAACTTCTTAAACCTAAGGTTTACAGTGGTATTGGGTTTAGAGATTTAAGGGCTTTCAATTTAGCCTTGTTAGCTAAACAGTGCTGGAGGTTATTTAAAAGTCCTTCTCTTTTGGTGCATGGTGTGTTAAAAAGTAAGTACTTCCATTATTCTAAGTTCATGAATGCTAATTTAGGGAGATGACCGTCATGGGCTTGGAGGAGTCTTTTGGAGGGTAGAGAGCTTCTTAGGAATGGTATAAGGTGGTTTATGGGAAATGGTGAGAAGGTTAACATTTGGGATGATCCTTGGGTTCCGAGATGATACAATTTGAGAGTTTCAACTCCCAGGCGTTAGCTTTATTCCCGTGTTAGCGATCTTCTTTTGAATAGTTTGGGATGGAATCAGAATCTTATTAATTCTGTATTTTTTATCTGTTGATGTCGAGGATATTCTTGCTATTCCTAGTAGTAGATTTAATCGTGTTGATGAATCTATTTGGCATTTTAATAATATTGGGTGTTATTCAGTTAAACCTGGGTATCATTTGGCTATTTATTTAATGAGGGGAGATTGCGGAGGAAAAAACTTACAGGGTCTAACAGTTCTGATTTTGACAATGTAGTCTAGAAAGAGTTGTGGAGACTAAAAATTCCACCAAAATATTTGAACTTTATGTGGTGCCTTCTAAATGGTTATCTGGCTTGCAAGAGTAATTTGATCAAAAGAGGAGTTTTGTCCGATGATGTTTGCCCGTTATGTGAATCTAATTCAGAATCTTCTTGCCACTTGTTTTTCTATTGCTCTTTTGCAGAATTATTTTGGTATTACAGCAGGTTTGGTATTAAATCTTCTCAACTGCAAGAGAGAACAAGTTTGGAAAAATAGAAATTGATCTTGGATTTGTTCAATAGTCAGGACAATAAAGAGGAATTCCTTGATTGCTTCATTTTCCATATGTGGTTTCTATGGAAAGCTAGAAAAAACAAATTATTTAAAGGAACCTTTTTCAATCCAAAAGAGGTGGCTTTGTAGGTGGAAGACAATTTTTTTGAGCTGAAACATGTCTCTCAAGATCGGTTAGTCACATTCTCAACAATGATGGTCCTCATTTCAACGGTCCAGATGGTGTTCTTTGGATGCTTTGTTCTGACGTGACCAGATTTCCTTATGGTAGAGCCGGTATCGAATGGGCTTTATGGGATCCAGGTGGTGTTCTTATCGCGGTGGAATTCAAAAACATTAGTTCATTTCTTTCACTTTTATCTATTAAAGCAGAGGTTGTTCGGTGGAGCATAAAAGAGAGCTTGAAGTTTCATCCTTACAACATCCTCATTTTCTCGGACTATAAGATTTAGTTCAAGATATTATGTGCAGATTTTTCATGCACCGTGAGATCAGTTCTCTTATTTTTTTACATTATTTTTCTTGTTGATAGTTTTTATTCTGTTTCTTTCAATTATTGTCCTAGAGATAGGAATATTCTGGCTCATACATGTGCTTGATAGGGTTGTTTCGTCTTAGATCAGGTTATTATGTGTAGTCCTTTTCCGGAGGATATTCCCTTTATGGGAAGGAATTTGATGTATCCGTTTATGAGAATTTTCTTTGATAAAAAAGTTGGACAAACAATAGGACCCAGCCAGAGTAGTCACACTTGGCTGGATATCAAAGGTAAACGATTTCTGATAAGCCATCCAAACAAGAATAAGGATCTAGCCAGAGCAGAAACGCTTGGCTAGACGAAGAACACTCTAGCTCAACAATGAAGGAAAATCATTTGACCAAGAACCAAAGGAGAGGAATTTCGACGTAAACTCACTGAATCAAGAAGACTCACCAAAAGTAAGGATGCTTAAACGATAAAGGTTACTCCCAAACTGAAGCAGGTCTGTTCGACCAGTTCTCCTTAAAGGGAGAATACAAAAAAGCTCCCGTAAAATTATGGCAGATATGTATGCCCGACCTCTGTCAAAAGGGGAAACCTGTTGGAAAGGATCAAGTCCAAGTAAAAAATGACCAAGGCCATTTTAAGGCCCACTCAAGCTTGAGATCATAGCAATCCCACAGCTCAGGTTAGCGAAGATTAGTAAGAATGCAACACTCGACATCATTCCCGGAGCAACTGAGCAATACAGGATATAGGTCTTGCTCAGACCAACTCAAAACTTGAGGGAAGTAAAAAAAAATACTTCCTAAAATATGTGTTTCTTGAAGCATGGCTCGGGACTGACAATCAGGCTCATACCATTTATGATAAAGGAAATAAGCAAAAGAATGAGTCAGGGTTACTAAATAAAAGCTCGTTCTCATTGTTAAGGGAAGATGATTACAAGTACAAGCGAAGAGAAAGGAGAAAAAAATCTCCTTCTCATTAAGGGCGCGAACTCCTCCTAGGCTAACTTAAAAGGAAAAGACCCCGCATGACTGGGTCGGTGGTCGCATGATTTCCACAGCTTTCTTGAACTTTCCTGAGGTCTCAGGGGCTCTAGTCGCTCACCGATCGAGGATCACGATGACTTAGTTCGAGGATCATACCAAGTTGGGCTAAAAGTAGATTCAAACCATGGGCAGCACCTAATTTCTGAGCTGAGGATGAAAAAAGCCAAACCTCTCCCACAAGGTGAGTAAGGAAGAAAGCCATCACCCCATGATTCGAGACGATCCTGAAGGATAAGATAGTTGGTTACCGGCTTCGTGATTCATGAACCCTTTATCTGTGTTGGTTACCAGCTTATAGTTGCAAAGCCCCTTTGTCGCATAAGGGTTGTGCTTAGTCCACTCCCTATGTGTGTTGTAATGAGCGGCTGGTGGATCAAAAAGACAGAGGTGGTAAAAGGAAGTGGGATGCAGCCGAGGAACTCGCCTCGTTATAAGTTCAAAGACGAGATTCCCGGTTGGGTTACAAGCCTTTTTCAAGGATAAGGTTTCACGACAGAGGGGCTTTGCAACTATAAGCCGGTAACTAACATAGATAAAAGTTTCACCATACAAGCTTATCGATGGTAAAAAAATTTCCGTGAATAAAATGTCAAAAACTTTGAGACCTGACATTTAAAAAATGATAGAAAGAGAAATGACAAACATAAAAAAGAAAGCCAGGAGGATCTCAGGAGGAACCCCCTCCCCCTCCCCCCCAAAGGAAGAGGCCCCCGTAGGGGAATGATCACTATTCTCCCAAGGAAGAAAGAAGAAATAGGGGCAAGAATGAGAGTTTTGATTCCGTAAGGAAGGCGAGGATGAGGGAAATGAGAAGGAAGACTGCCTATTTATAGGCCGTGAATGAGGAAATCGCTCATTTAATGGGCATTAAAGGGGGTCGTGATGGAGACCATTGAGGCAACTCTACGACCAATGAGAAAATTTTGGAAGACCAAACGACGTGATGAAATGACACATCAAGAATGTAGTGACGTATTGAGGAGTCAGGGCTCGTGGATTAGTGACCCTCACTCTCCTCTAGGCACACCCACGCGACGTTAATATTGACCCTCCCAAGAAATTAGCGATCATTAAATCGTGAAGCACTTAGGACAGGCCTTAGTCTATTGCCATCACAAAGGAAACTCACACGAGGAGCTCGAATAATGAAATCTTCATCCCTAGGCAAGCAAAACCCACCCAAGTCCTCGACTCGGGGCAACTATTATGAGTGTTTTTCCGAGCACCAATGACAAGGAAACATGTGTCACGCCGTACCAAATTGGTCTAAGATAACTGAAGGCTTTTAAGGAGGAGAACCAATCTCACCTTAGCCAATTTTGAAGGAGCTCTGGTTGCACAGACCCGAGCACATGTGAGATGGCAAAGATTGAGCTCGTGAAAAGAGCTCGAATATCTCTAAGTGTCAGGGTCATCATTATCTGCCGAAAGTAACACCCCAGATGGTAGCATCCTATAGGCTCGAACAACCAACCAGTCCAATCATCACGACACAATGTCAGAATACCCCATCCTCCTTGTCCGGTCAATGTTGGAATCGTGTCACACACAACGGAGGGGGTGGTTTTTGAAAAATTTTATTGATTGAAAAATAGTCGCGAAACCACGGATTCTAAAAAATAATTTTGTGAAAAACTATTTTTCACACGGATCCAATATATATTTATACGGTAAATTAATAGACATACAAAGAAAAGTTTACCTCTTGAAGTCTATCAAGCGTCCTCGCTATCTTCTAGTAAAAATAACGAACGTTTGATTTCACGATGAACAAACTTTGAGATCCACGTCAAGATCTTCCATACCAATCCTCAAACACACTAGGACATGTGTAGGGACGTAGAATGAATCAAGAACATGTTTTCTATCTCTAAATGTACTCAACACATGAGATTTAGAGATTTGGAGAAGAATTTTTTAGACAGAACTATGAGAGAGAATTAGAGAATTTGCAGAGCTTTTATTAATTATTAATTGATTCATTAATTCATGAGGCCAATAGAATATTATCTAAATATATTCTAGGTAAATGCTCCTTAGGTTTAGGGTTTTCATAAAATAATAAATTAATTATAAATGTGCCACTACAGTGGGACCCACTGTAGTCTACGCCACATTGCAATACCGTTGTAGTCTGCGCCATACTGCAGTGCCATGTGCCACGCCAATCCCTGATTCAAAATAAGTGATTGGCGTGAGACAATTTGATATGTCACATGGTAATTTTCAAATTTATTATTTAATCAGATAAATATCTATGTATTATTTCAAATAATCATAAATATAAGTTAATTCAAAATTAATTTATCTGATAAAAACTTAACAACCAACTTATCTATTAATTTAAAATTAACCAATCAGTTGATTCAAAATTAAATTATTATCTCATAATAATCCAACACTATTTAATTTCATAAATCAAATATATTGTCTCATCATCGACTAATTCATAACTAATCGATAATTATATACTTACCCCGAAAACTTAATTTTTTTGTAAGCTAATCATTTTCTTATGCCTTGAAATATTCACATTCTAGATTGTATAGTACAGAGGTGGTTTGGGAACCATGGAACCATAATTCTAAGTTTCAGTAAATCAAATTATTAATTAAATAATCTCATTTATTAATTTTATTATCACTCCAGTATAAATTCAAAATTGCACTCTTAGTACTTAGATAATATATTTATAGAGTAATCTCGTGTAGCCTATTGATATAAACATTTCACGTAATTCTATCCTCCAATTATTGGTTCGTAAATTAGAGGTTGTCAAAATTACAATTTTACTCTTCTAATTACCTAATGATCATTAAGTACCATTAATTCACTACTGAACAGTTAATTTATAACTATATTATAAATTTGAGTTCAATAACCATTCAATCTCAAAATTAACACTTAAGGGAACCAATATACGATCCATCAGAAATGCTTGGATTCTAGATCTTGTAAGATTATGTTCCCAGCCATCCATGTCACTGAATCTCCACAAAAAAAGTCACTAGCATGTTTTATAAACAAACCTTAACGAGCGAATCGAAAAATCCAATAGGTATGTATAAGAATTCATGACTACTCAAGATTTAGACTGATTTGTATATGATAATCTGATTAATGTATATTAAATCCTTATTATAAATGGTAAGTTAATAAAGATATTAATTCACATCGGTCTTGTCTTATATAATCTAATCATATAAAATATTTTCACTAAGATGTCTATCCGCATCAGCGATCTAGATCTAGATCACATACATTCAAAATGCTTAGCGAACTGAACTAGCAGCCATTCATTCAAGATTTCATACTTTAAAATGTTGAAGACTATTCTATTCATTATTTATGATCTTAATAAAAGATCATAGTCTCATTAATAAATATGGAATTTTTAGATAATTATATTAATTATTCAATAATAATTCATAGAATATGATTATAAGAAAAATGCACTTTTATTAATTTTCAAATAAAATGAATTTACACATGTTTCATTATGCCCAACAATCTTCCACTTGTCTTAAAGCAAATGTAATATCTCTCACAACCCATATTTCGCACATGACTCTCAAACGACTTCGCTGAAAGTGTCTTGGTAAAAGAATCATTCAGGTTCTGATCTGACGTTATCTTCATAACAACCACATCTCCTCGGTGTATGATCTCTCTTACAAGATGATATTTTTTCTCTTAATGTGCTTGTCCCTCTTATGACTCCTTGGTTCCTTTGAAATAGCTACCACCCCACTATTGTCACACTACAGGATTAGTAGCTTATCCATATCTGGAACTAGTTTCAGATCGGAATAAAACTTTCTGAACCAAACCGCTTCTTTCGTAGCTTCATAACCCACTATATATTTGACTTCCATGGTAGAATCTGCAATACTGGATTCTTTAATAATTCTCCAAACTATATCTCTTCCACCTAGAGTGAATACTGATCTAGATGTCAACTTTTGATTGTTCCTATCTGATTGAAAATCAGAATGAGTATATCCAGTGGCGTTCAGGTCTCCTCCTGAATAAACAAACATATAATTTCTCATTCTCTGAAGATACTTGAGAATGTGTTTTACCATAATCCAGTGTTTAAAACCAGGATTTGATTGATAACAACTGAAAATTCCTACTGAATAATAGATGTCAGGTCTCGTACAGAACATGACATATATGAGACTTCTACCTGCTGAAGCATAATGAACCTTTCTTATATCCTCTTCCTCCTAAGGTATCTTGGGACACTACTCCTTGGAAAGGAAAATTCCATGTCTGGTCAGTAATTGACATTTATTGAATTTTTTCATAGAGAATCTTTCTAGCACCTTATCAATATAAGACACATGAGAAAGTGTCAAGAGCTTGTTCTTTACTTTTGACAAAGTTTACACATCATTTCTAATGAGTTGAATATCGTCTACGTAAAGAACTAAGAAAACCACTTTCTTATCTTTGATGTATTTATAAACACAAGCTTCGTTAATATTTTGTCCGAAGCCATATGATTTAATAGTTTCATCAAAAGTAAGATTTCAAGATCTCGATGTTACTTCAATCATTAAATGGATTTAAGCAACTTGCATACTTTCTGATCTTGTCCCTTTTGTACGAACCCTTCTGGTTACATCATATAGATGCTTTCTTCAAGATAGTCATTAATAAATGTTGTCTTGACATCCATTTGCCATATTTTATAGTCTAAACTAGCGGCTATAGATAAAAGAATGCGAATGGATTTTAGCATGGCAATGAGGGTGAATATCTCTTCATAATGGACTCATTCCCTTTGAGTATAGCCTTTAGCTACTAGTCGTGCCTTGAAAGTCTCCACTTTTCCATCTGTAACTCTTTTCTTCTTGAAAATCCATTTGCATCCAATGAGCCTAACTTCTTCAGATGGTGGATCTACAAGTTTTCAGACAGAATTGGAATATATAGATTCCATTCTTGGCTCATGGCATCTTGCCATTTCTCCTTTTTAAGATCTTCCATTGCCTCTTTAAAGGTTAATGGATTATCATTATCAGTGTCTGACAGTAGGACATGTGCCTCTGGTCATAACGAATGAGTTATGTTACAACCCTCCCATTATGACATTGTACCAGGATTTCCTAAACAGGAACAGTGATTTCTATGGTTTGTTGTCTATCACTTAATGACGAAGATGGTATGATCTCATAAGATGTGAGTTCTTCAAGAACTACTTTGCTCCAGAATTTGTAGTTTACCATATAGTCGTGTTGAAGGAAAGTAGAATTTGTTGATTCAGACACTTTTTTTATCATTGTGAATATAAAAGTAACCACATATTGTTTCTGGAGCATAGCCAACAAATATACACACTTCAGATTTTGAGTCTAACTTTTCAGTCTTAGGTCTAAGAACGAGAGCCTGACACCTCTATATACAGAAATGACGCAAACTAGGTTTGGAGTCTCTCATAACTCTAAAGGTGTCTTGCTTACAGACTTAGAAAGAACTACATTCAAAATGTAAGTTGCCGTTTGAAGTGCATATC
The DNA here is from genome assembly GCA_003255025.1 of Datisca glomerata. Lineage (NCBI taxonomy): Eukaryota > Viridiplantae > Streptophyta > Magnoliopsida > Cucurbitales > Datiscaceae > Datisca > Datisca glomerata. Next base: position 1,450,403 of record QANY01010875.1, read on the forward strand.
CTCAGAATGTGAGTGGAAGTGATGAGTAGCTTAACATCGACCTAACCATATCTAATAAGGTCATGTTTCTCCTTTCTGAAACATCGTTTTGCTTTTGCATTTTCAAGTGTTGTGAGTTGGGATAAAATGCCATACTCCAGCAGGTAATCCTTGAATTAGATTCAAGTATTCACCACATCGATTTGATCAAAGTGTTTAAAGATTTACTTAATTGCTTTTCAGTATCTACTTTGAAGTCTTTAAACCTTCCAAAAAAAATCATATTTTCTTTGCATTAGGTAAGTATAATCGTATCTTCATTAATCGTCAATAAAAGTGATGAAATACTTATACCCACCTCAGCTTGTACATTGATCGGTCTGCAAATGTCACTATGTGCTAGCTCAGGTGATTCTTTGGATCTTTGGCCCTTTAAAGAGAAAGGTCACTTGCTCATTTTACACTCTAGCCATGATTCACAAACCAAAAGAGTTCCAAATTTTAGTTCTCTCAAAGCACCATGCTTTGTTAATCGGTTTATTCTGTCAGGATTAATATGTCACAACCTAAGATGCTAAAGATACGTATCATCTTCTTGAAAAACTTTTTGTCGTTTGTTACTCTTTGGATTTTTTACTTTAAATAATTTCAAATTATTTAATGTTCGTTCAATTGGTTTAAGCATATACAGTCCATTTGAAACTTTTGCATAACAAATATTGAAACCATTCTTTGAAATAACAAACATATTATTATTAAAGGAAATATCAAAATTTTGTTCATGCAACAAAGATAAAGAAATCAAATTTCTAGAAAATCTCATAATAAAATAAACATTGTTCAAAACAAGAAATTTATTTTCAAAACTTAAACGGATTGTTCCTAATGCTTTTGCTGAAACGAGCCCACCACTGTCAACTCTCATCATCACCTCGTCATCAACAAGCTTCTTTGAAAAATCAAGCATTTTCAAAGAAGAACAAACATGGTTAATTGTCCCTAAATCCATGATCTAGGATGACAAATCATTTTCACTAAACAAGTTTCAAGTACAAGTAAATCAAATTTACCTTTCTTTTTCAGCTCGAAGAGATATTTGTTACAGTTTCTCTTTTAGTGACCTTCAACTCCATAGTGGAAACAATTTTCTTTGGGTTCTTTCTTCTTGGAGTTGTTGTCTTTCTTGTTCTTCTTAACCTTAGGTGACTTCTTGGCTTTCTTTCCTTCTTATTCTTACATTTGTCCTTATTATTTTCCTTCCTTTTGTGACTATTAACAACAACGGAAGAAGGCTTTTGCCCAGTAACAATTGCCTCACCCTCTTTGGTCATACTTTTGTTGAGTGACTCAAAAGCATGCAATTCATTCAACAATTGGGTCATGCTGGATTGTAACTTGTTCATAAAAAGTAGGTGTGAGCGATTCAAGTATAATGATGAATTGAGTTCACTCATCTATGAAAGCCTCGTGTAGTTCTTCCTCATGCATTATGTTGATCATGTTCAAAACATCTTCACGCACAGAAGTACCTTTCTTCATCATAGTAGACATGTAGCTCATAGTAGCTTCATGACGACTTTGATCAGATTGTTATCCAAACATCTCCCATAGAATTCCATAATCTCATAGGAAGTTTCCATGCTTTCATGATTTGTTCTGATAACATCATTTATGCTCACAAGCATGTAGCACTTAGCCTTGTTGTTGGACTGAATCTAAGCATCAAATTTGTCCTGAACGTTTTTCGGGGCATTGGCAGCAGGCTCCTGAAAACATTCCTCAATAAGAACAAATTTGTGGTTATCACATATAAGCACTAAATTCAAATTCTATTTTCATCTTATGAAGTTATCTCCATTCATTTTTTTGAGTGCAAGTAAAACAGTAATAGGGTTACCCATGGTAGACATAATAATATCTTAAAAGAAATAAAACATACATCGTTCATATAATTAAAATATATATAAAAAATTTGGAATGTAAATGTGATGCACGAATGCAATATATCAAACACATAAACTTAACAATTACTAATCCACGAAAAGACAATCTAACAATTAATGTTTCATCTTAGGGTCGGTCATATTAATTTTAAATTTTCTATGAGACATTCTTATCCTTATTAATTAAAACTTAAAATATCTCATATTTTTTCTTTTAATAATAAGATACCGTTTATTTGGTCAAGTCACAATTACCCTCTTCAAAGCTTAATTGTGACTTTATGAGTGTAACCCATTCTTTCAGAATCTATGACTTAATTTAAAAAATGAGACCTTAGGGTCGGCCAAGTCTAAAATAAATCACTTAGTCTTATCTTCATTTGAAGCTAACCTTGATATTGATGCGATTCAAAACCTTCCTTAGGGGGACGAAAACAAAGCCGTCTCGAAACCCTCACCATATCTCATGTTGTTGTACTAATAATGGAGACCATAGGTCAAATTGACATGTCAACCTTCTCCCACTCATTATTTTATAATTAATGTGTTTCTACTTAGCTAATCAATTAATTTCAAATTAATTACTAGTTACAATAGACCTATGAATGTAAAATAAAGTATTAATCCAATCTAATTTATTTAGCCTTCGAAAGAGCCTAAAACTAATTTAGATGAACTTAGAATAATTAGCTAATTACATTAACCTGACTTTAATAAAAACACTTTTAATAAAGTTGGTTATCCTAAAGACCTAGCTAAATGCATGCCTTTAGAGTGGTGTGATTACCAAGTTTAACTAATTAAAACTTAGTAGTTTACATGCAATTGATTTCACAAAGCAATCCATATAAACACAATAGGACAATCTTAATGAATCATGTTTCTACTAACGAGATAAATGATTAAATAAAATTGTGTGGGGTTTCATGTATAGTATGTGATCGACTAATGTATGGTCATGTTATTAATCAAATTAATAAACATTTATTTAAATAAATACAATAAATAAATTATGAACCGAGTGACTATTGAGTATTTCTAAATTGACTACCTTTGAAAAAAAAAATAATTACAAGGTTGGTTTCAAGAATACATATTTCCAAAAACCTTCCATCTCTATTAAAGGCTCATCTTCATGATCTTCAAACTTTGATCGAAACCCTTTTAATTAAAAAATCATCTTCTTAATTAAATAATCTGGTTAATTATATTTTTAAATTAATTGAATTTGATTGGTCAAAAAATAATTTAATGACTTATCAAACTTGGGTCAAACTCAATCAATTAATTAATTTTAATTTTCGCAAAATTAAAATCGATAAATAACCTTTTAAAATTAAAAGATAAAAGATATGATTAGGGTTTTTGTGAAGTATTACGAGGATAGGGCAACACGGTATTAGGGCATCTACACCCAGTACCTCGATAGCCGCGTGAATTCCAGCTGGCGAAGGCAGCGGGATAGTCTGGCCGCCGCCGCTGCCACTGCAGCTTCCGCTACCTTGCTGTGGCAGCAGGATAGTCCAGCCGCCTCCGCCGGTGGTGGAGTTCTGTCGCAGAACTTTTCCTCCTTTTCTCTTTTGTATCCATCCCGTGCATTCTTCGTCTTCTCGCATACAAAATTTTACAACATAAATGCAAAATAAAATTACAAAAATTCCTATACCCAAGCTGCTTATCCAACATCTAAATAAAAATAAGAACAAAGCTTAAACCCAAAAGCCACCATATAATTAATGATTCATCATAAACCATATATTCAAAGAAACATAACCATCAATTCATTCATACATATCAAAATACATATTGAATAATGCAAGAAAACTCACACAGCATTTAATGTATACATATATAAAGATTTCTCTGATACCAATTGTTAAAATTACAGCAAGCGCAGCGGAGGGGGTGGTTTCAAAAAAAATTATTGATTAAAAAAATCACGACGCCATAGATTCTAAAATTTTCACACAGATTCGTTATATATCTATACATTAAATTAATTGACATTCAAATAAAATCATTTTACCTCTTAAAGTCTATCAAGCGTCATCGCTATCTTCTAGTAGAAACAATGAACGTTCGTTTTCATGATGAACAAACTTTGAAATCCACACTAAGATCTTTCAAACCAATCATCAAACACACTAGAACGTGTGTGGGCACATAGAATGAATCAAGAACAATTTTTCTATCTCTAGATATACTCAACAAATGAGATTTAGAGATTTGGAGAAGGACTTTTGAGACAAAACTCTAAGAGAAAATTAGAAAATTCGTAGATCTTTAATGAATGAGTAATTGATTCATTAATTCATTAGGCCAATAGAATAATATCTCTACATATTATAGGTAAATGCTCATTAGATTTAGGGTTTCTATAAAATAATAAATTAATTATAAATGTGTCACTGTAATGGGATTCATGCGACACTGCAGTGTGCCACGCCAATCCCTGATTCAAAATCAGGGATTGGCGTGTGACAGTCTGATATGCCACATGAAAATTTCCAATTTTATTATTTAAACAGATAAATATCTATGTATTATTTCAAATAATCATAAATATCAGTTAATTTAAAATTAACTTATCTAGTAAAAATCTAACAACCAACTTATCTGTTAATTCGAAATTAACTAATCAGTTGATTCAAAATAAATTTATTATCTCATAATAATCCAACACTATTTGATTTCATAAATCAAATATATGCCTCACCATCGATTAATTCATAAATAATCGATACATAGTTAATTAATTGTAATTTCCCCAAATTATAATAATTAATTTAATTAATTAATAACACATAATTATCTCATAATTACATACTTGTCCCAAAAATGTAATTTTGCAAGCTAGTCCTTTTATTATGCCTTGAAACATTCACACCATACACTGTGCAGTACAGAAGTGGTTTGAAGATCATAGACCTATAATTCTAAGCTTCAATAAATCAGATTATTAATTAAACTATTTAATTCAATAATCTCATTTAGTAACTCTATCATTATTTCTCTATAAATATAGAATTGCACTTTTAGTAATTATAGAATATATAGTAATCTCATGTAGTTCATTGATATAATCACTTCATATAGTTAAGTACTCCAATCATTGGTTCTTAAATTAGAGTCTGTCAAAATTATCCTTTTACCCTTTTAATTATCTCTTGATTCTTAAGTACCATTAATTCACTAGTGAACGGTTAATTTATAACTATATTACAAATTTAAGCTCAATAATCATTCAGTCCTAAAAAATAACACTTAAAAGAATCAATATACGATCCATTACGAAAGTTTGGATTCTAAATCTTGTAATATCATGTTCCCAGCCATCCATGTCACTTCCAAAACAAAAGCCACTAGCCTATTTTATAAACAAACTTTAATGAGTGAATCAAAAGATCAGTAGACATGTATAGGATTTTATGTCTACTCAAGATTTAGACCGATCTACATATGATCATATGATTGATGTGTATTAAATCTTTATTATAAACGGTAAGTTGATAAAGATATTAATTCACATCAGTCATGTCCTATATAATTTAATAATATAAAGTACTTTCATTAAGATGTCTATCCACATCAGCAATTCGGATCAAGATCACATGCATTCCAAATGTTTAGCGAATTTTGTTAGCAACCATTCATTAAAGATTTCATACTTTAATATGTTGCGAACTATTTCATTCGTTATATATGATCGTAATCCTCTTGTATTAATACAAGATAATAGTCTCATTAATGAATATGAAATTTTTAGATATTTATATTAATTATTCAATAATAATTCAGAGGATACAATTATAAGAAAAATACGCTTTTATTAATATTCAGATAAAATATCTTTACACATGCTTTGAGGGCACTATGCCCAATAGTCACTTCGAAGGCATGTCAACATTTGATGCCCATCGCTTTATGTCAAAGGTCTCCTCCCTCTTGTCCAATCAAGGAGAAACCTCGTGTACTAGGAAGCCTCCCCATCACGCTCCCAAGGCTTCCTCAGCACGCCTCCTCTAGCAAGTCCTTCAAGTATAAATACCCTCATCTACTGATGGAAAATGTATGTCATTTTCTCCATTAAGGAAATTATGCCGAAATAATACCATAATACTGACTTAGGTATCCAAGGCCCTTAGGCAAGGTAACCAAACCCTGGTTCTCTCACTTTTCGTGTTCTTTGTTTATGTTTTGCAGACGTTGAGATCATGAGAAGCACCAGTAAGAGGGAAGAATTCCTTCGACGTCACCGTTGAAGCTTTTGGTGTCAATAATTAGCACGTGAGACATGTAATTGTACTGTTGATGTTTTGGGTACCAATACCGCCACGAGACAGACACACAGAAGTGGTATGCCCAGCGCACGGAGGATCCGTTGAGAGTATATATATATATTGTATAGAAGTATGTATGTATCTATGTATGTACATATGTCATCTAAAGTATCTAACATCTAAAGTACATAACATATATATGGCATCTCTCTCGGATCTCTCTCTCTCTCTTCCCACTCGCTCACTCTATCTCAATAATGGATAGAATAAATTCAGAGTGAGAGAAAAAAATAGTCTCTATTAGTATATTTAGTTACCTATTAATTTGGAGAGAGAGAGACTATTAATATTCTACTTAAAACAATCAAATATTGATCTCTTTATGAATTTAAAATTTCCTTCAAATTTAAATAGATATAGATATATAGATAGATAAATAGATAGAGAGAGAGACATATTTGGAGAGAGATGGACATAAATAGAGAGATATCTAGAGAGATATAGGGAGAGATATTTTAATGGATATAAATAGAGAGAGAAAAAAATAAGGAGGACGAGACATTTAAATACAATAATAAAATGGTAAACCAGTAACTAAATAAGTGTGGAAAATTAATTAATTTAATCAAATTAGCTAGATCAATTATTATTTATAGAAAAAGCTATATAGGGTGATTTTCAATAGTTGTAGACAATTGTACTTAAAATAAGAAATGTTTCTAAATAGTATCATTTCTAATTAACCATCCTAGAAGGAGTAAATCATTTTTTGAACTATTTATAATAACAATTAAGGAAATAGCCACTATTGTTAATGACTTTTCTTAATCTAAAAAACATGTCAAATTTCATTAAAAAATAAAAGGTAAAGAATTACATAAAGGAGATCGTAATCAAATCCGTTTGCGTTTAGATTTTTATTAAAAAAATAGAACATTTTCAGATATTTATGTGTTCTGTTTCTATAAAAAAACCAGCCATATAAAAATAATATTATTAATTTATTACAAATAATATAAAAATTTGATATCTGGCAAGATACACATAATTTTTCACGTGAAAACTTATTATAACTAGCAAGATATATATAATTCTCATTAAAAAACTTATTTATTTTAAGTATTCGTACTTTATTCTAAGCATCTAATATATTTAAAAGTATGAGCATAATTATTCACGTGAAAAAGTAACAAATCGATATACAAAACACCATATTGATCTAAGAAAATCACTCATCTAATCTAAAAAATCACCCATTTATTTAAATTTATAATATAGACAACTCATATATTTAACCTAAACAAGTCACCCATTCTAAAAATTAATTATAGAAAAAAATTTAACCAATTATAGAAATAGTTAGTTGTATTAAATTAAAAAATCACTCATTTATTTAAATTTATAATATAAACAACTCATATAATTAATCAATTATAGAAAATAGTTAACCGTATTAAATTAAAAAAAATATTATAGTACAAAAAATGAAGGAAAAAATAGTTTGCAAACCATGAGACTCTTGGAGGGGATTGTATAATGCAAAAGCCCATAACAACCTGAGCTACTACCTTGTGGTTGCAATTTGATGGTTGCGTTAAAATTTATTACAGTTTTAAAAATAAGGGTTTCTCCTCGCCAATATGTCATTTCGCCTATTCTGGGTGAAATGTTCATATTTTGGCGGGAATGTTCCCTTTTGGCAAGAATTGACGGAAATTTGTGATGAAATTTACCACCTCTTATTTTGTTCCATTGTCGTCCTGACACCAAAATATTTCATCCATCCAGACTAAAACGGAACTGAATTGACTACTTTGATGATGACTGCTTACAAAGAATATAAACAGCCAATAAGAGGCAACACCCCATGATGACAAAACAATTAAACCAACCTAACCAACTATACCTAAAAATACTAACATGAAAACCCCAAGATCCTTGAAGCCTAAGATTGACAAAAGATTTATCAATGTTTCTAAATGACAAAACTTTCTCCCTGTAGATGTAAGGGTGAGGTGCATGAGTGATCTAGTCCAAGCTTGTGACCGGAACAATGCCTGATAATATTGGGGAGGACGCCATGAGGTGAATGGGGAACAATCTAGACACTCAAGGGTGGTGACAAATGCTTGCTCTCTTTCTCTAGAAGTGGGAGTTTCTCACTCTAGAAATGAGAGCTTCTCTCTCTAAAGTGGGAGCTTCCCTTTTTAAAATTTTCAATCCCCTCAAATGAAGGAGGAGTCCTCCATTTATAGGTGAACAAAAGGAAGGGGGCCATTGCAATAATCCATTGATTAGTTGCAAGCCCGTCAATCAAATCGCTCCACCTAAGCTGACTAATCATGCTTAGTTGAGTAAGAGGGGGATTACACATGAGCCAATCGGGTGGTGCCACGTGGGTCTTTGTGTAATGACCATGATCTAGGGAGAACATGCCTAGCCAGTGAGGTGCGACGATGATGTTCACCCAACGCCTCCTCTACAAAGGTTCTCTCAAACCACACCCTCCCCAAGGTGGGAGGGTAGCACATCATCAATGTCTAGAGTGGTCGTACCGAAGAGGTATGTCCCTCGTCCAGTACAACGTACCCTCACTCTTAATCCTACCAGTCCACAGCCTCCCGAGTGTTTGCAACCATACGTCCACCCAAGTATTTGTCACTTGACTTGGTGGTTTGTGATGTGATGACTCGTTGCAATAGTGTAGTGGTGTGTCTTGTCTAAAGCGCGTAATCGTTGTCTCCAAGTTGCATTACAGAGGGTGATCCAGGAACCTTCATGGTACACTTATGAGGGTGACATCAATGTGCTACCATAGAGTTGACATCAATGGTGCTACCGTAGGGGTGACACCTCATGGTCCTGCCATGGGGACGACCCCCACGGGTACCTCAGTGGCGGCACCTCAAGGGTGCACCTCAGTGGCGGCACCCCAAGGATGTAACTTAGTGGTGACACCCATGGGGTGCCCCTTAGTAGCGGCATCCCAAGGGGTGCACCTCAGTGGTGACACTCCACGGTACGTACTTGGTGGAGACACTCCCAATACACCATAAGAGTTACGATTTGCAGGTAGTCAATGTTGTTGTCGTCAACCCTCATGTACATTTAGTCCCCTATGCAAGCACTATGTGATGTAATCGGGCTTGTATATAATTTCTTCAATGTAGCAATCAGTTGTATTATCAAGTCATCAATCCTTTGATCGTTCCGTTACGTGGTGTATGCGGGATGCATCGATCCTATATGCCCAATGTGCCTCCTTTGTGTGATGTAGGCATTTCCATGTTACACGGGTCCAATTTGTAAGATAAATTTTATGAGGTGAATTTTTTTAAAAAAACAAATTTTGGAATGTGGGGAGTCCCCTTTTGAAAAGAGAAATCAAGTCGAGTGGAAGCATGAGGGGGTAAGGTCTAGCGCGACCAAGATGGCTGGGTCCAGTGGCAGCATGAGGGGGTTAGGTTGAGTGCGACCAAGCTGGCTGGGTCCAGTGGGGCATGAGGGGGTGACGTTGAGTAGCGGCATAAGAGGGGGGTCTAGTGGTGGCATTAAAGGAGTGGGAGTCCAATGGTGGCTTTGCTTAGCATGGGAGTCTAGCAGTGGGTTTACATGGTGTGGGAGTCCAGTGGCGGCTTGCTTGATGGGGAAGCATAGTGGAGACATGAGGGGGTGAGGTCGAGCGTGAGAGCTCGCTTGTGGGAGTGTAGTGGCGGCTTGCTGGAGTGGGAGTGCAGTGACAGCTTGGTGGTGCGGGAATGCAGTGGCGTCTTGGGGGCGGGAGTGAAGCAGCGGCTTGGGGGAGTCCAGTGGCAGCTTAGGGGAGTCAGAGTGCAACAACGGCTTATGGAAGCGGGAGTACAGCGACAGCTTGTGGGAGAAGGAGTGCGGTGGTGGCTTGGGGGCACGAGAGTGCAGTGGCGTCTTGGGGGCACGGGAGTGCGGCGGTGGCATGGGGGAGTCTAGCGGCCGCATGGGGAAGTGGATTGAGGCAGTGGCTTGAGGGAGTCCAACGACCGCTTGGGGTTGTGGAGTGAAGCAGCAGCTTGGGGGCGCAGGGTGCAACGCCGTCTTGGCGGAGCGGTGCAATGGCGGCATGGACTTGGTGTTTTCTTTGCTTAGGCTAACCATGTCTTTGTTTTATTTACAGATCTTGCTTTCACGGACTATCAAGGAGTCGCCGTGTGTACCAGTAGGAATCGGGCTTTCTCTAATTTGGACTTCTCTTTTCAGGTGAGTGAGTTACTTACTTTTGTACCTAGAATTTTTTTTTTTAGAAGTTTTCCTCCGTCAGACATGCATCCGCAGAACATGCCTCGTTAGGGAGTGTAACATGCTTCCCTCCTTAGGAAAATACATGGGAAAATTTGGCTCCCATCAGACATGTCCCCGCTATAGAGTGATTGTAACATGTTTGCCCCCTAAAAAAATACATCAAAATTTTACCTCCGTTAGACATGCCTCCGTTGAGCATGCATCCACTATAAGGTTTTTGTAGTATGCTTCCCCCCTTGGGGAAAATTTCAAAAAAATTTGCTTCCCCATCCGTTAGGGGGTGTTGGAGTGCCTCTGTTAGAGGGTGCGTGGGAGGCTCGTCAGGGAGTGTGCGGGGGCCTCCGTCAGGGAGTACGTGGGAGCCTCCACAAGGGAGTGCGTGAGAGCATCCGCCAAGGAGTGCACAGGAGCATCTGCAACGGAGTGCGTGGGAGCATCTACCAGGGAGTGCGTGGGAGCCTCCGCCAGGTAGTGCATGTATGCCTACGCCAGGGAGTGCGTGTATGCATCTCACCGAGGAGTGCATGTATGCATCTCACCGAGGAGTGCATGTATGCATCTCACTGAGCACGTCATCTATTATGGATGTTCTCAAGTAAAGGCTTGAAAACCTATGCATCTCGCCAAGTATGACGCCTATCATATGTGTTTTTAAGTAGAGGTGTGAAAGCCTATACATCTCACTAAGTATGACGTCTATGATGAGTATTCTTAAGTAGAGGCGTGAAATCCTATGCATCGCACTAAACATGACGTCTATCATGGGTGTTCTCAAGTTGAGACATGAAAGCCTATGCATCTCACCAAGCATGACGTATATCATGAGTGTTCTTAAGTAAAGGCGTGAAAGCCTATGCATCTCACCAAGCATGAAGTCTACCATGGGTGTTCTCAAGTAGAGGCGTGAAAGCCTATGTATCTCACCAAGCATGACGTCTATCATGGGTGTTATTAAATAGAGGCGTGAAAACCCATGCAACTCACCAAGCATGAAGTTTATCATGGGTGTTTCCAAGTAGAGGAGTGAAAGCCTATGTAACTCACTAAGCATGACGTTATCATGGGTGTTCTAAAATAGAGGCATGAAAGCCTATGCAACTCACTAAGCATGAATTTTATCATGGGTGTTTCCAAGTAGAGGCGTGAAAGCCTACGCAACTCACCAATGATGACGTTTATCATGGGTGTTCTAAAATAGCATCGTGAAATCCCGTGCAACTCACCAAGCATGAAGTTTATCATGGGTGTTTCCAAGTAGAGGCGTGAAAGCCTACGCAACTAACCAAGCATGACGTTATCATGGGTGTTCTAAAATAGCGTGAAAGCCTATGCAACTTCACCATGCATGACCTTTATCATGGGTGTTTTCAAGTAAGGGTGTGAAAGTCTATGCATCTCACCCAGCATGCGTCTATCATGGATGTTCTCAAGTAGTGGCGTGAAAGCCTATGCAATTCACCAAGTATTACGTTTATCATGGGTGTTTTCAAGTAAAGGGGTGAAAGCCTATGCATCTCATCAAGCATGACGTCTATCATGGGTGTTCTCAAGTAGTAGCGTGAAAGCCTATGCAATTCACCAAGTATTACGTTTAGCATGGGTGTTTACAAGTAAAGGCGTGAAGGCTTATGCATCTCACCAAGCATGATGTCTATCATGAGTGTTCTCAAGTAGTGGCATGAAAGCTTATGCAATTCACCAAGCATGACGTTTATCTTGGGTGTTTTCAAGTAAAGGCGTGAAAGCTTATGCATATCACCAAGCATGACCTTTATCATGGGTGTTTAGAACCAATCATACAAACATTTCGTCTACATGGTATTACTGACACACTTAGAGGCGGCCGAAAGCCCTTTTTCACAGAGATAATGCACCAATAGTCCTAAGCCACCCATCATGGTAATTTGTTGTTACCTTGGGTGCACTCAGCGATGAATCATCAACTAGTCTGTTATGGTGATTTTAGTATCACCGAGGCAGCAATTGACTTGGAATACTTTGTTTTAAGCACCAGACATGGTTATTTCCTGTTACCATGGGTGTGTAGAACCAAGCATAGAAATGCGTGATCGCACCTTCAAGCGCGGGAGTGAGCATAGGAGTGATCTTGAGCTGGGCTTGATGGCGGGTGGCTGAGCGGCGTGCGTTGGAGCAAGCCATGGTGGTGGCACAAGTATGCTGGCGGGGTGAGCTTGCATGGTGGCTGCACTAGTGTGATGGTGGCTGCACTAGTGTGACAGTGGCTGCACTTGTGTGATGGTGGCATGGGAGATGCAGGATAAGGCCTTTGCACACGAGAATGAGCATGGGAGTGAGTGCGTTGGGCAAGTGGGAGTAGCCGAGCGAGTCTTGGCTTGTACAAAAGTCATAGTGTTGGCTTGAGCGTCTGATTGAATATTGTTCTAGGAGAATTTTTGTGATTGAGTGCCCACAACAGATGATGGTTGGACTCCCATGAGAGAACCCACCACTTTGCTTTGCCGAGAGCAACAATAGGTAAGCTTTTCTTTAGTTTGATTTCAGTAAAGTTGCTGAAATTTGGGTTGTGCCGCCATTAGACCTCTGTGGCGGGTGGGTGCCGCCATTAGACTCAGTGGCGGGTAGAGCTAATCTTGGTGCGGTGGTGATGGGTTTCGGTGGTGATGGGTGGGGGGGGTGTCTGCCGCCATTGGGAGGGGTGTTGGGCTTTGCTATGTGTGTGCCGCCATTGAGAGGGGGGTTGTGGGTGACGCCATTCATGACCACAAACTCACATCTATTGTGAGGTGTTGGGTTTTGGAATCCAGATGTGGGTTACTGGCGGTAAAGGAATGGAAGAGTTAGGCTTAGTTGCGGTAAAGGAATTGGGGAGTCCTACACTTGGTCCAATCCAACTTTCAACCACTTTTAGCCCTCACATGACTCTGCCGAATGGGGAGGGGATTTGGCCATTGAGCAAATTGCATTTTCATATGATTCGCACCTCTTCATTGAGAAAATTGAATTTTTATGTGAATAAAAATTCTGCTGCATTTTTTTATGACTAAGAACATGTGGATGAAGATTCTTGGATATGATTAGTGTGGGTGTCACCTGACTGGTCTCTTGGTCAGTGCGCGGGAGTGTAACTGGAAGTAGCCAAGCGGTCAATGGTGGGGAGGATGATGTCCAATGGCGGTTTGGGTGTTGTGGTACGGTGGAGTCACCGAATGTAGATGCAAGGATGTCACATGGGTGATGTGCATGATTGGTCTAGTCCTAGTTCATGACCGGAACAACGCCTGAGAACGTCGGGGAGGATGCCAGGAGGTGAAAGGAGAGCTTTCTAGACACTCAAGGGTGGTGACAAAAGCATGCTCTCTCTCTAAAAGTGAGAGTTTCTCACTCTAGAAATTGGGAGCTTCTCTCTCTAAAGTGGGAGATTCTCTCTCTAAACTTCCCATCCTCCTCAAATGAAGGAGTCCTCCTTTTATAGGTGAACAAAAGGAGGGGGAACCATTACAACTAATCCTTTAATTAGTTGCAAGTCCGCCAATCGAATCGCGCCACCTAAGCTGACTGATCTTGCTTAGGTGAGCAAGAGGAGGATTACACATGAGCCAATAGGGTGACGCCACGTGTGTCTTTGTATAGTGACCATGATCTTGTGAGAACATGCCTAGCCGGTGGGGCGTAACGGCGGTGTTCACCCAACGCCTCCTCTGGAGGATTACACATGAACCAACCCCTCCCCAAGGTGGACGGGTAGCACAACCTCAATGTCTAAAGTGGTTGTACCGAGGAGGTATGTCCCCCGTCCAGTACAACGTAGTCTCGCCTCTAATATTGTCAGTCCACAGCCTTCCGACCGTTTCCAGGCAACCATACGCCCACCCAAGTATTTGTCACTTGACTTGATGGTTTGTGATGTGATGACTCGTTATGATAGCGGAGTGATACGTCTTGCCTGAAGTACGTCATTGTTGTCTTCGAGTTACATTACGAAGCGTAATATAGGAACCTCCATGTTACACCCATGAAGGTGACATTAATGGTGCTACTTGAGGGTGGTATCAATTGTGCTATCGTAGGGGTGACACCCCATGGTGCTGCCATGTGGATGACACCCACAAGTAACTCAGTGGCGGCACATCAAGGGGTGTACCTCAATGGCGACACCCCAAGGGGTGCACCTCAATGTGACACCTCAAGGGGTGCACCTCAGCGGTGACACTCCATGGTACGTCCTTAGTGGAGACACTCCCTATACCCCGTAAGAGTTGTGCTTTATGGGTAGTCAACTTTGAGGTCGTAAACCCTCATGCGATCAGCACATCACCTACATGACACTCTTGCATCTACATTTGGCAACTCCACTGTACCACAATACCCAGACCGCCATTGGACATCATCCTCCCCACCATTGACCCACTCGACTACTTTGACTTACACTCCCGCACATTGAACAAGAGACCAGTTGCGTGGCGCCACTTACACTCACGAGCACTTCCCCATTGGAGTCGCCAAATGTAGATGCAAGAGTGTCATGTGGGTAAGGTGTAGGAGTAGTCTAGTCCTAGCTCATAACCGGAATAATGCTTGAGAACGTCGGGGAGGACGCCGGGAGGTGAAGGGGGAGCACTCTAGACACTCAAGGGTGGTGACAAATGTTTGTTCTCTCTCTAAATTTTCAATCCTCCTCAAATGAAGGAGGAGGAGTCCTTTTATAGGTGAGCAAAAGGAAGGAGGGCCATTGCAACTAATCCCTTAATTAGTTGCAAGTCTGCCAATTGAATCGCGCCACCTAAGCTGATTGATCTTGCTTAGGTGAGCAAGAGGAGGAGTACACATGAGCCAATCAGGTGGTGCCACGTGTGTCTTGTATAGTGACCATGATCTAGGGAGAACATACCTAGTCGGTTGGGCGTAATGGCGGTGTTCCCCCAACGCCTCCTCTCAAGGTTCTCTCAAACCAACCCCTCCCCAAGGTGGGATGGTAGCACACCCTCAATGTCTTAAGTGGTCGTACCGAGGAGGTATGTCTCTTGTCCAGTACAACGTAGCCTCGCCTCTAATCCTACCAGTCCACAGCCTCCCGACCGTTCCCACGCAACCATACGCCCACCCAAGTCTTTGTCACTTGACTTGGTGGTTTGTGATGTGATGACTTATTGTGATAGTGAAGTGATGCGTCTTGCCTGAAGTACATCGTTGTTGTCTTTGAGTTACATTACCAAAGGTAATCCAAGCACCTCCATGTTACACCCATAAGGGTGACATTAATAGTGCTACCATACGGGTGGCATCAATTGTGCTACCGTAGGGGTGACACCCCATGGTACTGCCATGGGGATGACACCCACAGGTACCTATATGACGACACATCAAGGGGTGCGCCTTAATGGCGGCGCCCCAAGGGGTGCACCTCATTGGTGACACTCCATTGTACGTCCTTGGTGGCGACACTCCCGATACGCTGTAAAAGTTACGCTTTGCGGGTAGTCAATGCTGAGGTCGTCAATCTTCATGTACATTTAGTCCCGTGTGCAAGCACGATGCGGAGTAATCAGGCTTGTACACAATTTCTTTAATGTAGCAATTAGTTGTATTATCATGTCCCCGATCTCTTTATCGTTCCGTTACGTGGTGAACGTGGGATGTGTAGATCCGCCATGCCCAATGTGCCTCATGTGTGTGGTGTAGGCATTTCCATGTTACATGGGGTCAAATTTATAAGATAAATTTTATAGGGGTAAATTTTTTTTAAAAATTCAAATTTTGGAATGTGGGAGTCCCCTCTCCCTTCTCCCGCCTTTTAAAAAGAGAAATCAAGTTGAGTGGCAGCATGAGGGGGTGAGGTCGAGCGTGACCAAATTGGCTGGGTGTAGTGCCGGCATGAGGGGGTGAGGTTGAGCGCGACCAAGCTTGCTGGGTCCAATGGCGACATGAGGGGGTGAGGTTGAGTAGCGGCATGAGAGGGGGATCTAGTGGTGGGATTGAAGGAGTGGGAGTCCAGTGGCGGTTTGCTTAGCATGGGAGTCCAGAAGCCGGTTTGCTTGGCGTGGGAGTCCAGTGGCAGCTTACTTGATGAGGAAGCATAGTGGTGACATGATGGGGTGAGGTCGAGCGTGGGAGCTAGCCTGTGGGAGTGCAGTGGCGACTTAGGAGAGTGGGAGTGCAGCGGCGGCTTGGGGGCGGGAGAGAAACAGCGGCTTAAAGGAGTTCAGTGGCCACTTAGAGAGTGGGAGTGCAGCAGCATCTTGGGGGATCGGGAGTGTGCGGCGGCGGCTTTTGGGCATGGGAGTGCGACGACGGCTTAGGGGAGTCCAGCGGACACTTGGGGAAGTGGAGTGAAGCAGCGGCTTGGGGCAGTCCAGTGACCACTTTGGCAAGTGGAGTGAAGCAGGGGCTTGGGGGAGCGGGAGTGCAGCTAGGGCTTGGGGGCGTTGGAGTGCAACAATGTCTTGGGGGAGTGGTGCAATGGCGGCATGGACTTGGTGTTTTCTTTCCTTAGGTTAATCAAGTCTTTGTTTTATTTGCAGATCTTGCTTTCACGGACTATCAAGGAGTCGTCGTAAGCACTACTAGGAGTCAGGCTCTCTCGAATTTGGACTTCTCTATTCATGTGAGTGAGTCACTCACTCTTGTACTTAAAATTTTTTTTTTCAAAATTCTTCCTCCGTCAGACATGCCTCCGCGGAACATGCCTCTACTACAATGTACTTGTAACAAGCTTCCCCGCTAAGAAAAATACATGGGAAAAAATTTGGCTTCCATCATACATGCCTCCACTATAGAGTGATTGTAACATGTTTCCCCCTTAAGAAAATTCATGGAAAAGTTTACCTCCGTTAGACATGCCTCCGTTGAGCATGCATCCACTATAGGGTTTGCTTCCTTGCTTGGGGAAAATTTCAAAAAAATTTCTTCCCCCTCCATCTTGAGGTGCTGGAGTGCCTCCGTCAGGGAGTGTGTCGGAGCCCTTGTTAGGGAGTGCGCGTGAACCTCTGACAGAGAGTGCGCGGGAGCATCCACCATGGGGTACGCGGGAGAATCTGCCAAGGAGTGTGCGGGAAAATTCTCCAGGGGGTGCACGCGAACATCCACAACGAAGTGCATGGGAGCATTCACCAAGGAGTGCTTGCGAGTATCCGCTAGGGAGTGTGCAAGAGTATCCGCATCAGAGTGCCTGAGAGGATCAACAACAACGTTCACGAGAGCATCCACTAGGGAGTGCGTGGGAGCATCCGCAAGGGAGTGCACGGGAGCATCCGCCATGGAGTGCACGGGAGCATCCACAAAGGAATGCGCGGGAGCCTCCACCAAGGAGTGCGTGAAAGCCTACGTCGAGGAGCGCGTGTATGCCTCTGCCGAGTAGTGAGTGAAAGCCTTCATCGAGGAGCGTGTGTATGCATCTCACCGAGAATGTCGTCTATTATGGATGTTCTCAAGTAGATGCGTGAAAACCTATGCATCTCACCAAGCATGACGCCTATCATGAGTGTTCTCAAGTAGAGGCGTGAAAGCCTATGCATCTCACCAAGCATGACGTCTACCATGTGTATTCTCAAGTAGAGGCGTGAAACCCTATGTGTCTCACCAAGCATGACGTCTATCATGGGTGTTCTCAAGTAGAGGTGTGAAAGTCTATGCATCTCACCAAGCATGACATCTACCATGGGTGTTCTCAAGTAGAGGTGTGAAAGCCTATGTGTCTCACCAATGAGGGTGTTTATTACTTTTCTTGTTTTTAGGTAATGCTGAAATTTACTGATTTTCAAATCTGGTTTTATTTGATTTTTTTATTAATTATATCAACATTTAATTAAAGATGTTAATTATTTCTTTGTTTATAGCTAATATCAATTATAGAAGATATTAAAGCAATTGTATGATTCAATTAATTAGTTATTGATTATACTAAAATCAAACATTTTCAGGTCAATCAATGATATATCACTGATTAACCTGAAAATTTTAGGTCAATCAATGAGATGATCAATCCATTGACCCTATAATATAGATTGGACGAATGAATTGATCAGTCAATCAATGATATATCATTGATTGATCCAAAAATTTCGAGTCAATCAATAAGATGATCAATCCATTCGCCTCAGTCTATTATAGAGGCGTTTGAAACATCATCGACTCATCTCATCGATTGATCAAAAAATGTTTCAAACACCACTATAATAGATTGAGGCGAATGGATTAATCAATGAATCAATGGTATATGATTGATTGACCTGAAAATTCTGGGTTAATCAATATGATGATCAATCCACTCGTCCCAATAATAGATTGAGACGAATGGATTTGTTCAGTCAATCTATGATATATCAATGATTGAGCCAAAATTTTTTGGGTCAATAAATGGGATGATCAATCCATTGACCCTATAATATAGATTGGGATAGATGGATTGATCATCTCATTGATTGACCCGAAAATATTTTAAACATTCCTATAATAGATTTGGATGAATGAATTAATCAATCAATTATATATCATTGATTGACTCAAAAGTTCTGGGTTAATCAATGAGATGATAAATCCATTGCCCCCAATAATAGATAGGGGCGAATGGATTTGATCAGTCAATCAATAATATATCATTGATTCACCCAAAAAATTTTGGGTCAATCAATGGGATGATCAATCCATTGACCCTATAATATAGATTGAAATTTTTCAGTCAATCAATAAGATGATCTATCAATTCGCCCCAGTTTATTATAGAGGCATTTGAAACATCTTCAACTCATCTCATTGATCGACCCGAAAATGTTTCAAATACCCCTATAATAGATTGAGACAAATGGATTAATGAGTAAATCAATGATATATCATTGATTGACTTGAAAATTTTAGGATTTTTGAGCAGTTTCTAACGACTTTTAAAATTCAAATTTTTTTATTCCTTAATTGACTTCCTATATTAATCAAATTTTAAATATTATTATGAGCATTAATTACTTCCTCAATTTAAGCATTTTTCATATTAGTATATTAACTATATATCACTGATTTACTAAAAAATATGTCAAAGACACCATAACTAGCTTAGGGTCAATTTGATCTACAATTATTGACGGTTGTAGAAATCTGTTATTTACTTAAAAATTTTGAAAACTAACATTTCTTAAAACACCACCCCTAAAGTTGTCTATTCCACAAATTTTTCATTTGTTTTTACTGTTTTCTAAGTCAATAAATAACCCAAAGGCCAAAACTAAGCCTTAAAAAGAAACCCAAAACTAGGGTTGTTCAAGAAAATTGTTATGCCGACACTGTATAAACCAATCAAAACCATTGTTTATTGGTTGTTTTAAATACTAACATTGGTTTGGTTGATTTTATTTTTCTAAAACTGATTAAATTGATTTGGTTTCCTTTTACTACTAAATAAGAGAGATAATTATCTCACATTGGTTCACCTAAACTTAAATCTTATTTCACTCACACTTATAATTTTTTTTCCATATCCAATTGTGGGTTATTTCATCTGCTAATAGTTATATAATAAAATTGAACATTTTTATAATATTAACTTGAACTAAAAATATATATAGCACAACCTAATCTAAATTATTAACAAATTGAGGTGACGCAGTTGATTAAATCTAAACACTCATATTTTAAAAATCGTGAATTGAAATAATATTTTTCAATACTCTTAAAATTTATAATGTAATTTTGATGAAAAAACTTAATCTAAGTTTTTAGGAGATCTTAGGCCAATGGATAAGTAGGAGAGCACAAGTAAATTTTTAGACTTCAAGCGCGCTAGTGAGGTTGAGTTTCTACGCATTTAGTTAGTCATGGTGTGTCTTGTGGTCGTTCTATTATAAGAGAACACAAACCAACTTGCTCTGTAAAGTGTAACGGTTTATTCACATACGAGGCTCACATGAAAGAAATAAAAAAAATAACAAGTCAATTCTTAGCTTCCTATAGAATTTGTTTATTTTATTAGTTAAAATATAATAAACACCCATGTACTTTTAAGTTTATACAAATCATACCCCTATACCCTTATACTTCTTAAATGACTATTTTAATCCTTACACTATTTTAATTAGACCAAAATCATCGCTCACTCATAGGGGTTCGGTTCAGTTTCAACTATAAATAAGCAAAATATACAAAGTTCGGTTCAGTTTACAGCTTCAGTAGGGAACCCGCACTGAACTGAATCGAATCGTACTACATAAATATATAAAGAAAATTTTAAAAAACCCTAGCCCCTAATTTCTCCTCTCATTCTCTCTCGCCCACATCGTAGCCTTTCATTCTCTCTCACATCAAAGACTCTACTTCTCTTCCTCGCATCGAATACTCTCATTCTCTCTCTCACATCACGACGCTTCTCATATCTCAGATCGAGTCTCCCTCACCTCTTTGATCGCATCTCTCTCCCTATCTCTCAATTCATGTCTCTCTCTCTATGCTCCTCTCTCTCTCTCAGTTCGCCTATCTCTCTTTTTCTCTTAGTTCACCTAAATCTCTATCTAAGTTCGCCTAAATCTCTCTCTCAGTTCGCCTCTTGTGTTTCTTTGTTCACCTCTCTTTGGATAGCCATGAGATACGAAGTGATGAGCGCGTGAATCAAAGATAAAAACTTCAGATCTAGAAGTTTCAGATGTAGAACAAAAAGAAATTTCAGATCTGGAAGTTTAAGAAGAAAAAAGAGAGATTCCAGATCTAGGAGTTTCAAGAAGTAAAAAGAGTATAAATCTAGAAGTTCAAGAAAAAATTCCAAATATGATTGCATTTAGTATTTTATTTTTTATCTTTTGAATCTTATGCTTATGAGGATTTCCTACGTTTTTATTGTAATTGTAATATATAACAATGAACTTTGAAATAAAAATATCACATTCTTGCTTCTATGTAAATTTACGTTTTTAGTTGAAATCTAAGGAAAGTGTTCAAATTAGGGCTTTGTTCATTTTTTTACCAATCTGGACCGACTCAGCTTGGTGTTTGATAAATTTTGACAGGTCAGTTCGATATGGAGCTCTATAAATAGAGATGTTCTCCCATCATTTTGGATCAAGCTAAAAGAACAAGTTGAGTTCAATAACGCCCTCTTCCATCAAAAAATATTCTCCAATCGTCTCCTTATTTTTCAATATTTTTCAAAACTTTTTTTATTTCACTATTAATTACCTTGCATAGAATTTGAGTTAAAACTCGATCCTGCTGTAGGTCCAGAATGTGAACATGATCACTAGATGATTATAAACATAAGCTTTTCTGTCTAAATGGTAGAAAGACTTCATATATGATGGTGACGATGCATTAATACGATTGCATGTCTAACATGACATATAATGAAACTTATTTATGGAGGCATATGTCTGACATGACATATAATAAAGATCCATTAATACAATTGCATGGCTTGTCTATATAATAAAGATGCATTTAATGTATTTATATGCTTGAAAATGGGGGAAGATTTATCTTTATCACACTTTTGTTTTAATCTGGCCTATTAAACTCATAGGAAGTAAATAAATACTAATTATTACTTGTTATTATCTATTTATAATATTGGATAGAATTTGAAACATAATAAGATTTCGGTTGTTTCGAGTTTAGATGAATTTAAAAAATGGTTGTTTATGTCTAAGTTAAAAATGGTTGAGTCAGATTGTTTATAAGATAATCTTATCGTTTACTATAAACCAATATCATTTTAAAATAATAGAATCATTTGTCATTTTTCAATTAAATGAGTATTTGTATCATTAAAACAAACCCGTACACATTATTTTTTTTTATTTTCTCTATTTTCATAATCATGTTCAAAAAAAAGATGCATGAGCTATTATGTCCATTCAACCAACGAAAAAGACATTCACCATTGAATATGAAGTCTCTCTACCATTTAGATGAAAGCTTGAGTTCATAATGATCAGTGATCATGTTTACATTCTGAACGTACAAACAAAAAGTATCAAGCTTCATTTCAAATTCTATCCAAGATGATAAATAGATAATAATACGTAATAATTAGTATTTATTTACTTCCTATGAGTTTAATCCGCCAGATTAAAACAAAAATGTGATAAAGACAAATCTTCCCCCAATTCCAAGCATATCAATACATTGAATTATCATATTAAAGTTTAATTTAACTATAAAGCAATCATGATCACCCTAAGATAACTTTATTTGCAAGCCATGTAGCTGTATTAATGCATCTTCATTATATGTCATGTCAGACGTAGACCTCCATAAATAAGCTTTTAGTTTCTAATTTACGATTTCGGCACCATCAATATGAAGTCTTTCTACCATTTAGACAAAAAAAATGATGTTTATAATCATTTAGTGATCACGTTCACATCCTGGACCTACAGCAGTATCGAGCTTTAACTCAAATTCTATGCAAGTAATTAATTGAGAAACAAAAAAAGGTAATAAAAAACTTTTAAAAAGAACAAAATGTTAAAAAAATAAGGAGAAGATTGGAGAGAATATTTTTAGATGGAAGAGGGCGTTGTTATTGAGCTCATGTTGTTCTTTTAGCTTGATACAAAATGGTGGGAGAACCTCTCTATTTATAGGGCTCCATAGACAATTCTAGATACATCAATAAATTACTAGTAGATTATTCTAGATAACTCCCATCTACCAACCAATAAATAAGAGTTCTAGGAAATACAAGAGTATTCTAGAGACTCTAGTGGATACATGAAGATTCTTGAAACTCTAGCAACTATAAGAAAATTCTAGAGACCAACTATAATAAATCAATTTATTAATTCAATACAAAATAGGGAGTTTACAAACAATGTCTAAGTTCTCCATTATTTCCCCAACTAAAGCATCAAATTATGCCAAATGACCGATTATCAAAGTCAGAAATAATATATTAGAAGAAAATGGCTTTTTAGTGAAGAGAAATTTACAGACGAAATACCAACCAAAAATACCATTTGTCGCAAAATGTAGAGTTTTATAAGGATGGTCACCGAAAGGTTCCCGCCGCTCAGTGACATAGAGTTTTGTACGTCAGGCGTTCTACCAACAAAATTTTTGTTCATCGCAAAAAATTTAGCAGGCGCGTCCAATAAATGACAGTCGGGCAGTCGTCAATATAGGGTTATAATAACGATTTGTATCCCATCATCTAAACCCTATTTTATAGTAGTGAATATTTTAATATCAATCAATTCTGTGAACGATACTCTATTTTCATAGAAATTTTATTATTTGAGGACGATAATATACACTTGCACTTTAAAAAAATCGTAACAAGTGTTTGGCGCCATTGTCCGAGATTGATTTTGTTTATTAATATTAGAGTTACATGTCGTTAATTTTATTTTGAGTCTTAATTTTTTTTAAGTTTACGGTTGTTTACTATTTTGAATTTTCAGGAGTTTTCTAACGTATATGAAAAACTTTGAAAGTGAAAGTTTGACTCTCTTAAATTTGAAAATTTAGTGAACTTTTCGTCATAATAGAAAAGTGAGGAAATAAACTTCTAAACAACCTCAAATAATCATGGAAGACGTTACAGAAAATCCTAAAATTGTGAACAACCAAAATCGGGCAATTTAGGATTATGCTGTGTCGGTGGTCAATGAGGCCGGGTCTACCATTCAACGCCCTATTATTAATGTCAACAATTTTGAGATTAAGCTGGCTATCATTCACATGGTGTAAGCAAATCAGTTTAGTGGCATGTCTAATGATGATCCATATATTTACATAGCCATTTTTCTCAAAATTTATGATACATTCAAGTACAACAATGTCTCAATTGATGCAATTAGGTTGAGATTATTCCTATTTTCACTTCAAAATAAGGCTAAGAGTTGGTTGAACTCTTTACCTGCTAAATCAATCATCACTTGGAATAGACTTTCTGAGAAATTTTTGGCTAAATTCTTTCCACCAGCTAAAACAACCAAGATGAGGAACAAGATCACTACTTTTGTCCAATATGATACGGAGTCTCTTTATGAAGCTTCGGAGAGGTTTAAGAGATGTTGAGAGGATGCCCACATCATGAAATCCATGGATGGCTACAAGTCCAAACTTTCTACAATGGTTTGGGAAATTCAACGAGGACACTAGTGAATGCAGCATGAGAAGGAGCTTTAATAGGAAAAACACATGAGGAGGCTTATGCTTTGCTTGAAGAAATGGGTGCTAATGCCTACCAATGGCCAATTAAGTGCAACGTACCAAGAAAGATTCATAGAGTTCATGAAGTCGATGCTCTTACCGCTCTTACTGCTCAAGTAGCTACAATGTCCAAGCAATCGAGCTCTTTTACAGCCAATGCTAGTGCTACTCATGCTTCACAGGAAGTTTGTAATTTATGAAATAGACCCCATCTTAGTATCGAATGTCAAGCCGGTAATCCTTTTGATCCTTCTTAATTAGAACATGTTAATTTTTTTAGAACTATAATAGGCAGAATAATCCATTCTCCAACACCTACAATCAAGGATGGAGAATAGTCAAAATGTGATTAATCCACCAGTCGCAACTCAACCTCAATTTCAGCCTCAACAACCTAAATTTTCTTTAGAATATGCTCTTTCCTAGCTCACAGTCAATACTACTCAATTTATGGCAAGAACAGATGCCTCACTTCAAAGGCAAGATTCAAAGTCAAGTTGTATCTATTCAAAATTTAGAGTTTCAAATTGGCCAACTGTCAGAATTACTCATCAAAGACCACAAGGTTCTCTACCCAGCAACACCAAGAGGAATCCAAAAGAACAAGTAAATGACATTACTCTTCATAATGGCAAGGAGTTAAAAGAACCTCAGAAAGCCACTATTGAAAATTCTCAGCCGATTGAAGCAGAAGCTGAGACAATGGGTGATGATCTTGCCAAGAGCTCAAAAAAGAAGAAAGGCAAGCCTACAGCTCTTTTCTGATAACCCTTCACCATATGTTCCACCTATTCCATACCCTCAGATGTTCCAAAAGCAGAAATTGAACAAGCAATTTTCTAAGTTTCTTGATATGTTTAGGAAACTACATATAAACATCCTTTTTGCTGATGCTTTGGAACAAATGTCGAGCTATGTCCAATTTATGAAAGATATTCTCTCAAATAAGAGAAAACTAGATGATTATGAGACAATTGCACTTACTGAATAGTCTAATGCTATCTTGCAGAATAATTTATCTTTGAAATTAAAGGACCCTGAGAGTTCTATTATTTCTTGCACCATTGAAAATTCATATTTTGAAAAGGTTTTATGTGATTGGGGGGCTGGTATCAATTTGATGTTGTATTTAGTTTGCAAGAAGAAGCTAGGTCATGGAGAAACTAAGTCCACGACGGTATCTTTACAGTTATTTGATCCGTCTATCAGATATCTATTGGGGATTATTTAGGATATTTTGGTAAAGATGGATAAAGTTATCTTCCCAGTTGATTTTATTATTCTTGACATTGAGGAAAATCAAGAAATTCTAATTATTCTTGGTAGATCATTCTCATTGATGTGCAAAAAATGAAACTTATTCTGAGAGTGCAAGATGATTACATAGTTTTCAATGTCTTCAAAGTAATAAAACACGCAAATGATATGAATAGTTATTTGCTAGTGGATAGTACAGAATTTAGAGAAGTTAAACCTATGCACTTATCATTTATTGAAAAATCATTGGTGTTAGACCTCCACCTTCGGTACACTTTTATGGGAGAAATATTCACTTTGCCTGTCATTATCTATGCTTCATTAAATAGTGGAAAAAACAAAAGACAAGCGGCTAAAGGTGTTGAGAGAGCACAAAATTGTCTTCGGCTAGTTAATTTCTGACACAAAAGGAATTTTAAAGTCAGTGGACAACAGGTAAAGCCTGGATGATCCTTATGTCTGGCTGAAGACATTAAAACAAACACTACTAGGAGGCAACCCGATTGTATTTTTGTTATTTCATTTTTTTAGTTTTTTTAATTATTTTATTTTTCTTATTTTATTTTTGTTTTTTTCTTCAGGTTTTTAAATTAAAAAAAACTATGGATGAATTTGGCTCATGCACCACTTTCCCTTCAGTTGGAGACAACATGAACAATGCAAAGAATGACGTGGATGATAGCTCATCATTACTCAGGAAAGTCATCTCTACTTCTTTTTCATATTTTCTTTTCATTAAGAACAATGGAAGTTTTTAGTTTGGGGGTGGTGACTTTAATTAAAATTTTATTTTTTGGCATCTTGTTGTAGACAACACTAACACCTATGATGAGATTGGTTTTGAATTATTAATAGCTTTAGGAAAAATGATGAATTTGTGTATCGGTGTGTGTTTAAACCACTTATTGATTTGCATTTCACTAGAAAATCTTGACATATTGAGCACCTAGCCTTGAGCGTTTGATTTTTGCTTAGAGAACGTTTATGTGACTTAAGAAATCATTATGATCTCATAAGTACTCTAGAAGTGATTTGATTGTTGTTCGAGGTGAAATTCTAGGTTACGCTTCACTTAGGACATGATTTAGGTCATATTTGGACCGTTCGAGCTTTTAAAGTCAACTTGTGCATAATTATTTTCCTAGGCATCCATGTTGAGCCTAAATAGCCACTTTTTATCACTCGTGACAATTTCACAATCTTATAAAAAGTTTTCCCTAATTACCATTTTTACTCATAATATTTGGATGTTCTAAAAAAATATTTGGAGCTATGACAATCTAGGTGGATATGAGGAGTTTCGATATAAAAAAATGTGAATAAGTTTGATTTTGTAGCCTCTTGAACTAGAGTGACTAAGCTCGAATGATGTCTTAAAACCTAATACCCTAAGACCAACTGGTTTGGAAGCGATTAGCTGAAAGCTCGTTAAGAAAAAGAGAAGCTTAAGGAAATCAACTTAAAAGAAAAAGAAAAAAAAAGAATGGTTAAGCATGGTTTATATTTCAAGAGGTGGAATGACAAGTTTGTGGGTGTTACAAGAAAAGTTGAGTTAAGCTCGTTGATTCCTAGAATGCATGTGTGACTAAGAGTAAAGATTGAGTCAAAATATTATCCTTTATCCTACCCTAAACTCTAGCCATACATTACTTGCTTAGAAAGTTCAAATGATCCAAAGTGTTGTGGTTTGCCTACATTAGTGGAGAGTGACATGAAAAATTTGCCAATGGAGAGTAATAGATTAATAGATCCGCTTTTATAATACTTGGTTGTATGAACTCATTTAAAACTAAGAAGGTGGAAGCTTAAGGTGACACACACCCATTCGTGATTTTTCAATGTGTAATGTAAGTTGGTAGTTGTGTTGAGACTTTACATGATCACAATTCAGGAACTTTTCTTAGGTTATTGCTATTTTGAAATCTCTGAGGTATGTTTACTTAGTTAAAATATTTCATCATTTGATCCGTAGTTTTGCTTAATTAGCGTTTAATGTTTTCTTGTTTGATTTTTTATTTTAGTTTTGCTCGAGGACTAGCAAAAAGTTAAGTTTGAGGGTATTTGATCAGCGTGTTTCAAACTCATATTTTAGATCATCTTAACTTTAATTTTATTGGTTTTTTGAGTTTTAATGTTTGAATTATGTTTGTTTTTGTTTTCTATCGTGTATGTTAGACATTCAAATGCATTTGGGTTGATTTTGAAATATTTTGAAGGTAAAATACAGATAAAATGAGAAAAAGACGGATCTGGGCAGAATGGCCAGCGTTTAGGCGCTGGTTTCCACCGCCGCGACACTGGCAGCAACTACAAGAAGAAGTTGTTTTTTATCTTGTGCTTAATGAGTTTCAATT
Organism: Datisca glomerata; assembly: GCA_003255025.1. Lineage (NCBI taxonomy): Eukaryota > Viridiplantae > Streptophyta > Magnoliopsida > Cucurbitales > Datiscaceae > Datisca > Datisca glomerata. The sequence goes on from QANY01010875.1 coordinate 1,478,600, forward strand.
TATTTAATCTTTACAGAGATGTGGGATTAGTATTTTTTTTTATTCATTGTTATCGATACTTAAGAAAGATTGATAATTACTGTTGACGGCTGAATCTCGGAGGTGAGATTAGGCCAACGATATATCTACTCCACTTTTCTCTCCACACTTGCAATGGGGGAAGGTAAAGTAGGAGACCAAGAAAAGGGGGGGCATGGTCTCCTTTATACCCCTCCGAAGCTTAAGTCAGTAAAGAGATGAAGAAGAGTAGTGAAATAGTTGAAAGTTGTTGTGTACCTGTTAAAGTGTATTTACTAAGATATTTATATTGGTAAGCTAGTCTCAGGCTCCGTACTATAGCAGGACTTTCCTCCAATAGGGCGTCTCTTCAGACCAACCTCCACCTTTCAACTTCTCTTACTGGCTTGGTGAGGTACAAGGTAACAGGTGATGGCCTCGGGTGTCAGGACAGCCTGTCCTCGTAACCCTCTATGCACTTCCTCGGTCTCCAATGGACCGGCCATATTAAATGCTTAAGATGACACTGGACGCAACTTGACTGACTCCTTGAATGTTGGGCTTCATGCCTTTTCTCGTTCTCTCCCATCTGCTTGGTTTAGGAGTATTAAATGTATTCGATGACACCCTGCAGCCTTCTACCTTGGCCTAGGTGCCAAATTTGAGCTGGGGCGTGAGGCTTCCCGCCCTTATGTCCTCTTCTCCCTGTCATGACACGAGTAAAAGACCTTCTTGAACACCTTGAAAGAATCCTTAGATGTTTTATCTTAGGGAAGGTACTTGGGTACACCCCCTTGACTTCGAGTGCGTAGTACTCCATGGGACCTAAGCTGAGGATTGAACTGGTGTCCATGAGTCCCCAGGCCTCTGGTGTCCCCGAGGTCAACGGACCTCGGGTGTCCCCAAGGTTCAGTCCTTGAGTGACTTTCTTATTGTCCTTAAAAAGGCCTTTTTTAGATAGCCGAGAAACGGGTATAACAATTACATTAGAGAATTTCGCTACCAATAATTTGATAAACATTGATTGATTGAGATTTAGAATTTAGAACATGCTTGATTTGGTAAAATTAAAAACCCTAGAGCTTTTAACTATTCAAATTTACATTATTTTTCCTTATCAAGTATTAATCTTTTTAATTTAATTTTCATTCAAAAATTTCAACTTTTCGACATTCTCAATTAGAATTAAGATATAGTTAAATTGTAATATTTTAATATCAATATATCTTGTGGACGATGCTCTATTTTCATAGATATTTTACCATCTGATGGTGATAATGTACGCTTGCATTTTAGAAAAATCGTAACACCAGCGTAGCAACGTTGTGAAGCCAGTGCCACGACGCTGGCTCACTGCTTCTTGTGGTTACTGCCAACGCCGTGATGTTGGTCATTCTACCCAGATCTATCTTTTTCTCACTTTATTCGTATTTTTTCCTTCCAAATCTTCCAAAATCAACCCAAAATGCATTTAAATATCTAACCTACAAGATAAAAAAAAACAAACATAAATCAAACATTAAAACTCAAGAACCAATAAAATTAAAGTTAAAATTATTTAAAATATGAAATGACTCCGCCCATGCACCGTATGCATGATGCTCCACATTCTTTATATGTAACACCATAACACAAACATATGTAAAATATTGAAATAGTAATATAATGGTTGATTCACATGTGACGCAAGTTGTCATTTATTATTGTTGGGAAATCTCAACAGGAGACTATCCATATCCCTCTATACTCGCTTTCATAATCACGTCATGCCATTAGCATCCAAGAAAAATGTAGAGAAATGTGAAGGGTGCCGAGGTTGGGGAAGCACACTATACACTACTCAATAGTCAATATAATGGAAGCCCTTATAAAGCATTAGAGGTTGATTAGTTTGCTGTTATATATAAATTGCGCTAGTCCAAAGCTCATTGGAGAGAACATTATGGAAATTGGCCATTACCATATCCCAGCAATCTCTTACAAAAGTCAGTTTAAACATCAAGATGAGCAGCATTAACTGACTATTAACATAACATGAAAGTGTTTTGGGAAAAGCAGATTCAAGTTATACTAGAGGCGGATACTGCTTTGCTTGCTGCCGGACCCTCTTCTTGTATTCTGCAGTATCCTGCATAAAGGAAAGTTTTTTTCCTATAAAATCCCCTTTAAAGATATGGCAAAACTACTTTTCAACTTTTCCTCACTTCAATTTTTTTTATTTGGGAACAATGCAAAAGAGTTTCAGGCAGAACATGGGTAAATGAAAATATTTCAAATGTAAACACTGTTATAGCAATTGAGTATATCTGAATTCGGGTCAATGTTGACATCCCTTTTGCTCTATATAATAACAGAGCCTAAAAAGGGTGAAATTGTTTGATCCTCTTTTTAGATTTTCCTTTCATTCTGTCTATGATTAGTACTAGAACGGTTTTGGTTGCGAGCGTAAGGGCGAAGTTCTTCTTTTTAGTTAGCTTTTCAAGGGTAATTGTCTTTTTATAATCCTAAAAGTCTGGTGTTTCCAAAAGGTCATGCGACAATTACAATTTCTTACTTTAAAAGGATAAATCAGAAGGGTCATGTACTTATAGCATTTGTTAAACCTTTTCATTTGAAACACATTCTGGCACTGAAATTATTCGACTTCAACGGCCTGGATGCGAAGTATTTGACTTAGATGCTTAAACCTTAAAACGCTTATAGACAGCAAAACATATTGAATCTCATAACTATTTCTGAGTTCAAGTACCTGGATGAAAAGGTGGTACCCCTCTGTTTGAGCGGGATCAGCAGGATTTGGTAGGTCAAGCAAATCCTGGATTCCAACAAGAATTTGCTTCACTGTTATTGCTGGTCTCCACCCCTACATATATCACAAACACTTTTAATAACAAGTCCAATAGAGTAACACTAAAGTGGTAAGCACAAATCAGAAAGACTTCAAATTTCCTTGAGAAAAGAATACTTACACTATCTTCATTAAGAATTGATAGACAGACAGTTCCTGATGGGTATACATTAGGGTGGAAGAAACCTTGAGGAAATTTACACTTCGGTGGCTTGCTAGGGTAATCTTCACTGAAGTGGAGTGTAAGTGGGAAGTAGCCACCCTCCCAGTCAGTCTGCAAAAGAAACTTGAAAGAACTTATGCTCCGAGAAAACCTTTCTGAAGCCGAACTAAGTGTACCTCTTATTAGCCAACATATAGAGAACTTAGATTAATCACCTTCATTGAAACGTCTAAAATGACAGAACAAAAACTACCATTACAGCAATAGCTGAACTTGAAAAGCATGTGCTGGCGTAAAATAGAAATTTGAAATCTAACATAGACAGGAAAGCTACAAAGTATAAACTTTCTCGGCTAGTTAGAAATCCTCGGTAGAAGAGAAGTTAAAACAAACAAACATCGCAACTGACTTAAGGAAGCATAGAAATCCAACAGGAATTGAATTGGCTATAGGACAAGCTCTAGCTATAATAGACAGTAGACATGAATTTTCAACATCCGATGAAAATGGGATGAATGATCTCCCAAATAGTGGGGATGGATGACAAACTAACAGAAGGAACTCAAAATAAAAAGAAAAGGTTCTGTATTTAACAAAAGCTGAAGTCCCCCTACCAAGGGATGATATTAAGTATGAAGTATCAAACAAAAACAACAAAAGTCTCACATTTCTTTACTTTTATTCCCTTCAGAGATTACATAATCCCCC